>CM064528.1:47519600-47714524 GCA_032716605.1 Paralithodes platypus
CCTCTTCACTCATACAACCAATAACTAGTGTAGAAAAACGAGAGAGAGAGATATACCGGTATATATATATATATATATATATATATATATATATATATATATATATATATATTTCCCATTACATTTACAAACTACAGTACATTATTCTCCAAATCACGTGACCTCAGACAAACAACCAGCACATCTGAACGATACATTTTGAAAGATGTAACACACATTTATATGGACTACATTGGCCTCTACGTTTTTAGTTTAAGGGGGGTGACCTACTTTTGTTCTCTCCTTTTCTCTCTTCCTTTGGCTTGTATTCATTCGGCCCCATTCAGCCAAGTGTTTTAACACGTTTATCTCTATCCAGGTGTCGATTTCTTCCTGGCGAGCGTTAGCGAGCCAGCATTGTAGGCCTATGGAGAAATCCGGCTTTGCCGGCGGCAGAGGGAGAAGAATATTTTTATCGGAAAAAGGCGATGTAACAGAAATTTAGCTTGCTGTCAAAAATATTTAAGAAAATATGCTGGCTCGCCAGGAAAAACTTGACACCTGGATGGGGATAAACGTCTTGAAACAGTAGGCTGAATGGGGCCAAATGGATACAACCCAGAGAGAGAGAGAGAGAGAGAACAAAAATAACGAGGTGGGCCCCCTTAAAGTACAGTCCCTCAAATAATATAGTACACCTCTTCCTTGCGTACATTTAACCATCGGGAGCTAAATTAACCCTTTCTGTAGTATGACGCTTGATATAATGTGGGTTTCAGCTCAACCAATCAGCAAATCTGGAAGTAGGTAATGGTGTAGGTGTCAAGCTGCAACACAATCAGCGAGGTTCTTGACAGATAGATGTGTACGGTTGTCAAGCTCAACCACAGAGACGAGCGAGCAGTCTTCATGGGTGATGTGTAGGTGTCAGTTCAACCAATCAGCAGTCTTGATAGATGATGTGTAGGTCTCAGCTCAACCAATCAGCAGTCTTGACAGATGATGTGTAGGTGTCAGCTCAACCAATCAGCAGTCTTGGTGGGAAATGTGTAGGTGTCAGCTCAACCAATCAGCAGTCTTGATAGATGATGTATAGGTCTCATGTCAACCAATCAGCAGTCTTGATAGGTAACGTGTAGGTCTCATCTCAACCAATCAGCAGCGTTGATAGATAGCGTGTAAGTCTGCTGTGAACCAATCCAGTAGCTTGATGGGTATTGTGTAGGTGTGAGTGTAGTAAGGTCCTCTTTAACTGGCTGGCGGGGCTGGACCAATCACAGCGTGGGATGTAAGCTTGGAGCTTTGTTGACTTTGCTCTTGTTTTTACTCCTATCACCTGTAAAGATATTTACGTTAATATTATATATATATATATATATATATATATACAGTATGTATTTAGTTTCTTCGCTAGACCTCTAACAAGCTTAAACAAGAATACCTTTAAGGTCCCCCTTCGTGACAAATTTGTGCATTTTTCGGTAGAAAAATACTCCGGCCAAAGACCGGTTCCTCCTATATTGCAGGCTTGCTTTCGCTCGCCAGGAACAAAATGGCACGAAAGACTTTAAATTTGATAGACTTTGGGGCCGAAATGTGGCGAAAGGTCTTAAAATAGCCAAACTAATGGGGCGAACATCTCAAAATCTCAAAACTTATGGGTCTACACATGAGGGGAAAGAGGATGCATAAATAAACACTCCCTTTAGTTATATATACTGTGTCAGTAGTGGGGCGATATGTAAAACTCCCTACCATGTTTGAACCAGTCCATTAAGGGAGGATGGATCATTTATATCGCCTCATTTATGTATATTTGTATTATTTTATTAGTTAACGGTCTTGATAGCGTAATGCATAAGTGCGCGGAATTTCGGTGTGCGTATCCTAGGTTCGAGTCCTTGGAGTGCCACATGTATTTGTTGATTTCATTAATTGAGTTTAGAAGTGAAGTTGGTTGGTGGAAAAAACATAATAATTTCCTCCCAAGATTTCCACCAAGCTTTAAAAAACACCCGCCCAAGACCCTCCTTCAAGATAAATTTGTACATTTTTCGATAGAAAAATGGTCCGGCCGAAAGCCGATTTCTCTAAATAACAGGCTCGCTATCTCGCCAGGAAATAATTGACACCTAAATGATACGAGAAGTCTTAATATTGACAAAGAAATGGGCCGAAAGGTCTTAAAATCACCAAACTAATGGGTCGAACGTCGAAAAACCAATGGGGCTAAACATGAGGAAGAAGGGGTACCAGAAAAACAGCCCATCTCCCTTCAATAATCCTGCATATAATTAAATCTGGCTGGAATATACCGTAGAATTAATATTTAAAGTTTCCCTATGATTGCTGTTGAATGTAATATATAATTCCTTTAACCCTTTCAGTACCAGCGACGTGTATTATATTTCATTCTAGCTATAATTAGACGATATTATGCAGCTTAGGAAGGAGCTGTGGTAGTTAAAAGGGTTGGTTGAGATAGTTGGAAGCCTTATAAATTGCTAGAAGTCTTTCCTAAGCTGAATACAATCGTCTAACAGTAGCCAGAATAAAGCTTAAAAGACGTCACCGGTACAGAAAAGGTTAAGAGAAAATTGTTAGTATAATATTTTCATAGAGAGAGAGAGAGAGAGAGAGAGAGAGAGAGATATATGAATGTAATCTTTTACATCCAGTGGTTTATGAGAGTGTGCATTAGCTCTGTGTGTGTGTGTTTTTTTTCTTCTTTTCTTGTGTTTTTGTGTGTTTGTGAGTGTATGTGTGTGTGAGTAAGTGAGTGTGTTTGTGTCTGTGTGTGTATGTGTGTTTATCAGTAACGTACATTAATCTATGGCTTATGTGTGGATTTGTTTGTGTACACCAATGATTTATGTGCACGTTGTTCTTTGATTAATGTGTGTGTGTGTGTGAACGGGATTATCAATGTATGTGTGTGTGTGTGTGTGAACGGGATAGTCAATGTGTGTGTGTGTGTGAACGGGATAATCAATGTATGTGTGTGTGAACGGGATAATCAATGTGTGTGTGTGTGTGTATGTGGGTTGCCAGTAACCTACATTCATCACTGGCTTATGTGAGTAGATGTTTTTGTGTACACCAATGATTTATGTGTACGTCGTTCTTTGATTAATGTATGTGTTTGTGTGTGTGCGTGTGTATAATAGTGTGTGTGTGTGAGTGAGTGAGTGAGTGAGTGTGTGTTGTGTACACGAATGTTATTATGAAGCAATGTGTGTATGTTGCTTGGTGACTTGTGTGTGTGTGTGTGTGTGTTTCTAAGCACATTGTAGGTTTGTTTGGGTGTGTGTAATTATGTGGAGTGGTAAATGTATGTGATTTTTTTTTTTTTTTTTCTATGTGATTGAGAGAGGCAAAAGGCATAACGTTATTGCCTATAGCGAGTGCCTCCCCCATAGTTGAAAGAGTGACAGGGCCAAAATCAAGGGACGTTCGAGCCAAAATGCCTGGACACACGGAGTTTGAAGCAATTTAAGTCATAGGAAGAGGGAAAGACTGATTCTGGGAGAGAGTTCCAGAGCTCAGCTGTTGAGTAGAAGAAAGTTTGAGAGTAACGTTTCACTCTTGGGTTGGAGAGTTGCACAGAATAGGGGTGGGATTGAGTTGCAAGACGGGTACCACGTGCCCTACGTAAAGGTGGTATGCACTGGGATAGCTCTGAGGAACACTGATTATTATAGTAGCGATAGAATAGCAGAGAGATGTGTGTGCGCGCGCCAGGAATGAAATATACATATGAGTGAACCGTGTGTTTGTGTGTGTGTGTGCGCGTTTATCCAATCCCTTACAGTGTGTGTGTTGAGTGGGCTGGCTTTATGTGCGTCTCTGTGTGTATGTAGGTCCGGTTTTTTAAGTGGATGTGAGTGTGAAAGCGTGTACATGCATATTTAAATTGAATATCTGATGAGAAAGAGAGAGAGAGAGAGAGATGGGGGGTTGACCTAGTAAATCAGGATATATTAATGAAAGGAAGAAAGAAAGGAGGGAGGGAGGGAGGGAGGGAGGACTATAAGGAATGGTGAAATGAAAGAATGGAAGGAAGGAGGGAGGTAGGAAGAGAAGGAAGAAATAAAGGAGGGATTTAGTAAGGAAGGGAGGTAGTAAGAGAAGGAAGGAAGGAGGGAGGTAGGAAGAGAAGGAAGGAAGGAAGGAAGAAGGTAGTAAGAGAAGGAAGGTGGTAGTTAGTAAGAGAAGGAAGGGAAGAGGGAGGTAGTAAGAGAAGGAAGGAAGGAGGGAGGTAGGAAAAGAAGGAAGGAAGAAGGTAGTAAGAGAAGGAAGGAAGGAGGTAGTAAGAGAAGGAAGGAAGGATGGAGGTAGTAAGAGAAGGAAGGAAGGATGGAGGTAGTAAGAGAACGAAGGAAGGATGTAGTAAGAGAAGGAAAGACCGAAGGAAGGAGGGAGGTACGAAGAGAAGGAAGGAGAGAGGTACGAAGAGAACGAAGGAAGGAGGGAGGTAGTAAGAGAAGGAAAGACCGAAGGAAGGAGGGAGGTAGGAAGAGAAGGAAGGAGAGAGGTACGAAGAGAACGAAGGAAGGAGGGAGGTAGTAAGAGAAGGAAAGACCGAAGGAAGGAGGGAGGTAGGAAGAGAAGGAAGGAGATAGATACGAAGAGAAGGAAGGAAGGAGAGAGGTAGTAAGAGAAGGAAAGACCGAAGGAAGGAGGGAGGTAGTAAGAGAAGGAAGGAGAGAGGTACGAAGAGAAGGAAGGAAGGAGGGAGGTAGTAAGAGAAGGAAAGACCGAAGGAAGGAGGGAGGTAGGAAGAGAAGGAAGGAGATACGAAGAGAGAAGTAGAGAGAGGTACGAAGAAAGAAGGAAAGAGGAAAGGAGAGGGAGGTAGTAGAGAAGGAAGGAGAAGACGAAGAGAAGGAAGGAAGGAGGAGGTAGTAAGAAGGAAAGACCTAAGGAAGGAGAAGAGAAGGAGGTAGAAGTAAGAAGGAAGGAGGTAGGAAGAGAAGGAAGGAGAGAAGTAAGAAGGAAGGAGGGAGGTATAGAGGAAAAAGAGAGTTGGTTATTAGAGAAGTACAAAAGGAGGTCGGTCGTAACTCGTAAGGAAGGTAGGGGAGAGAGAGAGAGAGAGAGAGAGAGTTAAGAGTTAGAGAGATGGGGGGGGGGGAAGTAGTATAGAAGAAGGAACGGGGGAGGGAGGGAGGAAGCGAGAGAAGGAAGGGAAGGAGGAACATGTCAAGAGAGAAATACCGGAAATGAGGAAGGAAGGCCGGGAGAGTGGATGAACCTGAAGGAGGAAGGGATGGAGGGAGGGAATGAAAGAAGACGTCTAACTAACTCCCTTCTTTCTTTCCTCCCTCCCTTCTTTCATCTCTCCCTTCTTATATCCCTCCCTCCCTTCTTTCCTTCCTCCCTCCCTCCCTTCTTTCTTTCTTCCTTCCTTCCTCCCTCCCTCCCTTCTTTCTCTCCTCCCTCCCTCCCTTCTTTCCTTCCTCCCTCCCTTCTTTCCTCCCTCCCTCCCTTCTTTCCTCCCTCCCTCCCTTCTTTCTTTCCTCCCTCCCTTCTTTCTTTCTTTCCTCCCTCCCTTCCTCCCTCCCTCCCTCCCTCCCTCCCTCCCTTCCTTCCTTCCTTCTTTCCCCCCTCCCTCCTCTTTTCTTCTCTCCTTCTTCCTTGATAAAATATGAAGGAACACAAGGAAGACGAAATGATGTAAATAAGGGAAGCTGCGTGGCAAAGAAAACTATATAAGAAAGACGAAGCAACGTGGGTGGAAGGGAGGGAAACACAGAGACAGGAATGAAGGAAGGGTTAGAGAATGGAGGAAGGAAGGAGGGGTGAAGTAGAACAGAAAGAAGGAAAGGAGAGAAGGAAAGCAAAGCGGGGAGGGAGGAAAAAAGGACAGAAGGGTTAAAATTGTACTAAACTAGAAGTGATAATATAAGTTATAGCTTACCTCTATTAAGGATTAATATTTTCAATCTCTTCCTTGCTCTGAAGCGCGAACAAATACGTGTCACCATCTCTCCAAAGTGTACAGTGGCGCTAATAAGTCATGTCTCAACTCTCATTATGTTTGGCTCGCTCTGTGCTGTATTAATGTCTGTCAGATGTTGAATAGGGTGGGTAAGTATAGGAACATACTTGTATATCTCACTTGAAACGAATACATAAAGTTATAGACATTGCTGATACCAATTATTGATCGAAATATACTTGGTGCCGAGAAATCACTTATTAGGCCGACTGTACCACTGCCACACACGTCTGCTCTGTTTTGTTGCTCACAGAGTAATGAAGCAAGTGAATTCTTCTAAGATTGTCCCTCCCCTCTCCCGCCCAAAATGCTCTTGTTTGGCGGGAAATAGTAGCCCGTGATTGGCTGTAACTTGTGACGTCATATGGTCGTCTTGGTGATGTATTCCACTGTGTGTATAAATCACCAAGACGACCACTTGACGTCACAAGGGTCAGCCAAACACAAGCCAGATGTTGAAATACGTTTTTACTGCCTGGCTAATGTGTGTGTGTGTGTGTGTGTGTGTGTGTGTGTGTGTGTGGCTGTTGTTGTTGTTGTGTGTCTGTGTGGGTGTGGTGGGTGTGTGGGGGGGGGGGGGGGGGGGGGGTGGGTTTTTTGTCTCTCCCATGTGTGCATAATTCAGTGTGTGCGTACAGAATGTTGTGTATGTGTGATCGTTTTAACCATTCCTGTTCCGGCGGTCTTTTTCATTTTATTCTAGCGATATATTTGGAGGATTACGTGTAGCTTAAGAAGGATCTGGTGAAGTGAGATGGTTCGAAGCATGTTAATTACTGGAGGCCCTTTTGAAACTGAATAAAATCGTGTGTGTAAATCTGTGTATGTATGACTGTGGTTTAGTAATATGCGTGTATGTGAACCTTTGTACAGAATATATACTGTATACCAAGGCTTCCTAGCGCGTGTTACTTTATATAATTATGAAGTGTTCCATTCCCTATCATTATCGTGGACTATTATTGCCTTTTCCTGATGTACTTTCTCCTTCTTTGATGTGTGGTCTACATTTAGATATTAATATATTTTTTAGATTCCTCGATAGACCTCCATCAAGCTTACAAAAACACCCCCTAGACCCCCTTTCAAGAAAATGTGTACATTTTTCGGTAGAAAAATGTCCCGGCCTAAGGCCGGTTCCTTCTAAAATTAGAGGCTCGCTATCGGTCGCCAGGAAAAAATTGACACCTAAAGGGTACGAAACGTCTAAATATTGACAACAAATTAGGCGAAAGGTTTCAAAATCGCCAAACTAACGGAACGAACGTCTTAAAACCTCAAAACTAATATGCTAAACATAAGGGAGAAGGGGGTCCATAAAAATCGAGTACTCTTGTGAGTGTATTGTGAAATATCTTAGTTCCTCCTTATTTTCATCGGTTTTTATCTTCCCGTTTTCTACTGTCCCCACCTTATACATTAATTATACAGACTAAACACACATAACAAAGCCACTCCAACAGCTTCCTTTCTCTGCAACACCCCTTCTCCCCTAACAAAGCCACTCCAACAGCTTCCTTTCTCTGCAACACCCCTTCTCCCCTAACAAAGCCACTCCAACAGCTTCCTTTCTCTGCAACACCCCTTCTCCCCTCTCTACACTCTTCAGATAATAGGAAAAGTAGAATGTAGCTAAGAGGTGCCGTTGTAAAGGGTTATCACTCCATACCTTCACCTTGACCTGATCTCTTGAGTGTTAATCTTTCTCATGTTTATCAGATATATTTTCCTTTCTTTTATTCTGTCCTTATATATATTTTACATTGTTCCCTTGAGCTATATTTGTTTATTATTGATTATATATATAAATCATCAGTATTTTTTTGTTTTTCGTGTTCTAATTTCTAACTTATTTTGTTCGTAATTTATTCTAGATTCTCTTCTCTTACATCTTCCGCGTCCTTCTCTCTCTCTCTCTCTCTCTCTCTCTCTCTCTCTCTCTCTCTCTCTCTCTCTCTCTCTCTCTCTCTCTCTCTCTCTCTCTCTCTCTCTCTCTCTGAAGTCAAGTAGAATCGTCTGGCAACAGCATAAATAACATAAGAAATCCTCATTTCCTCCTACTATTGAAATGATTAAAAGAAATCTTGACCATTTGCTATACTTTAGCAAACAAGGAATGTGCGAGAAACGTTGATTATAAGTTTGGTGATATATTACCATGAGTTGCCAAGGTGACCAACACAACACACAGACAGTAGTGCAGTGTGGGGTGCTGGGTGTGGGTGTGGGGACAGTGGTGTGGGTGGTGTGCAGTGTGGGGTGGGAGGTGGAATGGTGTGGGGGTGGGGTGCTGGGAGGTGGTATGGTGTGGGGGTAGAGTGCTGGGTGTGGGGGGGTGGTGGTGATGGTGTGGGGTGGTGCATATATCCACATCATACGGGTTTAGATACTAACCGATAATCTGACCTACGTATAGCCGATATAAATGTTGCTAAGCCAATATGTAGCAGCCCACAACATGACTCAGACTTTGTGTAGGAGACGTATTCTTGTTTGTAAATAAGTAACACCTCGTTCTTAAGGGAGCCCACCTCGCATTTTTGTTTTCTCTTTCTCTCCCTCTCTCTTTGGCTTGTATCCATTTGGCCCCATTCAGCCTACTGTTTTAAGACGTTTACCCCCATCCAGGTGTCAATATTTTCCTGGCGAGCCGTAGCGAGCCAGCATATACTGTATATATTTTTGTTTCGATAGCAAGCTAAATTTCTACATTTTTCGATAGAAAAATGTCTCCGGCGAAGCCGGATTTCTCCATGCAATGTTGGTTCGCTATCGCTCGCTACGATGAAATCGACACCTGTATAGGGATAAACGTCTTAAAACAGTTGACTGAATGGGGCCGAATGGATACAAGCCAGAGAAAGAGAGAAAAGGAGAGAAAAGGAGAGAAAGAGAAAATAAGCAGGTGACCTCCCTTAATTTGCAGACACCGTTTTCTTTTAGCTTTCTCTCCTTTTCTCTTTTTCCCTGGCTTGTATCCATTCGACCCCATTCAGCCAACTGTTTTAAGACGTTTATCTATCGCGAGCCAGCATTGTATGGATAAATCCGGCTTCGCCGGAGAAATTTTTCTATCGAAAAATTTACAAATTTAGCTTGCTGTCAAAACAAAAATATATGTATGCTGGCTCGCTACCGCTCGCCAGGAATATATTGACACCTGAATGGGGGTAAGCGTCCTAAAACAGTAGGCTAAATGGGGCCGAATGGATACAAGCCAAAGAGAGAGAGGGAGAGAAAGAGAAAACAAAGCGAGGTGGGCTCCCTTAAATGAAACCGAATATATAGTATAACCGAGAGACTACCCCCGCAAGTGAGACGCAATGCACACCTTGGCGGCATTAATGTACGTATAATACAGTATGGTTATTTAAGGGGACCCACCTCGCTTGTTTTATCTTTCTCTCCCTCTCTCTTTGGCTTGTATCCATTCGGCCCCATTCAGCCTACTGTTTTAAGACGTTTACCCCCATCCAGGTGTCAATATTTTCCTGACGAGCGGTAGCGAGCCAGCATATATATTATTTTGTTTTGACAGCAAGATAAATTTGTACATTTTTCGATAGAAAAATTTCTCCGGCGAAGCCGGATTTCTCCATACAATGCTGGCTCGCTATCGCTCGCCAGGAAGATATCGACACCTACTGTAGATGGGGATAAACGTCTTAAAACAGTTGGCTGAATGGGGCCGAATGGATACAAGCCAGGGAAAGAGAGAACAGGAGAGAAAGATAAAAAACAAAAACGGTGACCCCCCTTAAAGAGAGTCACCTGATTTTTTTTTTTATTTCTCTCCTATTCTCTCTTTCTCTGGCTTGTATCCATTCGGCCCCATTTAGCCAACTATTTTACGACGTTTACCCCCATCTAGATGTCAATTTCTTCCTGGCGAACGATAGCGAGCCAGCATTATATTAAGAAATCCGGCTTCGCCGGAGACATATTTCTATCGAAAGATGTACAAATTTAGCCTGCTGTCAATTTTGTTTTTAAATATGCTGGCTCACTACCGCTCACCAGTAGAAAATTGACACCTGGATGGGGAAAAACGTCTTAAAACAGTAGCTGAATGGGGCCAAATGGATACAAGCCAGAGAAAGAGAGAAAAGGAGAGAAAAAACAAACAGGTGACCCCCCTTAAGTTGTTGTTGTTGTTGTTGTTCCCTAAGCTGCCTGGCCGAACAGCCCCGAGTCCCTGAGAAAGGCCATGGCCACGATCGGGCTTTCCCACAGAGCTCTCATTGAGTGTAGATTGTGTTGTTGGCGTAAGTGGTTGTGTGAAATGCAGTCTTCTATGATGTGTTTAATGGTATGGGGTGCTGTGTTACATCCCGGGCAGGCGTCGACAACGGAGTCATCCAGTCTCTTCTGATAGCTCAGGAGAGCTGGATGGTGTCCGCATCTCAGCCTGGCCAGGTGGACTCTGTCCTCGGGAGGATTCGGAAGGATGGATTTCGGGAGGTCGTGCATGCAGCTGCGTGTTGTCTATGAGTGAGTGGATGGATCGGTGAGAGATATGAGTATGGATGTGCTTCTGGAAGTTGGTTCGGGGTGGGCAGGGAGGGAGAGAGGACAATAATTGTGTGTGATACCGTGTGCTGGGTGTTGTTTTGATATTTCTTGGTGTCTGTGGGTGTGTTGCCATGTAGTTTAGTGGGTGGTTTTGGTTCGTGGAGGCTGCTGCCAGGAATTGAGTGCCTCTCATGTCCAGATGGTCTTTGACTTTGAGGATTTTTGTTTCTTGATGTAGGTGATCTGTGGGTGCAGTAGCTGTGCAGCCTGTAATGATCTTAAGTTGTCAATTAATGTGTATTATGTTAATGATTACTCTTATTATAGTACTTGTATTAAACACACACACACACACACACACACACACACACACCTATGATCAACCACACACACACACACACACCTATGATCAACCACACACACACACCTATGATCAACCACACACACACACACACACACACACACCTATGATCAACCACACACACATATATATACAGTATATATATATATATATATATATATATACACATACTGTATATATATCTGTAATAGGATTCTAATATGTGTATTTATTGATCTCTCCGTTCAGCAGCTCACAGATCCTAAACTAACCCGCATTATCCAGTACAGTTCACTAGATAGGAAACGTTCGGTAAATAACCTGGCAAGGAAATTTTACCCTCCCCATGTCACTGGCTCCAGAGCACCTTCACCCAGGAGTTTAAAGGGGTAGTACTCGCTTTTTCTGGACCCCCTTCTCCCTCATGTTTAGCATATTAGTTTTGAGGTTTTAAGACGTTCGTTCCGTTAGTTTGGCGATTTTGAGACATTTCGCCTCATTTTTTATTCAATAATAAGACTCGTGCCCTTTAGGTGTCAATTTTTTCCTGGTGAACGATAGCGAGCCTCTAATTTTAGAAGGAACCTTCCTTCGGCCGCGATATTTTTCTACCGAAAAATGTACAAATTTATCTTGAAAGGGGGTCTAGGGGGTATTTTTCTAAGCTTGATGGAGGTCTAGCGAGGAAACTCAAAAATAAATAAATATATATATAGACCAAAAACCAAGTAGTACCCCCTTAACCCTTTCAGACTCATATGACGCAGAGGTTGCCAGATTAGAAATAAGAAATAGAGTTCTCTCACTCTTATAATTACCTCTCCAAAATTAGTTTTCTGCCCACAGCTAACTCAAAGACAACTGCAGAGGTTGAAGTAACTAAACTAAAGGTTTCTAAATACCCCTGATGGTAACAAAGGCTTTAAAGTATCCCTAAAAGGCTCAAAATCGCGTCATATGTCGGAGAGGGTCAAGGGGAGGTTTTTAGTGCGTTTCCTAGACTTCCATCAAGCTTGAAATTACACTCCCTTGACCCCCTTTCAAGATAAATTTATACATTTTTCGGTAGAAAAATGTCCCGGCCGAAGGCCGGTTCCTCTTAAATTACAGGCTCGCTATCGCTCGCCAGGAAAAAATCGAGACCTAAATGGCACTCAAGGTCTTAAAGTGACATAAAGGGGGTGAAAGTTCTTAAAATCGCCAAACTAATGGGGCGAGCGTCTTAAAATCTGAAAAGCAATGGGGCTAAACATGAGGGGTAAAGAAAAAAAATCCCTCGAGTGGAAATCTCCCTTTAATACAATGGACAGAATCCAGTGTCCATTATGAAGATTATGTAGCCAATTATGACGTTGATTTTAAGAACTTGGCAATACGATGATGCAGAGCCATAGTAGTTTGATATTTGTTCATTAAGTAGCGAAAAATGATCTGCTAAAGGATTCAATTTGTCATCAGCTGGAAATAAAGCAACTATAGTCGGGTGTCATTAGGCAACTTGGACTGTAGTACAGTAATGTTCTGCCCCACCATGTCACCACTGTGGCTAATGCTAGCATAATGCTAACAATGTCTCTGCAAGACTAATTACAGTCTCTCTGCAGCATTTATGTTCACCACACCAGCATTAAGGGGAGGTTTCCACTTGAGGGATTTTTTTTCGAACTTCCTTCTCCCTCATGTTTAGCCCCATTGCTTTTGAGATTGTAAGACGTTCGCCCCATTAGTTTGACAATTTTAAGAACTTTCGCCCCATTTATGTCACTTAAGAACTTTCGTGCCATGTAGGTGTCGATTTTTTCCTGGCGAGCGATAGCGAGCCTGTAATTTAAGAGGAACCGGCCTTCGGCCAGGACATTTGTCTACCGAAAAATGTACAAATTTATCTTGAAAGGTACTCGAGGGGGTGTAATTTTAAGGTTGATGGAGGTCTAGGGAACAAACTAAATACCTCCCCTTAACAGTTCCACAGCAATACAATGTCAATATCAAGACTTTACTTTGTAGTATGCCTGTTTGTAGAAACTAGCGTCATCCCCCTTTCAGACGGCTCAGACAACACCCGGTAGGACACATAGGGTATATTCTCTTTATCTCCACTAAAAGGTGAAAGCGCCTCCTTACCCCTAGCATGAATGTACGGTCGCGCTAATAAGTCATGTCCCAGATGTTATTACGTTTGGTTTGCTCTGTGCTGTATTAATGTCTGTCAGATGTTGAACAGGGTGGATAAGTGTAGGAACATGGTTGTATATCTCACTCAAATAGAAGAAATTGTGTGTAAATATTGCTGATACCAATTATGGATCAAAACAAAGGGTGCCGAGACATCACTTATTAGGCCGACTGTACCTTATCAACCAATAATCCACCTAAATGTTATCCATTACTAAACTAGCTTTCTCTGTTGCAGCCGGTCAGTGGAGGAGCGGGTGGAGGTGGAGGAGGAGGCGGGAGGTAGGAAGGTCAACCTCAGTGAACAGGACAAGAAGGACGCTGCCCTACCACTCACCGTCTTTGGTAAAGACATGGTTAGTATTCATCTCCCGTAGCCGTTTTAGGGAAAGAGAACAATGTATAGCAGTTGTGGGTGGATGGTGATGGATCTTTGCCTTAGCCAAGCCTAATCTTTGACCAATCATGACAATCAATGTATAGCAGTTGTGGGTGGATGGTGATGGATCTTTGCCCTAGCCAAGCCTAATCTTTGACCAATCATGACAATCAATGTATAGCAGTTGTGGGTGGATGGTGATGGATCTTTGCCTTAGCCAAGCCTAATCTTTGACCAATCATGACAATCAATGTATAGCAGTTGTGGGTGGATGGTGATGGATCTTTGCCCTAGCCAAGCCTAATCTTTGACCAATCATGACAATCAATGTATAGCAGTTGTGGGTGGATGGTGATGGATCTTTGCCCTAGCCAAGCCTAATCTTTGACCAATCATGACAATCAATGTATAGCAGTTGTGGGTGGATGGTGATGGATCTTTGCCCTAGCCAAGCCTAATCTTTGACCAATCATGACAATCAATGTATAGCAGTTGTGGGTGGATGGTGATGGATCTTTGCCCTAGCCAAGCCTAATCTTTGACCAATCATGACAATCAATGTATAGCAGTTGTGGGTGGATGGTGATGGATCTTTGCCCTAGCCAAGCCTAATCTTTGACCAATCATGACAATCAATGTATAGCAGTTGTGGGTGGATGGTGATGGATCTTTGCCCTAGCCAAGCCTAATCTTTGACCAATCATGACAATCAATGTATAGCAGTTGTGGGTGGATGGTGATGGATCTTTGCCCTAGCCAAGCCTAATCTTTGACCAATCATGACAATCAATGTATAGCAGTTGTGGGTGGATGGTGATGGATCTTTGCCCTAGCCAAGCCTAATCTTTGACCAATCATGACAATCCAGTAATATAGGGTGTTGCTGAATTCACTTATTCAGTTAAGGGGGGTCACCGGCTTTTTTGTATCTTTCTCTCCTTTTCTCTCTTTCTCTGGCTTGTATCCATTCGGCCCCATTCAGCCAACTGTTTTAAGACGTTAATCCCCATCCAGGTGTCGATTTCTTCCTGGCGAGCGATAGCGAGCCACAATTTTATGGAGAAATCCAGCTTCGCCGGAGACATTTTTCTATCGAAAAATGTACAAATTTAGCCTGCTGTCAAAACAAAAATATATATATGCTGGCTCGCTACCGCTCACCAGGATAACATTGACACATGGATGGGGGTAAATGTCTTAAAACAGTAGGCTGAATGGGGCTGAATGGATACAAGCCAAAGAGAGAGGGAGAGAAAGAGAAAAAAAGCGAGGTGGGCTCCCTTAACCCAGCTGACATCTGCTGGGTAACTGAATTCATTGACACCCTCCATAATTTAGGTGCTTATGTTCTGGGTGTGGTGTCCCGAGTTAGAATCCCGGGAGGACCATATGCTTTCATTACTTTATTCAAGTGCATTGGGGTTTGTAATTGTTGATTAATGTTAAGAACGGGGTGTTACTTAATTTATATCCTAAAATTCTGCAGCAGACTGACTAGCACACATGAAGCACATTACCTTTTGTCACTTGTTTTCGTGTAATATTATCTGTATACAGTAATTCAAACATTTGTATTCCAACATAGATAATAACACCCCGTTCTTAACATTAAGGGGAGGTTTTTAGTGGATTCCCTAGACTTCCATCAAACTTAAAATTACTCAGCCTAGACCCTCTTTCAAGATAAATTTGTACATTTTTCGGTAGAAAAATGTCCCGGCCGAAGGCCGATTCCCCTTATATTACAGGCTCGCTATCGCTCGCCAGGAAAAAATCGACACCTAAATGGCACGAATGGTCTTAAAATTGACAGAAATGGGGCGAGGGTTCTTAAAATCGCCAAACTAATGGGGCGAACGTTTTATAATATCAAAAGCAATGGGGCTAAACATGAGGGAGAAAGGGGTCAAGAAAAAAATCCTTCGAGTGGAGATCTCCCCTTAATCATCAATTATAAACCCCAATGTACTTGAATAAACTAATGAAAGCATATATGGTCCTCCCGGGATTCCAACTCGGGACACCCACACCCAGAACATAAGCAGGACAAGAACACAACACAACACTGCCACTCTCCGTTTATGGTATAGGCAAGATCAGCAACAAAGGAAGACAAAGATTGGTGATGGGCTGGTCTATCAGAGTGAGAACTGAGCGATCTCTGCCATACCCATAGCTTACTCGGACTGTTCCTTTTTCTTATATATCTTCTAGATCTCGAGTGACGGCATCTCTTCCGTGGATTGACCTCCCAATCTACCAAGATTGGAAGCCAAAGCGTCACATTTTTCCCTTGCCCCTCAACTTTCTCTTCATAATTGCTGAGGGGCACAGGGCCCTGGGTGGGGCTTTGGTTTCCCGGGCGTTTCCGCACCCTCCTCAGCTCCCCGCCATGGAGTGGCTTCGGTCACCCAGGCTTTATTGTGGTCGGCAGGGAGGGTTCTGTGGGGGCGCTCGGTTATGGCCTTGGCCGTGCTCGAGGCCTTGGGGCTGTTCGGCCAGGCAGCTTGGGGAACAACAACAACAACAACAACAACAACAAAGGAAGATTAATGTAAATTTGAACTTGTTGAAATTTGAGGGACAGAATCACGAATGCAGAGTTGAAAGGTTGCATAGGCAATTGCCCACTTGCGAGTTTCATTCTATAAGGAAGTTGGAGCTGTAGACAACGATATTTAGCAAAATTTACAGCTAAAATACTGTCGTAGTACATATATAAATACATAAAACCCAATTCAACATACCAATTATCCATCAGAAACATACATTATTATTGCATTTCTGTTTAATATCGATGTTCATAGCTCCAACTTCCTTATAGCCAGAAACTCGCAAGTGGTCAATTGACAAGCCAAGATGTGTAGGAAAGGTTGAGAAGGTTTATACATGTGATGATGAACAAGAACAATTAGGTGACAAAAGCATGAGTGTGGATGAGGGGGAGGGATGTGGCAATTAGGTGACAAAAGCATGAGTGTGGATGAGGGGGAGGGATGTGGCAATTATATTATATTCTATATACTCAGGCCCATTCCCCACTTTTCCTTTTTTTTTTTTTTTTTTTTTTTTTTTTTTTTATGAACACAGGATGAGGTCAAGTATAAGGACTTTAAGGAATTGGGACTGAGTAGTTAAGCGCCATTTGACAGTGACACAAGGAATATTGAAGTATAATATACAAGTTTGGCAAATTGAAGGCCTTTTATAATGATAATAATAATAATTAATAATAATCGGTTTATTTTGAGTCAGCAGCCAGTGAGGCTGAAAATACACAATTCCTTAACCTAACTTATCCTAAGTAGTCAACAGATTTGACTCTGGCTGCCACAAGGGCACCTACATACCCCCAGAAGGGGTAGGATGTGGGCAGGGAACCAGGTGGAACCCAGAGGTGGCGCATCCACACCTAACCTCCACAGCCCGGAAAGTTCTGACAAACCTCGCCGGCAGGTAGCTGGGATTGAACCCGCACTACCTGGGTCAAGCGACTAGAGTATGGTACTTAGTGCGATCGGCCACTGTGACCGTAGTGAAATGATGATGATGATTGACTTCTGTTTATTAGATCACTAACAATCAGATGGTGAGGAAATACAAGATACTGTACATTGAAGTTAATAAATAAAAAGTTTAAAAAGGATGAATAGGTTATAGGAATATAATAAGCTACAGTAGTCCGATATTCAAGTTTGCAGGTGTGTTTCTTTGTGCTTCCAATAGGTATAAGTACTGTAGTTTTGTCGTCATTAATTGGGAAATATAAGTGAAAAAACCCTTAGGCCATAATACATCTTACATATTACCATAGACTACAGTAGATCTGGACTGGACACGAAAATGGAACTTTGCAGTAAGCAACCCAAAATCGGAGAACGAACCCCCCCAAGTTCGAACCTCGAAACCGCGAAAATGTGATATTCTCGTGTTTTGGGGGTTCGTTCTCAAAGTTCTATTTTCGTGTCCAGTCCAGATCTACTGTAGTCTATGATATTACCTAACTCTTTTTGACTATCTACAAATTTAGTTTAAATTTTCATCTTCAGCTGTAACTGTTCGTTACTTGGTGTCACCCACTGATTTCCGTTTTTTTGTACAGGTAGAGAAGGTGTACAGCAAGAACTACAGTGAGAAAGAGGCTGGTCTGAAGCAACTACAACAACACCTGACAGCGTACACAGGAGAGGCAGGCGTCAGGCCAGACAGGTGTGTGCCCAGACTCTGTTAGTTAGTTAAAATAGGACATTAGAGGCTATCAACCATGGAGGATCACTAAGCCCACCTTAAAGGTGGGGGCTCATGGGTTGAGATAAACATGGAATGATAATCGCCAAGCTTTACATAATTATCTTGCAAAATGCAATGGCAATGAAATAATTATTAACAATGGTATAAAGGATTTTGTGGATAGTCTATACCGGGCCTGTGACGTCATAGTGACGTCACACCAGTATCCTTATCCTAGACTGGATGGTGGACTTACACTCTTGTGACGTCACAGGCCCGGTATAGACGATCCACAAAATCCTTTATACCATTGTTAATAATTATTTCAGTGCCATTGCATTTTGCATGATAATTATGTACAGCTTGGCGATTATCATTCCATGTTTATCTCAACCCATAAGCCCCACCTTTAAAGTCAGGAAGACCCTAAGCCTGGAGTCCACGAGACCCCACAAGTTTATACCTCCAGGTATACTGGGAATATAAACCTGGAGGTTGTCCTGCTCGAGAACCCCAGGCGTCTCCCTTAATCGCGACCAGGACTGAAGCCCCTTACGAGAACCCCAGTCCAGACTCTGTGTATAGCTGTGTGTATATAATTATAATGTTACACCAGTTCGAATCTTTAAACCTTTATAAACAAGTTCTGAAGCATCTGGGCTAATAAATCATTGTATTGTCTCGTTTGCGTTCGGTACTGATTCAAATGTGTGCCTCGTCATTTATGCTCTTGACTGTAGCTTACATATTACTTCATATTTCCCCAGTTCACCAGTCTAGTATTATTTTTTTCACTTAACGAAGTGTAGCTCTTTGATGTATTAACTACATGAATTGTACAGCCAATCTAAAATGTATTGCGCCACCCAAATACACAATACAGTAAATGTTAAGCAAATTAAGTATCTAAGGGGAGACTGGCCGGTTGTTTGGTCTATTAATTCATTTATTCATAGCCTATATTTGTTTAGTTTCCTCCCTAGACCTCCATCAAACTTAGAAAACACCCCCTAGACCCCCCTTCAAGATAAATTTGTACATTTTTTGGTAGAAAAATGTCCCGGCCGAAGGCCATATCCTCTTAAAATTGCAGGCTCGCTTTCGCTCGCCAGGAAAAAGTTTGACACCTAAATGGCACGAAATGTCTTAAAATTGACAACGAAATAGGGCGAAAGGTGTTAAAATTACCAAAGTAATGGGCCGAACGTCTTTTAATCTCAAAACTAGTGGGGCTAAACATTAGGGAGAAGGGGGTCCAGAAAAACGGTCTGCCTCCCTTTAATGTTAAATTGTTTATTTACAAAGTAATTATTGCTTGCAGAGTTGCATGTACTAGCTTGTGTTAAAGTAGTGCAGCTATTTATTGGGCAGAAACACTGTTCTTAACCCTTAAAGAGCGGCTCGCAACATAAGTCGAGTTGAAAAAACTGGCAAAAAACGGGTGAAAAAAGGGTTGAAATCGAGTGAAAATGGGTGGGATAGTAATGATCCATACGTCCGACATCTGTGGCCTCCCGGCCCACACTAACTCCAGTTCCCCCACCGTGCGTGAGGATGACAGTGTAACCAATAGTTCGCTAAAAGTGAGCAAGGTAGCAAAATCAGCTAAACTTCCATCTTCGAGGTAACACTGTCAGTGCTCCACGAGTGCTACGTAGCTGTATGTGGCGTCATTGTGTAGCGATTTCCACCTAGTTTTCGGCGCAATACAGTTCCTTTCATACTGGTGGTTGATATAGCAGTCAGAACGGCCCGGAAAGGCCCAAAACGGCCACAGAGCACCCGCTAGAGGAGGGTTAATATCCGAGATATTTACTAATATTTATGCACTTTTCCAGATACGTGCGCGCGGCAGTGGTGCTGGTGCGTCGTGCCCTGAGAGACAAGGTGTACAGTGTGGGACTCCTGGCATCTAACACGCTATCACATATACTATCACACTTCGTCTCCAAACATAAGTGAGTGAGAGAGAGAGAGTGTGAGAGTGTGAGAGTGAGTGAGTGTGAGAGTGAGAGTGAGTGAGTGAGTGAGTGTGAGAGTGGGTGAGTGTGAGAGTGGGTGAGTGAGTGAGTGAGTGAGAGCTTCTTCTATTTTAGTATTCTCAAATCTATGAATCCTTCTCTTTAAAACGACCTACATCTACATACATACATATGGTGATGGGTTGGTCTATCAGAGTGAGAGCTGAGCGATCTCTGCCATACCCATAGCTTACTCTGACTGTTCCTTTTACCTATATATTTTCTAGATCTCAAGTGACAGCGTCTTTTCCGTGGATTGACCTCCCTACTGCCAACCTAGAGGTTGGCAGATTGGGAGCCAAAGCGTCACATATTTCCTTTGCCCCTCAACTTTCCCTTCATAATTGCTGAGGGGTACAGGGCCTTGGGTGGGGCTTGGGTTTCCCGGGCGTTTCCGCACCCTCCTCAGCTCCCTGCCTTGGAGTGGCTTCGGTCACCCGGGCTTTATTAGTGGTAAGCAAGGAGGGTTTTGTGGGGCCGCTCAGTTATGGCCTTGGCCTTGCTCAGGACCTTGTGGCTGTTCGGCCAGACAGCCTGGGGAACAGCAACAACAACAACATACATACAAGTTTAAAGACTGTTTTGTCCTCAGAAAATGTGGTTACAGGCTCATGTCCTAAATGGCGGCTTTCCAGGTGGCCCTATCAAGGGCTGCCTCTGTTGTCAAGTTCTTTATTTTGTGATTGGACCGGACTACCTGATCCCACGTCATTCCCCGTATGCGCATCTCACTTGGTATGGCACTGCCGAGGCTGGTGGGGTGTGGATAGGTGCCACAGGGGACTGAGTCTTACCTGGGCACTGTTTGGCACCACACCTGTGTCTGCATGTTGGAGCAGTGTTGGGCAGGACTTTATTGTTCTATAGTCCAAATTGCCTAATATACAGTAGAGTCTTGTTATGGTGCTGTCTTTTTGTAACACTGTTAAGGCTGGTGTGATTGCAGATACTGCAGGTGCAAGTGCTGCAGGGGGACTCTGTCGAGTCTTGCTGAGGCACGGTTAGCACTATACCAACATGAGCCACAGTGATGACTTGGTGGGGCAATGCTGTGGCGGGACTTTATTGTACTACAGTACACTCCAACTACTGAAAAGCAACCCCGTCTGAGCCGTTACAATGCATGTAGTGGAAATATTACGCTAAACCATTGTATGGTTTTTTTACATATGTAGTAACAAATGGCATCATCTGATTGAAAGGGTTATGCTGTCATTATGGTCACTATGTATTATACTTTCTCCTACCTATCTTCTCCTGAATGACCTAGATGTGTGTGAATTTGTGTTTTGTTTTTGTGTGTTTGTTGTTTTCTGTTGTTTTGTGTTGTCCCTTTTCTTGTTCTGTCTTGAGTCGGCCACCCCAAAAAATAAATAAAAATAAAATAATAAAATAAAATAAAATAAAATAAATTAAAAATAGGAAAAGTGGGGATTGGGCCTGAGTAAATAGATAGATAGACTGTCGATCACATTTAATTATCTCCTGTGGTAAAAATGTATCTCAGATAGCACTTTAATCCAATGATAATTTTATATATAAGGTATAGTGACAGACTGTATTATTTTCCAAATAATAATCTCTAACTAGCCCCGTGTAATTTTTTCTTAGTTGCCGTTGCTTCTCCAGTATTATTTTTTGGAAATTTGTGTGTATTCAATCTTGCACCGTTGTATCTGCCACCCTGCTGGGAGGCTTCGGTAGCTTTCATAATAATAATAATAATAATAATAATAATAATAATCTATTTTTATTAATTTCACCACAACACCAAACACCTCCAATGAAATTAATGAAAGCATGTATGTGATCCACCGGGATTCGAACCTGGGTTATCACACACAGATTTTTTAAACACTTACCATTACACCACCAAGACGGTTTATAATAATAATAATAGTAAAAATGGCAATAATAATAATAATAATAATGATAATAATGGTAATAATAATCCATTTTTCCCAGGGTAGCAAAGAAGGAGGTAGGAGCGACGGTGGACAAGGTGTTGCCGGAGCTAATGGCCAAGACTGCCGACAACGCAACCCGTACACAACAACTGGCGGTGCAAGCCATAATCACACTGCTAGACTTCTCTCTGGACAGGTTGGTGAAAACAAATATGAATTTATCCAGGTTCAGGAGTAATTTATAGTGAGGTCTTCCCTTGTGGTTAAGTACCCCATTAATTACCCCTTCCATTTGTCTAAACATTAGGATACCATAGCATACAGCATAGAGTAGTTGGGGTATTTACAGCTACTGACAAAAGTTTGTGAGCTCTTGCGATTTTCTTTTTGAAAATATTTCCATTAGCGAGTTTGATAAGTTATTTTGCCTTTATATTGTCTTTGTCCAAGTTTTGGTTTGTTTAGTTTGCAATTTTTACATTTTAATTTAGATTAATGTTCAGATCAAATTAGCTATACAGTATATAAATAAATGCATAATATGCATTTATTAATACATAGGTGTTTTGATCTTGATATCAATTTAAATGCACATATTTGCATAAAGAACATTGCAAGAGCTCATGAAAATATGTCAGTAGCTACATGCTTAGATAAATATGCAGTATTCGAGAATGCATACTATATCGTAGGCTTGTGCGTAAACCTTTAACCGGATGGGATACATCCAAGAATTATCAAAGAAGGGGGTGAGATGTTAGTTGAGCCTTTAAAAATTTTATTTGAGGAATAATTTAATACAGGACAAATCCTGATGGACTTGAAAGTGACAAATATAACCGCTATATATAAGAAGGGAAAGAGAAATGACCCAGGAAATTATAGACCAGTCAGTTTGACAAGTGTAGTGTGCAAATTAATGGAAACTGTAATCAGAGAAGGAATAATGGAACATGAAGTCAACCCAACTTTTCAGTGGGAGACAGCTTGCATGGTTTCTTGCTGGGGAGGTCGACGGTGCTTCAGCTCATTAGGGTGGTCGACGATTGGATGCAAATTCTGGAGGATGGGGATGTTATAGACGTGGTATATTGCAATTTTATGAAGGCCTTTGACAAGGTCCCACACAAAAGGCTCTTAGAGAAGGTTAAAAGTTAAAAGTTGGTTTATTTTGCAAGTTTTGCATTATAATAATAATAATATAAAAGAGAAATGTGTGAAGTGGATAGAGGCCTTCCTGAAAGATCGAAGACAGAGGGTACTGGTGAATGGAATAGGCTCGGGGTGGAGGGAAGTTACAAGTGGGGTACCTCAGGGATCTGTGTTGGGACCACTAATGTTTGTCATGTTCATTAACGACTTACCTGAAGTTATAACAAATGGAAGTGAGATATATTTGTATGCAGATGACACCAAGGTATATAGAAGAGTGAGGAGTAAGGAAGATGTGGGTTTGCTTCAAGGAGATGTGGAGGGCATGAAGGGATGGTCTGAACATTAATTAATGCCTTTTCAATCAAAAAATGCAAGTACATGCGGATTGGGACAAACAAGACAGACAAGGTAGGATACAGTATGAATGAAACAATGGAAGAAGTGAGTGCAGAAAAGGATATAGGAGTAGTGATAGACATTAAGTTAAATTTCTCAGAACATTTAGCGGAAAAGATAATTAAAGCCAATAAAATTGTAGAGTAGATAAGGGGGACATTTGTGTCACTGGACGAAGAAATCTTTAGGAATCTCTATACAGCGCTGGTTAGGCCGCACCTGGAATATGCGAACCAGGTGTGGGCTCCATATATGGTGAAGGATATAGAAGCAGTGGAGATAGTGCAGAGGAGAGCTAGCAAGCTGGTACCAACGTTGAAGAACCTGGTCTATGAGCAGAGATTGAGGACACTGGGACTTCCGACACTGGCATATAGGAGGAAGAGAGGGGATATGATCGAGACATTTAAGATAGTGTCAGGAAAGTATGATGAGGATGTGTGTGAAGGTACCTTCTTGATGCGGGAGGGAACAAGAACACACACTAAGAAAATTTACAAGGAAAGAACTAGGCTTGAAAAGACAATGAACTCTTTTTGTGATAGTGGTAAATGAGTGGAACGCACTGCCCAAGTATGTGGTAGATTCCGAATGAGTAAGGAAGTTTGAAAGTAATCTTGATAAAGCATGGGGAAGACAATAGTTGAAGTTTGATTACAAAGCGAAAATACAGAATAATAAAAATGTTGCGTCTGCTGCCGCCGCCGCCAACACCGTGAACATCCGCAGCAGTGCAAATACTGGTAATGAGCTGGATACACAGGCCTAATTTGCCTTTTTTCCAGAGGATCTACTGTAAGATACTGTAAGATTGATAGCCTAATGCTTAGTGTGCTGAATTTCGGTATGAGTATCCTAGGTTCGGGTCCTTGGAGTACCACATGTATTCATTAGTTAGGTTTATTTGTAAATTACATTGGTGGGTTGGTGAAAGCAAATATGAATATACAGTACCATATTAATATGTAAATATTGCAAAACAAACAAACCAAAACCAGAAACTTCACAATATAAAGACAAACAAACTTATCAAAATCACTGTGGAAATAACGTAATGAAGATATTATAATGTAAAACTTGCAAAATATACAAACCAAAACAGGGAAATAACTCAGACAAGCCAGGGGTACCTCTCTTGTCTCAGTAGGTAAAGTGCTGGTCTCGTAACTGACTGGTCCTGATTTCAGTCCCAGCAGTGGGGCATGGGATTTTTATGAGTAGACTGATTCAGTATCCACTCTAGTTTAGCTACTAGAAGTTAAAGTAAAATTAAGGAAAACTCCATTCTTAACATTAATCTTCCATTACAAACCCCAATGCACTTGAATAAATTAATGAAAGCATTGCCAGATTTGAGAAATAAATAATCTCCATTACACCGGTGAAATGGGGAAAAAACCTGCATATTTACACACACAAATATTTTTACTCTACGCTTGACTGTGTTACCAAAGCAGCTAAACTTCGTTAGATACGTAATTTTGCCTACGAAATATATTTCACGAGAAGCTATCCTGGGCCCCTGGCCCCCCTCACAGAACACCCACAAGCGGACCTGTCCCCTGTGAGAAGGACAACCCTTGCCAGTTTATTTAAGGACTTACAGGATTGACCATTCAACTTAAGGTTCGTCCGACTCAGAGGCCCTCTATGTATCTTTTTAGCACTATATTTCTACTAACCTATTTCATCCTTAACCCTTCCCGCACGGGCTCGCTATCCTAAGGACGTTGTTGAGATCCGGGCGATATGGCCGAAAAAGTCTACGCCTAGGCTACTGTATCTTTGTTATTTTAACTGCTAGAAAATTCCCACGCATCTCTAAACGTACTGCGGTTTCCAATCTGCAGACTGGCGTTAAGTAGAGCTTTCTAAGTCAACTGGTTCAGTTGTGATGACGATTTCCGTGGAGAGAGTTTCGAGGCGATGTTAGCAATATGACACAATTTTCAACACTAAATCTGTGTTAGCAGACCACACAACAACAAAGCTCCGACGTCTGCTTGCTTTCGGAGGTGCGCGCGTCACCTCCGACCAGCTGTGTTTACATACGTCGGACGCACGGCTTTCAAAACAAGCTTAACCCTCTCACGTCCTTGACGCAATTTTGAGCCTATTAGGGATGCTTTAAAGCCTTTGTTACCATCAGGGGTATTTAGAAACCTTTAGTTTAGTTACTTCAACCTCTGCAGTTGTCTTTGAGTTAGCTGTGGGCAGAAAACTAATTTTGGAGAGGTAATTATAAGAGTGAGAGAACTCTATTTATTATTGCTAATCTGGCAACCTCTGCGTTATATGGTAGTGAGAGGGTTAATAGGCTTTCAAGCTTACGGATTTTAAAAGAACACCCGGGCTCCTGCCCATCTGCCGCGGTGTCCTTTTAAAATGATGCCCGGGCAGGAAGGGTTATGTATACAGTGCGGATTTGTATAAGGCTTACTCCTCTAGATAGGTTGCCGACTATGGCTGACGAGACCTATCCACCTGGATTTTATAAGGTTGTCTCCCCAAGATGGGTTGCCGACCATGGCAACCATCCCATCCACCCTTACGTATTTTTAGAATATAGAAATTACGATAATTATAAAGAAGCTAACTTATGTTCTCCCCCCAACAGAGGCGTCGGCAGTGTTGGTAGTGAGGTGGCGCGACCCCTGACCTCCCTGGTCCACCCACGGTCAGCTCTGTGTCGCGCCACCATCATACAGTCACACCTGGTGGCACACGGCATCACAGCACTACCCAGGGACAAGGAAAGGTAACAACATGTGATATTTCTCTTTGGTTCTGTTCGGTTAAGTTAGGTTAGGTAGGCTGTGTTATGGTGTAGTACATACATAAAATTTTAAGACTGAGTGCTCCACACATACGTGCAGTTTCAGTCTCTTGTCCTAATGGCGGCGTTCCAGGCAACCCTGTTAAGGGCTGCTTCACTTGTCAAGATTTTTTATTTGAGATCGGCACATACAGTATAGTCCGATCCCAGGTGTGGCTCGGTCCACCCCTTGGTGCAGCTCCCTCCACAATCACAGACCTGCATTTTTTTCACCCAATTTTGTTCATCCATTCTCTCCACATGTCCATACCATCCCAGTCTACTTGTACGCATCTCCTCGCTAATGCTCTTTATACCTAAACGTCTCCTAAGCTCATCGTTTGTTATTCTATCCTGTAGCCTGGCTCCACACATCCATCTCACCATTCTCATCTCATTACGTTCCATTCTGTTGACTGAGATCTGTTAAAACAAAATTAGGAATTTCAAAGTGGCATCTAGTGACTAATGAATTTAGAAATAGAAATGAGTCTTCTTTAGATTGTAAGAACAAGCTCTGGGTATTGAATGCATAGCAGTGGAATGGGTAAAATTAAATGTTTTACGGTAGTACAGCCATCATACTACTGTATGTGCAAAGAATGAATGAGGACAATGATAAGAAAGATACTGATAAGTCAAGTGGGTAGAACAGCTGGTAATGGATGACCATCAGTGGTTTGGAAAAATAAAGTAAAATAATATATTGAAGAAAAACTATCATGTAGCGTAAGGAGCATTGTGGCTCGAGCAAAAGGAACGTATAGACGAAGCAACTTGAAGATGTTTCTTTGAGTCTTGCTGAGACACTGTTAGCGCTATACCAACATCAGCTACTGTGATGATATGATGGGGCTGTGTTTGTGGCAAGTCTTTATTGTACTGTACTACAGTAAAAGGACTGCAACCACACTCTGTGTGGATGAATCAGTCTTTAAACTTGTATGTATGTTAAGGTCTGGTGTGTGAGGGGACCCTGGATGTGAAACCAGGTCCCTTCACACACCAGGCAAGCACTCTACCAATGAGACCAATAGATATCCTACTTGGCTTGATCGGCTCAAGTATATTTCTGCATTTTCTGTTTAGGCTATTGCCACAATTTTCTGGCCTTTACATCAGTAGTGTTTATTTTGATATGTTTTCTGTATTAAAAAAAAAATAAGTGGAGTAAGCAAAAAGGGAATATGATAACAAGAGGTACTATAATGAACTGTAGGCTATCAGAAGAGACTGGATGACTCCGTCGTCGACACCTGCCCGGGATGTAGCACAGAACCCCATACCATCAAACACATCATAGAAGACTGCATTTCACACAACCACTTACACCAACAACACAATCTACACTCAATGAGAGCTCTGTGGGAAAGCCCGATCGCGGCCATGGCCTTCCTCAGGGACTCGGGGATGTTCGGCCAGGCAGCTTAAGCGGGCATCACACTGGGCCAAATTCTCGTAATTCTCCAATCTCCAGTCTCCGTTTCCAGTCAGTAGCGCCGGCAAATTCTATCACACACGCCAAGCGTCCTGGCTGCGTGAGTCTCTGACACAACAATAACAACGTCCGACCTTAGCCTATATTGGTCCGTTTCACCTATACTGTAATGTATAGTAATATGGATTTACATCTACAATTATAATGCAATATGACTCAATCTACACGTTAGTGTAATTTTTTTTAAATTTGAAGCTTATATGAGGAAATTTATATTTTGAACTTTTTCGATTCATACCAATCGCCGTGGCGATTTCACTTAAACTGTAGAATGATATGGATTGATATTGACAAACTTTGTGTAATAGGACCCAATCTATACGTTAAGTGCTATGTTTTGCGTTTGAAGCATATATAAGTAGCTATGAGGAAGTTTTTCGCAAACTATAGGCTATAGCCTGACGGAGCCCCTGTCGTTACCTCGGCACTAAACGATCGTTTATATTGTGCGGTTTCACCAATAATTTAGAGTAATATGGATTTATATCGACAATTATATTTCAATATGACTCAATCTACAAGTTTGCGTTATTATGTTTTATATTTGGAGCATAGGCCTATATGAGGAAATATTTTGAACTTTTCGGAAGTTGTAGAATGCTTGGTAGGCATAATCCTGTGTATGCGGGTAGACCTGTATTTATCTCAATAATTTGGTAATGTTACAATATATTTTTACATTTTACATTCATAAATAGTCCACTAATATACTAGGTTAGGTTAGGCTAGGTTAAATATATTGTTCAATGATTCTTAGTAAATAGGCATCTGAAAAACAGTTCCTCTTGCTACACAACCGAATGTTTTCGTTTCATACCAATCGCCGTGGCGTAGGTATAGGAAGTGGTTATTTAGCTGCAAGTGGTGTAGCTATTTTAGCATTAATTCACTTAGTTTATGTCTATCCGCAGCCCTTCTCACAATCAAAACACATAATTATGTAGCAAAATATATATTTTTAAGTCATATACTGTACTTGAGATATCAATGAGATTAAATGCGAGCTGTAAAGAGGCTGACACTCTACCTCCATCAAAAAATGGAGCTTCCCACCCAGTGCGGGAAGCATCCTAGCTCCATCAAATGATGAGATTTGTGCTGGAGACTGGCGGTAGCTCCATTTTTTGCTGAAGAATGACGAGAATTGGCCCAGTGTGATACCCCCTTTAGGGAACAATAACAACAACAATAACAACAACAACTGTAGGCTAATTCATGTCATATTCTGTATTCCTGTATATTTATATATTTGTTTTGTTTTGCCAACAGTGGGTTCACACCGAAACACCTGGTAGAGTTTGCGTACTCTGCTTTCCGGCACCAGAATAGTGATGTACGCAAAGAGGGTGAACAGCTGCTCCTGTCCCTGTACACACACTTCCCCAGCTTTGTACGCAAGACTCTACCCATACAAGAGGACCCTGCGCGCAAAACTGTTCTCTACCGCAACCTGTTTGAGCAGTTGGAGACTCATGACAAAAAGGTAAGAAATGTGAACAGTAGGCTATTGTGATGGGCTGGGTAACATAATATATACAGTATTGGGTAGACTAGCCAATTAGTACGTAGTGGTCCAATTTGTAAATATTAACGTTCTCATTTACTTCTTTTATGCTTCATGCCCTCGTATTTTTTCACTACCCCTTCATTTTCTGTTATACACAAAGGTTGATTATTCTCTTCAGCTACTTTCTCTCTTGCTTTCCTTTGTATCTTTTATTTTTCTTTCTTGATACCTTTGAGGAAATACATTCCTCTTGGTCTTGGGTGTGTTTGTGAAGATGTCTCCAAAAGTTGTTTCAGCTCGTAGTCCTGTGAAGTTTCCTAAGTGAACGTTCACCCTCCTTGCCGAGCGTAGAGGGTCCTCCAGGCTAGACCAATCTTGCGTTTCAATCTCATTCCTATACAGAACACCCCCCACCCCACCCCATCCCACCCTGTAGGGATGTCCCGCCCATCATCCACATTCTGTGGCCATTGTGTTGGTCAGAGAATGCAATTTTTGATGCAATCATTGATCTGTTACATTTTTCAGCATCTCATGAAGGTGGTTGACAATATATCTCTGAGTGCCAGTAATGATGTACAGCCCTGTACAGTAGTTGGGAGCAGGGTTCTCCTCCCAACAGTGTTATATTGGTCCCTGGAGGTGGTAATGTGGTACTGGAGCCAGGGAGGGACTCTCACATAACTGCTGTGTTGTTGTTGAGGATAACCCTTTCTGTTTCCACAACCACCTTTGGCTGACCAGGGCTCACACGTACTGTACATGTATGTGTGCGTTCATCTCGGCATTTTAGAATATAGTATTGACTTTTCCTATTGTACTTTTTAGTGGATCCTCTTCTGGAGTGTTTCTTGCCTGGTTAACTTCAGGGGTGGTCTCTTGCGTTGGAACTTGACCATGAGGGGATTGCATTTCTGGCTGGATTTGTATCAAGACTGTTCGGAAGTTAAGTGTATACAGTATTTTGATATACGGTATGCATGTACACATTGTACAGTATAACTAAAAGAAGTGATGGTGTAAGTGTGGACTACCGGTCATCCTATACAGTAGTAGCCTACCTTGTTATGGCTCTTTCTTGTTGTAGCACTGTTGAGACCGGTGTGGTTGTAAATACTAAAAGCGCAGGTGCTGCACAAGAATGAGTTTTGGTAAGGTATGGTTAGTGGCACTGTATGCCAAATATCAGCCACATTGATAAAATTATCGGGTAGTGTTATGGCAGGACTGTATTGTATTATTCTCTCATTGCTGAAAGCCAACCCTGTCTGAGCTACAGTATTACAATGTAATTGAAAAGGACATTAAACTATTGTATGTATCTCCCCGTCTTCCACCCCCTCTCTCCTCACCTCTGGTTGGGCTTTCCTCTATTGACCCCAGAAGGAGCCTTCCACTAGAGGCCTTCATTATGGGCCTTGGTCCCATTCATTGAGGTCTCCTCAAGATTACTAGTCTCCCAGCTGGAACTGCCCCCTGTGGCTTCCCATAGTGTTCTATGTTTTTTTCCCTGAGGGTCTTCCATAAGGAGACCCCCTGTGGGCCTTGCATTAGGAAACCTCCATTATGGTCATCTGTAGATGCTAAAATAGGTTCTCCCTATTATAGGGCCACCCTGAGGGTCCTTTCTTCTCCATGCCTCCTTGGCCCTTTCCCATGGAGCCCCTAAAAGTCTCCATTTCATCCGACCATTAATTTTGTCCCACCCTAATGGATTTTCTCATTGGACCACACACCACCTTAGCTTGGATGGCCCTTAACTATCGGCGCGCGACTTATGTCGAGTTAAAAAAACTGGCAAAAAAACGGGTGAAAAAAGGGTGAAAATCGAGTGAAAATGGGTGGGACAGTAATGATCCATACGTCCGACATCTGTGGCCTCCCGGCCCACACTAACTCCAGTTCCCCCACCGCGCGGGAGGATGACAGTGTGACCAATAGTTCGCTAAAAGTGAGCAATGTAGCAAAATCAGCTAAACTTCCATCTTTGAGGTAACACTGTCAGGGCTCCACGAGTGCTACGTAGCTGTATGTAGTGTCATTGTGTAGCGATTTCCGCCTAGTTTTCGGCACAATACAGTTCCTTTCATGCTGATGGTTGATATAGCAGTCAGAATGGCCTGAAAAGGCCCAAAACGGCCACAGAGCACCCGCTAGACAAGGGTTAAAAGCCCTCCCATTTGGGTCCATTTTAAGGAAATTGCCCTAAAGCCCCCTGCTAGCCTGTTGACTGGGCCCCATTTCACTTACTGTAAGAGTCATATTCTAAAGATGCACTGAGGGGTGATAACCTACAGGGGGCCATGGATGAAACTTGCATTTTAAGGGCCCCTACTTTGGGTCTACCCAGTGGGGATTGTGTAGGAGTCCTCTTCAAAGGGACCCACTAGCTGTCCCCAACTCATTTTCTGTGACACACTTCAATCATGACATACACTTCCCCCCTAACCCCTCCCTCCCTATCTAAATACACACACTCATACATACAATTAAAATACATGCAACCTTTTTCCCTTATAAAAACAGATTTTTTTTTTTTTTTTTTTTTAAACAAGGTTTTAATGTATTTTGTTAGCAAGAATATTGTACATATTGGTAGGTAATCTCCAATATTACATAAGATAAATAATAAAGTATTTATATAGACCATGCAGTAACCGATCCATCCATTCACTTGTCTCACTTGGAGCCAAACACTGAGTGAAGGCAGACCTGTTGCACAGTTGTCCTTGGTAGAGGCAGTGGTTGTGTTGGAGTTGTGTGTCGTATACTTTGTTTACACTCCTGCTTATAGAAAAGTTGGTGAGTTAGTAGGGATAATTTTATTCAGCTTTAGAAAGACTTCTATGAATTGGAAAGGTAAATATTATCTCAATTTACTCTTTGACTCTCTCAGATCAATTTACTCTTTGACTCTCTCAGATCAATTTACTCTTTGACTCTCACAGATCAATTTACTCTTTGACTCTCTCAGAGCAATTTACTCTTTGACTCTCTCAGAGCAATTTACTCTTTGACTCTCTCAGAGCAATTTACTCTTTGACTCTCTCAGAGCAATTTACTCTTTGACTCTCACAGATCAATTTACTCTTTGACTCTCTCAGAGCAATTTACTCTTTGACTCTCTCAGAGCAATTTACTCTTTGACTCTCTCAGATCAATTTACTCTTTGACTCTCTCAGATCAATTTACGCTTTGACTCTCTCAGATCAATTTACTCTTTGACTCTCTCTGAGCAATTTACTCTTTGACTCTCTCTGAGCAATTTACTCTTTGATTCTCTCAGAACAATTTACTCTTTGACTCTCTCAGAGCAATTTTAGCTTTCTTATACTTTCTGTGGTTAAGCCCATCACCAAACCAAATTCAATAATAGATGAAATATAAGTATCGGTATCAGTGAAAAATATATTGTACTGTAGTTAATTTTTTTATACCGGTATTTCAATTATTCCTTCTTTATAAGACCTACCTAAGTCACCTAAGTTACACCTAAATTGTTTTCGTCACGCTGCTAGTGGCACCGAAGATTGCGACGCCCCTCGTTGTTAGTTGTGATGGCATTATTCATAATAATCAAAATATAACTACAATAAATAATGCATATTTCTTTGAATTACTAGATATCTTGTATATGGTTTGTTTATTTTGCAAGTTTTACATTATACAGTACTGTAATATGTTATCAGACTCTGATACAAATTCAATAATAAAATTGTTAATGCGATTCCGGCTTTAAAGTTTTACAGTTTGTGGTGATACCGATTGGGTAAGAGGTATCCTCACCAGGATTCGAACCCACTCACTCCAGGTATATTTGGGAGAGTCGGGCACCGTAACCACTCGGCCATGAGCGAGTGCCCGATTCTCCCAAATATACCTGGAGTGAGTGGGTTCGAATCCTGGTGAGGATACCTCTTACCCAACCTGTCGTACTTAATCGTACATAATTGATATTTGTCATTTTCAGTGATACCGATTCCAGATTGAACAACTCTAGGGGGTCTGTTTGCCTGGTTTCATTTACTATAAGAAGAACGACGATTGTCAACGTCGAAGTGGCTTATTGAGGTCATTCCCCCCTCCCCCTCTCTCCCCCTCCCCCCCTCTCTCCCCCTCCCCCCCTCTCCCCCTCCCCCCCTCCCCCCCTTCTCCCCCCTCCTCTCTCCTTCCTATCTCCCCCTCTCTATCTCTCCCCCTCTCTATCTCTCCCCCTCTCTATCTCTCCCCCTCTCTATCTCTCCCCCTCTCTATCTCTCCCCCTCTCTATCTCTCCCCCTCTATCTCTCCCCCTCTATCTCTCCCCTCTCCCTCTCTATCTCTCCCCCTCTCTATCTCTCCTCCCCCCCCCTCTCTCTCTCTCTCTCTCTCTCTCTCCTCTCTCTCTCTCTCTCTCTCTCTCTCTCTCTCTCTCTCTCTCTCTCTCTCTCTCTCTCTCTCCTCTCTCTCCTCTCCTCTCCTCTCCTCTCAAATAATATGTTGAAACTGGGCACTCTCTAAATGAACTTTTCTGTTAGTTAGATTGCAAACTATAGATAGATAGATTTAGATAAAAAGATAGATAGTACATAAAGAGAGAAGTTGATAGTTAGATAATATAATACAGATAATGGAGAGAGAGAGAGAGAGAGAGAGAGAGAGAGAGAGAGAGAGAGAGAGAGAGAGAGAGAGAGAGAGAGAGAGAGAGAGAGAGAGAGAGGAGGAGAGAGAGAGAGAGAGAGAGAGAGAGAGAGAGAGAGAGAGAGAGAGAGAGAGAGAGAGAGAGAGAGAGAAAGAAAGAAAGAAAGAATAGAGCCTGCGTGACTATTGATCCATGTGTGTGTGTGTGTGTGTGTACACGTACTGTTCTGAGAATGACACACTTTGGCTACTCCCAGAATGTAGACCAAGTGTGTGTGGGGGTCAGGGCTTTTACCAAATTCCTTACTACAGTATTTGCTCTCTCTCTCTCTCTGTCTCTGTCTCTGTCTCTGTCTCTCTGGTCGTCTGTCTGTCTGTCTGTCTGTTCTGGGTGTCTGTCTGTCTGTCTGTCTGTCTGTCTGTCTGTCTGTCTGTCTGTCTGTCTGTCTGTCTGTCTGTCTGTCTGTCTGTCTGTCTGTCTGTCTCACGCTATAATGATGTAGCCAAGTTAATTTGGTACGGTATAATACATTCAGGCTCTCGGTAACGCAGCTAATTCGTCCTTTCACAGCACAGTGTTACTGAAAAATGTGTTACCCAAATAATAGAATTTATGGGTAATAGGCCATTTTGTCCTAGCCAAAATCCTATTTTTTACCTATTTCGTCCCAGCCAATCCTAGCCAAAATCCTGCAGTCCCATTTTTTAACTATTTCGTCCCAGCCAAAGTCCCAAAGTCCCATTTTTTTTTACTCCTAAAGTACACATCACAATCATGGAGATACAATAAAGTACACATCACGGCAAAGCCGGATTTCTCAATACAATGCTGGCTCGCTATTGCTTGCCAGGAAGAAATTCACACCTGGATGGGGATATACGTCTTAAAGCAGTTGGCTGAATGGGGCCGAATGGATACAAGCCAGAGAAAGAGAGAAAAGGAGAGAAAGATAAAACAAGCAGGTGACCTGTGTTAAGGCAAGCAGTCTGGTGGTAAATACCTGTATAGCATTGTCCACCATCTGTAGGAAGCCATAGTGGCAACAGGCAGTCTTACACCACCCTCTGGTGGTGATGGGCTGGTCTATCAGAGTGAGAGCTGAGTGATCTCTGCCATACCCATAGCTTACTCTTCTGTTCCTTTTACTTATATATTTTCTAGATCTCAAGTGACGGCGTCTCTTCCGTGGATTGACCTCCCAATCTACCAAGATTGGAAGCCAAAGCATCACATTTTTCCTTTGCCCCTCAACTTTCTCTTCATAATTGCTGAGGGACACAGGGCCCTGGGTGTGGCTTTGGTTTCCCGGGCATTTCCGCACCCTCCTCAGCTCCCCGCCATGGAGTGGCTTCGGTCACCTAGGCTTTATTGTGGTCAGCAGGGAGGGTTCTGTGGGGGCGCTCTGTTATGGCCTTGGCCTTGCTTGGGGCTGTTCGGTCAGGCAGCTTGGGGAACAACAACACCACCCTCTGTCAATTGCCCTCTTCACTCAAGCATCAGTTCAACAAGTTAGAATCTACTGTATGTGTGGAGAGATGAATTATTTATATATGTGGTGGGCTGGATCTATCAGAGTGAGGGTTGGTGTCCTCTACTTCCCATAGCTGGTTCTGACTTTACCTTTTTCATCATTCTTATTTATATCTTTCTTCCTGAGAGTGGTGAAGGCAGTGGGGCCATAATGGTGTGCCCCAAGGTTCCCTAGTGTCTTACTCTCACAGCCCACTGGCACAAGTCGGCCTTTCTCTCTGGCGTAGGGATGCAGAGACCCCACCGCCCGCCACTTCGGTGGTGCAGTCAGTCTCTGTAGCAGTTACTGTGATTTCTTGTTACTGCCTTAATGTAGCACGGTTAAGGCTGGTTTTGTGCGATTTTCGCCAGGTGCAAGTGCTTCAGGGGGACTTTGTTGAGTTTTACTGAGACACTGTTAGCGCTATACCAACATCAGCCACAGTGATAACATGATGGGGCGTTTTTGTGGCAAGACATTGTTGTACTGTGCTGCAGTAAAGACTGTAGCCACCGTGTTATGATTGCTGTGCACTGTGTGCAGTACAGTACTGTGATTGTACCATGGAAGCCACATTCACTGTGGACGGTTGCAGTCTTTAAACCTGTATGTATGTATAAAATAGACACACACATTGTTTACCCTTTGTATATTTTTTCATAGCAGAAATATAGATAGAGAGACATAAGCACACACACTATTATATACTGTATATACACACACACATACATGCTGTATACACAAACACACACACATTTCCACACAACTCAGCTTCCGCCCTACACTCACGATCTACATACTGTACACATATATATCACACCCACATTCACTCCATTCAATAACCCCCACCACTCACCCCCCACGGTTCTCTCTCCCCCACCCCCAGCGTGAATCTGCCCCCCCACCATCACCACCACCATCAGTACAACATCCTCCACCACCACCAGTAGCAGCGTTAGTACGGGGGCCCCAACGTAACTCTCCACCACTCTCCACCACCAACACAGCCACCACCACCATCTCCAACACTCCAACGCACCGATCTAGGTAAGTAGTGTGTGCAGCCTAAGACTTTCGTTCCATTAGTTTGGTGATTTTACGACCTTTCGCCCTATTTCCTTGTCAACATAGAGAATTTGCATGCCATTTTGGTGTCTAGTTTTTCCTGACGAGTGATAGCGAGCCTCTAATTCTAGGAGGACTGGCTTTCGCCCGGGACATTTTTCTACCGAAAAATTTGCAAATTTTTCATGTCTAGGGGGCAAGGAACCTATAAAATTAAAATATATATAAATAGATAGACCAAAAGTTAACCACTACCCCGTTAAAGTTGTAGATATGTTCCTAAAAATGAGACTTTTAATGAAACTGCCTTCTATCTATTGCCAGACGCCTTACTCCCCTTACGAGGGTGGCCATACACAGAATGCCCCCAAGCGGATCTATTCCCTGTGAGAGGGACAACCCGAGCCAGTTTAGTGAAGGACTTACAGGATTGACCACTCAATTTAGGATCCGTCCGACTCCGAGGCCCTCTATGTATCTTGTTAGCACTTTTTTTACAGTGGTGTTCGGCTAATCCATCCACTAACCTGCCTTACCCTTAGGTAAGCAGTACGGATTTGTATCAGGTTTACTCCCCTAGACAGGTTGCCAATCAAGGCTGACGAGTCCCATCCACCCGGATTTGTTTAAGGTTGTCTCCCCTAGATGATTGCCGACCAAGGCTAACGAGTCCCATCCACCCGGTGGATGAAACTGCCTTAACCCCTTCTATACTGGCGACGTCCTTGTAGTTTTATTCTAGCTATAGTTAGACTATTTTGTGCAGTTTAAGAAGGTTCTGTGGTATTAAAAGGGTTAAGTGAGATAGTTCGAAGCCTGTTAATTGCTGGAGGCCCTTAGTAAACTTAATAAAATCGTCTAATAGTAACCAGAATAAAGTACAAAAGACGTTCGCCGGTACAGAAGGGGTTAAGTGAAAAGATCGTCTTCATACATTTCCATTTGTGATTATGCGTCTTTTTCTCTTACTTTACAATGTACCTGTATTAGTAAAACATAACTTTTAAATAAATATTTGTTTTCTAATAAATAATCAGTGAAGCAACTTAACTTGAGGTTTTAAATGAAGAGTGCCTGTATCTACAGTATACTCGGTTTATTTCCAGCTGAGGGTAAATTGCCATGTTACTGTCTTGGTTACTCAGCTAGTACGTGCATGTTGTAGCGAAATACAGTATGTTGTTAATTAAAATGTAAAACTTGCAAACAAAGTCAAACCAAAACTGGGACAAAGACAATATAAAATCAAAACAACATATCAAAATCACTACCCGGTATGTGGAAACAACGCTTACTAAAATAAAATAAAATAAAATAAATTATGAAAACTTGATATTAACCCGCTGAATACCAGTGACGACAACGTGTCGTCAGCAATGTATGTAACGCTAAACCCCAGCGACGACAACGTGTCGTCAATGTTAATTACTCCGGTCTTATGGCACCTAGAGGGCTCAGATTTGTATGGGAACTGTGTAAGTATCCCACGCAACCATGCCGATGGCAGAAAACTCAAAGTCCAACTGCGTGCGCGTGAGCACGCAAAAACCTGGTTTTGGGTGTTTTTGCCTTCAATTTTCCCCTCTTGTAAAATCGACTTTCGGGCGCACCGTAGGACCCCTGAATGACCTAGGGGATCGGTTTTTTTGTGGTTTTTCCTTCATTCCTAACCCATTCCCTATTGTTTCTGGGAAAAAAAATAAAATCAAAACCTGCTGGTCCCTGGTGGTACATATATTATAAACTAGCTGGGGCTCAGTGGGTTAATACGACCCTGATATACTGTACTGTATAGTAGATTCATATTTGTCCATTAAGTATCGATAAATCAGTTGCTAAGGGATTCAGATTACCATCAGCTGAAAATAAACAGACTATTGTATATTTAGGGTTGATATATATTTTTGTCATACCTGTAACTCCTTGTTCTATACAGTCCTCTTGCAAATTAAGCTGATATTGATTGGTAAGATAAAATCTGGTCAATTATTTTGTGTTCCTACAATCCCTTTTGTAGCTATTAACATTCTCTCATTTACCTCCAAATCATACATGATCTCTAAAAAATTCATGCAAATATATATATTGTGTGTGTGTGTTTACCATCACAGAATAAGTCACAGTAAAACCATAATACTTTACTGGTTAACAGGGATAACTCTATTTATATTATTTAATTTATTTTCATGGTGCCTTATTTTCTAATAACCTTGTTCCTTGAATTGTGATTGGGAAATGTTACATAAATAGATTGGTAGTAAGATAAAGATTTTTTTTATATGAAAATATAGATAGATATATAAAGAAAACAAATATCTGTAGCCTACAAATAAATAAACCAAAGAATTATTGAAGAAGAAATGAGAGAGAGAGAGAGTAAGAGAGAGAGAGAGAGTGTGTGTGAGAGAGAGATTGTGAGAGTGTGTGTTAGAGAGAGAGAGAGAGAGAGAGAGAGAGTAAGAGTGAGAGAGAGAGAGAGAGAGAGTGAGTATATGGCCTATTCCATGTATGCCAATCATTTATCATCATTTGTATCCCTGATAGTGTTGTGGCAACCATATATGTGTGTGTGTAGGTGTGTGTGTGGGTGGGTGACTTGTGTGTGTTTCTTATGAGCATGTACGTGTGTGGGGGGGGGGGGGGGGTGTTTGTGTGCGTTGTACATGTGTGTGTAGTAGTGTACGTTCAGGTGGGTGGTGTAGATATGAGTGTGTGTGTGTATGTATATATATTTATACTGTATATATGTGTGTGTATGTGTGTGTCACTTTTGGATATTTAAGCACTAATACATTTTTAATATGAACACTTTTAGGTATGTTAGATGTACAGTACTGTATATACAGTAGGCCTACAGTCACATTAAAATGCCATAGCCCACCTTCTCATTTCAACATATACTCTTTGCATATAAGAAATGGGACAATTCTTGATTAATATTCAAAACTTTATGGTGGCAACATTTCTGGGCCTTATTTTATTGGTACAGAATTGACAAACTAGACTGAATGTATATAATTTTGTGGGACTTGGTTTAGGTGTTGGGGTGCTGCACTATTGGCCTGGGTTCGAGCCCTGGCTAGGTCATGTCACAAAAATATTAATAGAGTGTACCAGTGAGGTGATGTGCACCGGTGAGGTGATGAGTACTGGTGAGTCACGAAATGTGTACTGGTGAACTGCTAAGGTTTGGCCATGTGGAGAGGTTGAATGAAGAAGAATGGGTGAAGTGTGTTAATAGTATGAAAGTGGTCAGAAAGACAGCAATTGGTAGACCGAGGAAAACCATAGGTAAGGTTTTGTGGAAGGTTCTCAGGGTAAGGGACTGGGACGCTGGAAGGGACTGTGTTGCATCAAGAATGGCTATCAAGTGCTTTGGTCAGTATAGTAACCTGTCAAGGGGAATAAAGCTTATACAAATACTTACTGTTGAAAAAATAGTGCTCAAAAAATACGTAGAGGGCCTTGGAGTCGAATGGACCCTAAGTTGAGTGGTCAGTCCTGTGAGTCTATGAAAAAAAACTGGCACAGGTTGTCCTTCTCATGGGGGACAGGTTTGTGTGGTGCCATTGTGTGTATGGCCACGCTCATGACGGGGAGTAAGGCACCCGGCAATAGAGATAGAACTATTACTGTAACTATTATTGTAAAACTTATTAGAATCTTCATTATTCATTAATATTTGTGTGTTATTTGCAGTCGTCCAAGCAGCAGCAGTGGCAGTGAGAGGGAGGAAGGTAGAGGGAGAGACACCGGCAGTGAGGAGGAGGAGAAGAGAGCAGGAGGAAGGAAGAGAGAGAGAGAAGAGGGTCGGGAGAGGAGAGACGGTAGTGAGGTGGCTCGACTGAGGCGAGAAGAAGGAAGGCGAGGCAGCAGGGAAGACTGGAGAGGAGATGACCGAGGTGGGAGAGAAACCGGTAACAACAGTTTTGTTTACCTAAAGTAGTCCCCAGTTAGTGGTACTCCAGGGACTACTGTACAGTACTGTATATCCATGACAGTATGACCCAATCTGTGTGTATGCCATGTCGGTTCTCCAAGTAATAAAGTCACTGCTCTCAAGGTTAGATTCAAGGCACTGTGAATGTGGAGTTGCCATAAGGCAGTGTAAAGTCAGTAAAAGTAGGCTACTCTAAACAGACCTCGGATGCGGAAATACCCTGAGCCGAACAGGCCAAGTGGGATATCTCTATTGGTCTAACTGGTAAGGTGTCTGCCTCACACCCAAGGGTCGAGAGTTCGTGCCCCCACCAGGGCATGATATTTTCGTGAGGCTATTTCCGCATTTTACGAAGTTTAGGTGTGTTGGTAAAATTGTTCAGATGGTTGAGAGTAAGATCGGAGCTCCATAAATCCTCTTTTGGGTATGGTGTAAAAACCGATCCCCACAGGAGGAGTCAATACAGTGTACTATAGTTAACAGTACAGTACTGTAGTAGCCTACACTATTACACTACTTGCACCAGGTGCTGTGAGGCATCAACAGCCCTTAGAGGAATAGTATATTGAGAGAATAATGTATGTTAAAAATGAATACATAATGTGATCTTGATGGTTTATTTGTTTAATACGACCACAGGCTGTAATGCTGTTGGTAGAGCACTCGCCTGCAAACCAAGAGGTGGATGATTAGAGGCTCGGTCCAGCCAGTGTGTTATTGGCAGAGGACAGTGTTGTTGGTGGATGGCACGGTCCAGCAATCTGTGGCAACTGTCCACTGAAATACCTGAAACATCAGGGCACCCACCCTAGCCCTGCTCTTGAGCAGGGAGTGCATGATGGTAAAAACTGCATCATAACCATCATCATCAAAATAAAGTTATATTATGTTTAATTAGATTTGATATGAGTGGGTTAGTTTAGTCAAGTTATGCTTACCATATTTAAGGTAGTACAGGTATAGGCTAGATTAAGTACACTATATATGGGTTGAATGAACCAGAGATAAGTTGACATGGGTCCATAATACAGTATATGTATTATATATATTCCAGATCGAAGGAACAATCCTGAGATTAACGGAGCCAGGGAGGAGTGGCGAGGAGTGAGTGAAGAACGTAGAGATGACCAAACAGACAGAAAAGACACCAGGAGAGACTTAAGGAGGGAGGAGAGTGATGAGAGATGGAGAGGCGAGCTTCGGAGACGGGAGAGTGAGGAGAGGAGAGACACAGTGAAGCGGAGAGACAGCGAGGAGAGGATCATTGAAAGCCGAAGACGAGACAGCGACGAGAGACGGAGGGATAATAGACGCCAAGACAATTTGGAGAGACAAATCGACGAGGAAGAAACGAGACAAGAAGTGAGGCGAGAGAGACAAATTGGAGCATTTGAGGAGGTGGATACAAGGCAAGAGAGACAAATTGAGGCATTCAGAGAGGAAGAAGCGAGACAAGAGAGACAATTGAAAGTGTACGAAGAAGTAGAATCTATAGTGAGACGAGAGGCGTGGGAGGGCAACATGGGGTGTGGTGGTGGTGTACCTCAGATCAGCATCACACCGGATGAGAGTGAAGTGCGTGGAAGAGCTCTGTCCCGACTTAACGGAGCTCTACTACCCTCAGCACCACCTTCACCTGGCGACCCAGAGGACAAGTGAGGATGGAGTGTTTTCCCTGTTTTCCGTTAACTAATCTCTTCATCCCTACGATATAAGACACCAAGCTGTGAAACGAAAGACTATTCACCCCAAGGCATAAACAGAATCCCTTAATTTTAGTCATTATTATTATTAGGTACACAAAGTTAAAGTTGCGCTATATAGTTGTCTTTATGTCCCTAGAAATTATAATACAATACAACTTCATTCAACTTGTCTTGCATTCCCCTCTAACACTCAATCCAGTAAAAAATTAGCATTGCCTCAGTTTGTCACCCTGTACGACACTGTCACAGAACCTCAGACTCAAATAATTCCCTAATTTGACTAATTCCTTGAACGTGACGATAGTGCGTTGTTATGTGTGCGATTAGTTTGCTTGGGAAACAGATTAACTTGCTCATGTAGTAATGTACACCCTATGTGGTGGATTGTGTTCTTTTATTTCATAGATTTCATTTTAGTAAGCGTTGTTTCCACATAGCGATTTTGATAATTTAATTTGACTTTATATTGTCCTTGTCCCAATTTTGGTTTGTTTAGTTTGCAAGTTTTACATTTTAACTCAAATATAGTGATGCCAATTTGGCTTCAATACTTCTCTGTTTTCAACAAAAATGTAATATAGTTTGTAGCAGCATTTTTACTACATAATATTACTGTATGTATTTCTGTATATACTCAGGTACATACCCCATAGCTGAGGGTGGCCGACTCAAGACAGAGACCGAACAGAAACAACATTTAATGTTCCAACTCTTAGGATCCAGGACCACTTTCGCATTCCCTCACCCCATTCTCTTGTCTCGTCTAGTAGGTGAAGTGTACAAGGGGAGGAGGATTCCTAGCCTAATGCCCCCAGAAGAAAAAGTATGACGGTAAAAGAGACGACAGAAATGGCTGAGGTTGGGTAGAGGATGCCCAACCTCACTCTGGATTACTACTATAATATTTTATGCATGGAAGGAAACATTGTGTGATTGAATTAGAAGTGTAATTTGTTATGCTTATTTAATGGTTACTGTATATAGTTAATTATTCTTGTAAGTATTCTTGTAGTGGGGGCAGGAGGCTAGGAATCCTCCTCCTCTTGTAAAATTCTCCTACTCAACAAGATAGAGAAAGGGGCGAGGGAACGCGGAAATGGTCCAGGACCCTAAAAATTGCAACTTTAAATGTTCTTTCTGTTCGGGCTCTGTCTCGTGTCGGCCACCCCCAGCAATGGGGTACAGGTCTCCCTCACTATCCGATGCCCTGATTTACGATATTATTATAGGTTTTTAGGTGTTTAGGTTTGGGTTTTGGCTAGTCTGTACTGTATATCATTATCTAACTTTCCACGTGTCCACCTCAGGATGTGCATCTTTTGTGGCCTGTATGACTCTGGGTTCAGTGAGTCGGGTCTGGATGTCCACTACTGGCGCTGGTGTCCACTATTAACACGCTGCCAACACTGTAGACAAGTCGTGGAGGTAGCTTCTCTCACTAGTCATATGCTTGGTACGTACTATAACTTACTTACTTCTCTATTTTTTTTCATTTTAGCTGCCATTGATCAAGTAACAGTAAAAGTCATACACCATTACAGCATATGGCCCCATTCACTCTTTGACCCCAACCCAAGGAAGTTCTCTAGTGAATCCCTGAACTTCAACTCTCTCCATCCTAAGTAACTCTTTGTCTTGAATGGTCAGCTAGCTTCATGAAGCTTGCAGTGTAATCAACCAACTGCCAAGTAATTACCAAAATCCCAATTATTTTCAATTTTGGCAAGACTCGCATATTAGTGCATCTCAATACAAGTTAGTGAAAATAATAATCATCATCATTTTACTTATTTAAAAGAGCGCTCATTCTTCAAAATAAGTTCGCAAGCGCTCGACCACAAAAAAAAAAAATCAATAAAATCACTCCTAGCTAAACAAACAACATATGTCAGAAACATTATATACATAGGCCTACATACCATGGTTTACTGTAATTTCTCCATTACATGCATTGTAATGGCTCAGACGGGGTTGCCTTTCAGTAGTTGGAGTGTACTGTAGCACAATAAAGTCCTGCCACAGCACTGCCCCACCAAGTCATCACTGTGGCTGATGTTGGTATAGTGCTAACCGTGCCTCAGCAAGACTCAACAGAGTCCCCCTGCATCACTTGCACCTGCAGTATCTGCAACCACACCAGCCTTAACAGTGTTACAAAAAGACAGCACCATAACAAGACTCTACTGTATATTAGGCAATTGGACTATAGAACAATAAAGTCCTGCCCCAACACTGCTCCAACATGCAAACACTGTTGCCGACACAGGTGTGGTGCCAAACGGCGCCCAGGTAAGACTCAGTCCCCTGTGGCACCTATCCGCACCCCACCAGCCTCGGAAGTGCCATACCAAGACAGTGCTAAGATAGAGACTATTGCATAGTAATGGCTGTTGGTCCACAAGTCTATCGCCATCCCCCCCTATTAGTCGCCTTGTACGACACGCAGTAGGATGCGTGAGGCATATTATTTTTTTTCCTCCAACATTAGATAAAGGCCCCCTTACCCCCTGGGGGTTGACCTAACTTTACTAATTAATGTTTGTGTGTATTTAATGTATTATTTGTGTTATCAGGCGAGTGTACTGCATCAAGTGATTACCGTCGGTGTGAGAGATGTTCAGAGGCCGTACACCGCACCTCTTACTCCACACACGTCCTAGCCAAGACTTGTACACGTAAGTTTATATCACTTTAGTTTGTTGGGGATGCTCTTGGGCTGCATGATCTAAGGGCAGTGTAGGAAGAAGAAAATCAAGAGAGGATTGGGACATTAGGACAAGAGACTGAAACTGCACTTATGTGTGGAGCACTCGGTCTTAATCATCATCATCATCATCATCTCCGACGCCTTGCTTTCCCCTGGGAAACCCCCACTAGAGGATGGCCATGACAGAAACGTCTCCAAGCTACTTTGTCAAGACATGCCTCCTTTGCCCGTGCCACAATGCCCCTTCCACTACGTGGAAGTTTTTCTTCAATATATTTTTCCACTTTCTTTTCCCATACCATAGGTGGTCTTCCACTACTAGCGGTTCCACTCACCTGACTCCCATATATCTTTCTTGGCATTCTGTCTTCATCCATTCTCTGAACATGACCATACCACCTCAAAGTACTTCTCTTTATCCACTCAACCACACCACAATCAATGCCCAAAGCCTGCTCTTCCATTCCAAAGGACTCGTACACTTCCCTATTACTTGGCCCATCTAGCCTATTCATGCCAGCTGCCATTCTGAAAAAGCTCATCTCCACAGCTCTTAGTTTGAAGAGGTCCTCGTCACTTGCCGTCCATGTCTCGCTTCCATACGAGAGTGTTAGGAGCAGCACACTGTTTCTCAGTGACTTTTTGACTTCCTGGCTAACCATTCTTCCTTTGAGAATACTATCAAGTTCTCCAATCACTTTTCTCCCTTGCATTTTTCTCTCTGTTATCTCACTCTCCATTTTACCATATTTGCATAGTACAGCTCCCAAATACTTGAAACTTTCAACCTCTTCTAGTACTTCATTTTTCAATTTTATTTTACAACTTTTCTTGTGTTCTTTCTTGATTCTATATTGTTCCTTAAAATCTATAGTTTCATGCATTCTTCTCTCAAACACCATTACCTTACATTTCCCTACATTGACCTTTAACTTTCTCTTTTCACATACCCTGTCAAAGTCAGTGACCACTCTCTGAAGTTCTTCAGCATTTTCCGCCAACAGGACTGCATCGTCCGCATATAGGCATGTTAAAATCTTCCATGTTCTTCCCTCTGATTCCAGTCTAGCTCCCACACCCATTGATACAGCCCTACATTCCCTAATCACTCCATCCATGTATATATTGAACAACCAAGCTGACATGACACATCCCTGTCTTACACCTACATTGACCTCAAAACTTTCACTTAACTTATCCCCTACCTTCACATTTGCCATTGCATTCCTATAAAAAGATTTTACTGCCATTAGCAACTTTCCTCCCACACCATATACTGTTAACACATCCCACAGGCCCTCCCAGTCTACTTTGTCGTAGGCTTTTTCCAAATCCATGAATGCTGCATAGAGTTTTCTGTTTTTGGTCAGATACTTCTCTACCAAAAATCGCATTGAGGCTATCTGGTCAACGCAGCCCCTGCCCTTTCTGAAACCTTCCTTGTTCCTCGCCTATTTTGTCATCCGTTATCTTCTGTAGCCTCTGTGTTACTACTCTTACGTGTACCTTTCCAGGTATGCTAAGCAAGCTAATTCCCCTATAATTCTTACACTCTTCTTTACTACCCTTCCCTTTGTACAAGGGTACTATCACTGCTTTCCTCCAGTCCTCTGGTACACTTTCCTTTTCCCATGCTAATTTACATAACCTATGCATTATGTCAACAGCTTCTTCTCCTCCATATCTCAGCATTTCACCTGGGATGTTATCTACTCCAGCAGCTTTGCCCATTTTAAGTCTATTGATTGCTTCTTTTACTTCTTCTCTGCTTATCTGGCTTTCAACTACCCTGTTTATTCTACCTCTCTCCATTCCTATGGATGAGATCTTTGCCTTCCCCCTACTCTTTATAGCTAAGCTACTAAAATGATCTTTCCATACTTTCACCACACCATCACCCTCTACCACTTCCCCATTCATGTCCCTCATCCTACCACCTGAGACACTCTCAGTCTTCTTCCCTCTGGCTTCTTTCACAGCTCTGTATTATGCTTTCCTGTCATTCAGAAACTGTTCACTAATCTTTCTCCCATATGCCTCATCTGTCTTCCTTTTAGCGTCTTGTATCGCCCTCTTCACTCGGTCTTAAAATTGTATATATGTATGTATGTATGCCTTGAGATGAGAATGGTGAGATGGATGTGTGGGGCCAGGCCGCAGGATAGAATAACAAATGTTGAGCTGAGGAGACGTTTAGGTATAAAGAGTATTAGCGAGGTGATGCGTACAAGTAGACTGGGATGGTATGGGCATGTGGAGAGAATGGATGAATAAAATTGAGTGAAAAGATGCAGGTCTGTGATTGTGGAGGGAGCTGCACCAAGGGGTGGACCGAGGAAGACCTGGGATCGGACTATAAGTGCCGATCTCAAATCCAAAAACTTGACAAGTGAAGCAGCCCTTAACAGGGTTGCCTCGAACGCCGCCATTAGGACAAGAGACTGAAACTGCACGTATGTGTGGAGCACTCCGTCTTAGAATTTTATGTATATATGCACATACAGTAGATACCAAAAAATAAAGAAAGAAAAAATAGGAAAAGTGGGGATTGGGCCTGAGTAAATAGATAGATAGATAGATTTATTATTTATGTAATGGTTTTTATTGGAGTGTTGAGAACAGTACACAGTTCCCAACTACTGGGCACCCCATTGTCTGAATTAAAATCCCTCGACTAAATTTGGTGGTTTGTTGATTTAGTTTCCTGGGAACAGTGCCACAGGGTCTGTCTAATGGCCGTGGCCAACTTATTGGAATATGAAGTTTCCACTTAGGGTTCCTTCCTGGTTACACTGTAAACATAATTTAGAGAGTCTATGCATATTAGGATGAAGATTACAGTAACATAATAACCTAGATGTGTGTGAATTTGTGTTTTTGTTCTTGTGTGTTCAATTTTTTTTTTTGGGGGGGGGGTCCCTATTCGGGCTCTGTCTCGAGTCGGCCACCCCCAGTAAAAAAAAAAAAAAAAAAAAAAAAAAAAAAAAAAAAAATGGGGAATGGGCCTGAGCAAATAAATAATTAAATAGATAGATAGATAAATAGATAAATAGATAGATAGATAGAATAACCTTGTGTTTGTCCCCCCCTCAGCCAGCCAGCCGGAGCCACTGTCTAACCACTGTCCACTGTGTCATGACAACATTTCTCCGTGGGACCAAGGTTGGCGGACGCACCTACTGCCGGGACCCCGCGCCTGTCCCGCCAACCCCCGCGCCCGCAGTCAAGGTCAACATGGAAGCAGTTTGTTATGCATGTTTTTAATTGTTTTAACACTATCTGGTGCGGCGTTTTGGGGTTATCATATTATTTACATCGGTATTATTATTGACAGTTTTGATTGCTGTCAACATTTCCAAGCAAAGTATTTTTAGTTTGACCCCCTGAACTAAGAAAAACACCTCCCCACTCCATTTAAACTAAAATAATGCCTCCCAGACCATCTTCTAGCTAAATTTGTACATTTTTCGGTAGAAAATTGCTTGGGCCAACAGTTTCTCCTAAATTGAAGGCTTGCTATTGCTCGCCCAGAGAAAATCAACACCTGAATGGGATGAAGTGTCTTATAATTGCCAAACTAAAGAAATTACCTAGATATGTCTGAATTTGCATTTTTTTGCATTTTTTTTCCCTGTTCGGGCTCTGTCTCGAATCGGCCACCCCTAATATATGTATATATATATATATATATATATATATATATATATATATATATATATATATATATATATATACCTGTACTACAGTAGAGTGAAACAGGGCAGTAACAAAAAGACCTACAGTACTCTGCACCAGATAGAGTTAAGTTGACTATCTCAGCTTGTGCTTAAATGTCCGCCACCTTTAGTTCTCTGTTAATGCTTTTAGTTTTGTCTGTACTTGTGGTTGTGTTTAGCTTTGTTTGATCAATGTAGTCAATAGCATGAATGGCAACACACCTACTGTATATGAAACAGTACCAAATACAAATGATACAATTCAATGTTTTAGTATAACCCTGTTGCTTCAGAACTTTGCTTTAAAGTATTTTCTTAGTTTACTCCCTAGGCACATATCAAGCTTAAATAAACACCCCCGTGACCCCCCCTTTGAGATATATTTGTAAATTTTTCAGTAGAGAAATGTCCCAGCCAAAGGCCGATAGTCTTGGTGGTGTAATAGTTAGAGTGTTTAAAAATCTGTGTGTGATACCTCAGGTTCGAAACCCAGTGGATCACATATATGCTTTCATTTTGTTAGAGGTGTTTGGTGTTGTGGTGAAATTAATAAAAACATAGATTACAGGCTTGCTGTTGCTCGCCAGGAGAAACGCCTACCCGGTAAATGGCACAAAAGTTTGTAATATTGACAAAGAAACTGGGTGAAAGGTCTAAAAACTAATGGGGCGAACGTCATAAAATCTCAAAATTTTGCATTAGTTTGCAAGTTTTACATTTTAATTAATGGGGCTAAACATGAGGGAGAAGTGATGCCCAGAAAAAAAAAATGCCTTTAAAGTTCAAAGCATGGCATTTGTGTATTGTTACATTATATATACTTATGATTGTACTTGTAGCGTAATAGTCTTGTGTAAAATCACCCCGCCTCCACTTTTGTGTTGATGTTTTAAGTTTCTAGACACTGCTTGTAGAAATATCATCATGTTTTTCTTTATATACTTGGATATCTCTATTTTTATGTAGTTTAATTTCTGGTTTATAATTTCCTAATATTTTTTTTGTTGAATCTTCAATACATTATTCCATATACCGGAAGGGATTTATATAAGTTTGTCTTCTTATTATTATAAGTTTTCTGGTTTTGGTTTGTTTGTTTTGCAAGTTTTACATTATATTTTTCACACTTGGTTGCAGTCTTGCTTTTTGCATTTTATCTTTTATTTCAATATTTTTTGTGTACAGTATTGTTATGTCACTGTGCTTTTTTGGTCTTGTGCTTTTGACTAATTTTGCTTTATATTTCTTTTTTTATTAGGTAAGAGACAGTATGTGAGCATGCCTGTTATTTTATTAATGTAAGTATATTGTATAGTATTTTATTTTTAATATTATGTGTAGCCTATGTGTTTATTTTGTTGTGTTGTGTTGTCCCTGTTCAACTCAAGACAAAGCCCGAATAGGGACATCACAACAGAAAACAATGTGCCTGGGTATATACAGTAAAAAAAAAAAAAAAAAAAAAAAAAAAAAAACATAGATAAATATTTTTACATAATTGATTTTGTGCTTTTTCTGTCTTCCGCTTTGAATATTTTGTTTTATATTATATTGGAAGTAAAAATGTGATACAGAGACGCACACATTTGAAAACCTATAAAAAGACAAGGATCAAACTACAGTACTGTGCACTCCCGGTATTCGCGCCTAGGTTGTACCAGCCCCCTTCTGCGAATGCGTGGTTTCGCGGATACATGGGTAGTTTTTAACATAGGTTTCAATGGGAAATAGGCTTAACTCAGCCATCTTGGACCCTCAAACCATTATTTTGACCTACTTTATGACATTAATATGGACCAAATGATTAAAAAGATACGGTGACGGGCCTGGACGAATGTGGAACAAAATGTGGTACCGTCAGTGACGGTACCACACTTTGTTCCACATTCGGCCAGTCACCCATAAAGTACCCATTTCCCCCCAAATTTATCCAATAAATACATATTATTTGAGGAGAATACTTATAAATACATATTATGAGGAGATTACTTACCACACAAACTTCATTTGAAATCAGTCATTATAGGCTAGCCTAGCCTTACGCATCGGCATAATTTGCCCGCTTTCGTCCGACAGCGTCGGTAGGCTTGACTGGCGTTTGTTCTCTGTTTTGATGGTCCCGGGCAATTATTTCCATCATGATTACCACCAGGCCACCTCTTCGGGGATTACGGCGTCAGGCAATAGATAGATAGATAGATTACCACCAGGCCCACTGTCCCTATCACTGAATACTCTAAAGGCCCTAATAAATGTGGGAGATAAGAGGTTTGTGCAGAAAAAAGCTTGTAAGCAAGCAGGTGGTTTTCAACTTTTTCAACACTGAGCTGTGAGCTGCTGCCTCAGCTGGGCCGCTGTGTTGATGTCACGCAAGAATGCAAGATGCTGACCAAAACAAGAATCGGGATGCGCAATGACCCGTCCGATTCAAATCCGTGAATAACTGGTATTTTGCTGTTTTTTTGCGCGGATGACGAGTAATGGGATATTTAGGGGTGTCCGCGGATAGCAAGGATCGCAGATACTGTACTTGGAGCGCGGATAACGGGAGTGCACTGTATTGTACTGGAGTTCATAGTTTAAGCCCTTCAGCACCATGACGTCTTCTTGCATTATATTCTGGAATTTCTGGCTAAAGAGTTTAGGAGTAAAGTTGGTTAGTGGAGAGAACATAATACAGTAATTAGACGATTTTAGGCAGCCTATTTCCGCCATATTAGGGCTCATTCAGGCACTCCTGATTGCTTAACCCCTTCATTACTGGCGCCGTCCTTTTAACTTTTTCTAGCTACTATTAGACAATTTTATTCAGCTTTAAAAGGGCCTCCAGCAACAAACAGGCATCCAACTATCTCACTTAACCCTTTATACTACCACAGATCCTTCTTAAACTGCACAAAAACAACCAAATTTAGCTAGAATATAATAAAGAAACTGCTGGTACAGAAGGGGTTAAGCAACTGTCTGAATGAAATGAAATGTATTGAGCCAAAAACTAGAAGAAAATTGCTTCAAAATGACACCAAATATCCTGATTATGCATCATGACTGTGCCTTGGTAAGCACATTTAAGGGGATTTTTTTTTTTTTTTATTTAATAGCTCCAAGACTTTGAGATTTATTTGTGCATTTTTCAGTAGAAATATGCCCCAGCAAATTTCTATCAGTGTCACTATCGCTCACGAAGAATAACATTGACACCTAAATGGGACGAAAGGTCTTAATATCGCCAAGCTAATGGGGGCAATGTCTGACAATAACAACCCTAATTGTGCTAAAAATAACAGAGAATGGGGTCCAGAAAATATAAATCTAATAACACACAATACATACTATAGTCTCTTTCTTTTCAACTGACGGTAAATTGCAAAGTTCCCATTAAGATTCCTCAGTTATTTTGAAGATTTTGTAGTGATATATGGTGCTAATTATGTATACTTGGTTGTATTACGATGCAGAGACATAGTAGTTTCATATTTTTCCATAAAGTATCGAGAAATGAGCTGCCAAGGGATTCCATTTATCGCCAGCTGAAGAGAAACTGAGCATAGCCATATTGTTCGTGTCAGCATTCTGGATGTTTGGGATAAGACAAGTACAGTTAAATATGATACCGGTAGTTATATAATTTAAAAAAAAAAAAAAATGTATACAAAAATGAAAAGAGGGAAAAATAAAAGAAAAAAATAGGAAAAGTGGGGATTGGGCCTGAGCAAATAGATAGATAGATAGATAGATAGATAGATAGATAGATAGATAGATAGATATAATTTGTTGCTTATAATCTGATTATAATGGTATTCCTTAGTATGGCCGGTATTTCTAGACAAACCCCATCATTGGTGGTGCTAATTACTGTAGTTTCACCTTCAAGCCAGTCAGGATAATAATATCAGGTCTTTTATTAGGAGCCATTTCTCTCTAGCCTCCGCTCCGAGATTCAGTAGCACTGTAACAGCCAACAGAGACCATTACCCCTCCCCTTGCTCATGGAAAACAGTACCAACCAGAGCTAGTGAAAAAACCTTCACACTTGAGCAGGTGCGAATGCTGGACTCCTGGGTAGGAAGTCAAGATGCTTTCCACTAGACCACTCGGCTGACTGTCAATATGATATTCTATAGTCTATTCGCTGTAAGTAGGCGAGAAATCATGACCTCTATCCTCTGTAACTCAAAAAGGGCTAGAGCAAATGGGCTGTAAATGTCCACACCTATTCCTTGACTGACTCTTCCCAAATGGTAGACATATTAGTTCGATTACTCTAGTCGGTTTTGAGTTACAGAGGTTAGAGATCATGATTTCTCGCCTTCTTACAGCGAATAGAATATAGTGTTATGTTCTCTCCACCAACCAACTTTACTCCTAAACTCGATTAATGAAATTAACAAACACATGTGGCAGTCCGGGGATTCGAACCTAGGATGCTCACATCGAAAATCAACACACTTATGCATTGCACCACGAAGACAGTTAAAGAAAGGTGGACAAGCCTGTATCATATTGACGCTAGGAATATGGTAAAACTATAGTAATTACCACCGACAATGATGAAGTTTGTCTACAAATCTAGGCCTGTATCCCCTGCCAGTGAACTTGGTAGTTGAGCACCACCCGCTCACAGCCTGCTACTATTGTTTTGTTCTGGCTACCCTATTAGTAACAGAGATCAACTAACCTCCGCCATATTGGTGTCATTAGCATCTCAACACTCCAATATCTCCATACCTATAATAATAAATGTTCGACAATACTGGTGCAGAATATGGAGTTAATTCTTTGGATATATGGTCTACATGATCAAAAATATATCCATTACTCTTTGGGGAAAGCACTAGGCTGAATTGTCAAGTTGGCTGGTGCAATGTGTACAGTAGTTTTTATTTTATTTTTTATTTTTTTTTCTTCCCATCATTCTTTATGAAGTAATTTTTAACTGCATTATTATGCTTTACTGAAAATTATGGAATTATTTTCATATTAATCTTGTTATAGTGTAGTGTACTGTATAATAGTTTTGTTTTTATGATAAAACTGTATTCTCTGCATGTAAGCTACAATAATGGTCTCTTGTTGTTTCAGGATCCAAGAAAACGGCAGCCAAAGAGAAGAGTCCCGACAGGAAAGGAAACGGAGACGGAAGTAGAGGAGGCGTAGTATCAGCGAGGGAGGGGAGTAGAGAGAGTGGGGTGGGTGTGGGTGTTGCTGCTAAAACAAGGTTGCCTAGTTCTACCGGTACTCCGGGAACGCCAAGAAAAAACGTGACCAGAAGGAGGTGAAGAGACGGAAACTAAATACGAGAAGGAAGGAAAGATGAGAAGAATATAAGGAAGAGTTAGAGGAGGCAGGAAATATGGGATAAATATTAAAGACATAAGAGGAATTGAAAGGGGGAAGGGGAATAACTTACACAGTTTATTGCCACTCCAACAGTACAGTAACATTCAACCTGCACTTCATACATTATATATATACACACACACACACACACACACACACACACACACACACACACACACACACACACACACACACACACAATCACACACACACACAGAGAGACACACACACAAACAGAGAGACACACACACAAACATAATTAAAATGTAAAACTTGCAAACTAAACAAAGCAAAACAGGGACAAAGACAATATAAAGTCAAATTAACTTATCAAAATAATAATAATAATAATAATAACACATTCATTATACTACATTATACTGTACACATGCATACATAAACATAGTGTAGAGAGAAAGATACATTCACAGACACGATAGATGGGGGGGTGACACTAGTGGGAAGCAAGATGTTGGAGATAATAATGATGATAATGATGAATGATGAGATATGAAGAAATCAAAGCAATGGAGGATAGGTTAGAGGCAGGGAGAGCAGAAATATTGGCGCAATGAAAATGAAGGAAATACAGTAGAGGAAGGAAAGAGGCTATGTATATATGTACACTCGGTCAAAGAAGTATCTGCACCCCTATGCTGATCATCTGGTGTGTACAGCTCGGTAGGGTTTGCCACCTCTGCCTGTAACTATATCCATGTATCCGAGACGATAGTCTCTGACACATGGATATAGTTACAGGCAGAAGTGCTAAACCTATCAAGCTGTACACACCAGATGATCAACGTAGGGATGCAGATACTTCTTTGACCGAGTGTACAGTATAGGAAGGAGAGAGGTTAGAAGAGTAGCAGAAGGGAAAAGGAGAGAAAATAGCATAAAGTTTATGTAATCAGAAGGAAAATTGTTACATGAGAGAGGAAGAGCAGAGTGGAGTAAAGGAAGGAAATAGTGAAGAGAGAAGGGCAAGTGATGAGAAATGAAAGAAGCATTTAAAGTACATAAGGATGGGTAGGAAACGGGAAAACGATGAAGGGAAAAAAAGATATACAGTACTAGTAAAACGATAATGCATTGAATATATAGATAGAGGTTATGTGGAAGACTAGAAATAAGTAACACCCCGTTCTTAACATTAATCATCAATTACAAACCCCCAATGTACTTGAATGAACTAATGAAAGCATATGGTCCTCCCGGGATTCCAACTCGGGACACCCCACCCAGAACATAAGCACCTAAACCATTACACCTGACGGATGTATAGCTTACCTGACCCTGTAGCTAACTTAGAATATTGCCAATTATGATAAATGGGAGGACATGAAGAGAACATTGGCAGAGTAACCACTAAATGAAGATCTATCTATCTATCTATCTATTTACTCAGGCCCAATCCTCACTTGTCCTATTTATATATTAAATAATTACACGGCAAACAATAGAACTGAGGAGAAAATTAATATATTATGATGTAAAACTTGCAAAATAAGCAAACCAAAACTTAGACGAACACAGTAAAAAGACGAAAGAAAGACGCCAACACCGTGAACGACCGCAGCAGTGCAAGTACTGGTACTGAGCTGGATACACAGGCGTAACTGTAAGAAACTGTAAGAAACTGTAGGAAAGAACTTATCGAAATCGCTATGTGGAAAATAAACTTATATATTCAGTGAACACATATTTAAATAAACTTATATATTCAGTGAACACATATTTAAAAAAAAATCAACAAAATTACATAATTTTTTGGATTCATAAATCGAAATCTGCTTACCTAAGGGTAAGGCAGGTTAGTGGATGGATTAGCCGAACACCGCTGTAGAAAAATAGTGCTAACAAGATACACAGAGGGCCTCGGAGTCGGACAGATCCTAAATTGAGTGGTCAATCCTGTAAGTCCTTTACTAAACTGGCTCGGGTTGTCCCTCTCACAGGGAATAGGTCCACTTGGGGGCATTCTGTGTATGGCCACCCTCGTAAGGGGAGTAAGGCGTCCGGCAATAGATAGATAGATAGATAGATAGATAAATCGAAATCGCTATGTGGAAAATCTATCTATATATACAGGTCCAGTGAAAACATATTGACACAGGAAAACAAAAATCAACAAAATTATACAAGTTTTTGGATCCATAACTTTCTTGCGCTGGCGTGTGGTTTATGAACAAAGTATTTTTTTACAATTATGGTTAGTTATTAAATAAAGTGTGTAAGCGTTGAAGTGAATCTGTGTAGAAGTAACGATTTTTTTTTTATTATTTAAGGGCGGAGGGTCACCTTCTTTTTTTCTCTTTTTCTCCTTTTCTCTCTTTCTCGGGCTTTATCCATTCGGCCCCATTCAGCAAACTGTTTTAAGACGTTTATCCACATCCAGGTGTCGATTTCTTCCTGGCGAGCGATAGCGATCCAGCATTGTATGGAGAAATCCGGCTTTGCCGGAGAAATTTTTCTATCGAAAAATGTACAAATTTAGCTTGCTGTCAAAACAAAAAATTATATATGCTGGCTCATTACCGCTCCCCAAGATAATATTGACACCTGGAAGGGGTTAAACGTCTAAAAACAGTAGGTGGAATGGGGCCGATTGCTGAGGGGCACAGGGCCTTGGGTGGGGCTTTGGTTTCCCGGGCGTTTCTGCACCCTCCTCAGCTCCCTGCCTTGGAGTGGCTTCGGTGACCCGGGCTTTATTAGTGGTAAGCAGGGAGGGTTTTGTGGTGGCGTTCGATTATGGCCTTGGCCTTGCTCGGCCAGACAGCCTGGGGAACAGCAACAACAACAACTACCGATAAAAGGACTAAGTATGGACAGGGACGCACTTTGGATATTTCTGGATAACATGTAGTGAGCCTTAGTTGTGGGATCTCGAATCGATATTATGGAGAAATGCTATATACATTTTTGTTTTCCATAATACTGAGCCGTTTTTCCATAACTGTGGTTCATTATATTTTATCCAGTGTCCAAAGTTACCTCGTGGTCTAAAGCCAACCCATTTTACTGGTTTGCCAACTTATTCTATCTTGACAATCTCTATCACTAATTTTACATCAATCCACTTAAAGCAACACAATCTAGTCCATCTCCAAAGGTCATCGTACGTTAAGATATTTTATCCACTTGTGAGTCTAGCTAGTAAGGAAGTGAAGAAGTCCTTTCATGACAGTGTGGTAATCCCGACACTGACTTACGAAAGCGAAGCATGGATGTTTGAGAAGAGACTCAGACCAAGAGTGAGAGGGGTGGAAACGAGTTACTTGAGAAGTGCGTGCGGAGTTACATGGAGGGATAGACAGACGAATGAGGAAGTAAGAAGGAGGTGTGGTGTGGAGGTGGATGTGCTGGAAAGTGTGAAAAGGAACACCTTGAGATGGTTCGGCCATATGGAACTTATGGGTAGCGAGAGAATGACTAAGAGCGTGTACGAGAGCGAGGTGGAAGGACAGGGAGATGTAAACCGAAGGAGAGGTGGAAGGATGGAGTGAAGAAGTATATGGATGAAGGCGGTGCTGGTTGGGAGGAGGGACGTCGACTGACTGGGGACAGAGGTGCATGGGGGCGGTTCGTTCGTGGCCACCCCTTCGGGGATCACGGCGTCAGGCAATAGATGGATACTATAGATAGATAGAGTCTAGTCAATCTGAAGCCAAAGGTTATCGTACTTTAAGATGTTATATCCACTTCTGTTTGTGTGAGTTGACTGTCCAAGCTCAATTCTTACTTTTAAGGGGAACTTTATATTGCAGTTTTATATTTGACTGATGATTTATATTATATGTAATCTAAGATGGCTTGTAATATTATTAATACAACAGGAAATGTGTTTGAGATAGTGGTCCTGAATGTAAATACGATAAAATGCAGGATTTGGATAATGTCACTATCACATTTACGACAGTACTCAATTACCGTTATTTAAAATGTGAAGAACAGATTGATGTAGAAAATGACATACAGTACTTATTTGTATTATATCATGCAGTACAGTTCCCCAAAAAACTTATGGTCAGTGAGATGATCAGTGGGAGTTCTGGGCTTGAAGGCAATATGACGATACACTGGTGATAATTATAATGTAAAACTTGCAACAAACAAACCAAAACTGGGACAACACAAGATAAACGCAAAAGAACTAATCAAAATCGCTATGTGGAAACAACGCTTAATAAAATAAAATTTGAAATAAAAGAACACGATACCAAACAACAACAACAACTGTAGCGACGGAAAACTGTTGATACTGGTACAGTACTTATATAGGGGACTGTACATCTTTGCTTAGTATTGATTAAAGAGCATTGTGTAATTAATATAAAACTAAATATTTTATCATTGAATAGGAGACATGGGGTAATTTTGTTAATCATAGCACAGGAGAATCTATGGGTGAATGTCTGCGGCTTGTTTCATCCTCTGCGCAGTCTTGCTGGTATCGTGTGAGCGCTTTTTCCGTCAACATTTATTGTCAACACTGGTCTGGCAGCTTATGAAAATAAGTTTTATATAATTCTGCTACCTAAATTGATTATCTTCAGTCCAGCTTCCAATACCAGTGCAAAAGATTAATTATAGAAACTGGACAACATAACTGCAATGTCTGTAAAAAACACAGTAAACAAAACAATAACAATAATTGCAACGGAAATAATGGCCAAATGGAGATGTATGTATGTATGTACTCAGGCACATACCCCATTGCTGAGGGTAGCTGACTCGAGACATGTCGCTCCATGGACCGCCCATCAGTGAGGCCCGGTCTCGGTTTCCGGGGGTCCGGTCTACCTTCCTGGTGGGTTTCCTGGCTTCTGTCCGGCTGCCCTCCATTACATACAGATTGGGGATGTTTGCAATTCATTTTGCCCTCAGTCCCAGTATAGCGGTTTTGCCTAAGCTAGGCCTCTCTGTACGTAGTGGTGCTATCCCCCCTTGTCTAGGGGGGTAGGGTATGGGGATGAACCCCCTAGGACCTGCCCCTGTTTGTGCCGTCGGTGTGGGGGTCGGAGCTTCCTGCCTCGCGACAGGGGGCTCTGTTAGCTCTTATGGTACGCTCTTTATTTTTGCTTTGTTTCTGGTTTTTCTTTTCTTTTTCTTTCTTTTTCTTCCCCTTGGTTAGTTTTTCTTTCCTTTTTCGTTTTCCGACAAACCGAAATTAGAATAGTAAAAACAACTTGGGTCATCATGGTCCGTCCATACAACCCCACTACCCCGGACCAGGCTAAGGCGCACCCTGTCCCCGTCCCACGCGATCTCACGGACTCTCCACCTGACCTTTCTCAGCTCTCTGGGGCTTCCGCCCTCGACGCATCCGTACCTACTAGTACCGTACCAGCTCAAACCTCTGACTCTCTCCTCATTGACCGCTCTCCGGCGCCTTCCTCAGCTTCGACTTTGGTAGGCGTGGAGTGTGTCACCTCTCTTTCCGATTCTTCATTAGTTCAGCCTGCTCTTTCTTCTCCAGCTTCCTCTTCCTTATCCCTCCCCGCTCCGCCAGTTCAGCCCTCTTCTCTTCCGTCGTTTGCTATCCCTTCTACTGCATCTGCCACTCTTCCTTCCTCCTTTGCTTCCTCATCTCACATCGTCACTTTCGAACCATATTCTCCTTCTTTTTCTTCTTCTTCAGTTCCTTCGCCTTCGGTTCCATCTACTTCAGTTTCTTCTTCTGCTCGCCCTCGTTCTTCTATTCTTCCTCTCTCCGATCTCTTTGCCTCTGCCGATTTTGTTAAATTCTTTTCTATCCCCGCCTCAGCCCCTCTTGCCGGGGATGACCTTCTGTTCCACCTCAGTCTCCTTCAGAGGGTGGGCAAGGATGTCACTTTCCACTCTCGTCATGATCATTCCTGTCTAGTTACAGTGCAAAACGAGAGTCAGGCTGCTGCTATGGCGGCCTTTGCAGATCCCAACGGTACTCCCATCCCTGCTTTTAAAGACCAAAGAATGAACTCGTGCACAGGTACTGTCCTGATCCCTTCTTATATCCAACTCGGTGATCGGGACTTCAAAGATTGTGCCGACCTTATTGGGAAGGCCGTTGTTGCTCAAGACCATGTTGTAATTAATATTGTCTGTTACACCATCCAACCTCGCCACAATCGCCGCTATCCCTCTAATATCGCTAAAATAACGTTCGATGGTAATATTCTCCCTTCTCACGTTATTGTCGGTGGTACTCGCATCGACGTCTTAGAATCCCTTCCCCGCCCTCAGCAGTGCAGGGGTTGCTGGCGTTTTGGCCATCCCGTGAAATACTGTCGCTCTCTCAACCCCGACTATCCTACATGCCCGTACTGTGCGCAACCTGGCCATATTGCTGATGAATGCCCGTCTCCGACCCCCTGCTGCCTCAACTGTAAAGCCTCCCATCCTGCCTATTCCCATGATTGCCCCGTTTACAAATTTGAATCTGAAGTTACAATTCTTAAAGCAAAACAAGGCCTTACTCACTCTGCTGCCCGTAAGGAAGCTCTTCGCCTGGGCTTCTCTCCTCGTCCGATTTCTGCACTTCTCTCTCACCCTCCCGTCTCTTCTTCCACTCCCTCCGTTCCGCTTCCCTTATCCTCGTCCTCCTCTTCCTCTGTTCCGCTCTCTGTCCCTTCTTCCCTTACTTCTACGCCTTCGGTTTCTTCTGTCTCCACTCCTCTTATTACTGTCTCTTCGTCTTCTATCCCTTTGTCTAACTCTTTCTCTGTGCTTGACTCTTCTACTCCTACTTCCGTTTCTTCTCCTTCCACTTCCTCTCCTCGCCCTCGCCCCTCTTCTTCTGGTTTGGCTCAACGCCCCACCTGCCAGCGGTCCCATCCCAAGCCTTCCTCTAGTTCTCCTCCTCCCTCGTCTCGTGGTTCCCTTTCCTTCCGGTCTCCTGTCTCTACCAAACGTATTTCCAAAATTCCTTCCCGTACCTCCCGTTCTCCCTCTCCCCACTCCTCTTCTAAACGCAGGGACTTCCACCGTAATGTCCGGAGTCCGAGTCCCGGTGAGAAGAAGAAAAAGAGGTTGCCTCCTTCCTCCACCCCTCCTTCCTCCTCCTCTCCATCTCTTTCTTCTTCTTCCTGCTTTCGCCCTCCCTCTGACTTAAACATGTCCTTTGAGTCCATTCCCAAGATTCGAGCCTTTCTAGATTCTTCTCGTCCCCCGCCTCTTACCGTTTCTGCTGACATTCATCCCGTCCCCTCTACACTGCCCCTTACCCCTCAACCGCCTCCTCCTTCCCCTGTCCCCCCCTCTTCCGTCTCTACCCCTTCCCAACCTTCTTCTCTTCCTTCTGTCTCTCTTTCGTCCTCTGCCCTTCCCTCCTCTCATTCTGGCCCTCCTCTTTCTTCTTCTCTTTCGCTGTCAAGCCTCCCTATGCCCCCCGGTTTTCGGTCCTCCCCTCTGCCTCCTTCTCTTCTGTCTCCCCGTTAACCCATCCACCTCTTCATTGTTGTACATAAGTGTGTATTTTTTCCTTTATCATTATTTGTATTTATCTGTCTCCCCGTTCGCCCATCTGCCTCTTCATTGTTGTGCATAAGTGTGTATTCTTCCCTTTCTTTTTTTTTGTTGGCTTTTGCCTCCTTTTAATTCTCCGCGTTATCCTCATTCACCTTTTCTTAGTTGTACATAAGTGTGTGTGTTTTACCTTTATTGTTATTTGTGTATATTTCTTTCCTTCTCTGTGTGTCCTTCCTCTTTTTCTGTGCGTTCTTATTTTCGGTGGCTTTTGCCTCCTTTTCTGGTTTTCTTTTGTCTGTTTTCGTTTTTTTTTCGTCCTTTAGTCTCCTCTTAGTTTCTTTTTTCTTTTTCTTTTATTATGTCCATTTTGCAGTGGAATCTTCGTAGTCTTAATGCTCAAAGGATTGACTTACGTTTTCTTCTTTCTCTTCACTCCCCTAAGGTCGTTTGTCTTCAGGAGACTCGTCTTTTCTCTCCTCCTGTTCCCTTTCCTCATTACTCTTTTTATAGTTCTCCCCACTCTCTCCATGATACTTGTCTTCTTATTATTCATCGTTCTGTCCCTTTTGAAGAGCTGTCCTTTTCTACTACTTTCCCTTGCACCTTTGCTAGAGTCTATCTTGACCGCTGGTTAACAGTGGTTTCTGTGTATTTGTCGCCTTCTCTTCCCATCGATTTTCCCGAATTCTCCGAGATTTTATCTAAGTTGCCCACTCCATTCTTAGTCCTTGGTGATTTTAATGGTCGGCACACCTTGTGGGGTGACAATGTTATTTCACCCCGGGGTCGTCGGCTTGAACCTTTTCTCTCGGACCGTAATCTTTTTCTCTTTAATTCTGGTGCTCCTACTCATTTTGATGCTCGGACTCGTACGTTTTCCTGTATCGATCTTTCCCTGTGTTTCCTTCAGTTTCCCTTGATTTTCATTGGTCAGTTCTCGAGAATTCTCACAATTCCGACCATTTTCCCATTCTCCTTTCTCTGACTACCTACTCTCCTACTCCTAACTCCCCTCGTTGGTGCTTCCAGCGGGCGGACTGGTCTTCTTTCGCTTCCCTTACTGTTCCTTCTTTGCTTCCTCCTCCTTTCTCATCGGTCCGTGTCATGCTCTCGTTTTTTCTGGATCTGGTTTTCGGTGCTGCTTTGACGTCCATTCCCGGACGTCTCGCCCTTTCTCGTCTAAATGCGTCCCTTGGTGGTCTCCTGAGTGTTCCAGGGCCCTCCGGGTTAAACGGGCGGCTTGGAAAAGCTTTCGCCGTAAGCGTCTCACCCCTGCTTCTCAGGAGTCGTTTTTTCTCTTTCGCCGTGCATCTGCTCTTTTCCGTCGTACTACCAAAGCCGCTAAACGCCGGAGTTGGGAGTCCTATGTTTCTTCTATTACGTCTCGCACTCCTGTCGCTTCGGTTTGGAAACTTATTCGTAAGATCTCTGGTAAACATCTTCCCTTCCGTGCTCCAGTCCTCCGCATTGATGGTGTTTCTGTGGCAGACTCCGAAACAATTGCTAATCTATTGGGCTCGTACTTTAGCTCAGTTAGCAGTGGTTCTCACCTCTCTGCTGAGTTTCACTCGCTTAAAGTCGTTGCGGAAAGTACTCCAATTACTTTTAGTCTTTCCTCTGACGAATCCTATAATGCTCCTTTTTCCTCGACTGAGTTACACACCGCTCTCCGTGCCTGTAAGAACACTTCTGAGGGTCCTGATGGTATCCATTATCTCATGCTCAAACATCTTTCCTCGCAAGCTCTGGTCTTCTTGTTAGCTCTCTATAACACGATTTGGTCTTCTGGTGTTTTCCCTCCCTCTTGGGGTACTGCCCTGACCATCCCTTTTCTTAAACCTGGCAAGTCTGGGTTCTCGCCACAGGACTATCGCCCTATTGTCCTTACCAGTTGCCTGTGTAAACTCTTTGAACGTATGATTAACGCTCGTCTCATGTGGATTCTTGAGTCGCGCCATTTGTTGTCTTCTTCCCAGTTCGGGTTCAGACGTGCTCGTAGTACGCTTGACCCCCTCATTCGCTTGGAATCTTATATCAGGACGGCTTTTGCTCGTCGTCAAACTGTCATTGCTGTTTTTTTCGATCTCGAAAAAGCCTATGATTCTACCTGGAAGTACCACATTTTGCGTCAGCTCCGTTCTTGTGGCATTTACGGTAATCTAGGGGTCTTTATTCAGAATTTTCTTTCTTCTCGGTCCTTTCGTGTCAGAGTCGCTTCCCACTTATCTCGTCTTTACCCTCAGTTGGAAGGTGTCCCTCAGGGTTGTGTCCTGAGTACCGTCCTTTTTCTCATTGCTATCAACGGTATCGTGTCTTCTCTTCCTGTCGGGGTTCGGTCTTCCTTGTATGTCGACGACTTTGCGATTTACGCAGCCGACTCAGATATTGCCGCTTTACATCTTCTTATCCAATCCGCTATTCTGGCTGTTTCTTCATGGGCAACCCGCCACGGGTTCTGTTTTTCCACCTCCAAATCCTGCGCGATGTCCTTTACTCGTTGCCATTCTATTCCTCATCCTCCTCTTACTCTTTATGGTACTGCCCTCCCTTATCGTTCCTCTACTACTTTTTTGGGTCTTACTTTTGATTCTCGTCTTAATTGGTCCGCTCATGTTTCTTCTCTCAAGGTTGCTGCCTTACTCCGCCTCCGCCTTCTTCAGTCCTTGTCCCACCTCACTTGGGGTGCTGATCGAGCGCTTCTTCTTCGGCTTCATACGGTTCTTGTCCTCTCTAAGTTGGATTATGGCTGTCAGGTTTACTCTTCAGCCTCTGATTCTGTTCTCCATGCTCTTGATTCTGTTCATCACTCTGGTCTTCGTCTTGCCCTTGGTGCTTTTCGTTCCTCTCCTGTTGAAAGCCTCTATGCTGAGTCTGGTTTCCCTTCTCTTTATCGCCGTCGGGCTCTCCTGTCCCTTCGTTCTTACGCTCGCCTTCAACAATTCCCATCTTTCCCTTCCCCCTTCGGTCGTTGCTACTTTTTCGTCTCACCCCCGTCTTGGTTCTCCGTTTTCTGTCCGCATGCTCTCGCTGCTCGCATCGTGCTCTTTCCCTGTTTCTAACGTCCTCCCTTTCCGCTTTTGCTCTTTTCCCCCCTGGCTTTTCCCTCGTCCTTCGGTTTGCCCTTCCATCCTCCCTTGTTCCAAGTCCTCTACTTCTCCCCTCGTTCTTCGGTCTCGTTTCTTAGATCACCTCTCTCTTCACGCTACAACCACTCCTGTGTTTACTGATGGCTCCAAGACGTCGGTAGGCGTGGGGTTTGCCGTCCTTTTTCCCACTTGCTCGTATCAATATTCTTTGCCTCCCGTTGCCAGTATTTTAACTGCTGAACTTTATGCTATTTTTATTGCCCTCCGTTTTATGTGTTCCTTCCCCTCCTCGTCCTTTACTTTGTTCTCTGATTCTCACAGTGCTCTACTTCTCTTACAGTCCTCCCCTGCTCTACACCCTTTAGTTCTTTCCATTCAGGAATGGCTTTTCCGCCTTTCCGTCCGCAAAAAGCTTGTACATTTTTGCTGGGTTCCCAGTCACGTTGGCGTTTGCGGTAATGAGCGGGTTGATTGCCTTGCTCGTTCTGCTGCCGTGCGGGGTACCCGCTCCTCACTTGCTGTCCCGGCCTCTGATTTCTTCCCTGCCTTGTCCAGGTTTCTTTGGTCGAGGTGGCAGACTCAGTGGTCCACTATCTCCGTTAATAAACTTCGTTCTGTCAAACCGTCCGTTTCTGGGTGGTCTGATCCCTCCCACCGTAATCGCCGTTGGGAGACGGCTTTGGCCCGTCTCCGCATTGGCCTCACCAGACTTACCCATTCGTTTTTAATGTCCCGTTCTCCTCCGACTCTTTGCTCGCACTGTACCGTTCAGCTTTCTGTCTCCCATCTTTTCCTCGATTGCCCCTTATTTTCCGTTGCCCGCACGCGTTTCTTCCCTTTTCTAGCTCTCCTCCGCCAGCCGCCATGTCTTGCAGATTTTCTTTCTGAATCTCCCTCGTTTTCTATCTCCCGTATTATGTCCTTCCTTCATCATGTTCGTGTTCTCGATGATATTTAGTTAACTTCCTTCCCGTCTTTCCATATTTCGTGCCATATGGCCTTTGTCGCCTGGTGCGTTCGACTTCATTAATGTAATGTAATGACTCGAGACACAGCCCGAACAGAAACCTTTAAAGTTCCAATTCTTAGGGTCCGGGACCACTTTCGCGCTCCCTCGCCCCTTTCTCTGTCTCGTTGAGAATGAGAATTTTACAAGGGGAGGAGGATTCCTAGCCTCCTGCTAAATAGAATACCCATGCGTTGAAAAGTACAATTCATATAACACAAAATTAATGAGAATATTATGTTTTTTACACCGACCAACTTCACATCTAAACTCAATTAATGAAATCAACAAATACATTTGGCACTCCGAGGACTCGAACCCAGGATACTCCCATCGAAATTCCGCGCACTATGCATTACGCTATCAAGACAGTAATAGAACTAACAAGAAATGCTGCCATAAAAATGTTGACTATCGAAAGTTGAGGATAAAAGCTTGTGTGATACCCCTTTAGTTAGCTAATGTTAAGTCAGGCATCTTATGTATTTTGGCTACATTGATATGATGATAATAATAAGACATGTTGATATATTTTGTTTTGATTTTAATTAAGAGATATTTATATTTTTGGTGCAATTGGTGAAAAGTTTGAAAAAACGAAACAGACACTTTACTGTTGCTCAAAATCTATTGCTGGTATGTGTGTGTATGTGCGTATGTACCTTGTGTATGATTGAGTTTGGCGTGTGTACAGTTTGAAGCTAAAGTTTTCTCCCACCCTTTGCTCTGAGTGACGTCAAAACTGTTTGTATCTGACTGCAAACTTCTATGACTTGTGTGCATGCATCTTGTGTATTACCGGTAAATTAACCCCTTCATAACCGAGCCGTCTTTTCTATGGTATTCTGGCTATGATTAGACAGTTTTATTTAGCTTAGGAAGGACGTGAAGCAATTAACCCGTACTGTACTGTAGGATACAGTAATAAAAGTCCCCAGCAATGTGGCCAGAATGGCAGGAGAGACCACCTTTCCACCTCCAGAGAGGCAACACTGGCCCTCCCACCCTTCAGTGGGTCTTATATAAGCTGAGAAGTGTTGCCATCACGGGAGCAGTGCTCACACGGGCGTGGTAACTGGTACAGCCTTGTACAAGCAGTTACAAGGAAAGTACATTACTGACGACTATATCCGTTGCTGGGACTGGGGAGTTACTTATCTACTGATGACTATAGTCTTTGCTGGGATTGGAGGGGTTAAGAGGCTTCAAAGTATCTAGAGTCGCCCTTTTAACTACCACAGATCCTTCCTTAGCTACTGTATATATAAGCCTCTAGATATTATTGAAATACTATAAAAAGTCCTGCTCGGTATATGAAGGGATTAAGTAGAAAGGTTAGTAGAGTCTCTTCATTATAGGTGGACCAGAAATTGTGACCCCTAACCTCTGTAACTCAAAAAGGGCTAAAGCAAATGGGATAAAAATGTCTACTCTTATTCCCTGGTTAACCCTTCCTAAATGGTAGACATATTAGCTCAATTACTCTAGTCGTTTAATAAGGTATAGAGGTTAATGGTAAAGACTTTAGGCCTATCTATAATGACTAGACAGAGTAGATCTCTATACATACTAACTATTGACTAAGTACCATAGCTGTTAAGATTCTTTCCTGTGACGTATGGAAGAAATTAAACTCCACGTTTAAACCCTTGTAAGAAATAAGTCAAACTCTGTATCCCAAATGTCTCTCCCACGAAAGTATAAACTTCCCTTTTGAAAGGTTCTGTGATAAGGTATATAGTAAGGACCATGTGTATATATATATATATATATATATATATATATATGGAGCTTTGGCCTATAGTGCAGTAGAGGCGTTGTATAAAGGGCAAAATTTGGGTACTAAAATCTACAACACTAAATAACGGACACAATTTTGGATACTAATTTGAAAACTATGCTTAATAAAGGGCAATTTTGGTTACTAAGTTCCAGAAATGGTAAACAATTAACAAGTTTTGGATGTCACATTTTCAAAAAGACATTACTAACTGTCTCCATATACTGTATTGGCATGACATGGAAGAAAGTCCAATAATGTTTATTTTGTGTAAAGGTAGCTTTACAGAAGTGTATTTTATGACATTATTTTGGCAACTTGGGTCTGGCAGCTCAGAATTCAACTATAATAAGTTTATCATTTATAATCTAATTTAAATCTATTTGCCAATTCCTGTGCAAAACATAAGAATTCTTCTTCAGATTTCTTCATCTTCCTGTGATCTATCTGTCTATCTATCTATTTACTCAGGCCCAATCCCCGCTTTCCTATTTTTTTCTTTTTCCCTATTTTTACTTTGTTTTTTTCTTTTTTTGGGGGGTGGCCGACTCAAGACAGAGCAAGAACAGGTAAAACACGAAACACAACATAAAACAACGAACACACACACACACACACACACACACACACACACACACACACACACACACTCTAGTAGGTAGAGCTCTCGTCTCACACACGAGGGGTCGGGGGTTCAATCCCCGGCCGGGCGGAGACAAATTGGGCTTGTCTCCTTTCATGTGTTAGCCTCAGTTCACCTAGCTGTAAATAGGTACCTGGAATAAGTGGACGACGTTGTGACGTCCCATCTGGGGTTGGCAAAAATGGTACAAGGCGAGATGGGTATCATATGGTTCACCTAAGCTGATGGCTACCTAAGCCTTCGGGCGAGACGGTACCGTCTATAGTGAGAATGGTACCATACAGATCCACCCTAAGCCTTCGTTTCCGATGTCGCCAATTGGCTAAAAATACAGACTACACACACATTCACAGCCATTCCAACAGTACATAAAACACTTAACATGCATTTCACGCAATACATTCCCAGTTAAGGAGGCGCGATAATAATAAGCTTAGCTCGCATTGCGTGGATTCCCCTTGACGAACAAGTAACTGAGTAACTGAGTAACACACACACACACACACACACACACACACACACACACACACACACACACACACACACACACACACACACACACACACACACATGACGCCTGCCCGGGATGTAACACAGCACCCCATACCATTAAACACATCATAGAAGACTGCATTTCACACAACCACTTACGCCAACAACACAATCTACACTCAATGAGAGCTCTGTGGGAAAGCCCGATCGTGGCCATGGCCTTCCTCAGGGACTCTGGGCTGTTCGGCCAGGCAGCTTAGGGAACAACAACAACAACGAACACACACAGTCAATGATCAACGAAGTTTGGAGGATGCAAGGTGAGGGTGAAAGTCACAAGAGGCTGCCTTGGATAACCTACCTCAACTGTCAATAGACTCACACTTAAACTGTGTTAATGAGTCTCTCCCCCTCCAGATGCCACTCAAGGCAATAAAAAGGTTGGAAGAAGTGTTGATGTTACTGTATAAGGTCATCCCACTTTCGAAGGTTAATGACCAATTTAATTATTAACAATTTAACTTTCAAACAGCAGGACGCTTGTAATATCCAGGGCGCCCTGAGCGGGTGATATTCACTGCTTTTCGGCTTTTTAACTCGCTCTCTGTGAAACAAAGGGATAAGGTAAACAAATGTGTGGACGAGCATACCTGTTCTGGCCTGTACGTAGACACCAAACTCTTTCCCAGCTGGTCTGTGGCCTTAACAGTGACGAAAAGTGGAGGTATATTAGCGTGTTTTCAAGTTCCCCTTGAACAGGCATTTTCACGATTTCTTGCATTTTCAACTTTTTCTAGCTCTGTAAAACAATAGTTTTAGGAAGAAAACAAATATGTAGAAGAAATTTTGTGTTCTGTCCTGTGCGGTGATACAGTACCACAATCTTGTTCCCAGCAGCTGGTCTGTGGGCTTCACAGTGACGACAGGAAGTAATGGCCTTATTGCGCAGAAATCCAGAATTCAAGCCGCAGATGCTTGTACTGTACTAGCATGCACTGGCTGCAATGTTTCATGAAGAACACTGAGCTCACATGGTTTGGCCAGCTTGGTGGCCTCTAGCAACCTTGACATCCACTCGGTACTACCACGTGTCACCCCGGGAGCATTTTTTACTGCAGGAAATACAGATCGTATGAGTACGGTACCCGCTGAAACGTGAAGGGACGTATGAGAACAGCACATGCTGTACAGAGTTGAAAATGAGGAGTGCCTGTAGTTCCATAATGTTGCCAGAATAATGTTTTCAAATTTTACCATAAAAATCACTTGTAAATCCACCTTATACAACACTACATTCACCCCTAGGCAAGGATAGGCTAGACTATTATTATTTAGGCTTGAATTGTCTGTTTCATTTGACTTGGCTAAGACATGAGGTTTAAATTAGCAGGGATTGATTTTCTATGAATCTTTTCAGACTATTATACCGTGCAACATGGAATTTGACATTTGAGTTGCGCCCTCTCAGGACACTTTGCAGGACAAAAACCTTTGGGGTGGTCTGTGAGGGTGCATGACCCAACTGTTAACCCCTTCTATACCGACGACGTCTTTTGAAGTTTATTCTAGCTACATTTACATGATTTTGTACAGTTTAAGAAGGATCTGTGGTAGTAAAAATGGTTAATAGAGACAGTTCTAAGCCTGTTGAGTGCTGTAGGCCCTTTTTAAACTGAATTAAATAGTCTAAATATCGCAAGAATACATTTTAAAAGACGTCCCCGGTACCGAAGGGGTTAAACTTGCTGGTGTAGGGTACTGTATAGCCAGGATGGAATGTGTAGACAAAATGTGATGGAAATTCACAATGCTGTGAATATTTGAATGGAAAAATTATACCCACATAAAAAGAATATTTTTTATTGGAAAGTCAAAATAGTTTGTACATTAACCCATTGGCTGCGGCTATGTTTGGGCTATTTAGGGCATATTCAGGCACTCCTGAATGATAAATCAAGCATCTGCATTAAATTAACTGTATTCTGCCGAAAACTAGGCGAAAATAGCTTCAAAATGAGACCAGAACGGGCCCCGTACGTGGTCTGGGTCACCCGCAGCGGTGCCAGTAAACGCGGGAAACCCGCTATTTGGTAGCACTCGCTCGCTTGGCTACACTGTTCAGAGAGACAGAGAGACAGAGAGACAGAGAGACCCGCGCGAGACACAGCCTAGCTCAGTGAGCCGCTCGCTGCTCTGAGGGACGGAGGAGGGCCCCTTACGCTCCCGCCCATTGACACTCTATTTTTACGTTTTTTACAGGCTTTTAAAGCCTGGAAATTGCTGTAACTTGCCAAAACATTCCAGAACGTCACCCGCAGCCAAAGGGTTAAGTCTTCATCTTGAGTAGACTCCAGAGTCCAAACTATTGTGTCTTGACAAGAATTTTTTTTCCATCAATTGTAGAAAATTATTTTGCTTAAGCTGCCTAGGTTTAACGCTAATGTAGGTTTGTGGAATTGCCGACATGCACTTAGATGGACAAAATGTCTGTATAGGTTTATATACATGCTTCAATATATGAACAGGGCATGTGAAACTACTTGTACATATACTAGAAAAACATGGCTGCAGAAACATAGGGAGGCTTTTGATAGGTAGAAATTTGAAAGGATAAATTCTAAGGCTACTTTTATATATAAATTGCTTGAAAATAGGACAGAATTCTTTATATTTTCAATAAGCTTACAAAATGAATGTTGCTTAATTTTTCCTGGATAAGAACGAATAAACCAATGGGATTATGTGACGCTAAAAATTCCCAAAAGCTAGAGACCCTATAGTGACAGAGATTGGCCAACCTCCGCCATATTGGTGCCACTGGCGTCATTGGCTTCTCCATACAGACTTAACACACATAACAAAGCCACTCCAACAGCTTCTCTCTCCAACACCCCTTCTCCCCACACATAACAAAGCCACTCCAACAGCTGCTTCTCTCTCCAACACCCCTTCTCCCCTCTCTACACTCTTCAGAAAAATAGGAGAATTAGAATGTAGATACGAGGTGCCGTTGTAAAGGCCTATCCCTCAATACCTTCATCTGATCTTTACACTCAAATATGTCCATACCCATAACAAGCATTCAACAATATTGGTATAGGATGTATACTATAGTCCGTCTTGGGGGATCTAAATCTATCACCAGATGCCTTCATCTCCGAGGGGCTAACCACTGACCACAAACGAATCGCCTTCACATTCTGAATCAATTGGTTTGATTCTGTACAGGTCTCCCTCGATTTACGATTGGGTTATGTTACTGGAAACCCGATCTTAAATAGAAAAATCATATAGCAAACCCTAAAATTAATGGGATAAATGGGGAAGCGTTCTGGGACCAGCCAAAACCCTAACCCAAACACCTAAAAACCCTATAATAATATCGTAAATCAGGGCATCGGATAGTGAGGAAGACCTGTATCTTCTTTTTGGGGGATGGTTGCTAGCCCAACCGCCCATGATCTAAAATAAAACACCATTGTTTGATAATGATGACACCATAATTACATGTATCCCTTTGAGTACCAGTGACGTGTTATATTTTATTCTAGCTATATTTAGATGATATCATACAGCTTAGGAAGGATCTGGGGTAGTTAAGTGGGTTGGTTGAGATAATTTGAAGCCTTATTATTACTTGGGGTCATTCCTAAGCTGAATAAAATCATATAATAGTTGTCAGAGTATGATAAAAAGGACATCCCCGGTACTGAATGGGATACAGTAAAAGTCCTGTAATCCGAATAGCAGGGGACCGGGCCTCATTCCGATTACTGGATTTTTCGGATTATTGGAATTTACCCCTATGAACCTGTGTATTAATGGCCTGACGAAAACCTGAACACAATATAGGCTATGCATATGCACAATATAATGCTATACATCCAATATGACACATGGTAAACTTTTAAAGTGATTTCATGAACATATGATGTGTGTGTACCATTAAGTGTTAATTGGGTGGGTTTTGGGTGGCCTAATGCCTCAAAAAGGGGACTTTGGGACTTTGAAATTCGGACTATCGGGTGAATTTAGATTTGGCCTCATTTTAAAAAATTTGGACTATTGGGAGATTCCAATTATCGGTCGTCGGATTATCGGACTTTTACTGTACAGTATAAACAAATGTGGCTGATCTCTCTGACTACAGGATCCCTACCCAGAACTATTGAGCTTGTGGCTGTGGAAGGTATAAGCCGCCTGCGTTGACCGTGATCTCCGTGATTGTCGTGGTTTGTGATAGTAAAGTTAGAAGTGCTGCATTTTTTACTCTTTAATAGACTCCACCCCTCCCGTCAGTTCAAACTGTAACCCATCAAGTGTAATGTACAGTATATAATATATATATATAAACTTGGCTGTTGGTTGCTAACATTTGTATAGTAGGTTATGAAGTATCGTTAAGTGGGCTTGATATAGTGCATACCTAAATGTAATCCTTGTATTGCTTTCATAATTAGCTTCACTTTGTTGACCCAAGAAACCTTTTATAGGAGCCCTGCAGATTCCAAGAACTTTCGGAATCCAGCTCTTGCGCTGCATCAACTACATAGTCAAAATCAATAGTTCATCTACAACCTTGCTCCTAAACTGCATTCTTTAAATATACTTTTCCTTGATTGTCCTCATTGTTATTAAAAGCCTGTAATGTAGGTTTAATTTCAAACAAGTGTCGAGTTGTCCCTCTCTTTAGATTTCAAACAAATAATCAAGGTTTTTGGTGAATTATTGATTTTGACTATACAATTACTTTGTTTCTATTCTTAACTAATTTTCCAAGTACTGTACAGTGTACAGTACAGTACTTCTCTTGCTCAATATGTCAAAGCTTGATAGAAGTTTGTTAATTTATCAAGTTTTCATGTTTCTCCTTAAGTGTAATACTGAAGGTGTATACTGTAGGGTCCCCCCCCCCCCCTAACATTTCCTGCATGGACTTAGTTATAGCCAACTGTCTTATATTTCCTACATCAACATCTGTCACCGACTGTAATGTGTCAACTTCTTATTGACCTTGTGCTGTCGGTCGCTGATTAATAGATTTCTCAATATCTTCACCTCTAGATTCTAATGCTCTCGTTACTTTGTGATCGTGCTATGACTAACTTAACCCGTTCAGTATCTGAGAAGGCTTCTCTTCATTGTATTTTGGTTATCATTAGACATTTTATCAGTTTAGGAAGAATCAATGGGAGTCTAAAGGTTAGTTGCAATATCTTGTACTTTATTGAATTCTAGAGGTGCTCACCAAGCTGAATAAAATTGTCTATCGATAGTCAAAATAAACTGAAGATAGCGTTAATGTTCTGAAGGGTTCATTTCTTAGATCATTAACTACTTGTTTAATTTGATAGCTCATAGTAGTTAATTAAGGGATGAGGTCACAAGGAACCTTTTTACCTTGGCATAGACTTATTTTACTGCTGCAACCTGTTCTAGTTTGTAATGATCTTGGTGGTTGTGTGGAAGTACTGTAGTGGCTCCACTCATTTGGTAGAAAACTTTAGCAGTTAGGTTGTGCTGAGGAACAAATTCTTTGGTCAGTTTGGAATCTATATCTTAACATATAGAAATAATGAAGAAAGTATATTTTGATGTATACCATGAACTGTTTCATGATGGGGAAAGTTAAGGGTAAACTATATAAGATGTGGGATGAAGACTTGTGAAAGGTCCTCTGGGAAATAAGACTGAATAGAGATGCCCTACTCAACCACGAGATGAAGTATGGAATGCTGGCGAAATGCAAACAAGGCCAACACAATTGATTTTACCTAGGCCAATAAATAATAATGATTCGTTATAACTTTCTACAGCTTTGAAAAACCAGGCCAAGGACAAATACCAAGTATGACACAGGATTAGTGTTTGTCCTTCCTACTGAAGTTGGTCAAGTTACCAGTCAAACCAAGTTATTGTTGTTGTTGCTGTTCCCCAGGCTGCCTGGCCGAACAGCCCCAAGGCCCCGAGCAAAGCCAAGGCCATAACCGAGAGCCCCCATAGAACCTTCCCTGCCTACCACAATAAAGCCTGGGTGACCGAAGCCACCAAGGTGGGGAGCTGAGGAGGGTGCGGAAATGCCCGGGAAACCAAAGCCCCACCCAGGGCCCTGTGCCCCTCAGCAATTATGAAGAGAAAGTTGAGGGGCAAAGTGGCTAGGGATGGCCAGATGATGATGATGATGCAGTTTTTACCACTGCTGAATAGCAAGGCTAGGGTGGGTGCCCTGATGAATCAGGGACTTAGTGAATAGTTGCCACAGATTGCTAGACCGCACCGTTCACCAACAGCACTGGCGTCTGCCAATAACTCACTGGCTGGCCCGAGGCTCGAACCGTCAACCTCACGGTTAGCAGGCGAACGCTCTACCAATCGAGCTACGGCCTGTGGCCAGCCGAGTCAATTAGAACTATGACCTGTTCCAAATAGGTAGGTCAGAAATTGTGAACCCTAACCTCTATAACTCAAAAATTGCTGGAGTAAATGGGCTGTAAATTTCTACACCTAAACCCTGGCTGACCTTTCCCAAATGGTAGAAATATTTGTTTGATTACTCTAGTCGTTTGAGAGTTAGAGGTTAATGTTCAAGAGTTTTGGCCAACATATTTGTAACAGAGTATAGCAATATGAGCTAGAATCAATCTCGGACTCATGAATTCCCAGATTATTGAACAAACCTTTGCACAACCTCAGCAGGAGGGTTTAACTTTGATATGATGATGCTACTTAATGAAGGTGAAAATCTAAGCTGACCTTTGAAATTTTTCTTATATTCTTGAGCCTAATGATCTAGCAGTTACTCCTATTAACAATTATTAGTCAGGTTGGATATAATTGTTTTTGCAATGATCTAGTCACATTTACAACAAGCATGCGATCGTTCTATTCCATTTCCTCCATAATCTACATACTGTACTGTACTTTATCCTCGCGCTAACCACATCAAAACCTCCATAATGTCAGATTATTACCGTATTAATGTTATTTATTTTGATTTATTTATATTATTGTTTTGTGAATATTGAACATCCTCAATCAGTTGTATGATAAAAGTGTTATTGTATTCCTAAGTCATGAAGTTTTGGTGACTTAACCCTATTTGGTCTGAGGGAGGTCTTTTTGGATCTCTCCTGTTTTGCTCCATTAGTTTGGAGATTTAAAGACTTTTAACCCCATTAGTTTGGTGATATTAAGACACTTCTCCCCATTCGGGTGTTGATTTTGTTCTATCTGATAATTAGGTGCGTTCATGTTCAATAGTAGGCCTAATGTTCATTTACATAATTATAATATTACCTCCACCAACCGACTTTACTCCTAAACTCAATTAACGAAATCAACATACATGTGCCAGTCCAGGGATTCAAACCTAGGATGCTCACACCGAAATTCAGTGCATTTATCCATTGCGTTACGAAGACAGTTAAAGAACGGTGGACAAGCCTACGATTTATTATGCAGTTTCAAATCCTGCATATCAATCTAAGCATGTACAAGTTTAGTTATCTCTCTAGTCAAAATTAATTGATCAGTATTGTGCATATAAAGCCGGCTTGGTAGTGTAATGGAGAGCGTCTCCATCTTCCACCTTGGAGACCCGAGTTCAATCCCCCGCTCAGGCAGAAGGTTTTTCGCATAGGCCTACACTGGTAGCTGGTACCATTTCCATTTAGCAAGGAAATGGGTACTAGTCTCAGTAAAGCCGGTATCACACGAGTGCTTTTTCACTCAACATTTATCCTCAACACTGGTCTGGCAGCTTATGAAGTCAACATTTATACTATTTCGGTCACCTAAACTCATCTACCATCAGTCTAGTTTCCGATACCAGTGTAAATATTCCAGAAATTTTGCCAGAAAAATGTTGATCATCGAATGTTGACTTTAAAAGCTCTCGTGTGATACCGGCTTAATATAGACTACCATATGTCAGTATGTCGAGCGCTATTGAATCTCGGAGCGAGGGCTAGAGAGAAATGGCGCTTAAAAATTACAGGCTCATAATTGTTCACCACGAAAAAATTGACACTTAAAATAAAAATTTAAAACTTGCAAACTAAACAAACCAAAACTGGGACAAAGACAATATAAAGTCAAATTAACTTATCAAAATCGCATTATGTGGAAACTACGCTTACTAAAATAAAATTTATGAAATAAAAGATGACAATCCACCACATAGGGTGTACATTACTACATGAGCAAGTTAATCTGTCTTAAAATTGCCAAAGTACTGGGGTGAACATCTTAAAATATCTTAACTAATGGGGCTTAACATGAGGGAGATGGGGCCTCTTTAAAAATAACTAACTACTCTCTTCCCTTCTATTATCCGTGTGGTGGAGTGTCTACTGTATTCGTTATTTTTCTAGTTTCCTCCCTAGACCTCCATCAAATTTAAAAAAAACATCCATTAGATCCCCCTTCTAGATTAATTTGTACATTTTTCGGTAGAAAAATGTCCCGGCCTAAGGCCGGTTCTTCCAACATTACAGGCTCACTATCGTGTGCCAGGGAAAAAATTGACACCTAAATAGCACAAAAGGTCTAAATATTGACGAAGAAATGGGGCGAAAGGTCTTAAAATCGACAAACTAATTGGGCAAACATCTTAACATCTGAAAACTAATGGGGCTAAACATGAGGGAGAAAGTGGTCCAGAAAACCGGCCCATCTTCCCTTAAGTGCGAGTTACAGTCTTGGCCCATTAACCCTTATAGTACAATGATACCTATATTCTGTTATGGCTATATTTAGAGATTTTTTATTCCACTTCCGAAGGATGTTTGGGAATATATGGGTTCTTGGAGATAGTTTTCACCTCTTATATTCCCAGAGGTTCTTCCTAACTTGAATAAAATCCTTGCTTTCAAGTCAAAATGTCCACAAGCGAACATCCACAGACGAAAATAGATAGACAATCACCTAATCTAACTTAACCTATTCAAACCAATTTTAACTCCTAGGCTGTTTCGGTATATGGCCAATTTTGTTTTGGCCATTTAGGAGTGCGGTTGTTGTTATTGTCATTCCCTAGGCTGCCTGGCCGAACAGACCCGGTTTGGGAGATGTGGTACTTGCCCGGCCGACCGAAGCCACTCCCAAGTTCTCGTGCCCCCAAGAGGGGGCAGGGGTTTGTGTGGTGGTTTGGCTCCCAGGAACTGCTCCCCACGGTTGGCAGCCAGCTGTCCCCCATCGGTTGGCGATTTTGTCCCCGGCCGGGAGGGTCGGCAGCCATCCATGGTCGGCAGCCCCGGGAGGTGGACACACGACGAAGACACCGCCACTCCGGTGTGCGGTTATTTTGACCGGTTTCCAAATCCACTAATGATAGCCAAAATATAATTAAAGTAATGGTCTTCTACTGAAAGGGTTATGTCCGTTAGATAATTAGTGTAGTGTTTGTAGAATCACACTCACATTTGTTAATGTCCCCGATGCCGACCCTAACAACAACATCAACAACAACAGAAAACCAAAGAAGCCCTGCGAGGTTGCCCACTCCGACACCCTCTTACATTTGTCCACCTGTAGGCTAATGCCGAATGACCCAACATTTTTCAATAAATGTTAAACTAGACCATAGTGGCTTGAATCACCTTACTGTACTTGTAGAGGATTTAGTGAGAATGGTGGTTGGAATTATCTTGTTGTGTTATGTATGTATGTCTTTGCTCAGGCCCTTTCCCCATTTTTTTTTTTTTCCTGCACCAACCAGCTACAGTCCATTCATTATAGGTAGAACACAAAAATTACCACTAACCTCCATGACTAAAAAAGACTAGAGTAATCAAGCTAATACTTCTATCATTTCTATAATTCTATCTGATTATTAATGTTAAGAACGGGGTGTTACTTCTATCATTTAGGAAGGTTCAGCCAAGGAGTAGGTGTGACAATTTCTAGCTCATTTGCTCTAGCCCTTTTTGAGTTAGAGGTTAGGGGTAATGATTTCTGGCCTAATTATAGTGAATAGACTATAAGTACCGAGCCCTCATAAGGGGAGGAAGACCGTTTTTCTAGACCGTCTTCTCCCTAATGTTTAGCCCCACTAGTTTTGAGATTATAAGACGTTCGGCCTATTAGTTTGGCGATTTTAACACCTTTAGCCCCATTTCATTGTCAATTTTAAGACCTATCGTGCCATTTAAGCCCTGTCCACACGATCGAGCACTGCCCGTCGGGCACAAGGGAAATGTTCGATATGGGGCAAATTCAGCGGGCAAACCAGGGATATGCCCGTGCACGCAGTTGAGCGAAATCACCAGGCACTGTCCGGCAGTTTGCCGGCGGTCATTTGGGCCCTCCAGGAAGGCCAAGTCGAACTGCCCGGCAGTTTGCCGGGTGGAATGGGGATAAAGGGGCCCGTGGAAGGAGGGAAATAAATGTGTAGCTTGATCTTTAACCCATTCAATACCGGTAACATCCATTTTATTATATTCTGGCAATTATAATAGGTCTTTACACGGCTTAGGAAGGACGTCTACCCATTAAAAGGCTACAGACGATCTCAATTCATCCCTTTAGCTATCATATATCCTTTTAATTTTAATGCAATCGTCTAAATGTAGATCAAAACATATACAAAAATACTTCGCCGGTACAGAAGGGGTTAATAAATATATACAGGGTGTTCCAGTAATGCTTTTCATAAATTATATGGTGGCCTCATCAGACAAAAATAAGAATACATTACTCTATGAACAACATATTGGAACAAGTAGAGTGTTTTAAATATCTAGGAGGAACGATAAGCAGGAGTGGAGGTATGGAAGTGGAGGTAAAACAGAGAGTGTGTGAAGGAAGGAAGGTTTTCGGAGCAATGGGAAGTATGTGGAAGACGAGAAATCTCTGAGTGAAAGTAAAAAGTGCACTGTATCAAGGAATTGTTGTGCCAACAGTGATGTATGGGGCTGAGACATGGGCTCTGAAGAAAAAGGAGAAAAGAGGGCTGGATGTGATGGAGATGAGCTGCTTGAGGAGTATGTGTGGAGTTACTCGTAGAGACAGATTGAGGAATGAAGAGATACGTAGGAGAGTGGGGCAGCAAGAACATTTGTCAGCCAGAGTGGACAGAAGGGTGCTGAGCTGGTATGGTCATGTTGAACGAATGGGAGATGAAAGGCTTCCAAAGAGAATATGTAAGTCAGGTACAAGGGGAGATAGAAGGGCAGGAAGACCCCCATTGAGATGGAGAGACTGTGTAAGAAAGGCTTTGGATGATAGAGGAATGACTATAGATCAGGCAGGGGAAGTGGTGGTGGACAGGAGTGAATGGAGAATGCTTGTGAATAGTTGAGTGAACACGTGGTCATTTGGAGTAAGGGGTCGGGCGCAAGTTGGACTAGATAATAGTCCATCAGGCGCCTGGCCCGGGGAGACGATTAATATGAAGGGTGTGCCTGGAAGTGTGGTGGGAGGGCTTGTGGCTTTGGCTCCGCTGCATGTCTGCCTGCCGAGATCGGAACCTCTCCGGGTGGTCAGGGGCCGGGGGAGTGCTGGAGCGACCTTGGTAACCCTGGTCTCTGGGTCTTCTCCTGGGTGACCTGGATGTGTGAGAGTTTGTGTTTTTTATCTGTGTTTATTTTTTGTTTTATGTTGTTTTTGTGTTTCCCCTGTTCTTGCTCTGTCTTGAGTCGGCTACCCCCAAAATGGGGATTGGGCCTGAGCATATAGATAGATAGATGAACATGAGGTTGAGTATTTATAATAACGGAGTTATTACACGATTTAAGTTAACGATAGATACAATGCCATTCAGTCCAAGGGGTAATGCTGCCATTTTAGTGGATTATATCCATTTGGCCTTCGCTATCGCTTGCTAGCCTCAAGATAGTGAGCAGTAGCAATCTGACTTTTCGGTAGAAAAATCAAATCCGGCGAAGCCGGACATATTTTTCTACCGAAAAGTCAGATCGCTACTGCTCACTATCTTGAGGCTAGCAAGCGATAGCGAAGGCCAAATGGATATAATCCACTAAAATGGCAACATTACCCCTTGGACTGAATGGCATTGTATCTATCGTTAACTTAAATCGTGTAATAACTCCGTTATTATAAATACTCAACCTCATGTTTATAGAGTAATTTATTCTTATTTTTGTCTGATGAGTCCACCATATAATTTATGAAAAGCATTACTGGAACACCCTGTATATTTTATCCTTCTATTATATGGGTATCAATCAGGAAAATTTGGTGGAAGGTAAACAGGATGTAATGTGTGCAATCACTTTTAAATGTCACTGATGGTATGAATTTAATGTCCGCTTCAGAATAAAGTATGGGGAGCTTCCCCATTTATATTGATAAGTTATTATTAGCAATATTATGAATATTTTATTAAGATTATTCCTATAAGTATGATGAAATATATTTATCTTAAAAACAAACGTTGGAATCACAACGACGAGACGATTCCAAATATACCATAATCTTGAATAGTCAAAATCAGACCAAAATCATCGATTTGCCTGGGCTTAACCCTTTCACGCACATATGACGCAAAGGTTGCCAGATTAGCAATAAGAAATAGTTCTCTCACTTGTAATTACCTCTCCAAAATTAGTTTTCTGCCCACAGCTAACTCAAAGACAACTGCAGAGGTTGAAGTAACTAAACTAAAGGTTTCTAAATACCCCTGATGGTAACAAATGCTTTAAAGTATCCCGAATAGGCTCAAAATCGCGTCATACATCGGAGAGGGTTAATTAAACTCAGGCATTTTTGAACAAACATTTTCGATTATGGGAGAATGGCTGGTCGAAAATGAAATCTACGACCAAGTATGGAAGCTGTCGGTCGAGATAAATTGAATGGCACCAAGTAGAACTCACTAGGACCTATAGTTTGGGCTACAGAGGACTTTTAAAAGTCCAACAAACGGTAATTTGGGCCCTCCAGGAAGGTAAAGTCAAATTCGAAATCCAAAACTAATAGTCCGATTTCAATTATGTTTATGCCATTCGATTCAGCGTGTCAAAGTGTACTTGTGGTATAAATTGAACAATATCCTTATATAGATAACTACGGAAAGTACCGATAGGCTACTGTACCTCGATTTTTAATAAAATATATTGGTTACCCATTCAAACTATCGTTTTCTGTAAAGAACATTGAAAGAAAACTATCACATCTTTAATATTGTATGGCTAACTATACTATTTAAACAACATATCACTTACGTGGCTGATCCATTATAACAAGTGGGTAAATTGGGTGGAAGGAAGACACAGGAAAGAGCTTTAATTACATACCCTTCTCTAACTAATAACACACTCAACAAAGCCACTCCAACAGCTTCTTCTCTGACTTAAACGGCCATCATGTAGGGGACAGTGTTTTTTAAACTATAAAATAGGCCTATTGGGCCTAAAAATGTGTCAAAATGAAAAAATTCATATACCGTTGGAATCCTAATGACGAGACGAATTCATATATACCCATGAAAACTCGAAATTCGAAAGTCGTCCGCCAAGTGCAAAAATTTGCCTGGGCACGCAGGGATTTTGGACAAAACTATTTTTGATTCTGGCCGAATGGCTGGTCGAAATTGCAATCTACGACCATATATAGAAGCTACTCGTCGAGAGAAATCGAATGGCACCAGGTAGAAGTCTGTAAGACTTATAGTTTGGGCTACAGAGGACTTTTAATGTCCAAAAAACGGTCCCCTGGGCCCTCCAGGAATGCCAAGTCAAAATCAAAATCCTAAACGAATAGTCCGATTTATATTCTGTTTGCGCCATTCGATTCAGCGTGTCAAAGTGAACCTATGGTAAAAAATTGAACAATATCCTTAGATAGATAACTACGGAAAGTACCGATAGGCTACTGTACCTCGATTTCTAATAAAATATATTAGGTACCCATTCAAACTATCGTTTTCTGTAAATAATATTGAAAGAAAACGATCGTCTTTAATATTGTATGGCTAACTATACTATTTGAACATAACATATCACTTACGTGGCTGCTCCATTATAACAAGTGGGTAAATTGGGTGGAAGACACAGGAAAGAGCTTTAATTACATACCCTTCTCTAACTAATAACACACTCAACAAAGCCACTCCAACAGCTTCTTCTCTGACTTAAACGGCCATCATGTAGGGGACAGTGTTTTTTAAACTATAAAATAGGCCTATTGGGCCTAAAAATGTGTCAAAATGAAAAAATTCATATACCGTTGGAATCCTAATGACGAGACGAATTCATTTATACCCATGAAAACTCGAAATTCGAAAGTCGTCCGCCAAGTGCAAAAATTTGCCTGGGCACGCAGGGATTTTGGACAAAACTATTTTTGATTCTGGCCGAATGGCTGGTCGAAATTGCAATCTACGACCATATATAGAAGCTACTCGTCGAGAGAAATCGAATGGCACCAGGTAGAAGTCTGTAAGACTTATAGTTTGGGCTACAGAGGACTTTTAATGTCCAAAAAACCCTGGGCCCTCCAGGAATGCCAAGTCAAAATCAAAATCCTAAACGAATAGTCCGATTTATATTCTGTTTGCGCCATTCGATTCAGCGTGTCAAAGTGAACCTATGGTAAAAAATTGAACAATATCCTTAGATAGATAACTACGGAAAGTACCGATAGGCTACTGTACCTCGATTTCTAATAAAATATATTAGGTACCCATTCAAACTATCGTTTTCTGTAAATAATATTGAAAGAAAACGATCGTCTTTAATATTGTATGGCTAACTATACTATTTGAACATAACATATCACTTACGTGGCTGCTCCATTATAACAAGTGGGTAAATTGGGTGGAAGACACAGGAAAGAGCTTTAATTACATACCCTTCTCTAACTAATAACACACTCAACAAAGCCACTCCAACAGCTTCTTCTCTGACTTAGACAGCCATCATGTAGGGGACTGTTTTTTAAACTAAAATAGGCCTAAAAATTAGTCAAAATGAAAAAAATCATATACCGTTGGAATCCTAATGACGAGACGAATTCATATATACCCATGAAAACTCGAAATTCGAAAGTCGCCCGCCAAGTGCAAAAATTTGCCTGGGCACGCAGGGATTTTGGACAAAACTATTTTTGATTCTGGCCGAATGGCTGGTCGAAATTGCAGTCTACGACCGTCGACTCATCAAGCTACTCATCGAGAGAAATCGAATGGCACCAGGTAGAAGTCTGTAGGACTTATAGTTTGGGCTACAGAGGACTTTTTAACCTCTGAAGTGCGCATGGGGGTAATTGGAAACGTCCCCCTGTGCTGACGTATTTGAGGTGTTTCCGTCACTAAAATATTCATTGTGCCATTAATAGCATTAATATTTATCCATATGCGCCTATTATGGGTTGATTATAAAGGTATTAACCTGAAACAACAATAAAACGAGTGAAAACAGCGTTTGGATGGTCAAAATCGGAGATATAGCCCGCGAGTTGTATAATGTATGGGTGAGGCAATCTGCTTTCCCGCCAATTTCCCCCAAGGCCACTGAGACGCAGTCGATCGATACTCTCTCTCTCTCTCTTGCACTCGCTTGCTATCAGTGATGACCACACCCTCCAATCGGATTTCTAATGTTAGCACGAAAATATACCTCAGAATAAGGGAATAACAGGGAAAATAGGTGATAACTGAAGGAGAGGAGGAAAGTGGGGAAGGAGGGGAGGTAGAGGACTGAGATTTTGCATGGCCCAGGGGCCAAAAAAAAATAAAAAAATAAAAAAAAAAAATATAAAAAAAAATTTTTTTTTCGATGTCAAAAGTTGATTTTTATTTTCTCTGACTCTTAAGAGTCTTCCCGCAGTGCGCCGGGGGAACTCTTAAGAGTCTCCCCGCAGCTCCCGGGTTAATGTCCAAAAAACGGTCCCCTCGGCCCTCCAGGAATGCCAAGTCAAAATCAAAATCCTAAACTATTAGTCCGATTTTAATTCTGTTTGTGCCATTCGATTCAGTGTATCAAAGTGAACCTATGGTAAAAAAATGAACAAAATCCATCCATAGATAACTTGTCTATGGAGTTTTTTTACCTTTAAAATAGGCCTATTGGGCCTAAAAATTTGTCAAAATTAAAAAATACATATACCGTTGGAATCGCAACGACGTGACAATTTCAAATATAGTGTACCATCCGCAATTGCAATATTTAATTAATTTTATGTAAACTTAGGTTGGATCGTCTCACTATAAATCTCACCTTCAAGCACTCTTGATTGAGTACTTTGTATATTGCTCGACAAGTTTCAGGAATAATGAGAGATAAACTATGCTTGGATAATCTTTTAGTATACTGCAAATAAGTGTAGCTGCATCCATTTGAAACAAACATGAGGTGTTGCCTCCAGTCGAGCTTCTGCCGATATACACTCCCTCCTATAATTGGTATCTGCTTGGATATATAGGTTATATAACTGTCCTGTGATTATTGTTGTTGGGGACCATGGTGATCATACCGGACCCACTGACCCAGCCCTGCCGAGCTCCTACTCTGATCACTGGCAGACTTTGACTGGCCAATCACTGCCTGGCTGCCGTGTGGACAACACCGCAAGCGTGTTTAACAGACTTTGCCCGGTGAAGGGGCACAGCCCGCCGGACACTGCTCGATCGTGTAGACGGGGCTTTAGGTGTCGATTATTTCCTGGCAAGCGAGAGCGAGCCTGCAATTTTAAGAGGAGTCGGCCTTCGGCCGGGACAGTTTTCTACCGAAAAATGTACAAATTTATCTTGAAGGGGGGTCTAGGGGGTGTTTTTCTAAGCTTGATGGAAACTAAAAAAATATATGAATAAATGAATTAATAGAGCAAACAAACGGTCAGTCTCCTCTTAACCCTCTCACGTTCTTGACGCAATTTTGAGCCTATTAGGGATACTTTAAATCCTTTGTTACCATCAGGGGTACTTAGAAACCTTTAGTTTAGTTACTTTAACCTCTGCAGTTGTCTTTGAGTTAGCTGTGGGCAGAAAACTAATTTTGGAGAGGTAATTATAAGAGAGAGAACTCTATTTCTTATTGCTAATCTGGCAACCTCTGCGTCATATGGTCGTGAGAGGGTTAACTTGCTGCTCATGTTTGTTTCCCGGGAAGTGCTCTTGGGGTGCATTGATAAATTGGTAAGTTGGCCTAGTACAGTATAGTATAAATTTAGTTCGGGTACTAAATGATTTCATATGACGTGCTGGTAGTTTATAATATAGTTCAGGCTTGATATTAATTATTAAAGCTGTGGGAATGACCTTATTGTATTACTAAAATATATATGTGCGGGTGCCCAACCCCAAAAGGGGTTGAAATAGGGGAGCTATCCCCCCCGCCAAAGGCGGCTTTCTAGGGCCTTTCCTAGCTGATGCCGAGAGGATTGGGTTCTAGTCATGTGGTGATGGGCTGGTCTATCAGAGTGAGAACTGAGCGATCTCTGCCATACCCATAGCTTACTCTGACTGTTTCTTTTACTTATATGTTTTCTAGATCTCAAGTGACGGCGTCTTTTCCGTGGATTGACCTCCCAATATACCAAGATTGGAAGCCAAAGCGTCACATTTTTCCTTTGCCCCTCAACTTTCTCTTCATAATTGCTGAGGGGCACAGGGTCCTGGGTGGGCCTTTGGTTTCCCGCACCCTCCTAGCTCCCCGCCATGGAGTAGCTTCGGTCACCCAGGCTTTATTGTGGTCGGCAGGGAGGGTTCCGTGGGGGCGCTCGGTTATGGCCTCGGCCTTGCTCGGGGCCTTGGGGCTGTTCGGCCAGGCAGCTTGGGGAACAACAACAACTAAAATATATAGAGTGATCATTGAATTATATTAATAAGGCTTAGTTGGGGAAATAGTAAGCTTAGTACAGTATTGGTTATTGCAATGGTTGTTAAAATTTAGTCTTGGAATTTAAACGTTTATGATAGTGCCTTAGATGTTGGTACAGTAGTTGTAAATATTAAACAATAAAATAGAAAACAAATATATAAAAGTATAATACTATAGTCTAGAGGTATGCATGAATGTACAGTATACTATAGTATAGGGTGGTATTGGTTTTAAAGAGAAATATATGCTGTGAATAACGAATGAAAGAACAATTTATCCTACAACCTACTGGGTCCTTACAAGGCTGGAAACTCACTTAACCCGGCAACGGCGAGAAAGCTCATAAGAAGTTTTACTGGGCGAGGGCGGCAAAGCTCTTAAGAGGGAAGGCCTAAAAAAAACATTTTAAACGGTCCCAGTAGCAGTAAAAAAAAAAAAAAATTTTTTTTTTTCCCACTATACCTCATATCACTCCTCCACATCCCCTCCCCCTTCAATTATCACCTATTTTCCCTGTTATTCCCTAATTCGTTGGTATCTTTTTGTGCTAACATTAGCAAAATGTGTGGAGGATGTGCTTATGTGCCTAGCGGGTGTGTTACACAAGCGAGTGTGGATGAGTAAGCTCCGTCAGGCTTGAGGCCTCGTGAAGGGAGGGGTTGTTGTTGTTGTTGTTCCCTAAGCTGCCTGGCCGAACAGCCCCGAGTCCCTGAGAAAGGCCATGGCCACGATCGGGCTTTCCCACAGAGCTCTCATTGAGTGTAGATTGTGTTGTTGGCGTAAGTGGTTGTGTGAAATGCAGTCTTCTATGATGTGTTTAATGGTATGGGGTGCTGTGTTACATCCCGGGCAGGCGTCGACAACGGAGTCATCCAGTCTCTTCTGATAGCTCAGGAGAGCTGGATGGTGTCCGCATCTCAGCCTGGCCAGGTGGACTCTGTCCTCGCGAGGAAGGGAGGATTCGGAAGGATGGATTTCGGGAGGTCGTGCATGCAGCTGTGTTGTCTGTGAGTGAGTGGATGGATCGGTGAGAGATATGAGTATGGATGTGCTTCTGGATGTTGGTTCGGGGTGGGCAGGGAGGGAGAGAGGACAATAATTGTGTGTGATACCGTGTGCTGGGTGTTGTTTTGATATTTCTTGGTGTCTGTGGGTGTGTTGCCATGTAGTTTAGTGGGTGGTCTTGGTTCGTGGAGGCTGCTGCCAGGAATTGAGTGCCTCTCATGTCCAGATGGTCTTTGACTTTGAGGATTTTGGTTTCTTGATGTAGGTGATCTGTGGGTGCAGTAGCTGTGCAGCCTGTAATGATCTTCAGGGCTTTGTTTTGAATAGTCTGTAAGGTCTTATGATGTGTTTCAGCTAGGTTAGAAGCCCAGGCTGGGCTTGCGTATTCCATCACTGATCTTATGTATTGTTTATATACTGTGGTGGTAGTTTCTTTGTTGTGTCCAAATTTTGTGTGAGCAAGTGACCTGAGGGCGTTAAGTCTGGGTGTCAGTTTCTTTTTAATGTTTGTGGTGTGCTGTTTGAATGTCATATGAGTATCATATGTTACTCCTAGGATTTTGGGTGTGTGTGTATGTGTTAGGGGTGTGTTGTTTATGGTGAGTTGAGGGATGTATTCGTGTTCTCCTGTCCAACTTGTGAGCAGGGTTGCGGTGGATTTGGCTGGGGCTAGATTAAGTCTGTTTGTAGTGCACCAGCCATGTAGTGTGTTGAGATAGGGTTGAAGGAGATCTGTTGCTCTTTTTGGGTCATGGTGTGTGCATGTGAGTGTTATGTCATCTGCATAGGAGGCTAAGTTTATTTGGGGCGTATTGGGTGTAGTTATATCGTGCATGTACAGATTGAAGAGTGCGGGCGATAGGACGGATCCTTGTGGGACTCCGTTTGGAAAGTTTCTGATTTTAGATGACTGACCGGCAAAAGATACGTGTGCACATCTGCCTGCTAGGAAGTTGGCCAGCCACCGTTTTGTGTTGTTGTGCATGTTTGTGTTGTAGATTTTGTTTGTTAGGTTGTGGCGGGGGATGGCATCGAAGGCTTTACTAATGTCGAGTGTGGCTAATAGTGATCTGTGTGGTGGTCTAGCTGAATTGATGCCGTCGAAAGCTCTTTGTGTAAGGTCTGTGAGAAGAGTGTTTGTGGAGTGCAGTGGCCTAAAGCCATGTTGTGTTGGAGCTAGGGGTAGGTCAGGTGTAATTAGTTGTAATACTAGGCGTTCCATGACTTTGGAGGGGGAGCAAAGGAGTGTGATGGGGCGGTGCGAGGAGGGTAGCGTGGGGTCTTTGTTGGGTTTGGGGAAAGTGATGATGATACCATGCTTCCAAATGTCTGGTATTGTGTTGTGTGAATAGCTGTAGTTTGATATGTTAGTGAGTGCTTGTATGCCTTGTGGTCCCAGGTGTCTGAGGTGTATGTTGCTTATGTTGTCTAGGCCACAGGCGGGTGAGTGCTTGAGATTGTTGATGATATGCTTTGTCTGGTGATTGGTGAAGGGTGTATAGTCAGGGTCTGTGGGGAATTGTCTCTTACGTCGGATGACACGTCGGTCGTCTTTGTGAGGTTTTAGGTGGCTGACATGTGAAAAGTGATTGATGAGAGTGTTTGCTTGTTGTTTACATGAAGGAGTAGAGTCTGTTGTTGTGATTGCAGCATGTGATTGTGTTGTGTTGCTGTTGGAAAGTGTGATGCTGTTTAGTGTTTTGTATAGTTTTTTGGGGTTTGTTTTGTGATCAAGTGTTTGTAGGAAGTTATTCCAATTTAGTTTTTGTTGTTCTTGTATTTTGTTGTTAGTTTGGGTGTTGAGTGCTTGAATTTGTTGTGTGATGTCTTGTGTGTGGGGTGCTGGGGAGTGTTTCAGTATGTCGCGTTGTCTGATGAGGTTTTGAATTTCTGGTGTGAAGTTGGGGTTGTGTCTTTTTCTGTTACCTCTTGGAATGTGTTTCTTGTCAGCGTTTTGGATAGTTTTATTGAGTATGTGTACAGCATTGTTGATGTTAGTGATGGGTGTACTGTTTAGAGTTGTGAAGTGTTGTTCTGTCTCATTTGTGAATGCTTCCCAGTTAGCTCTTTTATAATTGGTGTATGTGTGTTTGTGGCTAGCTGGGGTGAGTCTGGTTTTGGTGGTGATAATGATCGGGAGGTGGTCAGAGCCTAAGGTTCTGACCACCCTCCAGGATGTTGTGGGGGCGAGTTCTGGGGAGCAAAAGGTGATGTCTGGAGATGATGGGTTATAGAGGGCTTGGTGAGGAATATGGGTATGTTGATGGATGTCGTTAAGGATGATGAGGTTATCGGTTTGGTTTTGTAGTACCAGCCCTCTGTCTGTGTCGGGGTTGTCGACAAACCAGGCCGACGTCTTGGCGTTGAAGTGACCACCCAGGATGATGTGTGGGGTGTGTGGGGTGTTTGTGATGTGTTGTAAGTGTGGTCTGTATTCATTTGGTACTGTAGGGGATGTTTGGGGAGGGATGTATGTGTTTATGATGGTTATGTTGGAATGAAGTTATGAAGGGAGGGGTTGCCTCAATTTGCTCCATAATTCATGAATGGGCTGCTCCATGTATATTCGCGATTTTGACCAGAAAAATTATATTTCCACTTGTTTTATTGTTGTTACAGGTTACTATCTTCATAGTGAAGGTAAAATAGGCGCATATGACTAAGTAATAACGATATTTATCGTAAAATGACGATTATAGGCATGAATGGAGCCTAATATGCTCGCCCAGGGGCATCGAGTTCAATACCCCCTGCTCGCCGTTTATAGGTTAAAGGAGAATTATATTTTGATAAACTTTTTTTTTTTTTTTTCCAGCGGTACCGTAATGACCAGATACTACGCTGCCATGTGGAGTTTATTTTCCATTTATTCATGAATTTACTTGACTATCCCATAGAGCCTGGACGTCCACATATGAGGACACCTGGAGGTCGCAACGAGCAACCCGGGTGTCCTCATATGAGGATGGAGCTCTTTTTCAAGCTATAAACAGTGTGATAGAAAGGTTTGTGTGTCAGGACAGGCGGTACTGCCAACACACACCAAACACACTCGCTCTCGGTTTGTTCTGGGATAGTCACGCAAGCACCGCTCTCTATGAGTTCTGTGGTGTCTGAACCAATGCATGCAGGCAGTGACTGTACACTGATATAAGAGGGAATCAAAGAGCTCTTCTGCATTGATGTGCCACAAATTTTGGTTGGATCACCGATCCTGATGACCCTCTGTTCACTGGTATACCCAAACTAGGGTTCCCGACGCATCTGTGTCGATCTATGCTGTCAACGGAGGATCGAACCATGGCTGAGCAGAATGAGGAACACGAGGCTGCGCCCAGAATGTCGGTAATCTTACAATCAACAGAGGGACTAGCCAAAGGTGTCCTGCCAGATGTATCGGAAAGGTTTTGTTTTCTTATAGAATCAACTATTATAAGTATAGGCGGCCTATAGGAACGGTAAGTTGAAATCAATTTAGCATGCCAATTAGTGATTTCCACTGACGAATGGTTGCGGTCAGGCTGTGTAAAAAATTAAAGATTTCCGACAGAGCCATGCAGCATTGTCTGGACTCGGTTTGATGGTCAAATTTAGAGTGCCCCACACCAGACCGACCCATTGCATACTTTGTTTTGGTACAATAACTGATTTTGGAAAATTGATGCGAAAACCTAGTTTTGTTGTCTCTATGATTTGATGAGTATGTTCTATTATAAGAAAGGTTACAATGGTATAATAAATCAATATGCGCGACATTACAGTACAGTATTACAATAATGTAGATAATGGCTGTGATTAGTGACTAAAATTTTCTACCAGAAGCAATGGGAGTTGCTAGTGTTTACAAGTTTAAGTCGTAGTGGGGGCAACGTTCTGATGTGGCGTGATTCTGGCGGCAAAGTTACCTATCTTCATCACATCATCACAGAAGAACCACTTGATGTAGACTGGATTCTAGTCTTCGACAATCTCAAGACGAAGGTTTGTGCTACATTTAGACATATTACTTATGCCGGGTAGGCCATATCATTGTATATTAAGCGTTTTTCTATAATATAAATATATTATTATATTATATACAGTATATCAACAGTAGCCAAGGAACCCACATATCAAATTTGATGGCTTTACATCCAGTACATCGATTGACTTGTGGTAGATTCATACCGTTGGCAGGAAAGGGCACCGATCGTGGGTACCCCCCCCCCCCCCCATCATTTGGCATTTTTTGCATTTGGCACAAGGTTAAATATGGTACCGAATACACGCATTTGGTGCTTGCATTCCGTGATTAGCGCTTCAGTTCCATAACGTCAGATCCCATGACATCAGCTCCTGTGATACTAAAAAGGTAAGCTTTGGGGGTAAATGTACTGTAGGTTAATTATGGAGTTACCTGAATGAATTTCATCATTATGTTGTATTATCTCCACAAAGAAATGGCCTAACCTAGGTTATATATATATATATATATATATATATATATATATATATATATATATATATATGATGAGGCAGTACTCGCTGTTATCTTGCGAATGGTGCAGACTACAACATCGTAAACAAGTTATTCTCGTTTGAGGTGGAAAATAAAAGTGGTGGTTTGGTGCCGCGATCGCCATACCGGTGCCTTCGGCTATAGCTTGTTTCCACTCATTCCACTATTGATTATATTGATTATTGATATAATTATTTCACCATTGTAAAAATTCTTGTCACTGTCCACTGCTTTCATGCATCGATTCAGACTGCAGAAAATCATCGACCGATTGCTTTGGGTTGTTACGTAAGCACGAGTCGGCTGACTGACTGACTGTGTGTGTTGGTGTGTGTCACGGACCGCTCGCCATGACAACAAGAAGTTGGAAAAGTTGGCTCAAAATAACGACTTTAGGGCTGACTAAAGACTAATTGATAATTTTCCCATTATAAGTATACATCGCATTTGGAGAATTTTGTTTTGACGGTACTTTTGCCAGACTAATTATGGCAACAAATGAGGGGAACCACTGTACTTGTTGCATGTTGGTGGTATAGTCAAGAACATAAATGGTGACACACCCAATTGAATCAGTATTGAATGTAAATGAGATAATACAATGTACTGTATTTATATAACCTCAATGCTTCAGAACTTGGCTATAAAGGTTCATTGGAATTGGTGTAGCCTTATGTATGTTCATGACTGTATTGTACATCTATCTATATCTATCTATCTATCTACTCTGGCACATACCCCATTTTTTTTTTTTTTTTTTTTAAGCTGGGGGTGGCTGACTCGAGACAGAGCCTGAACAAGGGAAAAAAAACATACAGTACATATATGCCCATATTTACATAACTACATGAAAATCTGGCCAGGTTGTTCAATTGATATCCAGGATTCCAGAAGGATTGTCGCAATTCGATCCCATACCTTCAGGAAGTATTTTTCAATTCATGGGTTAAGGTATAGTCAATCTGGCAGTATTGATAAAGAATACAAAACATCTTTACTTTTACTTATATATTTATCAGAAATCATAACACAATAGCCGGAGCACGGACAAAAAATCACATAGCTTGGAAAGTAGCATTTAATTATCCAGACCAATATAAGTGTTGATATAAAGGCCACAAATTGTAACACAGCCTTTAGTAACAATATTGGGAAGAGTTTTTGTTTTCTCTACCATAGCTTCCAATCAAACAAACTGAAGAAAGCAAATAAATAAGTGACGCAAAGAATTATGCTAGCCCCTCGTTATCGTTCATGGTTCACTTTTTGGGCGATTTTTGCATGTATTCATTATTTTTTCTAGTTTTCTCCCTAGACCTCCATCAAATTAAAAAAAACATCCATTAGATCCCCCTTTTAGATTAATTTGTAAATTTCCCGGCCGAAGGCCGCTTCTTCCAACATTACAGGCTCACTCGTTCGCCAGGGAAAAAATCGACACCTAAATAGCACGAAAGGTCTAAATATTGACAACAAAATGGGGCAAAAGGTCTTAAAATTGACTAACTAATGGGGCAAACATCTTAACATCTGAAAGCTAATGGGGAGAAAGTGGTCCAGAAAACCGGCCCATCCCCCCTTAAAAAGTGTGGTGAATGAGAAATGGACAATGATGATGATGGTAATGTTCTTCTCTCTTAACTTACTTCAGTTTTCATTCTGTCTGGCAATCATCTCCAACAATTCCTCCTCTTCCTCCTCAATATCCTCGTCTCCTCCCCCTGCCCTCATATAAGTCTCTTCTTCCCCTTCATCTAGCCCTCCCCCATCCCTCATCCACTCCTCCCGTGCAGCTCCTACCCGCTCACTCTCCCACTTGGCTCCCACGGCACAGGACAGGAGTCGCTGGATGTTCCGTTCCTCCCCGCTACCATACACATATCCGTTGGCTTTGTCCACTGCCTGTAAAAGATAGGAGTAAGAATTAGTCTGTTTGAAGCAAATTTGAATCCCAAGCAATTATCAAGAATAGGAGATTTAGTGGCTAGTAACACCACCATAGGAGGAACACATTATTGACAACGTTCCCTTCTAGTTTGTTCATGACACTAATTGCTAACATTATTGACCTGAAGAGGCTATGAGCGAATTAGTGTCAATAAAATGTTCCTTTTCATATGGTGTTCTCATCCATTGTTTGAAGTGTATATAGATTTAATACATACATAAAATTAAAGAGCTCCACACAGAATGTTGTTCCGGTCTCACTTCCTAATGGCGACGCTCCAGGCAGCCCTGTTCAGAGGTGCCTCACTTGTCAGGATTTTGTATTCAAGATCTGAACGTAAGGTCTGATCCCCCGTCTTTCTCAGTCTGCCCATATATATATACAGTAAAAGTCCGTTAATCCGACGACCGATGATTCGAATCTCCCAATAGTCCGAATTTTTCAATTTGAGGCCAAATCCGAATTCACCCGATGGTCCGAATTTCAAGAAGTCCCAAAGTCCCCTTTTTGAGGCATTAGGCCACTCAAATGACACATAATGGAGCACACACATATCATATGTTCATGAATTCACTTTAAAAGTTTACCATTGTCATTGTAGCCTATTATCTACTTCAAAACATTCAGATTAATGGTCAAAGGAAGCTACTGATATAATCGTAAACACCTTCGTCTTCTTCTTCTTCCACATCGTCTGCTAGAGAGTTTGTTTTGCTCTTGAACGCATCCTTGGGACGCTCCGATGCGCTACTGGCTTGCACCGCATTTTCTGCAAGCGCATTCAGTCTTGAGCTTGAAAACGCACCTTTGGACGTATTAGTCTTGAGCTTGAAAACGCACCTTTGGATGTTCCGATACGCTACTATTTATAGTTCAGTGATCGGAGCATCCCAAGGGTGCTTTCAAGACAACAAGACAAGGGTGCTTTCAATACAATATAATATAACAGAGCACGTCACAAAAGGAAAATCACAAAAGGAAAATTACAAGAACCTCTCAGGGAAGTGCCGTTGTTAAGGCATACTTCCCGAACCACATCTGATCTTCAAGAGCAAGACAAACTCGCTAGTAGACGGAAGAAGAAGACGTTTATATCAGCAGATTCCTTTGACCATTAATCTGAATGTTTTGAAGTAGGTAATAGGCTACAATGACAATGGTAAACTTTTGAAGTGATTTCATGAACATATGATATGTGTGTGTGCACCATTGTGTCATTTGGGTGGCCTAATGTCTCAATGTTTTCGTCATACACAGGTTCATAGGGGTAAAGTCCGATAATCCGAAAAATCCACTAATCCGAACGAAAGCCGGTCCGCTGCCCTTCGGATTAACGGAAGTTTACTGTATATATATGGAAGTTGCAATAGGAGAAGAGCAGTGCGGTTTTAGGAGGGAAAGAGGGTGCGTGGAACAGATTTTTGCAGTAAGACAGCTATGCGAGAAGTATTTAGAGAAGCATAAGGAGATATTTTGGGCTTTCATAGATTTGGAAAAAGCGTATGATCATGTGGATTGAGAAGCAATGTTGAGGGTGCTAAGGATTTATGAAATTGGAGGAACATTTTTAAGAGCAGTTAAGAGTTTTTATGAAGAAAGTAGAGCATGTGTTAGAGTAGGAAATAATGAGTTGAGTGAATGGTTTGAAGTAAATGTAGATTTGTGACAGGGTTGTGTAATATCACTGTGACTGTTTAATGTATATATGGATGGTGTGGTGAGGGAGGTGAAAACGAGAACTATGGGTAGAGTGGTGATGGGCTGGTCTATCAGAGTGAGAACTGAGCAATCTCTGCCATACCCATAGCTTACTCTGACTGTTCCTTTTACTTGTATATTTTCTAGATCTCAAGTGACGGCGTCTCTAACGTGGATTGACCTCCCAATCTACCAAGATTGGAAGCCAAAGCGTCACATTTTTCCCTTGCCCCTCAACTTTCTCTTCATAATTGCTGAGGGACACAGGGCCCTGGGTGGGGCTTTGGTTTCCCGGGCATTTCTGCACCCTCCTCAGCTCCCCGCCATGGAGTGGCTTCGGTCACCCAGGCTTTATTGTGGTCGGTGGGGAGGGTTCTGTGGCGGCGCTCGATTATGGCCTTGGCCTTGCTCGGGGCCTTGGGGCTGTTCGGCCAGGCAGCTTGGGGAACAACAACAACAACAACAACAACAACTATGGGTAGAGGATTGGGTTTAGTAGGAAAGGATGGTCGAGATTGAGAGTTGAATCAGTTGCTGTTCGCTGATGACACAGCGTTGGTGGCGGATTCTGAGGAGAAACTGCAGCGGGTAGTCAAAGAGTTTGGTGTGGTTTGTGGGAGGAGGAAGCTGAAGGTGAACGTCAATAAAAAGTAAAGTGATGGTGTGTAATAGGGGTGACCGTAGGGTGAATATAGATGTGAGGCTGGATGGGGAAATATTGGAACAAGTAGAGAAATCTCGGAAGGAAAGTTAAAAGTGCAATATATCAATGGATTGTTGTATCAACAGTGATGTATGGGGCTGAGACATGGACTCTGAAGGCAAAGGAGAGAAGAAAGCTGGATGTATGGAGATGAGCTGCTTAAGGAGTATGTGTGGAGTGACTCATAGAGACAGATTGAGGAATGAAGAGATACGTAGGAGAGTGGGACAGCAGGAACCTTTGTCGGCCAGAGTGGACAGAAGGGTGTTGAGCTGGTATGGTCATGTTAAACGAATGGAAGATGAAAGGCTTACAAAGAGAATATGTGAGTCAGATACAAGGGGAGATAGAGGGGTAGGAAGACCTCCATTGAGATCGAGAGACTGTGTAAGACAAGCGTTGGAAGATAGAGGAATGACTAAAGATCAGGCAAGAGAAGTGGTAATAAACAGGAATGAATGGAGAATGCATGTGTATAGATGAGTGTAAACGTGGTCGTTTTGGAGAGAGGATCATGCGCCAGTTGCAGTTGGACTAGATAATAGTCCGTCAGGTGCCTGGCCCGGGGAGTCGGTGGTAATGAAGGGTACGCCTGGAAGCATGGTGGGCGGGCTTGTGGTGGCTCCGCTGCGGGTCAGCCTGCGGAAATCGGAGTCTCTCCGGGGGATCTGGGACCTAGGAATCTTTTGCTGGAGACCACAAATGAGCCTGGGTCTCTGGGTATTTCTCCTGGACGACCTAGATGTGTGTGATTTTGTGTTTTGGTTGGTTTCGTTTTTCTGATGTGTTGTGATGTCCCTGTTCGGGCTCTGTCTTGTATCGACCAAACCCCGTCCCCCAAAAAATAAAAAAATAAAATAAAATAAAAAATAAAGTGGAAAACTTGGGTAAGTGCCAGAGTATATACATACATATACTGTATAAACACACACACTAACCCCATTTATCACTAACCTTGACAACCTCCATAAGTGAAGAATGACTTTCAACGCTTGCCGGGATGAATGACACCAGAGAGTAGTCCGAGACCACCTCTGCCACAGCTTTGTTGAGTCTACCGTACCGTGCTGTGAGGGGGGAATCATCCAGACGCTCTAGTAGGTAGTCCAGGTCTTGTACGTCCGTGTAAAACTCCAACCCCATGTCCAGGCTCCCGTACTTCTCTACTGCATCCACCTACAACAATTATTCACAGGTTTTTATTTCCATTCTGTGCATCTCATTTGTTTGAGCCGCTCTCCCTAACACACATACATCACTGTACGGCCATGTGAGATGTGAGAAAGTATAGTTTCCCTTATAGAAGTATAAGTAAATGGAATCAGTTAGAAGATGAAGTGGTGTGTACAAAAAACATTCATGTTTTTAAGGCAAAGTTAGATAATTGTAACTAAGGAAGCGGGACAATACGAGCCTAAAAAGATCAACTCCTGTATACTACAATTAGGTAAATACAGGCCATAGCGTGGTTGGTAGAGTACTCGCTTGCAAACCCAAGAAGTTGAGAGTTCAAGGTTTATGCCAGCCAGTGTGTGTTATTGGCAAATGATAGTGCTGTGGTGGATGATGTGGTCTAGCAATCTGTGGCAACTGTCCACTTAAGGGGAGGCTGGCCGTTTGTTTGGTCTATTAATTCATGTACAGTATTCATATATTTTGTTTAGTTTCCTCCCTAGACGTCTATCAAGCTTAGAAAAACACCCCCTAGACCCCCCTTCAAGATAAATTTGTACATTTTTTGGTAGAAAAATGTCCTGGCCAAAGGCCGATTCCTCTTAAAATCGCAGGCTCGCTATTGCTTGCCAGGAAATAATCGACACCTAAATGGCACGAAAGGTCTTAAAATTGACAACGAAATGGGGTGAAAGTTGTTAAAATCGCCAAACTAATGGACCGAACATCTTATAATCTCAAAACTAGTGAGGCTAAACATTAGGGAGAAGGGGGTCCAGAAAAATGGTCTGCCTCCCCTTAAGTCCCTCAAACATAAGGGCACCAACCCTAGCCCTGATCTTGAATAGGGAATACATGGTGGCAAAAAAAACACGCATCATCAATATTCTTGGATCCTATAGTAATTCACAGTGGGGACAGGGTAATCACTATTTAAAATCTTGTTGTAGCACTGTTAAGGCTGGTGTAGTTGCAGATAGTGCAGGTGCAGGTGCTGCAGGGGGACTTAGTTGAGTCTTGCGTAGGCACTGTTAGCACTATGAGGCAATGTTATGGCAGGACTTTATTGTATTATACTCCAACTGTTGAATGGCAACACCGTTGTAGATATTACAATGTATCTAATGGAAAACTATGCTAAACCATTGTATGTTCATGCATGTTGCAGCCTTATATGTTCACACTGCCGTACTTCTCTACTGCATCCACCGTCAAGAGATATAGGTTTTTAATTCCATGTTCGGCATCTTGGTTGTTTGATAATGATGTTAATATTATTCAAGTTAAGCTCGCTAACAAACATGCATTAATGATACTACAGTACAACATATTCTTAGATACCATATTAGTTCACAGTGGGACTCAGGTATCCTCTTTTTATTTTGCAGTTTTATGTAACGATAACAAATAATTGATTTGGAGACCCCTGCTCCTCTCTCGACATACATACATACATAACATTTTAAGACTGAGTGCTCCACACATACGTGCAGTTTCAGTCTCTTGTCCTAATGGCGGCGTTCCAGGCAACCCTGTTAAGGGCTGCTTCACTTGTCAAGTTCTTGGATTTGAGATCGGCACATATAGTCCGATCCCATTCTCTCCTAGATGCCTACCGTATACCACTTTGTAAACCTTAAGCATTATTCTTTTACCAATGCTACACCTCTATATCATCACATTTATCTTATACTGATTATTATTAACTATTCGAATCTTGTAAAATAATTACTTATATCTAATTCGCTGTAGTTGTTCATTCTATCTTGTAAGAACCTTATAAAAAAGAATACAGTACATATTATAATGTAAAACTTGCAAAATAAACAAACCGAAACGTATACGAACACAGTAAAAAGACAAAATAACTAATCAAAATCGCTATGTGGAAAGAACGCTTATGTAAAATAATAATTTATAAATAAAAGAACACAATCAAAGTGAAGTTATGAACTAATATTCCACTGCCCGGTCAGACCAAAACAAACCACCCCGTGTTCTTGCCAGCGTTCAATAATTCGCTATTTATGCTCGTAATACAGTGCCAGTTGCTATAGACTTGCGTGTGCGTCTACTTGAATCTCGTGTGACATTGTTGAACCTACCGTGGAAGCGGAAATAAGAAGAGAAAGGCGAAAACTAAGTGGATTTATTGGTGGTGGAGATCAGCTGTGGGCCTCCTAGAAGCTTGCATGCAGGTTTTATGATTGATGGAAAGCAGCGAGGTGACTGACATGGGTCGAGGCGATGGTGGGAGGCGGACGCATTTTTTGAGGCTCTGGCATATTATCATGGGCACGATTAAGTATAACAGAATTTCTAATACATACTGAGCGAGCGAGGAGAGGAAGGACTAGTGAAGTGTTTTGAAGATAAATTGGTGTGGTGGAGGGGTGATATATATTGTGAAATGAGTAGTGTAATCAACGGGTCTGCTGGAGTTGTAGTGATTGTATACAAACATGGCGGACGGAACGGCGGGAATTTCGGAGACGGAAGAAAGGTTAGGACGGTTTCGTGGGTTTAGGAGCACAGATAAGAAGGTAGAAGAGATTTTTAATGCTGTTAAGGATTTGGAAAAGTGGAAGAGTGATACGGAGAAGTGGAAGGGGGACATTGGTGAGAAAATCAAGGTGTTGTGCGAACTATGTGGTGCGTCGGGTGGGGCAGGGAATAGGCTTAGTGAAGGAAGCTAATGTAGGCCTATTTCGGAAATTAATAATAACCTAGCGATGATACTAAAAAGGGTAGAGGATTTGGGAGCAGAGAATATGACATTAAAGAAGCAGCTGAAGGAATACGAAGGACGATTCAAGGAAGTGAAGGAGTCAACTGCATGGACGGTGGTAGGTGAACAGAAAGTTAAGGATTTGGAGGAAATTGTGAAAGAACAAAAGGAGGAAATGAACAAGACAAAAAAAGTTTTGAGAGTGCAGTCGTAGGAGTCATGAAGAACAAGGAGAGTGTCGTGAGGGAGGACAGGGATAGAGGGGTAATCATGCATGGAGATATAGAGGCTCATATGAATGATAATGGAGTGAGAGATATGGAGAAAGTGAAGGAGGTCATGAAAGCTGTTGATGTAGATGGATGTGGATGGGATGGGCAGGTGGAGGAAGTCAGTAGGATAGGTAGATATAGAAGGGGGGAGATGAGACCTATATTGGGTACAGTTTAAAACCAGGGCAGAGGCAGAGACAGTGACAAATTTTAGTTGGAGAATTTGTTAGTAGTCTTGGCAAATCCAACGTCAAGGCTATTAACCTAATTGCAATGACGACTTGTCTATTTTGACTGCTATGTCGTCATTCCAACCGCGGTTAAAAAGAAAACGTCTAGAGTCTACTCCTTATCTTGCTCTAGGAGACGTTGTACATTAACCAAAACTACCACCGAAGGTGAAAAAAGCATAGAAGAGAAGAAAAAGGGGTTTACCTTAGTTACCGCTTAAGGCCCATCCTGTGTTCCGTCATGTGCAGATCCCTGTCGAACGTGCGCATGAGCGACCCTCTCTTGTTATCATTTTTTCACGCGCTCCATTGAATGCAGTCGCTTTTGTTGTGCTCCTTTAATTCACCCTGTTTAGGTTCGTTTCGGCTTATCTGGCCTTCTTTTTTGTTAGACAGATGTTACGTGATCTAGGGCACACGTAAATGGGCTCCTCAGTGTGTTTAATGGAGACGCGTGTGGAAATAGCTACCGAAGGTACGGGGGCGCCTGGCGTTCCTCGTGTGTGTTTTTCATTCCTTTCTCTTTTCATATTCTTTTTTCCTGTTAGTCTGGGCATAGTTTAGCTTTTAGCTTATTTTAGCCTAGCTTGTTTCTCATTCAGGAATTGCTATGCCCCTATGAGTTTTCATATTTTCATAGCCTAGGTGTACAGTTGGTTCACGATCTGAGATTTCGTGGTGGCGGTGCTGTTTGTAGGGTTTGTGTCGGCCGCATTATTAGCGTTATTCCCGAGTCCCCCCTTTCGAGCCTTCACTGTGTCTCAAGGGCCTGGGCGCTTGGTGGTTCGTGTTATCCTGGGGTACCCCACGGGGGCCCCTCCCTCACACCACAGGGTTTTTCGCCCCTGACACATTCTCTCCTCACGGCTAGGCCACCCTTTTTCTCGCCAGTTTTCATTTACTGGTTTTTGTGTTCCCTTACTGTTTTCACCTCCATCCTTTCATACCCTTTTGCCCAATCCTGGGGTACCCTACGGGGGCCCCTGTTTGTGCCAAACCACCCTTCCTGCCACTTCTCCTCATGGGCTTTGCTCTATCTCTGTGGGTTGGGTGGTTCCTAGGGGATGTGCCTCCTCTCCCCTGGTGTGTCTTCCTTGCCTCTCCCTTGACCGGTTGAGTCAGGATATTATCAAGGAAGACACTGCTCAGCTTGATGGCCATCGTCGCTTGGAGTTCATAAGGAGATGACGCTTTTTTCTGGGCCTCTTTGGTATTTCCTAGACGCTCCTCTCGCTTTTGCGGCGCCGGACCACCTCGGCCGGCCCCGCAAATTTGCGGGGTGCTCGATTCGGTCCTCTGGGACATTTCGGTTCCCCGCAAATTTGCGGAGATCGTTGGGGGGTCCCGCGAAATTGCAGGAGGGTGGTGTCGGTACGGTTATGCCTCCATTGGCCCGCAAATTTGCGGTAATAGTTGGCTTTCACTATTGACTTTTGTTATGTCATCTTGTTGCCTGATACTATATTGGTGTATGCACTTTACTGGTGTTATAGGCCCTGCATGTAAGATGTTGAGTGGTGGTTAACACTTTCTCCATCTTTGCAGGTTCTGCTAGTGCTCTTCCGCCTCGGCCGCCCTCCTCACCTACCTCTGTGCTCCCAGTTTAGGGTGAGTACGGATACCTGTTTGCATGTGTGTTCCTGTTTCCCCATGCTCCTTCCCTGGTTCTTCTTGGACATTCTCTCCACTTACTCCTTCGACGTGCTGATTATGGTGTGTGTTCTTCTAGTGCAGGTAGGCTGCCTTGCTTTCGCCTTGGTTGTCGCTCCCCGTGCTTGGAGAGCCACAAGTCCTGCTTGCGCCACTCGCTCTGTGTGTCCTCTACGGCCTACCTCCCTGCTCTGTGTGGCACGTGTCTGGCCCTGGTGGTTGTGCTGCTCCATGGCTCTGGTTCCTCGGCGGCGGCTGTGGCCTCCTGCTTCCCTTCCGTCGGTGTGGACGATGGTCTTTCCGCCACATTAGGACTGTGGGCCACCGTTCCCCGGCCTTTGTTGGCGACCGGATCCGCGTCGCCCTGGGTATCCCTGACCCGACTGACGGCCATTTACCTGGCCCTCTCCCCTGGGTCCCGCAGCCGGTCATCCCATCGTCGGGGGGTTCCCCGGCTCCGTCCACGCTCTCGCTCGCCTTGTCGTCCTCCTGATCGCCTTGACGACGCCCATCGCCCTCGTCATGGTTCTCGCCCTGAGGCCTGGGTTAGCGGCTCTGCCCCTGTGCGCCCTCCCCTGGCCTCTACGGATAGGGGCTCTACTCCCTTCCGCCCGCTTCCCCAGCCCAGACGACTTCCTCTTACGTTGTCCTCTCCGCGCGCGGTTGTTCATGCTGTAGCTGGCCCTCTGCTCCCTCCTCCTGCACTGTCCAGGAGGGTCCGCCTGGATGTCGTTGCTTCTCCTACTTCACCTGCTTCAGTGCCTATTCTTACTTCACGGTCTCGTCCCACGGTGGTGGTCCCTCCCTCCTCCGCCTCGGTGTCGGGCCGCCCTGTTATCTCAGCCCCGGGGATCCTTGCTCTGTTTCCCCCCGCGGCTCCTGGCCTCCTTTCACCCGGCCAGCCTTCCCACTCCCGTCGTCCTGCTCCTCCTCATTCTTCTCTTCCTGACCTTCCCTTACCGTCTCGCCAGGGGGGTACCCCTCCTCTTGCCTCGGTGGGGTTTCGCGAGGTTTCGGGGTCCCCTTTCTCAGGTGCTGATGTGTCGCTGGAAGAGGGGAATGGTGCTGTTTCCCCCTCGGCCGTTCGTGATCGGGGACGAGTCCCTCAACGGCGACACAACCGTCGTCGCTCGCCTTCCTTGGGCCGCGACGCTGCTGGTTCGTGTCGTGGGTCTCGCTCCCGCTCACGCTCGCCCCTGCGGGCCGACCAATCTGGGGGGGGGTAGCCTCTCTCGGATCAATTGTCGGCTATGCAGGGCTGGGTTGTGTCACGCTTCGACGGGCGCTTGGAGTCGATGGAAGACTCCCTCTTCTCGCCCTTCTTGGCGGTGCCTCACCCTCAGCACCTCACCCTACCTACCCCTGCTATGGTCCCCCTCCCTTCTGCAGGCCTACGCTCTGGTCAGGCTTCAGCCGCACTGACATCCTTCCGGCTGTTCAGTCCCTGGCTGTGTTGACGGGTCTGTCCTCCTAAGGGACAGGTTTGTGCGACGCCGGTACGCCTGGCTTAGCCGTCATGCTCGGTCACCCTCTCCCATTGGAGGCCTGGTTTGCTGAGGCCTTCGACTTCACACACCGATCCGTCGACGGCTCTCCTTCCGTCCCTCCCCCGGAGTCGTCCCTGATTTTGCCTCCTCTTGTGTCTGTCGGCGGGTTGGACGGCGCGTTCTGGTCCTGGATGAGCGCGCCCGTTCTTGGACTTTGTTCTATTGCTACCCCGTTCTTCTCTCACCCGGATCAGCCCTCTGTCGCCAAGGTTTTTCCCTTGCGACGGAGGGTGACGGACTTATTGTCTTGTCTTTAGGTTCCCTCCAGACGTCTGTTCACCACCTGCGGCTTTTCGAGGCGTCTGCGCCAGGCGATCTTCGCGAGGGTTTGGACCGCGTTGAGCGGGTCCACCTTCGGCTCGCGGTGTCTTTGGTTCCCGAGCTGAAGGCGGTTTTGTGCGCGGCAACTCGGCACCGCACGACGGTACGGTCTTCGTTCTGCCGGCCGGCCCCCTTGGTTATTCGTCAGGGTTTGTTGTACTCTGCGCTATATACGTCGGGGTTTTTTTACGCAGGATGCTTGGGAATGCTCCGCTTCTCTGTCGGCGGCCCCTGCTTCCGCCACACGACGCCGTGCTGTGTCGTTACGGACCCTGCTTACGTCACGCACCGACGCGCTGTGCCGCACGCGGGGTTTTCTCAGTCCCGTCCTTCTGCCGGTCCTCTTCGGGGTGCTGCTGCAAGTGCTGCCGCCTTGCCCGGGCGCAAGACTGGGACGTTGCTGGCCAGTGCTTCGGTTCCGCCTCGCACTTCTGTTCTTGCCCCTTTCATCCCCTCTGTGTCGGGGCTGGCCGGCCTTCCACTTCCGGCCGCCTTTCGTAGGGTTCAGCCCCGCGCCGGCCTTGGGTTGGGGTGGCCCGCCCTTTTCGACGAGGTTGGGGGGGGGGCGGGGGTAGAGGAGGTCAACGTGGCGCTCATGCCCGCACGGCCCGTACCGGGGGTACCTCCACGTCAACACAATGTGTAGTTCTCTGGGTCGGCCTCCTTGTTCTCCTTCTCGCCTGGGCGTACCGGGTCGCTCCCCTCCTCTCGGGTGCTCCCTCGGGTTGTTTTCGCCCTTGCGCCCCTCGGTAGCCGCGAGGGACGTTGGGGGCGGCGGGTTGCGCGGAGGGTTCTCACCTGGAGGTGGACGTCCGGACCCCCACTCCGCTCTTGTCCCCGACAACGGCCCATCTCTTCAGAGGTGGCCCGCGTGTTCACTTCCATGCCCGAGCTGGGTAGCGTCGAGGGAGTTGACCGCCGGTCACCCGGTTTTCCTCTCCCGTGTCTTTCTGGTTCCGTCGCCGACCTGCGACGCGATGCGACCGGTGGTGGATCTGTTGGCCCTCAACGGGCACATCGTGCACACACGGTTTCGGATGCTGCCGGTACCCCTGGTACGCCTGGCCCTGTGCCCTCTGTCGTGGGTAGTGTCGCTGGCCCTCCAGGATGTGTCTTGGCTCGTTCCTCTCCATCCTCGCTTCCAGCGATTCTTGGCCGTTCGGACTTCCGATCGTGTGTTCCTGTTCGACGGCCTTCCCTTCGGTCTCCACATCGCGCCGCAGATCTTCTCCGCACTGGTGGGGCAGGCTCTGGGTCCTCTCCTCAGGAGCGGGCTCCAGCTCCTGTTTTCCTTGGCCGTTTGGTTGTTAGTTTCCGACGCCCTAGGCCTGTGCATTGGCGACGCCCTCACAATCGTTCGCGACATCGCACGGTTAGGGTTCCCCTTCGATGTTCCCAAGTCACGCTTGACCCCGTCGCGTGTCGTGCCATGGGTCGGTCTCGCATGGGTTTTGTCCGGCGCTACGGTGACCCGGGGTCTGCCGGCCGCGGTGCACCTTCGGTGGACGGTCCTCGCCGTGTTGCACTCGGTCTCCCTCCCGGGGTGGCTCTGGGACTCGTTCGTGGGTTCGCTGCATTGGGCCGCTCTGCCCCTTCCATTAGGGAGCCTCTGGCTACGCCGCCTCCTCCTCATGGGCACCGCGGTGTTTCCGTTGCCCCTATGGATCGGCTCCTGCTGCTCCCGCGTACCGTTCGCCGGCGCTTCGGTCGCTGGGTTGCTCGGGGCTCGCTCTTTGCGGCTGTGCCCTGGACCGACCCCCCCGCCGACGGTCTGGGTAACCACAGATACGTCGAGCGAGGTTGGGTGAGGTTCCCAATCGAACCTGGGACGTCCACTTCCCGGCAGATGGGTGGGTCTCCCTCCTCTTACCTGTCTATGCCCTCGGATTGTTGGTTCCTTTGTTCTTCCTGCGGGTCCCCGCGCTGGCCCTTCGGGGTGAGTCGGTGGCCTTCGGGTTGGACACTCAGACAAGCTGTCCCCTGTTTCCTTATGCGGGGGTCCTCCAGGTCGTTGACTCTATTAGGGGTCTCGGTGGAGTTGTTCTTCCTCGCGGACCGACACCCCTTCTCCTTGCATGCCTCCTCCCTGCCCGGGCCTGCCACCCTTTGGGCGGCCGCCCTGTCGAGAGGGCAGGGCGTTCTTGTAGAATGGGCGATGAAACGGACTGTGTTCGCCGACCTCGCGGCTTCCTGAGGTGTTCCGGAGGTCGCCTTGTTCGCATCGGGGGTGCCGCGCCAGTTGCCTCTGGACCTCTCCCTCCGGCCTCGCGCTCCGGGGGGGGTCCGGACGCTTTCATGGTCGCCTGGTACTGGTGGCGGTCGATATCCATTTTTCCGCCACCAGACGCGCTGTTGCTGTGCCCGGTCTTCGCGAAGCTGCGGCTGTACCACGGCTGCGTCTGGCTCCTCGCGCCTCTGTGGCCGGCACGGACTTGGTCCGCCCGGTTGCCGCGGTGGTGCCCGGGTCCGGTCCCTCTACCTGTCTCCGGCTTCCACTTGGGCTAGGTTGGGGTCCTGCGGACCTCTTTGGCCTTCGCATCGTGCTTGTTCATGAGGCACGGTGGCTCCCGGTCCCCGGCCGGGCCCTGACTGACTTCCTGCAGCGTTCCTGGCCGTCTTCTCCTTGGGGGCCTTACGGGTCCCGCTGGAGGTTTTTTACTAGGTGGCTACGGGCCACTCGCCTGCCAGTTGGCTCTCCTTCCCTCGTCCTACGCTCCTTGTTTCACCTCTTCCGTACACGTCGCTTTCCAGTCGACGCTATACGTACCCACTTGTCTGCCGTCCGGGGGGTTCTTTGGGTCCGTCGCTGGGCTGGTCGTTCCGCCACAGGTGCTGGATTCCTTCCTGACGGCTGCCTTCCGGGATTGACCGCCTCCGCGCCAGGTCTCTCCGCTGTGGGATCTGGGGCGGGCTCTGGTCCTTCTGGCTTCCCCCACGTATACAAGGGCCGCTACGCCGGTTCCGTTGCTCGGGCGTCCACTCTTCCTTGTCGCTCTGGCCACTGGGGATCGGGTGTCTGCACTAGCGGCATTGTCACGGCCCCGGGACTGCGTCCGATTCTCCCCGTCCTTGCATGGCGTCTCGTTCGCCTCCTCCCCACCTTTTGTTACCACGCATGGGAGGGAGGCCCCCGTTTTCCAGCCTTTCGCCGTCCAGGCTTTACGGCGTGGGCATCCTCGCCATGTGTTGTGCCCGGTGTCAGCCTTGCACTCCTCTGTTGCGTCTGTGGCGCCGCCTTCGGGTACTGCTGTGTGGGTGTCTCCTCGGACAGGTGGGAGGCTCTAGCAGGTGCAGCTGGGCCGCCACGTTTGTCGGACCGTTCGTGCCCGTCACCCTGTTTGTAGGGGTTCTGCGCGCGATGTCAGATCCTTTGCTGCCTCCTTCCAGTTCCTGCCACGTCGATCCTTCCCTGCCTTCGCCTCCGCGGTTTTGTGGTCTTCTATCAATTCCTTCATCTCCTCCTACCTCTCCGTGTCCAGTGTTCGACCCCCTCGGCCGGTGATTGCTCTCGGGGGTCGTGTTTCCTGGTGCTCTGGCGAAGATCCCTGGTCTTCCCCCCTTGTCCCTCGTTCTTTTCCTTTGTTTTATTTGACAAAGGGGGGGGGGGGGGGTGTATGGGTTTGCAACACTGGATTGCAAGTTTGGGATTATGTATTGTTCCAGTACATAAGTGTTTTTGCCACATTGAAAATTGTGTTTTGTTCTTGTGTTCAGTGTTTTTGTTGGTTTTTGAAGAAAAGGGATTTTGGGTACAGTACCTATTTGGTTTCAGACAAGTCTATGTTTTTGCATTACTATGAATGACGGGCATGTGTTAAAACTGTTCTTTTTAGCTACTCCTCAGTTTTTCACTCTTTTATTAAACTCTCTTGTTTACATTGTGTCTTTGTCATTCGTAATTTTGTTTTATGCATTGGTTTTTTTGGTAGGTTGGGCTTGGATGTCCTCCTCCTATTTGTTATGCAGCCTTGACGTTGGATTTGCCAAGACTACTAACAAATTGGGAGGTTTGACGTACCTCCCAACCTACCAAATAGGAAAACCTACTATTTGGTAGTAGTCTTGGAAAATCCAACGTACATAATACCCTCCCTCACGCCGGACCCCTGCCCATCCGCGTTCTTCTGCTGACGTGAGATGTGATAACAAGAGAGGGTCGCTCATGCGCACGTTCGACAGGGATCTGCACATGACGGAACACAGGATGGGCCTTAAGCGGTAACTAAGGTAAACCCCTTTTTCTTCTCTTCTATGCTTTTTTCACCTTCGGTGGTAGTTTTGGTTAATGTACAACGTCTCCTAGAGCAAGATAAGGAGTAGACTCTAGACGTTTTCTTTTTAACCGCGGTTGGAATGACGACATAGCAGTCAAAATAGACAAGTCGTCATTGCAATTAGGTTAATAGCCTTGACGTTGGATTTTCCAAGACTACTACCAAATAGTAGGTTTTCCTATTTGGTAGGTTGGGAGGTACGTCAAACCTCCCACTAAACACAAATGAAGAACTGAAACATATAAGATTAAAGAAGGATTTGAGCATAGAACAAAGAAAAAAAATAAAGGAACTACAGGAAAAGGCTGATGAGGAAAATTAAAAGTTGGGTGAGGAGGATAAGAAGAACTGTTTCTGGAGAGTGAGGGAAGGAAAATTGAAGAAGTGGTTTATACGAATAGAAGGGAGAAGGAGATCTGGGAGGGAAGAGAATGTGATAAAAGTTGTGGCAGAGGTGGAGATCAGGGTGGAAGCGTCTCGGGGAGAGACAGGAGAAGAAGCTGCAGACACAGTACCGGTAGTGTGAGGGGGGGAGTAGGGCACGGACAGGAGGAGCGGGATGATGTAGCTTCTGAAGGAATGGTAGAAAGATTAAGGATTATGTTTAGCAATGTTGATGTGTTTACCCAGGACAAGAAAAGAGAACCGATATGTAGGTTGCAGGATGAAGAGGAAAAACCTGATGTCATAGCCTTACAGGAAGTAAGACCAAAAAATGCTAGAATTGAAAGGGAACTGGTGGAGTATAGTTTGGAGGGTTTTGAGTTGTATGAGAGGAATGCTATTAGAGCAGAGGTTGGAAGAGGACTGTTTATTTATGTAAGAAAAGAGCTCAAGGTAAATGAGGTGGATATGAGATGGCAGTATTGTGAGTATTTGTGTATTGAAGTAAAATGTGCAAGAGGATCAATTCTAATTGCCTCTATATATAGAAGCCCAAATAATAGTAGGGAAGAGGATGATAACCTACTGAAAGCAATGGAGGAAATAGATAATAGAGAGAACAAATATAAGATTTTGATTGGAGATTTCAATTTGCCCAGGATCAACTGAGCAAATTGTACTACTCCAGCGGGACAGTGTAGCCTGGAAAACAAGTTTATAGAGAAAGTGAGAGATTGTTTTTTAACGCAACATATTACAGATATGACAAGATATAGAAATGGGACGCAGGGGAGTGTACTTGATTTGATTTTTAGCAATGAGGAGGATATAGTAGAACATGTCAATGTGGATAGCCCTATAGGTCGTAGTGACCATGCCTGTGTAAGTTTTAGTTGCAATATTAAAACAGAGAGGGATAATAGAAGCAATAAATAAATAAACATGTATGATAGAGCAGACTATGAGCTGCTGAGAAGGTGTTTGGACATTGACGGGGGGGAATACTTGAACGGTGAAGACGCTGAAGGAAGATTAGAGTCAAACTGGAGAATGCTATATCCAAATGTGTACCAGTAAGGGAATATAAGGATAAAACAAAATTGAGGAAAAGAACGAACCCCGAATTACCAATGAAACGAAAGCTTTGGACATGGATAAGAAGAAAGAACAATTGTGGGATAGACTAAAAGTGTTAAAAAAGAACAGGGGGTCTAGTATAGAAGCTAAAGTAGTGGATTTGGAACGTAGACAAATAAACAATAAAATAAGGTGGGAGACAAGGAGGGGGTGAAGGAGAGTGAGAGAGATTGCAAAAAACGTGAAGGATAATCCAAAAATATTCTGGAAGTACATTCAGGAAAAGTTAACAAGAAGAGTAGGTATCCCAGAACTGATAGGAAAATTGGATGATAGGAATAGAGCAGAAACTGATAAGGAGAAAGCAGAGGTGCTGGGGAAATACTTTGGGGAGGTACTAACAGTGGAGTCGTATGATGCAGTGCCTACTATTCCCATCAAACAGGCACCAGCACTAGAACTAATAGTTTTTTCCCATGCTAGAATAAGAAGGGCTATAGAAAAAATGAACAGAAGTAAGTCCCCAGGACCGGATGGGATACATCCAAGAATCATAAAGGAAGGTGAGATATTATTAGAGCCATTAAAAATGTTATTTGAGGTATCTTTTAATACAGGACAAATCCCAATGGACTGGAGAGAGGCGAACATAACAGCTATTTTTAAGAAGGGAAAGAGAAATGACTCAGGAAATTATAGATCAGTTAGTTTGACAAGTGTTGTGTGTAAACTAATGGAAATGGTAATTAGAGAAGGAATAATGGAGCATATGAAATCAAACCAACTTTTCAGTGGGAGACAGTTCGGATTCTTGCCGGGGAGGTCGACAGTACTACAGCTAATTAAGGTGGTAGATGATTGGATGCAAATTCTGGAGGATGGTGATGTTATAAACGTGGTATATTGCGATTTTATGAAGGCCTTCGATAAGGTCCCACATAAAAGGTTAATAGAGAAAGTTAGAAGCTATAATATAGGAGAGAAATGTGTGAAATGGATAGAAGCCTTCCTGAAAGATCGGAGACAGAGGGTACTGGTGAATGGAATAGGCTTGGGGTGGAGGGAAATTACAAGTGGGGTACCTCAGGGATCTGTGTTGGGACCACTACTGTTCGTTATATTTATCAATGACTTACCTGAAGTTATAACTAATGGAAGTGAGATATACCTGTATGCGGATGACACTAAGCTGTATAGAAGAGTGAGGAGTAAGGAAGATGTGGGTTTGCTTCAAGATGTGGAGGGCATGAAGGGATGGTCTGAACATTGATTAATGCCTTTTCATCCAAAAAAATGCAAGTACATGCGGATTGGGACAAGTAAGATAGACAAGGTAGGATACAGTATGTATGAAGCGATGGAGGAAGTTAATGCAGAAAAGGATATAGGAGTAGTGATAGACAATAAGTTAAATTTCTCAGAACATTTAACGGAAAAGATAAACAAAGCCAATAGAATTGTAGGGCTGATAAGGAGGACATTTGTGTCACTTGACGAAGAAATATTCAGGAATCTCTATACAGCGCTGGTTAGGCCGCACCTGGAATATGCGAACCAGGTGTGGGCTCCATATATGGTAAAGGATATAGAAGCAGTGGAGAAAGTGCAGAGGAGAGCTAGCAAGCTAGTACCAATGTTGAAGAACGCGGGCTATGAGCCCGCGTTGAGAACACTGGGGCTTCCGACACTGGCATATAGGAGAAAGAGAGGGGATATGATAGAGACTTTTAAGATAGTGTCAGGAATGTATGATGAGGATGTGTGTGAAGGTATCTTCTTGATGCGGGAGGGAACAAGAACGAGAGGACGCTCTAAGAAAATTTACAAAGAAAGAAATAGGCTTGAAAAGGCAAAGAACTCATTTTGTAATAGAGTGGTAAATGAGTGGAACGCACTGCTCCAGTATGTAGTCGATTCCGAATCAATAAGGAAGTTTGAAAGTAATCTTGATAAAGCATGGGGAAGACAAGATTTGAAGTTTGATTATAAAGCAAAAATACAGAATAGTAAAAATGTTGCGTCTGCTACCGCCGCCGCCAACACCGTGAACGACCGCAGCAGTGCAAGTACTGGCACTGAGCTGGATACACAGGCCTAGTTTGCCTTTTTCCAGAGGATCTACTGTAAGAAACTGTAAGAAAAGTATACTGACCTTGGACAACACATTAACAGTAGGCAGTTCCATCATGAGCATACTGCTTAACGTCAGCATCACAGCAGAAATGTACTTCCCTGCAAGGAGACAGAGAAAGGTGTGAGTAATATTCTGATACTAAGCAAACCATTCAAAGCTGAAATTATAATGTAAAACTTGCAAAATAAACAAACAAAAACTTATACGAACACAGTAAAAAGACAAAACAACTAATCAAAATCGCTATGTGAAAACAACACTTAAGTAAAATAATATTTTGTTATAATAAAAAATAAATATAAATATATATAAATAAATATAAAATAAAATAAAAATATCTCATATTATGCGATATACCCGGAGAATTATATGCTCTCATAAATTTCATTGGGAGTTATTGGTGTTAAGGGAGCCCACCTCGCTTTTTTTCTCTTTCTCTCCCTCTCTCTTTGGCTTGTATTGATTCGGCCTCATTCAGCCTACTGTTTTAAGATGTTTACCCCCATCCAGGTGTCAATATTTTCCTGGCGAGCGGTAGCAAGCCAGCATATATATATTTTTGTTTTGACAGCAAGCTAAATTTGTAAATTTTTCGATAGAAAAAAATTCTCCGGCAAAGCCGGATTTCTCCATAGAATATTGGCTTGCGGAAGAAATCGACACCTGGATGGGGATAAATGTCTTAAAACAGTTGGCTGAATGGGGCCGAATAGATACAAGCCAGGGAAAGAGAGAAAAGGAGAGAAAGATAAAAAAAAAAAAAGCCGGTAACAATGCCCAAAAAGTTGTCCCCACCTGGATCATTGGCATAGTGAGAGTCGACCAGGTAAACAGAGCAGAGTCGTGAGTCGTTCTTCTCCAGCGCGGCCAGGATCTTGCGGATCATGGTGTGGTGGGAGTACAGCTCAGCCTGGGGGGAAATATTATTATTGTTATTAGCAGTATTATTAAACATTTTGATCTGCTGTATACTGAGTAAGGATGGATGTCAATATCATGTCATGTCATATTTGAAACATATGTTGTACCAACATTGTAAATTGCTAATTAAATAAACATTATTATTATTATTATTATTATTATAAATAGTTATGACTTATGTATTATGCAAGATATCTGCATAATATATGAATCCATGGATGCGGATATAACTGTTAAATATGATGCGGACATACAGGTCTGCCCCGATTTACGATATTATTATAGGTTTTTAGGTGTTAGGGTTTGGGTTTTAGCTGGTCCGAGAACGCATCCCCATTTACCCCGTTAACTTTATGGTTTGATATACGATTTTCTATTTTAAGATCGGGTTTTCAGGAACGTAACCCAATCGTAAATCGAGGGAGACCTGTACGTGGATGTAGATGTGGATATCCGGTTCACCTCTTGTACATACATACATACATACATAACATTTTAAGACTGAGTGCTCCACACATACGTGCAGTTTCAGTCTCTTGTCCTAATGGCGGCGTTCCAGGCAACCCTGTTAAGGGCTGCTTCACTTGTCAAGTTCTTGGATTTGAGATCGGCACGTATAGTCCGATTCCAGGTCTTCCTCAGTCCACCCCTTGGTGCAGCTCCCTCCACAATCACAGACCTGCATTTTTTCACCTAATTTTGTTAATCCATTCTCTCCAGATGTCCATACCATCCCAGTCTACTTGTACGCATCACCTCGCTAATACTCTTTATACCTAAACGTCTCCTCAGCTCAACATTTGTTATTCTATCCTGTAGCCTGGCCCCACACATCCATCTCACAATTCTCATCTCATTACGTTCCATTCTGTTGACATCCTCTACTTTAACGGCCATGTTTCTGAGGCATACGTTATTGCACTTCTAACACATGAGGCATACACCTTTACCCTCAGGGGGAGAGGCATTCTTTTCATGGTCAGGATTGGCAGCAGTTCTCTGAACTTCCCCCTGCCACATCTAATTCTAGCAACAGTGGCAGCCTCGGCCCCACCACCGGCAGAGATGGTATCTCCTAGGTAACAAAACTTGTTCACCAGCTCCAATGACTAATTTCCAAAATTCACAGCCACAGGATCATCACTTAACACAAGCTCGCCTTTGCACACTACGCACTCTATTTCTCTATTTCTGACTTATCCTTCGGCAGGGGTCCCTTTATTCTACTACAGCGCTTATTCCCATGGTGCACCCAGCGTCGACAGATGCTACATTGAATCGCGTTAACGCCCACACCCTTTCCACACACTGCACATGGGTATGCACCGCTCTTTTCCACATTGCCTCGTCTCAATCTACAATGCATAACCTTGGTTTTGTTAATATTGACTCTTAAACCCTTGCTTGCCATGCCCTCTCTCCATTCTTTGAATTTGGCCTCAGCATCTTGCATACTGTCAGCTATTAGGACTAAATCGTCTGCATAAAACAGTTCCAATGGGAGTCTGCCTCTAAAAACTCTAGACAGTGCCTCCAGGACCATAATAAAGAGGAGGGGGCTTAACACTGAACCCTGATGGACTCCAACACGGACTGCGAACTCATCACTCAGTACACCCTTCACCCTCACCGGACTTCGCGAATCCTCATACATCTTCGTTATCACACGCACCAGCCACACTTCCACACCAAGTTTCCTCATAGCCCACTGCATAACATCTCTAGGCACCCTGTCAAAGGCCTTCTCCAGGTCTACACAAAGTAAAGATCCCTGCCTTTTAGTAAGTATCTTTCCTGTAGCTGCCTGACTATGAAGATTGCATCGGTTGTACCCCGTCCTGGCATAAAATCAAACTGCATATCATCAATAGAGATGCTTTGCCTGATCAAACCCTCAAAGACTCCCTCACAGACCTTCATGATTTGGTCAAGCATTTTCAGGACCCTATAATTTCCTCACTAGCGCATCCCCTTTTCCTTTGTATATATTTACTATTACACTTTTGAGCCAATCCTCTGGGATTTTCTCATCTTTAATAATAATGGTTGTCTCCACCATGGTGTCCTTTAACCCATTCAATATTATTATGTTCTTTTTAGCTTATGCTGGATAACTTTAGAGGATCTGATGAAATTTTTAGTAAGGCCTTCTAGGAATTAAATAGTTAAAACTATCTAAATTTACTCTTGACTATTCATGGACTGAATAAAATTGCTTAATATTAGCCAGAATAAAATTAAATCCTGGTGGATCACATAAATTATATGCTTTCATTAATTTCATTGGAGGTGTTTGGTGTTGAGGTGAAATTACTAAAAAACAGAAAATCATCATGGTACGGTACTGTATTGTACATGTACAGTATACTGAAAAAGGAGGAGGAAGTATGGTATCAAAGATTATGGTTATGAGGATGGAAAATATATTTGGTGCCATACTCAAATTTTGATAAATTAATTAAAACTCAAACTAACCTGTCCTGGAAAGTCAAATATGAGGTAGCGTCCTTTGAGCTGATCAATTTTGTCTGTGAGCCAGGATAGGTTGGTCTCCAGTAACTCCATACAGTACACCAGAGCTCCGTTAGGGCCCACCCCTTGTGTGGACATTACCTCATCAACACATACTAACTCCCGGATGTCTACAGCAGCCTCGTATGGTAGTGTGTCATTAGCAGGGTCTGTGGAGTACATACAAATATCACGTTAACTGATTGGTTCAATAGGTACCGGTATTTACCTGAATGGTAGCCCTACAGGCTGCCCTGGAGTGCTACCACAATCTCTGCCAGCCTCCTTTATGGAAGTTATTTTAGATATTTTTAATTTCTTATTTATTTTATCTTTTGCTTATTTTATATATACAGTACTGTATATACTGTATATATATTTATTTTTTAATAATAATATTATTATTATTATTCTTTGCTATATGGGCTTAATTAAGCTACCCTCCCCCATGAACAGATATAAGCTAGATAATCGAGTGAGTTGCCTCGGCATATGAAAATATATGAAGGGGATTCATTCGTGGCCACCCCTCTCGGGGATTACAGTGTATGGCAACAGATAGATAGATAGTTCACCCGATGTCTATATTCCTTGGTCTCAGTCTTTGTACAACTCCCAGTAGGTACTGTACAGTACATTGCTGTACTAATATTATGTCTTGATAGCTTAATGCATAAGTGCGCGGAATTTTGGTGTGAGTAAACTAGGTTCGAGTCCTTGGAGTGCCATATGTATTTGTTAATTTCATTAATTGAGTTTAGAAGTAAAAGTTGGTTGGTGAAAAAATATTAATTAACCCAAATTTCTCAATCTTCCATCTCCACATGGCCTGTACTATCTGAGATGTATCATCAGCTTTGTGCTCATAAGAAACACTGTCTGCACATTTTGCTACCATAAGAAACTGCACAATGAACAAGTTGACCGTAAATAAAAATAATAAATCCATGCAAGCTTCACAAATACTAAATACTATACAGTAGTCTAAATGTGCATCCATAATGTTGTGCTGGTGATCGAGGAAATACTTACATACATACCGGTACATTTTTAAAGACCGTTTCGTCCCCAGAGTGTGCTTACAGTCTCACTTCCTAAATGGCGGCATTCCAGGTAACCCAATCATGGGCTGCCTCTGTTGTCAAGTTTTTTGTTTCGAGATCGGACCAGAGTACCTGATCCCACATCTTTCCAAGTATACCCCTACACGCAGCTCCCCCCACGTTCACAGTCCGGCATTTCTTCACCCAGTTCTGATCGTCCATTCTCTCCACATGGCAAAACCACCTAAGTCGGCTCGTGCGCATCACTTCACTGATACTCGTAATGCCCAAACGCCTTCTCAATTCCTCACTCGATACCCCATCCCTAAGGTTAATCCCACATATCCATCTCACCATTCTCTTCCAGTGCATAGCTCATGGCACTCCTAACACACAAGGTATACACCTTCCCTTTAAGGTGAAGTGGGAGTCCTCATATGGTCAAGAGAGGCAGCAGCTCTCTAAACTTCCCCCAGCCACTTCTGACTCTAGGAAAAACCTATAAAAAAACCCACATACTATTATCTGGGTTCGAGGCCCGGGCAGGTTATCTTGCAAAAATAACAAGATAAAGAGGGCTCTACTTGTATATGCTGTGCCGCCTTGTGCCCCAAATTGCAAGTATTCTTCTCTAGTACTTAGCTGCTATTAGCTATTAGTTTTAAAAGTATGCATGGGCCCCATGGCGCGACATCGGAGCGTACTTTCAAAAGTACCCCTGGGCACCTTGGGTTAAGCTCCTCATTAGGCTACTGTACAGGTCTCCCTCTACAGTATTTACGATTAGGTTACGTTCCTGAAAACTCGATCATAAATAGAAAAATCGTATAGTGAACCCTAAAATTAATAGTGTAAATGGGATGCGTTCTCTGACCCGTCACACACAAACACCTAAAAACCTATAATAATATCCTAAATCGGGGCATCGGGTAGTGAGGGAGACCTGTAGTTGATTTGGTGTTGGACTGCTATGATACTCATCAGGTTTGAGGCCCGGCCAGGTCAGATTGCAAAAATATAAATACAGTATATCACTGATGTGTTGCTCCATAATACTCCTTTTACTTTACAACCTGTCCATATTTCTTCTTACAAACCATTGGGATCGTTTAAGTTATCAGTGAGTTAAGAGCAAGACTATAGAACCTTAAAACTTCAAGACTTAAGTCCTTTCTTCAATTATTCTAGTCATGAGCATACTGTATACTGTACTGTAAAACATAAATTTAACTCTGTCTCAAGTCGCCCACCCCAAGCTAAAAAAAAAAAAAATGCCTGAGTATATACAGTAGATAGATATATAGATAGATATTTATATATACATGATAAAAGGAAGAGACTGGGTTTTATGACAGGCTTTGAATAGTCTCTGGTTTTACAGCCAGTGTGTCCCATGCATGACTCTCCCCTTTCATGACATTCCCACCTATCTTACCCAGGTTAATAACAGCAACCTTCCTGCCCAGAGTGGATAGTAGAGAAGCCACAGCACTGCAGTAGCTGGTCTTTCCACACCCGGGGGGGCCCAACACAACCTGACCAAACTTCTGGGGGGCCATCTCTACACCTGTAACAGAAATATGAACATAAAGGATGTACTGTACTAACTTGGTCTAGTCATTTAATGCGGGCCTTCTGAGTCTTGGACTTTTATTCCGAGATGTGTGATTAATGGTTAGAAATGAGGTATGTAGCAAGTTAGCAACAAAGGCTAACTAATATCCTTATCAGTCAACAAAGGCTACCTAAATTCTTTATCAGTGCAACAAAGGCTACCTAAATTCTTTATCAGTGCAACAAAGGCTACCTAAATTCATTATCAGTACAGAGTACAATAAAGGCTACCTAAAATCCTTGTCATGACCATACAAAGACAATCAAGATTGGCAGGTAGAAATATGAAGGATTTTGTATGGCCATAATGGGCCCCCTGTACCTCATTTTTTAAAGGTGGTGGTGCATGGGTTGAGATAAACATGGAATAATAATCGCCAACCCGCACATAATTATCTTGCAAAATGCAATGTCACTGAAATAATTATTAACAATGGTATAAAGGATTTTGTGGATCATCTACACCCGACCTGTGTGGTCATAGTGACGTCATAAGAATATCCTCATCCTGGACTGGATGGTGGACTTACACTCCTATGACGTCACAGGTCCGGTGTAGACGATCCACAAAATCCTTTATACCATTGTTAATAATTATTTTGGTGCCATTGCATTTTGAAAGATAATTATGTACGAGTTGGTGATTATCATTCCATGTTTATCTCAACCCATGCACCACCACCTTTAAGCATCATTCACACGATTCAGACAAAATGGCCACTAGTGTAAAGACCCTTACTGTAACATTCCATTTTTTGCTTCTAGTAATTAAGTTACAGTACTTCCTTTACATTCCCAAGGATTTTTTTATGAAAATCCTACAAAGCAAGGACCAAAGGATCCAGAGGTATCACATCTCTATAGCTCTTAGGTTTGAGAAAGTGTTCTCATCACTTGTTATCCATATCTCAAGATTATTGTCAAGTTCACTGGCGCTACCTTTAGTAACTTAGTGACAATACCTTATAGCTGTGTATTTCACCAACACTTGTGCTCCAACAAGACGGCAGCTATATCATCAACAATGGTGCGTGAGGGTGGCTGGTCGGGAGGCAGGAGGGTGAGGGACACTAGTAGGGAGCGAGGTATGGATAACTTCTCAGCCAGGTGTCTCACGGGACGGACGGTCTCTTCGCTGTCCTCTCCTAAAATGCACCTGTTCAGATCTTTGGTTATTAGTTTGGAAATCTGGATATTAATAGAAACTGTAGTCTTCATTGATTATCAGAACATATTACAGGATTTTTTTGTCTTGCATGCGTAAAATAGGGAAATTATTATCTTACTTCATTTCATTACCAGATTTTATTTTTTTTAAATTGTATCTGTGTGTCCTGCTGGTACAATAATATAATATCTACTGTCTTGGTTGATTATCAATTATCAGAACATAATGTGAAAAAACTGTCATGGTTGAGATCTCAATATATATTGGGAAGAAATCTGTCTTGCCAAGTACGGACAGTCTTTGAAAAATTTGATTACATACAGTACAGTCGGCCCTCCAAGGGCGGTTAATGTAGACTGGGCTCACACTGTGTCCTTGGAAATGTGCACCCTTCGGACTTAAGAATCAATGGGGAAAATAGGACCGTAGTCTGCCAACCCGACAACCCGTACCTATTTTTTCTTAATAACGCCTAAAATACATACCAAAAGTACATATTACTGTATGGTTAAGTACAGTTACTGCACTTACATGATATATTAACAGTAAATGGAATGGGTACTCGCTCATAATGGTGTATGGTGTCGTTGTTGTTGTTGTTGGGTGATGGTCTTACTGGGGGTCCGAGGCCTTTCCCATGCCGGCGTGCAGTCAATCTACAGGTCAGCAGGCACCCCACCCCCTCCCTCGCCAATGAGTTCATCAAGGCAGAACTCTGACTCCCGACAGTTTCTTGCCATGTCACTTACAAGGGAGAAAGCCGAAGCTAACACTCTTGGCTGTGGCTGGGATGGGCGGAAGTATGAGGTGATGGGAGATTGTTGCATGTCGGCGATGAGGGGGGCATAGTGGTCACGATATTTCTTAAGGATGCGATCAACCTCTATCCCATCTGTCGCTCCATCACCTAAACTGATTTCGGAAATAGCACTTTTGAGAAGCTCCCCATACTCCAACACCTTTGATACCTGCTTTGCTATTACTTTCTCCTCTGGTTCTTCATGTTCCTTATCTGCTAACTCCATTTCACCCAAGATATCATCGATGTTGAACACTCCATCACCACCTTCTACGACTTCCCTCATTGCCTCTTCAGTCACTTGTGCAAAAATTGGACCTATGGCACTTAACTCTCCCAGCACGTCTTCTCCCTCACGGTCTGCCTCACGTTCCTTAGCTGCGTATCGATTTCCGACCTGGCCATAGACCGCGCCCTTTGGGAAAACCGCTCCGTTTACGAATTCCATGCCTTACCGCGCTCTTGGGGGGCCGACTGTATTAGGAAAATTAATGTCTTGGTTGATTATCAGAATCAGAGGTAATGATACCTGCATTTATGAAAGCTACTATCTTGGTTGATTGTCAGAATATAATGTAATACAGTATTTTTTTTTTTTTTTTTTTTTTTTAAGAGACAATGAATGGAGGAAGGAAAAACACAGATAAAACAAAAAGGTCCATGTGCCTAAAGGCATCCTCCATTCATAAAATGTTTGTAACAACTGGATTTAAACATTTGTTGATTGTAAGTTTGTGGAAAGCAATTCGAGGGAAGTGAATTCCAAAGAGTAGTAGCTCTGGGGATAAATGAATTCTGATAAGCAGAAGTTCTGCATTGTGGAGGAGAAAGTGTAAATTCATGGGCGCTCTCAGCTGCCCTAGTTCTACGGGGAAAGATGTGGAGAGGCGGCACAATTGAAGCAAGTTCCTCGGAACAATTGCTGTGAAAATATCTGTAGAATAATGCAAGGGATGCAACGTTCTTCGTATGGCTAATGTAGGAAGGTCCTGTGTGATTGCAGGGTTATTGATTAATCTAATAGCTTTATTTTGAATTTTGTCCAACTGCCTCAATGCAACCACTCCACTTCCACCCCACAGAGGTGAACAGTAATCCATCTGAGAGCGCACATGACTTTTATATATTACGGCCAACTGCTCGTCAGTGAAGAATTCTCGAACTCTGTACAGGAGTCCCAGTTTTTTAGAGGCATTCTTAGCAATGCTTCTAACATAATGTGTCCAGCTCAAGTTAGTAGTTAATGTTACACCGAGAATGTCAATACTAGGGGAAGTGGGAATATTTACATCATTAAAAATATATGGGAGTCAGTGAGATTCTGTCGGTTAGAAAATTGAATGTACTTGGTTTTCTGTGCATTAAAGGAAACTAGATTCTCTTGTCCCCATTCATTAATTCTAGAAAGGTCCTGGTTCAGAGAAATTGCAGTGTTTATTTTTGAATTTATAAGATCGGGTTGGGTGAAAGAATTGGTAAATGTGAAGGAACTGTGGAGTGTTGAGTCATCTGCGTAGGAATGTATTGGATTATGAGTGGTAGATATGAGATCATTGATATGAATGAGGAACAGAGTTGGGGCCAAAACTGATCCCTGGGGAACACCAGCATTTATTGAGTGAAATTGAGAATAAAGGCCATCTACCATTACACGTATTTTTCTGTTATGAAGATAAGAAGAAATTAGTGGAACTAATGATGCAAGGCCGTAGTGTGACATCTTCGACAATAAGGATTGATGCCAGACTCTATCAAATGCTTTTGATATATCCAGTGCTATTGTATGTGTTTCACCATGTTGGTCTGTAGCTTGGTTGATTTGATGCGTAAGAAGGCAAAGAATGTCTGCAGTTGATCGACATCGTCTAAAACCATATTGCCTATCACTGATTAATTTATTATTCTCCAGATGCTTAATTATGTGATTATTTAATATAATTTCAAAAACTTTGCCAAGAGTGGAAGTTATAGCTATTGGTCTGTAGTTTGATGGATCTGAAGAGGCACCTTTTTTAGGAACTGGATGGATGTTTGCTTCTTTCCAGGGTACTGGGAAGCATGAGGTATGAGTACACAGACGGAAAAATTTTGCCAATACAGGAGCGAGCACCAAGGAGCAATTCTTAAGTACTATTGGAGGAATTTCATCTGGACCAGGAGCCTTATCTACTGAGAGATTCTGCAAAATAGTTTTGACATGTCTGGTGTGGATCTTAAGTGAGGGAATTTCAGGTGAATTAAAATTAAGTACAGGGACATCTTGATTTATGTCATCTAAGGTTGAGTTGGTGGAGAAAATATCTGCAAGAAGGTTAGCTTTACCTCGTGGGTCACTTACAAGATTGCCAGTCGGAGATTTTAATGGTGGAATGGATGAAGCAGTAGTGAAGTTGGATTTGAATGAGTTAAGAGTAGACCAAAATATTTTGTTATCATTTGGATTATTTAGAAGTTTATTTGCCTGCTTATGGAGAAAGTTTGATTTAGTTAGGTTTAATACAGTTTTGGCATGATTTCTGATGTTTCTAAAGTAATTAAAGGCTTCATGTGTTTTTGATCTTGTGTATGCATTGTAGGCTATTGCTTTTTGTTCAGTTACTCTAGCACAATTATGGTCAAACCATTTAGGTGAATTAGATCTTTTACTGTACTTTTGATGAGGAATAAAAGTTTCCATTCCAATTTTTACAAAATCTTGTATGTGGCTCAAGGTGGAGTGTGCATCATTAGAAAAGAAAGAGGTCCAGGGAATATCAATAAAGAAACCTTGAAGACCCTCCCAGTCTGCCCTATCGTAATGCCATTTAGTCACCAAAACAGGTTCAGAGTGGGAAGGTGTGGTAGGTGATAGACAGGTGGCTTGTATCAGACAGTGATCAGAAGATCCAAGTGGGGACCTCACTGTAACATCATAATTTTCTGAATTGGTTGTTAAAAATAAGTCCAGTAGGTGGGAATTATGATTAGGATTATCTGGTACACGGGTGGGTTGGTTGACTAGTTGAATGAGATTAAATGAGTCTGCAAATAGCTCACATTCAAGACCAGCATCATCAGTCCTGGCTGAATGAGTGAGCCATTCAACATTATGGACATTAAAATCACCCAACACAGTGATTTCAGAAGAAGCATTTAAGTTGAGGACACTGAGTTGTGAGGACAGAGAATCAAAAAGACTTTGCTCTGGAGGAGTATTTGGGGAACGGTAGATGCAACATATGTATTTAAATTTACCAGCAGAAATTAATTTGTATATAGAATAATCAAAATAGGGACAATTGAAACTAGTAACCTCCTCCAGGGCAATTTCAGATTTTGCGAAGCAACATACACCACCTTTAGGTCTGAAATTTTGGAGCAGTTGATAACCTGGAAAATTAAATCTAGATGTGTCAGATGTGGATGTTACTTGAGTCTCTGTCAAAAAAAGGAGAGTAGGGGATTCTGCTTGAAGAAATTGGTGTACAGAATTGATGTTAGAGTGAAGTCCCCTTATATTACTAAAGAAATAGCTGTACTGACAAGCAGCTTTGGGACGTTGCAATGCTCTTGACACAGTCGCATGATGACGACCGGGAGGGCCCTGTGTCAATAACCCAACCCTGCCGGGGGTGGATATCCGAGGGACCACCAGGTTTGCTCTTAACAATTGTACTGCCATATTTAAGGTAAGTGTATGGTGTTACATGTATGGTATGTAGTGGGAAGAGTAGTATTTTATGGATAGAGGATAGCGATGTAGGGCAATGTCGTGAAGTTGGATGTGTATGTTATATAAAGAGGGTTTTCCTGATACCCCTGATGTGTGAGGCAGAAAGATATGTATCCAGCTACCAAGGCCTGGGAGAGAAAATGGAATTCAGGCTATTCCCTGAGTCTCCCGAAACCTTGGCGGTAGTACTTCCCTGGGCGGGGCTGTCTACCCCTACTACCTACAGTATTGCAATTATATCACTCAGTCTTTTAAAGTATATATGCTAGTAAGTACTATACAGTATGTACACTCGACCAAAAAAACAATCTTTACACTAACGCTTTAAACATTCTTGAAGTGGGTCGAAATCTTATGATAATACCTCAAAGACATATGTTTCACCCGATTCATTCCGGTCACAGATTATTTACAGCTCACCAGTGTAAAGATTGTTTTTTGGTCGAGTGTACACTACATACAGATTGATTCAATTTTGGTAGATAATAATGTTTTGTGATGATGCACTTACTTGACGTCGTATGCACAGATGGGATCAGCTAAGGGTAGAGCCGGGGACGGGGTGCTGGTGTCTCGGTGGATGGAGAACAAGTTACCAATCTTACTACACTGAGTCACACACACAAACACTCGGTTGCTGAAAACAGTTATCACATATACAGTACATTAGTCAACATACCAGTACAAACTTGAAACACAATAGTTTTGTTTTATCCTAGTGAAAGGAGGAAAGGCAAGACTCCCTGTAGTTAAAGTTCCTTCAAATGTTTATAGCACTGTACAGTACAAGGTACAGTACTGTACTTATTATATTATCTTCATTAAGGGGACCGACCGGTTAATTTAGGCTTTAAAAACTCGAAATTCTGAAAATACCAATAGGTGTTTACTCAACAAGAGTCAACATCCCTTCATAAGCCAGTGAAATGTTATTAGTGAAAACCCATTGGATTTTTGTTTGTTTTGTTTTCCAAATTTTCCTGTAATTCTAAAAACGTTATATAGCGAACTTTGAAATTAACATGCTCAGTAACTACTGGTCGTACGAGGAGCATACCTATATAAATGGAAAGAGCGTAAGCTACTCTACAACCTCCCATACGCTTTATCTTCTACTTTGCCGTGTTCCTGCGTAAAATATTGTAAAACTAAAAAAAAAAAAAATCACCTAATTACCTTAGACTTTCACATGTTTTTCTCAGATCCTATATTGTCGCACTTTCGGATGTTACTCAAAACATTTTATTAGACCTATAGGAATGGTGTATATACCATTGGAAAGGTAATTAAAAACAGCGGGGGGGTTGAAATAGGGGAGCTATCCCCCCGCCAAAGGTGGCTTTCTAGGGCCTTTCCTAGCTGATGCTGAGAGGATTGGGTTCTAGTCATGTGGTGATGGGCTGGTCTATCAGAGTGAGAACTGAGCGATCTCTGCCATACCCATAGCTTACTCTGACTGTTCCTTTAACTTATATATTTTCTAGATCTCAAGTGACGGCATCTTTTCCGTGGATTGACCTCCCAATCTACCAAGATTGGAAGCCAAAGCGTCACATTTTTCCCTTGCCCTCAACTTTCTCTTCATAATTGCTGAGGGGCACAGGGCCCTGGGTGGGGCTTTGGTTTCCCGGGCGTTTCTGTGCCCTCCTCAGCTCCCCGCCGTGGAGTGGCTTCGGTCACCCAGGCTTTGTTGTGGTCGGCGGGGGGGGGGGGTTCTGTGGGGGCGCTCGGTTGTGGCCTTGGAATTGCTCGGGGCCTTGGGGCTGTTCGGCCAGGCAGCTTGGGGAACAGGAACAACAACAAAAACAACAACAACAACTACAAGTCCTATAAAGCCAATTAACTCTAGCCAACTTTGTTTGGTTGTAGCATGTTGTCACAGTCGTAAAATTCTACAAAATAATTTCACCTTAATTCATAATCACCTAAATCCAAAAATACACAATATATATAAAATGTTCCTTATAGCAACTACAGACACACCTATTGTGAGTTGTTTGATCACATACAGCACGTGCTATAGGGATTTATGTAGGAGTAGAATGGGTCGTAGTAGCGCTATAGTTTGCAACCTTTTTGTGCCTAAATTGAAAAAAAAAAAAAAAAAAAAAAAAAAAAAAAATGTTTACCTAGTTTTATGGTCACATACACCTGTGCCAAATTGCATTTACATTGGAAGTAAGGCCTGGAAGTTAGTAAATAACCGGTCGGTCCCCTTAAGCAATATACTTGACACTATACAAAAGTATTTTGCATGTAAAGTCAAGATCAATAGTTCATCCAAAAAATTCATATTTCATAATATCCCACATGCACCCCCACACACTATACACACCAATGGGTGGTTGGGTTTAACCGACTGTCCCCCATGAACAGGTATAAGCTAGATAATAGAGTGAGTTGCCTTGGTATATGGAAACATATGAATGCCATTAATTCGCGGTCACCCTCTCTCGGGGAATACGTCGACTTACAATACAGATAGATAGTGTTACTTGTACAAATAGTTGCTGCTACAACATAGAGTACTGGTACAGCAATTTCTCTCTTAAAATCGCCTTATTTTAAGTTGTTTCAATATTACACTAGTCATTATTTAGAGAACAAAGTTCACTTAAAGTTGCTATACTTCATTATTAAGTTTTAAATCAGAATTTGTTTACAAAGATAACGGCTTCACTTGGAATCTTGTTTTTCAGGAAAATAACTACAACTTTATTAAGTAAGGAATCGCCATACTTAGTTCATTCATTTTTCCATACACTAACCTGTAAACAATGACGGCGAAGTTGGTGTGAGTGTTGTTGACCTGTCCAGAGAAGACCTGTGATGTGATAGGTCCGGGTCGAACACCATGGGTCAGGTCACGATCGGTCAGTGATGATGGTAGGGTCGGGTCTATCAGTGGATTGGCCATAGCATCCTGAATAATAGAGAGGTCATAGTTAGTGGTCTAGATTAACTATAGGGTAATATACAGTAGACTCAACAGGTCCCACAAACAAAACTAAAGTGACTACTGCATTAACCCTTTCAGGCTCTTAACCCACGAAATCCGGGAGGCTTCACAGGAGGAAAAAAAAAAAAAAAAAAAAAAATGGCAGGAATCCGGGAGGCCTCATACGAGTCTCAAATGAGGTGCTAAAAATCGCCACTAAAATCATCATAACTCGGCAACCACTTGTCGTAACGATGTCATCTCAACGGCAGTCTACAGACAACAAAAAGTTCTACAATTTGCAACTGAGTTGACTGCTCTAGGTGGTCTCAATCAGTAGCTACTGAATTATGAAGTTTGCCTTTACCCAAATGGCCCCGGACACACCGATCAGGATCATATGAGGCCCCCCGGATTTCGTGGGTTAAGATGACACTTAGTATTTATGCAGTATAATACTATTTGGGCCTTTGCTATTTCCAACAATTAATCTGTCTGCTTATAGTGAATCTTTTCCTCTGTTGGGCTCTTCAGATCCTAAGCTTATTCCTGTACAGTTACTTTACAGTACAGTATAGGGTATAGCCATCAGATCATCACAGCCAATGGCCCTTGTGGCACTTTGGTGCTGCTGATTGGGTGTCTTTTAATCAGCACCAGTTCAATTCTTATCGATATTTGTTGGATGGCATATTCAAGCTTTGAAAGGGCATGGCTTTTTCAGGTGACCGTTCTCCATGTTGTAAGGTCCCTTGCTGCATCCCTGTAAAATCCCCTGATCATGAAATCCTTTCTCATGGACCTTGCCCCAAGTCTTCTTTGGTCTATTGAGTGTCGTGATTGTCATCCATCCCTCCACAACACGCTTCCTCATCCATTCTCTCCACATGGTCAAACCACTGCAGTCTACAAGTAACATTATTGTGGTCGGCAGGGAGGGTTCTGTGGGGGCGCTCGGTTATGGCCTTGGCCTTGCTCGGGGACTTGGGGCTGTTCGGCCAGGCAGCTTGGGGAACAACAACAACAACAAGTAACATCACTTAACTGATACACTCTACATACATACATACATCAATTTAAAGACCGAGTGCTCCACACGAAGTGCGGTTCCGGTCTCACGCCCTAAGGGCGGCGCTCCTGGCAGCCCTGTTCAGAGCTGCCTCACTTATCAGTTTTTTTTTCTCCATGATCAGACCATAAGGTCTGATTCATGTCTTTCTTGGTCTACCCCTTGGTGCAGCTCCCCCCAAGTTCACAGACGCATCTTTTTACCTAATTTAGTTCATCCATTCTCTCCACATTTCCAAACCATCCAAGTCTACTAATACATATCTCATCACTGATGCTCTTGATACTTGACCGTCTCCTCAGCTTTTCACTAGATATCCTATCTTGCAATATGGCCCCACACATCCATCTCGCCATTCTCCTCACCTACGTTCCATGGTGTTGATATCATCCGCTTTGACAGGCCACGTTTCTGAGGCTTATGTCATTGCGCTTCCAACACATGAAGCGTACACCTTTCCTTTCAAGGGAATAGGGAGTTTTTTAAAAGTAAGTACTGTAGTGACAACAGTTCTCTTAACTTTCCTCAACTGCATCTATTTGTGGAAAGTACTTAGAATATACGGAGTAGATGACAAGTTGCTGAGGGCAGTGAGAGGGTGAATACACCCTCAATGTATGAGGGTGCAAAGGCGGCAGTACGTGTGGAGAATGAGAAAAGCGAGTTCTTTGACCTGAATATTGGTTTGAAATAGGGGTGTGTGATGTCCCCGTGGTTGTTTACTGTATACATGGATGGAGTCATGAAAGAAATACTATCAAGAGCAGTGGATGTTGGTGTATCGCTGAAAAGGGAGGGAATTGAGTGGAAGCTACCTATACTGCTGTTTGTGGATGATACAGTTCTGATGAGTGATAATGAATGGGAGTTGCAGGGTCTGGTAAATGAGTTTGGAACAATGTGCGAAAAACGGAATTTGAAGGTAAATGCGGGGAAGAGCAAGGTTACGGTCTTCGAAAGGGGTGAGGTGAAGCTGAATGGTCAGGCTATGGAGATCGTCAACTCTTTTAAGTATCTGGGCAGTGTGTTGAGTAAAGATGGGACTATGGATGAAGAAGTGCGGGAGAGGGTACAACAGGGGAAGAGGGTTGTAGGGACGCTGAAAGCAGTAACAAGAAATAGGGTGGTCAGTATGAAAGTGAAGTCCTTGCATGACAGTGTGGTAATCCCGACACTGACTTACGGAAGCGAAGCATGGGCGTTGGTCGAGACACTCAGACCAAGAGTGAGAGCAGTGGAAATGAATTACTTAAGAAGTGCGTGAGGAGTTACATGGAGGGATAGACAGACTAATGAGGAAGTAAGAAGGAGGTGTGGTGTGGAGGTAGATGTGCTGGAAAGTGTGAAAAGGAACAACTTGAGATGGTTCGGCCATATGGAACGTATGGAAAGCGAGAGAATGACTAAGAGGGTGTACGAGAGTGAGGTGGAGGGACAGAGAGGGAGAGGTAGACCGAAAGAGAGGTGGCAGGATGGCGTGAGTAAGTAAATGAATGAAGGCGGTGCTGGTTGGGGGGAGGGACGTCGACTGACTGGGGACAGAGGTGCATGGGGGTGGTTTGTTCGTGGCCACCCCTTCGGGGATCACGGCGTCGGGCAATAGATAGATAGATCTAATTCTAGCGATAGTGGTGACCTCAGCCCCATCACCAGCAGACTCGCAGAGATAGTATTACCCAAGTAGTAAAACTTGTCCACCATCTTCAGTACCAGAAGCCAAAGCTAACACTCTAGAGCCAGTCATTGAACACAAGGTCACCTTTGCATACTATGCATACAAATTTCTCAACTTCGGACTTCTTCCTCGGTATTGGTCCCTTTATTCTAGTGCAGCGCTTCTTCCCATGGTGCACACAGAAGCGGCAGACACTAAAGTGAATGGAGTCCTCATATCTTGAAAGTGCCAGTTCTTCCAGAGGAATTCAATAACTTACTCTTTAAACTCTACTCTTGCTGGTCCTTCTTTCACTGACTTTGCATATCAATCATTCAATCAATCATTTCAATACCCTTAAGGTGTCAGGTCTTTTTAGTATTTGATTTGAGTCTAGCAAAACTCAGTTCCTAATATACTGTACTGTACCCTTCTAGTTTCAAACTTTCAATTCTTCTATCTGATCCTTTGTCCTTTCTGACCAATCCACACCTGCTGTTATGGACAGTGAAAATAAACTCTGATGTTCCTTAAGGGAGCCCACCTCGCTTTTTCTCTCTTTTTTTTCACCCTCTCTCTTTGGCTTGTATCCATTCGGCCCCATTCAGCCTACTGTTTTAAGATGTTTACCCCCATCCAGGTGTCAATATTTTCCTGGTGAGCGGTAGCGAGCCAGTATATATTTCTTTTTTCTGAGAGCAAGCTAAATTTGTACATTTTTTTATAGAAAATTTCTCCGGCGAAGCCGGATTTCTCCATACAATGCTGGCTCGCTATCGCTCACCAGGAAGATATCGACACCTGGATGGGGATAATCGTCTTAGTACAGTTGGCTGAATGGGGCCGAATGAATACAAGCCAGAGAAAGAGAGAAAAGGGAGAGAAAGAGAAAAAAAGCAGGTGACCCCCCTTAACCCGGCAAGCGCGATAGGCCTCACGGAAGGCTTCCTATAGGGAACGCGATAGGCCTCACGGAAGCAAGACCATAAAAAAAGCCTTCCCCCCAAAAAAGGCCTATCAAAACAAAGGAATTTGTCTCTAGGTGAGATAATTCCCCTCCAGTACTCATCCATGTAAATCTCACCCACCCCCCTCCCCTCCTTCCCCACCTTATTCCCCCCTCCCTCCCCTCCTCAATTATCACCTATTTTTCCTCTTATTATCATCATTTATCGGTTATTTTTCTCTCCCGCGATAATGTAGCACAAGTGGGTTGCAGAAAAGATCGTTATGTAACACCCAGACACCGGCCCACACCGCCCCGCTCGTCTCAGTTACCTCACAGACAGCGAGAGAGGAGGGTTGCCTGTGGCTCTCTCTCGCCTGAGATTATGACCGGGTGGCCAATATCTTAGTTTTTCACCACCCAAATGCTTTTCCCACTTATTTTAGCACTCTTGAAGGTTCATATATACATCATATATGTAAAATAAAAGCATACCGAAAACAAATAATGCTCTATATTGTAAATATAACGAATTCTGTCAGAATCCAAGGCTAGAAATGCACAAGTAACTACCCTAGCCCCTAGGTCTATTTCGCGCTTGTCAGGTTAAGTACTGACCCATCACCAAGTCTCTTCCTATTATTTATCAATGATCTTCAACTATACCCAGTACCTGATTTTAACCTAAGAAGTGCTGAGGTAGGGTATGGGCCACCTCTCCCTGTGCGGAGGTATTTCGAGTGTTTCCTTCACTCAAATCGTCATCGTACCATAAATATCATTAATACTTATCCATATGCACCTATTTTACATTGATTATAAAGGTATTAACCTGTTATAGCAATAAAACAAGTGGAAACAGCATTTGGATGGTCAAAATCGGCGATAGAGGCCGGGAGTTACATAACTTATGGCTGAGGCAGCCTGCCTGCCTGCCAGCCAGCCAGCCAGCCGTCACAACGGCTGGAGAGACACTGTTACGTGTTAGTCTCTCTCTCGCTCTTTCCCACGCTTGGTAACACAGATGACCACGCCCTGCTAGCAACTCGCTAATGTTAGCACGAAAATATACCTAAGAATAAGGGAGAATAGGTGATAATTGAAGGGGGGGGGGGGGGGGGGAGGGGATGTGGAGGAGTGATATATAAAAAAATATATATATACTGGGCTGGTTAAAATGTTTTTTTTTAAGGCCTTGGATTATATAAAGAGATCCGCAGCGTAACGGTAGATCTCTTATAAGTAGATCTGCACTTGCCGGGTTAAAGCTAATATAGAATTACAAAAGTAGCAATCTGTAGCAACTATTCACCGAGGTCCCAGATCATCAGGGCACCCACTCTAGCCCAGTTCTTCAGATCAGATCAGATGAAGTATTGAGGGATAAGCCTTTACAACGGCACCTCGTATCTACATTCTACTTTTCCTATTTTTCTGAACAGTGTAGAGAGGGGAGAAGGGGTGTTGGAGAGAGAGGAAGCTGTTGGAGTGTCTTTGTTATGCGTTTAGTCTGTATATGTCGTCAGGATGTTCCCCGACTTGAGCAGGAAGTGCATGGTGGTAGAAAACGCAACATCATCAATGACGACCCTAACCGCTGCATATTTGGTCATACTAAACCCATGGGATCCGGGGGGCCTCATATGAATTTTGGTAAAATCAACTTCATAATTCAGTAGCTACTGATTGAGACCACCTAGAGCAGTCAATGTTTTTGCAAATTGTAGAACTTTTTGTTGTCTGTAGAATGTCGTAGAGATGACGTCGCTACAACGCGTGGTTGCAGAGTTCTGATGATTATGGCGGCGATTTTTAGCCGACCATTTTGCCTCATATGAGGCCTCCCGGATTCCAAGGGTTAAGGGAGCCCACCTCGCTTTTTTTTCCTCTTTCTTTCCCTCTCTCTTTGGTTTGTATCCATTCGGCCCCATTCAACTTAATGTTTTAAGACATTTACAACCATCCAGGTGTCAATATATTCATGGCGAGCGGTAACGAGCCAGCATATATATATTTTTGTTTTGACAGCTAGCTAAATTTGTACATTTTTCGATAGAAAAATTTCTCCGGCAAAGCCGGATTTCTCCATCCAATGTTGGCTCGCTATCGCTCGCCAGGAAGAAATTGAAACCTGGATGGGGATAAACGTCTTAAAACAGTTGGCTGAATGGGGCCGAATGGATACAAGGCAGGGAAAGAGAGAAAAGGAGAGAAAGATAAAAAAAGCCGGTGACCCCCCTTAACCCTTGGGATCCGGGAGGCCTCATATGAGGCAAAACGTATTTTGGTTAGGAGTCCGGGAGGCCTCATATAAGGTAAAAATCGCGGCTAAAATCATCATAACTCGGCAACCACGCGTCGTAGCGATGTCATCTCAACGGCAGTCTACAGACAACAAGATGTTCTACAAATTGCAAAAAACCTGACTGCTCTAGGTGGTCTCAATCAGTAGCTACTGAATTATGAATCTTGACTGTACGAAAATGGCCCCGGACACAGCGAACCGCCTCATATGAGGGCCCCCGGATCCGGAGGGTTAATAAGGTTGAATAATACCTGTATACAATAAGGTTGAATAATACCTGTATACAATAAGGTTGAATAATACCTGTATACAATAAGGTTGAATAATACCTGTATACAATAAGGTTGAATAATACCTGTATACAATAAGGTTGAATAATACCTGTATACAATAAGGTTGAATAATACCTGTATACAATAAGGTTGAATAATACCTGTATACAATAAGGTTGAATAATACCTGTATACAATTTGTTTTACAATTTATTATAAAAATTAGCGTACATGGTTAGTACCGGTAGTAAAATTTAATAAATATTGCTGCCTTAAATATAAATTAAGATTATAAATAAATTAGATTATTCCTATAGGTTCAGGAACATTTCATACCGAGGTTGGTCCTTAGAGATCTGTGCCCCATTAAATGTCCTTTCCTTTTACTTAAGCATTAGGCTATTCAGTGTGCAGTTGGGTTTGAGTACATGATTAGATTGATATCCAGTATTCGATAAATGGATTGAAATCGTAGTCATGTACTTAACTTTTAGCTGTCTTGATGGTGTAATGGTTTGAGTGTTTAAGATCTGTATGTGGTAACCCAGGTTCGAATCCCGGTAGGATCACATGCTTTCATTAATTTCATTGGGAGGTGTGTGTTTGGTGTAGGGAGTGAAATAAATCAATTATATTATATACTGTATATCTTAAGAGTACAGTAATGTACTTCAACCTGTCAATCGAAACCCAAGTCTTTTCTTAACCTAACAAGTGCGCATGGGGGTAATTGGAAACGTCCCCCTGTGCTGACGTATTTGAGGTGTTTCCGTCACTAAAATATTCATTGTACCATTAATAGCATTAATACTTATCCATATGCGCCTATTATGGGTTGATTATAAAGGTATTAACCTGAAACAACAATAAAACGAGTGAAAACAGCGTTTGGATGGTCAAAATCGGAGATATAGCCCGCGAGTTGTATAATGTATGGGTGAGGCAAGCTGCTTTCCCGCCAATTTCCCCCAAGGCCACTGAGACACAGTCGATCGATACTCTCTCTCTCTCTCTTGCACTCGCTTGCCATCAGTGATGACAACACCCTGCTTGCAACTCGCTAATGTTAGCACGAAAATATACCTCAGAATAAGGGAATAACAGGGAAAATAGGTGATAACTGAAGGAGAGGAGGAAAGTGGGGAAGGAGGGGAGGTAGAGGACTGAGATTTTGCATGGCCCAGGGGCCAAAAAAAAATAAAAAAATAAAAAATAAAAATAAACAAAATATTTTTTTTTCTATGTCAAAAGTTGATTTTTTTTTTCACTCACTCTTAAGAGTCTCCCCGCAGTCCGCCGGGGGAACTCTTAAGAGTCTCCCTGCAGTTCCCGGGTTAATAGTCTATATTATTATATACTGTATATCCAGTTCACCAGTGTTAAGATAACTATCTTTCCTAGAATGAACATGCAAAGATAAAATTGTGGTGTATAGTTCAAATTACGTCTTTGGAAATGATATAATGGCCACAAAATAGTTTTTACTGTTTATTTTCTCTATTCCTTCTCATATCCATTCAAGTCTTCAAACAAAATTGCTCCAGTTGACACCCTGAAGTGCTGTGTGGTTCTGTTTCATTCTATTAATATCTTATATTTGTGTATTCAGTATGTTATGACAAAATCATAATATACTGAATACACAAATAAATTATATTAGAATGAAACTGCATGAGAATACTGTAGAATGGTGAGATGGATATGCGGGGTTAAGTTAGTTAACCTCAGGGACGGGATATCAAGTGAAGAATTATGAAGGCGTCTGGGCATGAGAAGTATCAGTGAAGTGATGCGCACGAGCCGACTTGGTTGGTTTGGACAAAAAAAAAAATGGATGATCAGAACTGGGTAATAAAATACCTGACGGTGAACGTGGGGGGAGCTGCACGTAGGGTTAAACCTAGTAAGCTGTGGGATCAGGTACTCCGGTCAGATCTCAAAACAAAGAACTTGACTACACATCAGAGGCAGCCCATGACAGGTTCGCCTGGAATTCCGCCATTTAGGTTGTGAAACTGTAACCACGCTCTCTGTGGATGAAACTATCTTTAAACTTGTATGTATGCAATGGGGGCGAAAATTGGTGAAAATGGTAAAGAAAAAGGGGACTCTGGGGTTTGGCTCTGAACCAAGTACAGTAAACCCTCGCTATCTCGGACTAATTGGGGGGAGACCCAGTCCGAGATGTCCGACTTATGTCCGACTTAAGAGAGGGAAAATTCCGAATTAGAAGAGGAAAGTCCGCGTCACCAGAGAAATTGAGATTTTTTTTTTTTTTTTTTTTATATCTATCTATTTAACCCTTCCTCCCCGGGTGTCATTTTAATATGACACCACGGCAGATGGGCCGGTACCCGGGTGTCATTTTAATAGACAGTAAGCTTGAAAGCCTATTCAGCTTGGTCTGAACGCCGTGCGTCCGACGCATGTAAACAAAGCCGATCGCTGCGTCACCGCACCTCCGAAAACAAGAAGGAGAAGACTCGTTTGTTATTGTATGTCTGTATGTCGTTGTTTCAGTAGTGAAAAGATCGTCGTATTGCTAACATTGCCTGAAAATGCTCTTCACTAAAATCGTCATCACAACTGAACCAGTTGACTTAGAGAGCTCTACTCAACGCCAGTCTACAGATTGGAAACCGCACTACATTTATAGATGCGTGGGAAATTTCTAGCAGTTAAAATTAACCAAAATACGGTAGCCTAGGCCTAGACGTTTTTCGGCCAAATCGCCCGGGTATGCCGCACTGTCATTAGGAGAGCTAGCCCGGGCCAGGAGGGTTAATGCATCTATCTCCCTTATACAGTACATATATATAACTATGTCTTTTTTTCTTTTTTTTTAATCTATGAATCAATTCTAATACGATGGAATTGAAAACAATATTACCCTTCTAACACAAATAATAAAATGAAAAAGAGAGTAAATAAAAATGTCTCCTTTGTCTTTCAGAAACATAAGTCCGTCTCGTATATGTTAGTATTTTATCGCTCGCTCGCCCCTAGCCACTCTCTCTCTATCTATTTATCTCTCTAATGCATCTAACTAACTCCCTTATACATTAACATAACTATGTCTTATTTGGACTTTTTGTAATCTATAAATAATTTCTAATGCGATGGAATTGAAAACAATATTATCCTTCTAGCACACAAATAATACCATGAAAAAGAGTCAATATAAAAGTCTCCTTTGTCTTTTCAGAACCAATTAAGTCTGTCTCATAATAGTTCGTGTTTATCGCTCACTCCCCCTTCTGCAACTCTCTTTCTATCTATCTTGTCTTTTCAGAACCAATTAAGTCCGTCTCATAATAGTTCGTGTTTATCGCTCACTTCCCCTTCTGCAACTCTCCCTTTCTATCTATCTATCTCTCTAATGCATCTACGTAACTCCCTTATACATTAACATAACTATGTCTTATTTGGACTTTTTGTAATCTTTTAATCATTTCTAATGCAATGGAATTGAAAAATATAATATCGGACATTTTCCGAATACTTATATAAAGTCCGACAACGTCAGAGACTGTCGGAACGATGACGGAAATGTCCGAAATACTTAAGTGCATGTCCGAGAGGCCGTAGCCAGTCCGACTAGTACGGGTTTCCGACTTCTAGAAGTCCGAGATGGCGAGGGTTTACTGTATAGTGTTTACGTAAAACTATATATGCAAATCAGGGATGGAGTATTTATATTTGTTATTCGTATTCGAATACAGTAAATCAGGGTATTCGTATTCTTACAAATAAAAGTAAAAGTATTTGCATTCGTATTCGAATATTTGGACAAATTATTTGTATTTGTAAAATCATATGGCGAATACAGAGAGAGAGAGAGAGCCTTCATCATTCGTATCTCGTCAGTATCACAAATTTCATGTATGTATGTATGTACTGGTATGTATATACTCAGGCACATACCCCGTTGCTGGTGGTGGCCGACTCGAGACAGAGCCCGAACAGAAACAACATTTAAAGTTTCAATTCTTAGGTCCGGGACCACTTTCGCGGTCCCTCGCCCCTTTCTCTGTCTCGTCGAGTAGGAGAATGCTACAAGGGGAGGAGGATTCCTAGCCTCTCGCCCACTACACACTACATAGGTTGATATCCCAGTATTGAATACAGGTAGTGTCTGGTATCAGTCATAAAATAGTTAATCATTGCATAAGCTACGATACCACACTTAGCTATACTGTAGTAAAAAAGTTTATTAATTTTACGAAAAGTATTCATGAATACAGTACTGTACTTTCATAAAGTATTTGCATTCGTATTCGACGAGACAATATTTCCTTGTATTCGTATTTGCATTCGTAGAAATCTAAATTATTCGTATTCATATTTGAATATGAACTCGTGTATTCACTCCATCCCTGATACAAATCTCATTCGAGTGATGTCCTCAGAACGAAGAAATTGTGGATGTTGGGTACAGACTGTAGAGTAGTTTCTCACATTAAGTTGTAATTATGTTATTAAAAATCTATACTATAATTGAAAGAACTTAAAGTGAAGCAATTAGTTTTTATCAATTTTCTTGTGATTTTGGCCCATTTTTGTCTGATTTACAGCTCAAAAATTAAGTATAACAATTTATAGTGAATTTTGTACCCTAATTAATGAAGTGTAAAGTAATGAAACAACTTGATTGCCTATAGATATCAAAATCAGTATCACACAGTGGGATCATTTGTTTAAAAATACTAAACCTGAGTAAAAAATAACCTTAACCCGTACATTACCGGTGACGTCCTTTTAATTATATTGTGGCAATTATTAGACCATATTTTTCAGATTAGGAAGGACCTCTAGCAATAGTAAGGCTTCAAACTATCTCTACCAACCATTTTAACTACCGCAGATCCTTCCTAAGCTGCATAATATCGTTTAAGGGGAGATGGGCCGGTTTTCTGGACCACTTTCTCCCTCATGGTTAGCCTCATTAGTTTTCAGATGTTAAGATGTTTGCCCCATTAGTTAGTTGATTTTAACCCTCTCACATCCTTATGACGCAGAGGTTGCCAGATTAGCAATAAGAAATAGATTACTCTCACTCTTATAATTACCTCTCCAAAATTAGTTTTCTGCCCACAGCTAACTCAAAGACAACTGCAGAGGTTGAAGTAAATAAACTAAAGGTTTATAAATACCCCGGACGGTAACAAAGGCTTTAAAGTATCCCTAATAGGCTCAAAAATTGCGTCAGGACGTGAGAGGGTTAAGACTTTTCGCCCCATTTCTTCATCAATATTTAGACCTTTCGTGCTATTTAGGTGTCGATTTTTTCCCTGGCAAACGATAGTGAGCCTGTAATGTTGGAAGACATTTTTTACCGAAAAATGTACAAATTATTCTAGAAGGGGGATCTAATGGATGTTTTTTTTTTAATTTGATGGAGGTCTAGGGAGGAAACTAGAAAAATAATGAATACATGCTAAAATTGACCAAAAAGTGTACAGTATATCATCATGCTCTCTCTAATTCAGAACTTTGTTCTTAAATATCTTACTTTCTCTATTTCCTACTCTCGCTTCATATGCCGTTCGTTTCTTCTTAGTCCTAGCATTACCAATTCATCTAATTTATTGATTAATTTCATTCTTCTCTGCCGTCAATTTTTCTTCTCATTCGCTTCATATGCTGTTCGTTTCTTCTATAGTCCAAGTATTACCAATTCATCTCATTTCTTGATTCATTTCATTCTTCTCTGCCATCCATTTTTCTTCTCATTATCTTTTTCATCCTGGTTTCCTCACTTTCACTGCTTTCTTCCTTTTTCATTCTCCTCTGTCCCTCTCTTCTAACATTGTCATAGAGATTTAATTTTTATCTTCTGTTCCTTCTATTCCTTTCATCATCTCTTCCCTCCTTGTTTCTTCTGTTTCAACATTTCAGCCACTGCCCTCTTCCTCTCCTTCATTATCCTCTGTTCCTCTTCTCGCTGGTTTATCTTTTCTTTTTCTAGTAACGCCTTGAACATGATTTCCTTCGTCAATTTCCTTCCCTCCGATGTTGTGGGTTGCGGATCGTCTGCTGCTTTCTTCCCTCGTCCTTTGGGTGGCTTTTTACTTGGTCCTCCGGCAATCGTATCTTCTTGAGTTCCTGCATTGTCATCTGTGGTGTTTTTCTGTATTTGTTTAGATGGGTTTCCCTTTCCTTCATCGGCATTATCCGTTTTCTTCTTCCTTCCCCGCTTTGCTGGTTTACTATTTCCTTCTTGGCTAGGTTTTGTCTTCTTTCCCTGTTGGGTGCTTTCTGTGTACTCCATTCTCCCTTGCTTCGTCTCAGATGGGTCGATAAGGAGGGTTCGACTTGATCCCTTGGGTTTAGTGGGGGTAGTGCCTGTTTTATTTCCTTCTTCCATCATCACTGCTTCTACATCATCCACCTCCGCCTCTTCCTCTTCCTCTTCTTGTGTCTTCTTCTTATTGTTCTTGCTACCTTGGGGTCTTTCTCTTTTAGCCATTTTCTGTCGCAGTGCTGCCAGTTCGCCACCGCCACTACTACCGGTAAAGTCTCCCTTGACCTTTGCAATGGCATCCTGCACCCTCTTACTTGCAATCTTGTCCTCCTTAACTAACTTGATGTTATTAAAGAAAGAGTCAATCCTTAGTTGAGAAGTTTTTATTCCTATACGCTTCATAACAGGAACCAAAATTTCATCCGCTTTGGCAATGCTCCACCCAAATTTATCTCCAGTAAATGTTCTGAGCGCTTCAACGTTAGGAACTGACCAGGTAAACTTTTCCTTTGACTCATCCACCTCCGGAGTCAGGTAAGCCTCGAAAACTCGCTCATTGGGGAAGGACTCGGGTATACTGACTTGGCATAGTTTCTGGCGGACCTTGGAGCCGTACGCTGGAGCTACGTTGCGGTGAGCCGCGTGCCACCACTTCTTCATGTTCTTCAAGCAGTCAATACCCTCCCCTGGAAACTCCGCCAAAACCTCCATGGCAGCTACACCCCCTACTGACTCCACTCCTTCCGTGTAGTCACTCCCGGTTAGCATAGCCAGTGAGATCATCTTTTCCCGGTCCAGTCCAATGTTAGCTTGAATGTTGTCTAACTTGAATAACTCCACATGTCGCATCTGGTTGAAAAAGTTCTTGTAAACCTTCGTCCCGCCAAATAAGAAAATGTCAGAATCATCCGTTATGGTACCGGCAGTCAGATTAATCGCATCAAAGAATCCACACTGGGCTTCGGCTTCCATGGGGGCAACAAGGTATGGGATGCCAAACAGTTGCAAGAGGTGCTGGGATTCTCCGTAAGTCTGGTCGTTCAGGTTTTTGGCGATGCGGTCGGACTTTTCTGCCTGAGCCACCAAGGTGTTTTGCTCGGCCACTAGTTCTCTCTCCAGGTGTATTAGTTCATCCTCGGAGTACTTCAGAGGTCGTTCAATTTGGGGGACTGGTGGCGGTTGCTCATTGGATGGTCTGGTAGTTATTGCTTCATTATTTGTCTCTCTGTCGCTTTGTATTTTGTCATCACTCTGGTTGCCATTACTTTCCGTAGAACATAGTTTGGGGTCTTTTGACTTTTGGTCCTCCTTTGTTAGTGCCCTAACTTCTGCTTCTTCCTGCTTTTGATCTCTCTTGGTTGGGATTGTTTCCTTCTCGTTCTTCTTGTCTTTATCATGTTCCTCTCCCACATCTTTCTCTTGCTCATTCTTTTTATCTACATCTTGCTCATTATTCATTATATCGTTATCCAATTTATTATTTAGCTTCTGTCCTTTCTTGGATATTTCATCTTGACTCCTTTCTTTGCCTACATTGCTTTCCTTTGCATGGTGTTCTTCTTTCTCTGCCACTATCATCATTTGCTCTTCCATTAAAGTATCATCAGCATCATTATCGGAAGCTGATACATTTGTGACGGTAACTTTGCTTGGTCCTTTAGGATCTTCCGAAATCTGTTCTTTCCCTTTAGGCACTTGTTCAGGTTTCTTTATTTCCTTAATATTATTACTTTCACTTGATTTGCTCTCATCACTAGAACTCATGATTTCATCCTCATTTATTTCACCATTATTTATATTATCTTCATTGGTCTTTGCTTCACTTATGGTATCATCGGATTTTGTTACCTCGGTTTTTGCTTCGCCACTGTTGACCAGAGTTCCAGCTCTTGATTTTAGCATTTTCTCTACCTCAAGTTTCACCAGTTCATACACAGCATTCTCCATACTTTTATTAGGGGTTTCATTATTTCCAGTTGCTGTAGTGGGACTCTCAGGGGATTTAATAATTTTGTCCTCCAACATATCAACAGGTTTCTCACTTGTTATGGTATGCTGGACTTCTGGGTCATCATTTGCAACTTCCTCTAAATCACTGTCGTCGCTAGAACTCATTATTTCATCTTCATTTTCAACCTCTTGCTCTTGTCTATTCTTCTCAGCAGACTTACCATTAAGACCTTCAATTGACTTGTGACGAATAGATTGAGGTAGTTTTATGGTATCAATAGTCCTAGTACTATCTTGCAACTTATCGCATTTCGCAGGACTTTTAGATAGTGTTTGTGGTGATGGTAGAACAGGCTTGGAGGAAGGTATGGAGATGATATCTGTGAAAATGTCGGCAAAAATGTCATCTTCCATTTTGAGCGGCTTTACATCAAAATCGAGAGATATTTTGACTGGCTTCAAGCTATCTGGGTCTGCCGTTTTCTCCGCCAATTTCTCCATTTCCTTCATTCGCTTCTCGTCCCTATCCTTCGCACTAACGCTCAGCGACTTTCTCTCTCCAGCTATCTTCGCATACTCAACTTTCTTATTGTTTTTTCGTGTATCCAGTGATGCTTTCGTTGGCGAAGTTTTGAGCGCGTTGACATGCACCATGTCATCCACTTTCTGCTGGACAATCTTCATCCATAGACTGTTGTTCTTGGTTCCAAGCAGCTGGCCGATGTTGTTGGATTCCTGCTCGGTTATAGCTTGGGAGTCGTGGGGCTTTACGGCGGCCGGGAGGAATGTGGATGGGTGAGTTAGGGAGGTGGAGTGAAAGGATGATGGTAGGGATGAGGAAAATGGGGAAGAATGAGTGGATGATGATGGTTGAGATGAGGAAGAAGAAGGGTGAGAGGATGATGGTTGATTTGACGATACAGAGGGAGGGTGAGTAGAAGGTATGTCCATCTCGGGAACCTCAACTAAATTGTAGTCATCAGAGGAATAATCTGCGTCGGGGTTGAACACAAATCCTGTCGCCTGGCTGGAAGTCGATGGCCCATTTTCCTCAATTTTCTTTGAACCTGGACCCTTGTTTCCCTTCTTCTGTGGTGACTGTTTATCTTCTTGCTTGATAAGGGCCAAAATTTCATCCTGAGTAAGACCACTATTTTCAAGCAGAGAGCCAACCACCCTCAGAAAACCTGCCTCTTCCACAGCATTTTTCCTCTGTTGATGAATTCGGTTTTCAGATACCTCGTCTTCGGAATGATAGTCCTCCCACTCAGATTCAGAATCAGAATCAGATCTTTCCCTGATTCCCAAAATTCCCTGTTTGGCAAGTTCAGTGAGAAAGTCCTTATCAGCTCCACTCTTGCGTTTTTTTGACGGTGACTTTCCTTTCCCCTCCAGTACATCCCCATCGTCAAACTTCCTCTTTACACCACCATCATCACTCCGTGTGTCTGTTCCATCTTCGTCCTCCTGCGCTGGTTTATCAACTTTCTTTTTCTTGATGAGGATGGAGTGTGTGGCATCCTCGGAGACCACACGCTGGGAGAGACTCACATACTTCTCTAGGTCCCCGAACATCTCCTCCTCCATCTCCTGTGTCACCTTCTTGCGGATCTCATCCCGCGTGGTGTCTAGTGTCTCCTGGAATTTGCGACGCTTGCGCAGGCGACCCATCTGGAATTCAGAAAAGTTTTCAAGCTCTTGTGGCATCTCATTCATAGTCGCCCAAGAGTTCTCCTTACGCGTGCCTTGCAGTTCGGTGAGGATCTCATGCCGTGCGTCTATGGGTAGGTTTTGAAAGGTGTCACTCTCAAACTCGAACTGGTGTAGATTGGGCAGATTTAGGTCTTTCATGTGGCTCTCAACTTCGTCCTCCGAGTCATCATCGGATTTCACACTGGACTGGCTCAAAAGGGTTGCTCCAGAGGTGGCCGAGGCATCTGGGTCGGACTTGGCATTTAGGGGCTGCGGAAGAGGAGGAAGCTCATACATGTCTTTCTCTTCTTTCACTGGTTTAGGGACTCGGGCTAAGCTTGGGCCTGGACCTGCTCTTCCCAGAGCACTGCGGACTGCTTGGCTTCGCAATAGGTTATTCAGCAGTCTTTCCCTCACCTGCTTGGATCTGTTAGCTGCCACTTCCCTACGCAGCCGACGGGAAGCTAGGGTCTGCTTTTTAAGGTAAGGGACACCTCCATCGAAAATGAAGACCGGGCGGATGCGATAGAAGAGCAGCTTACAGATGCGGTGGAAGAGTGTGAGGAGTGGAGCGTTAGCCTGTCCGCCCGATACTAAGCCCCTGTAACCCCGGATGGCCTGGTGGAGCCAAATAGACACATCGACGGCCAGGATTTTCTGCTCTAGGGTCTCGAGTGGCACAGGTACTCCGGTGCTCTCCACCAGCTTCCATAGTCCTTTTACTCCCATGGTGACTTTAGTTATAAGCTTAATTACTGGTACAGTACTTGAATACAAGCTATGTCCTACAGAGATTTTGACCCCACTAAAGATGTGTTAGTTTGCAAGTTTTACATTATAATAATACAAAAATGATTCAACCTTGTTTCATTTCCAAAAAAGCAAAGTATAGTGACCATTGTTCTATCCAGTATTAATTTACATCATAATTGAAGACTAAGATTCTAGAAGCAATCAAGTTTATCATAAATTAGGGTAAGTTTGTCTAATTTATGAAATGACTTAAAATGAGGAATCTATAAGAAAGGAGGGCCTGTATATAACCCATTACAAAAGTCCAGGATTACAATAAATTATCGGAGGAGTTTGTGAATATCAACATTTGGAGATCGAAGAGGCCAGGTTGTTGTGTGTTGCTAAGCGGGCCTTGGCGCTAGAAGTTAAGCCGCTGTCACACGAGCGCTTTTTCCGGCAATTTTCGATGAGCAAGTTTTTTCTCGTAATATGTTGTGGCTTTTTCACATTGGAATCGGAAACTAGACTGAGGGTAGATTATGCTAGGTGGCTGATTTCTGATATACTGTAACTTGAATTTTGGAGCTGCCAGACTACAATTGCTCGTAAAAATTGACGGAAAAAGAACTCGTGTGACACCGCCTTTGTTGATGTGAGGACTTGTGAACGAGATGTTGAAAGTATTACGTTGCGAATATCAGACGGTGTAGATGAAACAAACAGCGAGGCCTCTTGTGCAGTTATGTTAATTTGGGTGCGGTGCGATAAATAACTGATGCAGAGGCTTCCGATGCCATGCCAGAGTACGGGATGCACATCAACCTGTAACCAGAGTCCAGAGTTAGATATTAGGAGGGAAGTGAGGTCTAGCATAAGTTTTAACTATTATAGATTATTCAGGTTTTTTATTATATTAATTTCCTAATTGAATGCTTCTTGCTAACTATAAATCTCATGTGGTTAAACTAATGAAGAAAACAAAAACTTGAGGGGCACTCGGTAGAGCGCATACCTCTGCCTACACTGGCTGGTTCTTTACAATTAACCACCATAGTTCAAAATTTTCTTCTAGATTTGGGTTCCAGGATATGATCTGGATTGAATCATTTCTTCCTTGGCACATATCCAATCTGCCCACCAAATTTTGTGAAAATATGTTCAAAACTTTGCGAGACAACTTGTTTACAGACAAACGAAGGTGAATACATAACCTCCATGTAACTTCGTTGGTGGAGGTAATAAACTCTAAAGACTTGGCATATATGCTCAATTTGGCAAGTCAGACTGAGTAAAGTGATTTTCAAGCCAATGTACAGTACAGTATGTGGACTATGACTGATGGTTTGTGTAAGGCCCACAGACCTGCACAAACTGTCTAACCATTCACACACACAAACTCAAACTGACATGTAAGATATAATGAACTGAACATCCTGTGTCAACCTACAAGTTGTCACATATGAACAGTTCAACATGCCAGGCCAATCGCAAGCCTGAGAGTTCTGCACAAACCGTCAAAGTACTACACACACTCAAACTGACGTGTGTGATACCAAGATTTGACAGGCCGAACTAAGCGTGTATGTCAGCCTTTCAGGATATACTGTACAGTCGCGCTAATAAGTGATGTCTCGGCACCAAGTATGTTTTGATCAATAATTGATATCAGCAATATCTAAGCTTCATTTCTTCATATTGAGTGACATATACAAACATGATCCTACACTTAACCACCCTATTCAACATCGGACAGACATTAATACAGCACAGAGCCAGCCAAACGTAATGACAGCTGGGACATGACTTATTAGCGCGACCGTACAGTACAAGTACATTACTAAATTAAATACAGTAACTGAAATATTAATATATAAACTATTACCTACATTGAAAAATATTAAAATACAAAATACAAATAGTCTCATTCCCTCCTAATAAATACTTTCAAAACTCTGATTACTTAGTTGTTGCTTTGGTGAATATTATCCATTTAGTTACGGATGGATTCCCAGACAAAATGGTTCCAGAAATAATAATTTTAAATAAGGTAATCAATAAATACGCCGATCACCCTTTAACCCTCTCACCACGGAAGGGCTCTTGAACGCCCATAAAAAAGCATATAACAGGTACCCGGAAGGGCTCTTGAACGCCCAGTGGTTGAAAGCCTGTGAGCTTCTTGTGCGAGGCGTCGGTCCGACGCATGTAAACAACAGCCGGCTGGACCGACGCCCCGCATCTCCGGCCACAAGAAGGAGAGCGTCGCTTGTTCGTGTGTGCCTGTATGTTGTTGTTAAGTATCGAAAAGTAGTGTAAAGTGGCTGTTTTTGCCATAAAGTTATCTCCAATGAAATCATCATCACAAATCAACCAGTTGACTTAGAGAGCTCTACTTAACGCCATTCTACAGGTAAATAACACAGCTACGCTTGGGGATGCGTGGGAATGCGGGAAGCAGTCAGATTAACAAATATGCGGCAGCCTAGCCTAGACGTTTTTCGGCCAAAACACCCGGGTTTCGGGGAATATATATATATAATACATAGCCGGGGCTGGAGGGTTAAGGGGAGATGGTTTACTTTTCTGGGCAACTTTTGCATGTATTCATTATTTTTCTAGTTTCCTCCCTAGACCTCCATCAAATTTAAAAAAACAATCATTAGATTCCCCTTCTAGATCAATTTGTACATTTTCGGTAGAAAAATGTCCCCGGCCTTCTTCGGCCGGTTCTTCCAACATTACAGGCTCACTATCGTTCGCCAGGGAAAAAATCGACACCTAAATAGCACGAAAGGTCTATATATTGACGAAGAAATGGGGCGAAAGGTCTTAAAATTAACTAACTAATGGGGCAAACATCTTAACATCTGAAAACACAAAGAGCATTCGACGGCATCAACTCAGCTAGACCACCACACAGATCAATTATCCACACTCGACATTAGTAAAGCCTTCGATGCCATCCCCCGCCACAACCTAACAAACAAAATCTACAACACAAACATGCACAACAACACAAAACGGTGGCTGGCCAACTTCCTAGCAGGCAGATGTGCACACGTATCTTTTGCCGGTCAGTCATCTAAAATCAGAAACTTTCCAAACGGAGTCCCACAAGGATCCGTCCTATCGCCCGCACTCTTCAATCTGTACATGCACGATATAACTACACCCAATACGCCCCAAATAAACTTAGCCTCCTATGCAGATGACATAACACTCACATGCACACACCATGACCCAAAAAGAGCAACAGATCTCCTTCAACCCTATCTCAACACACTACATGGCTGGTGCACTACAAACAGACTTAATCTAGACCCAGCCAAATCCACCGCAACCCTGCTCACAAGTTGGACAGGAGAACACGAATACATCCCTCAACTCACCATAAACAACACACCCCTAACACATACACACACACCCAAAATCCTAGGAGTAACATATGATACTCATATGACATTCAAACAGCACACCACAAACATTAAAAAGAAACTGACACCCAGACTTAACGCCCTCAGGTCACTTGCTCACACAAAATTTGGACACAACAAAGAAACTACCACCACAGTATATAAACAATACATAAGATCAGTGATGGAATACGCAAGCCCAGCCTGGGCTTCTAACCTAGCTGAAACACATCATAAGACCTTACAGACTATTCAAAACAAAGCCCTGAAGATCATTACAGGCTGCACAGCTACTGCACCCACAGATCACCTACATCAAGAAACCAAAATCCTCAAAGTCAAAGACCATCTGGACATGAGAGGCACTCAATTCCTGGCAGCAGCCTCCACGAACCAAGACCACCCACTAAACTACATGGCAACACACCCACAGACACCAAGAAATATCAAAACAACACCCAGCACACGGTATCACACACAATTATTGTCCTCTCTCCCTCCCTGCCCACCCCGAACCAACTTCCAGAAGCACATCCATACTCATATCTCTCACCGATCCATCCACTCACTCACAGACAACACGCAGCTGCAGGCACGACCTCCCGAAATCCATCCTTCCGAATCCTCCCTTCCTCGCGAGGACATAGTCCACCTGGCCAGGCTGAGATGCGGACACCATCCAGCTCTCCTGAGCTATCAGAAGAGACTGGATGACTCCGTTGTCGACGCCTGCCCGGGATGTAACACAGCACCCCATACCATTAAACACATCATAGAAGACTGCATTTCACACAACCACTTACGCCAACAACACAATCTACACTCAATGAGAGCTCTGTGGGAAAGCCCGATCGTGGCCATGACCTTTCTCAGGGACTCGGGGCTGTTCGGCCAGGCAGCTTAGGGAACAACAACAACATCTGAAAACTAATGGGGCTAAACATTTCTTACAGTAGATCCTCTGGAAAAAGGCAAACTAGGGAGAAAGGAGTCCAGAAAACCGTCCCATCCCCCCTTAAATACTTGTACAGTACAATACTCACTCTATTGTCTCCAGTATGGTAAGTAGTGAAGGGGCTTCCCTGATGGTGTCAATGGCCCTCCTCACACTACCCTTGGCTCCTTATCTGTAATGTATAGTCCAAGTTAGTACATGTTTTGCTGTAACAATTTTATTTTATATAAATAAATAAATGCTGAAGCGACCTTGGTGACCCTGGTCTCTGGGTCTTCTCCTGGGTGACCTAGATGTGTGTTAATTTGTGTTTTATGTTTTCCCTGTTCTTGCTCTGTCTTGAGGCGGCCACCCCCAAGGGAAAACAAAAAATAAATAAAATAGAATTAATAGAAAATAAAAATAAAAAATAGGAAAAGTGGGGATTGGGCCTGAGAATATAGATAGATAGATAAATAAATGTACCGGTACTTTAACCCATTCAATACCGGTGACGATATTTCCATTACATTCTGACAATTTTATTCAGCTTAGGAAGAACGTCTATCAATTAAAAACTTTTAGCTACCACATATCTTTCCTAAGCTTCATGAAATTGTCTAAATGTAGCCGAAATAACAAAAAATAGACTTCACTGGTACTGTAGAGGTTGATGGTACAGTACTGTATATTGACATATAAACACAGTACAGTACTGTACAGTATAATTATACAGTATATTATTTTGGCTATTGGTTGGTGTAATTCGTCATGTAGTCTAGGAGGGCCCTCAACCCATCGTTGTATCCCACGGCTGGTAACAAAACAATATACCCAACACCTGGCTGTGGGATACAATAATGGGTTCAGGGGGCTTTGTTCCCCTCACCCCCCATGACTTATTGTCATCATCATATATGAAAATAGACACCATGTGATGAAGAGCACTTTATTGACAATGTTTTGCATATAGCTTCATCAGGCCAATCCTGTGCTCTTCCTCACATGGTGTTTATTTTCATTCTGTCTACTTTTCAAAGTATATTTATATCAAATCATCATACAGTGTATATGTTACCAGCAGTGGCAAATAACAGCAATAAAAAAGTCAAATTAGGCGCAAATGTAACTGCAAGTGTGTGACTATGTAAACAAAGCAGACGATACGCCCGCTAACACAACTCTTACCCAAACTTCTACTGACCGTAACTAATGGGATGTTGTGAAGACAATTGACCTACACAAGCATGTTCTAAAATTATCCGAGAGACCAAACACACAATTACTCTTTCCATAAAGTCCATGGTACATTGCCTATAGGCCTTACAATATACTTTTCATATTTTCCAGAATTAACGGGGTGATTTCGGACATCTACTAAAACTTACAAGGACCTATCATTATGAACAGCAATTAGTACCTAAGTGTACGGTACTCTTACCTAACCATACATATTGAGTGTCCTTTGAATCATGTCATCATCTGTCACCTTTCTCCCGTCTGAGTAACTCGCAATAAAAGGTAAGAGTTGTGTTATCGGCACCCTAAACCAAACTTCGTCTACAGTACACCCTAAACCAAAACTGCTCTACAACCTAAGCCAAACTGTAGCCGAATCCATGCAATAGTTTCGGAGATATCGGCGTTTGAATGCAAATTATTAGCGCCGCAGCGAAATTACCACGTCTTACCCTATCCAAAGGCAGTCAAAATAGACGGGAACATGATCGCGAGTGTCCGCCGCCGCCACCCCGCGTAGTGTAAACAAGGCGGGCGGTACGCCCTAACACTACATCCTTGCCGCATCTAGTCAGCTGAGTGCCATTTGTAATACTTTAATATACAGTATTAAGATAATAATGCTAAGCTCAAATAATATTACCGGTACCGATACTATTATTTTTTTGAGTTGGGTCACTAGTGTGAAATAAGTTTTCAAGGAGTTATTACGTTAAATTTGAATTAATTATATTTATATACCCGTATACAGTATATTTGTTTTTGTGTTAGGAAAGTTCCTATACATACACTCAGTGTAGCTGCATGTATTTTCTATAACAATACTGTACCTAGGAGATACCATCTCTGCCACTGTCGCTAGAATTAGATGTGGCTGGGGGAAGTTCGGAGTACTACTGCCAATTCTGACCATGAACAAATTTCTCTCCCCTTGAAGGGAAAGGTGTATGCCTCATGTGTTAGAAGTGCAATGACGTATGCCTCAGAAACATGGGCCGTTTAAGTAGAGGATGTCAACAGAATGGAACATAATGAGATGGATGTGTAATACATAATTGTATTACGCTCTGGCCCTTGTTTCTGCATGAAAAAGAGCATGGAATGTAGCTCGTTTAGGGTAAATATGCCTGCCACACAGGTAGTAGAAATCACAAATATCCCCGTTCGACAGGGGTTAAGTCCCTTACTGGCAAAATTGATGATGATTTCAATAATTTATGGTGGGGAGAGGGGGAAGGGATGACCCAAGGCAAAATATATATTTTTTTTATCTATATATTTTTACTCTGCAAATGGTGATGGGCTGGTCTATCAGAGTGAGAACTGAGCGATCTCTGCCATACCCATAGCTTACTCTGACTGTTCCTTTTACTTATATATTTTCTAGATCTCAAGTGACGGCGTCTTTTCCGTGGATTGACCTCCCAATCTACCAAGATTGGAAGCCAAAGCGTCACATTTTTCCTTTGCCCCTCAACTTTCTCTTCATAATTGCTGAGGGGCACAGGGACCTGGGTGGGGCTTTGATTTCCCGGTTGTTTCCGCACCCTCCTCAGCTCCCCGCCATGGAGTGGCTTCGGTCACCCAGGCTTTATTGTGGTCCCAGGGAGGGTTCTGTGGGGGCGCTCGGCTATGGCCTTGGGGCTGTTCGGTCAGGCAGCTTGGGGAACAACAACAACTCTGCAAATGATGTACAGTACCGGTACTGTACTTCTGAGTGTTTTATGATCGTTGGATCATGGGGGAAAAACAATTTCCGGGGATTGTAACTAATTTCAACTGCTGTGTAATGGTCTATGGGATGAATGTAGATTCCGGGCGTACGGTCGTCATGTTTACATAGGGCGATCGCCGCGGTTAACTTCGCGTCTATTTTGACGGCGATTTTTTTCCGGTTATTTGCCCCCTGCTGGCAATATATATGATGATGACAATAAGTCATGGGGGGGGGGTTGAGGGGGCATATTACTGTATCCAATGGCATTCAAAATAGGCGGGAACATGATTGCAAAGGTCCGACGTCTCCCCCGCCGCCGTCATGTTTACATTTGTTGATCGCCGTGGTTAAGTTCGCGTCTATTTTGACAGCGATTTTTTCGGTAATTTGCCCCCTGCTGGCAATATATATGATGATGACAATATGTCATGGGAGGGGTGAGGGGGGGCCTCAACATATTATTGTATCCAAAGGCAGTCAAAATAGAGGGGAACATGATGACAAAGGTCCGACGCCACTACGCATAGTGTAAAGTAGGCTGGCGGTACGCCCGCACTTAACATTCTTGCCTGTTCTATTTATCTATTGCCTGACGCCGTGATTCCCGAAGAGGTGGTCACGAACGAAACGCCCCCATGCTCCTCTGTCCCCAGTCAGTCGACACCCCTCCTCCCAACCAGCACCGCCTTCACTCATATACTTCTTCACTCCATCCTTCCACCTCTCTCTCGGTTTACCTCTACCTGTCTTTCCACCTCACTCTCGTACACCCTCTTAGTCATTCTCTCGCTTCCCATACGTTCCATATGGCCGTACCATCTCAAGGTGTTCCTTTTTACACTTTCCAGCACATGTACATCCACACCACACCTCTCTCTTACTTCCTCATTTGTCTGTCTATCCCTCCATGTAACTCCGCACGCACTTCTCAAGTAACTCATTTCCGCCCCTCTCACTCTTGTGACTCTTGGTCTGAGTCTCTCCACCAACGTCCATGCTTCGCTTCCGTAAGTCAATGTTGGGATTACCACAGTCATGCAAGGACTTCTTTACTAAGTTTACTTCCATGATTCCTTGTTAAAACTTAAAAAACTACCGGTAAAGATGTAGTATTCGGGCGTAGCGCCCGCCTTGTTTACGCTACGTGCACGCTCGTGATCATGTTCCCGTCTATTTTGACTGCCGTGGGATACAATAATGGGTTGCCTCACCTCCCCATGACTTATTGTCATCATCACATATTGCCAGCAGGGAGCAAATAACAGAAAAAAGTAGCCGTCAAAATAGGCTAGACAAAATAGTATAACTAAATAAGTTGGTCACCAATTATTTTGCAATATTTGAAAACAATTATGGATTTTGGTAAAATTCTAGTTTCACGTACACAGCGACAAAAGGGAGGCGCCATTGTAAAGGCATAGCTTCCCGACCAACTATGAAGATCAGGGAAATTGCTGGGTAAAAGACATAATATAATGATAATAAACTACATTAACGACATTAGCCTAACCTAACAACCTTACCTAACCTAACCTAGTATTATGTAATTGCTATGGTTCCGCATATGGGGAGAAATATATATATTTTTTTTTTACAGTAGGTATAATTCCTTATAATGCATTTCCGCCGCTTTGGACATATATAGGAATTAAGTATGGTATATGACAACTCTAAAGTAGCCATAGAAATTTATGAGTATGCTGTGAAAGCGAAACTAGAATTAAACCTGGATTTTATATGCTCTAAACATAATGTGAAAATGTGTTTTAAGCCTCGGCAAAACCTAATAAAAATATATGGTACTAAAATGGAATTTTGTCGTAACATGGTTGTCAATATCTTCATATAGACGGCACCGATTCGTACACACGCCATTTTCACCTGTCTCCCGAGGTCTGTCCACCACCAGCTTTTTAGTCCACTCCACCTGCCCATCTCTGTCGATAGGTTGGGTTGTTTGGTTAGGTTAATACTAGGTCTCAGAAACAAGATTCGTAGTTGTGGTAGTATTTACGGTATCTGGACACTTCGAGCGAATTCATATTCGAGCGGAGGCGCATTTAGGTTAGGTTAGGTTAGGTTAATTAGGTTAGATTGTGCATCCGCTCGAAGTGACTCGCATTCGTATTTACAGATACGGCTGAATACTGGTAGGCTACTAAATGGGCTCCGGCCCAACCGCCATGTTGTATCCCACGTAGGCCTACTAGGTACTACGGACACATTGTAGGCGTTAGGTGTGGATTAGGCTTGTATCCAATGTACTAGGTCTATGTAGCCGTTTTGGTAAGATGATCCTCAGGGTATTAGAGTGTGGAGCCTATAATTGGGCTTTGTAATTGAATTGGGGTTGTGTGGGACAGGGATCTGCCTTGCTTAGGCCAATCGGCTTTCTGCAGACTCCCATTTTCTTATGTTCTTATGTTATGTTACTGGATATTTATGATTTAAATAAGTGCTACGTTTTCGATAAATCTGATTATATGGCTTTGCAATTAGGGAAATCATGAGCCGATTTCCGACATTTAGTTAGTTTTTTTCGATTCTCAAAATACGATCCAAGTTTTGCCAAAAATTGGCTCGGGTTTTCCAAAATTATGCTTTTTGGGGTTTGCAATTTAGGGAAACGTGAACCAAAATTCTAAATTACGTTACTGTAATTTGTTTACTCTTAAAATTCGCAAAATCCAAGCCAAGTTTTGCCAAAACTTGGCTCGGGGTTTCCAAAATTCGGGTTTTATGGCTTTGCAATTTCGGGAAACCCGAGCCAAATTTCTAAATGAGGTTACTGTCATTTTGTTATCTACAAACTCATAAAATCCGAGCCAGCTTTGGCCAAAACTTGGCTCGGGTTTTCGAAATATTGGGTTTTAGGCCTTAGAAATACCTTAAAACCCGAGCCAAGTTTTTCTAAAATACGTTTTAATCGCCGTTGTACGCATTTAACCCCTCATTTTCCCTGTACTTCATAGCCCTCCCCACTATCGGGCGGCGTGTCTTAAGATCGTTGTATAATGGGGAAAACGGTTTCGCCGAGGGTTGTAATTATTTCCAAACATTATATATTGATGAAAACTAACAGGGAAAAATAAAACAATCCATGGGAAAATTGGGGACCATCTTATTTAGTTTTTCCGACAAAATCTTACCGCAAGCGCACGACCGTACGCCCGAATACTACATCCTTCCCAAACTACCTAAAACCAATACAAAATATAATATGGGAAAATTGTGGTAGGCTAGTTTCAAAAATATTTCTAACTGCTTTCCTCATATAACTTAAACCACAATATAAGGTCAATATTTACGAGTCACACCACAGCTGGGATCTAATTTCTAATGGTAGTTTTGGGTTCCTCTCATTCTATGCTTCATTGCTATATACTTTTTATCCACCGGAAAATATTTTATTTTCTTGGCTTTATTTTTTTTTTAGCATTGACCTAACCAAAAAACCTAACCTAACCTAACCTAATAGCCCCCAAATACATTTAGGTTAGGTTAGGTTAGGTTTTTTGGTTAGGTTAATGCTAAAAAAAAGAAAAAAAACAAAAACAAAAAAAAGTAGGCCTAGGCTAGCCTATATACTGTATATATATATATATATTTTCCGGTGGATAAAAAGTATATAGCAATGAAGCATAGAATGATAGGAACCCAAAACTATCATTAGAAATGAGATCCCAGCTGTGGTGTGACTCGTAAATATTGACCCAATATAAGATTAAAATAGAATTACTGTATAGGCCTATAAAATAAGAACCCTAAAAAACCCAGAGTTGTACTTTTGTAGAATTAGGCCTACCAAAATATAAAAATTCCAGATGGTGTAACAAGGAGGGAGTGTCTTGAGTGATATACAGACAATACAGTGGGTTAGCCTATCCTATACAACTGGTGAGGACCGTGAGGGGCCGGTGCCTCTCCTACAGCCACATAGCCTGTCAAATATGTTGCAAAAACATCCACGTGAATAAGAGATGTCCAGATCTTCATTATTCGGATCCCACTGAGCTTCATGCAACGTCCTTCCTTGAACTACTATCACAGAATGGCGAACCAGCTTCATTGTTAACGGGAAACAAGCTATGGCGCTTAATGTTATAAGGAGACCGCACACAGTAGCTTTATGAGGTGTGTAAGACTCCCAATTTCTGAGATTTTCAAGTACTACATAACCTATGCAGAAAGAAGCAGTACTTATTGTGTTGAGAAATAGGCTCCAGAGTAAATAGTAATAAAACCTATAATTATGTCGACCAATGCATGTGTTAAGCCATACACTATGGTGATCAAATTCCTGAACACAACAATCACAAGTCTGGCAGTGGTGGCTCCGAGGGGGCCGGAAAACCCCACATAGGGCACAGGATTCAGCAATTTCAGCAGGAATATTTATCGCACAATCAAATTTGTTGGCATCTTCTATTGGGATGGCACGCTGATCTGACGGCCCTGTGTGATCTTCTGTGGAAGGTGGTGTATTACTCGATTCGGTTGGGTTCGGTGCTTGTTCGGGGATTAAACCTTTGCTATTGTCCAGTGATACAGGCGGTGCATTTGGGGGGGCTTCTTCTGTGTCTAGTGGTGGTTCATGGCTAACAACCTCTTCCTCTTTTGAAACTTTATTGACATACCCGGGGTCCAGGAAACTAATGAAAGCAAGGTGGATTAAAACAGACAGAAGAGTCAACCCTTGGACAACAAACACCACAACCCCCCAGCGAGTGAAGAGGAACGGACATGGTACCCCAAAACATGTCCCATTATATATCAATAAAGGGCAAATTATTAGAACAAAACTACCGAGACGACCACAGTTCACCATCGTTGTGCTACACGGTGATCGAGTAATAGGTTAATGACAATAGGCCAAGTGTTTAATCAGATGACGTGATTATTTCGGGGGCAATTTCTTCCAAATGAAACTCGGAAATAGGCTAATTCTAGCCTAGCCTACTTCTAGCTCAGTGTTTTACGGACAAATACACTATAACACCAATGAAAAAACACTGAACAGACCTACGTTACTAGAAGTAATAGCTAACTACTAATACAATCTCCACGCAGTAAGATAATCAACGTTAAATAACAACGAAGGCAGGGATACCTCGGTTGTGGTGTGCGGCGTGAAGGCGATGGAGTTGTACTATACAATGTTGCCAGAACTTAGTGTCATCGTGTTGCTAGTTTCACTGAAGACCTTTTCGGGTTTGCTTCGTCAGCTTGGACGAAAACACATGAACTAGGTCGTATTTATTTGTAATTATCTCTGATATATTAATAAAATAGTAAATATTCACATCAAATTATATCGTCCTCGCTTTAAATATACGCACTCTTTCTGTGTACTTGGTAACAGTGTTGGTCACTTATAAAATTTTCTCTTACATAGCCGAAAATATTACACCATCCTCAGCTTTTTTTTAACTATAATACGATTATAGTTTATTATTCACAACATATAATGATAGAGTATTATCTAATTACCAATTTTGATTGCTAGTGTGGCAAAACATTATCCTTAAAATATGCAAATCAATGTTGCGTAACAGTGCGAATTATGATAGAAAACGAAGTCTTTTCATAGGTACCGGTAACTTGTGAATATATCTTTTGGTCCTGTAGATTTGACAATATAGCTTTTGTCTGCAATGTTCTTAGCATAAACCATAATTGTTCCTTTAAATTACTATGTAGCATACATTTATAATTGCATAGCCTTAATCCACAACGTCCCTTTAAGTGTTGGGGCTTGTAAATATAGCATAAATATACAAACAGTTATATTATGTTCGTGGTTTGGTTTTCGCAATACTCATTTTGTCTTCAGTGTCGGTAGCATAAGACAAGATTATTGATTTTTATATACTTATGATTCATGTTATTTATTTGTGTATCAGTCGACACAACGTTCCCCAGAGTAAAATTGTAAGTAACAATTGTACAGTCGCGCTAATAAGTCATGTCTTAGCTGTCATTACGTTTGGCTCGTTCTGTGCTGTATTAATGTCTGTCAGATGTTAAATAGGGTGGGTATGTGTAGGAACATGGTTGTATATCTCACTCAAAAAGAAGAAATCATGTATAAATATTGCTGATACCAATTATTGATCAAAACATAGGCCTAATTGGTGCCGAGACATCACTTATTAGGCCAACTGTACTATCTATCTACTGTTACCGTATCTGTAGCTTCTAGCCCATTCAGTACCGATGACATCCTTTGCATTATATTCTGGCAATTAATAGACGGTTTTATTCAGCTTAGGAAGGATGTCGGTCCGCTTAGCTACCATATATCCTTCCTTAAGCTTCATTAAATCGTCTGAATGTATCTGAAATCTATTTATATTAATTTCACTCCAACACCAAACACCTCCCAAATAAATTAATTAAAGTAAGCACGTGATCTACCGGGATTTGAAGCTGGGTCACCACATTCAGATTGTTAAACACTCATAACCATTACACCATTAAGGCACTTAACCCTTTGAGTACCAGCGACGTGTGCTACATTATATTCTAGCTATATTTTGATGATAGTATACAGCTTTGGAAGGATCTGTGGTAGTTAACAGGGTTGTTTGAAATATACTTATATACTGAAGCCTTATTATTGCTAGAGGTCCTTCCTACGCTGAATTAAATAGTCTAATAGTAGCCAGAATATGACCAGAAAGACGCCCCTGGTACTGGACGTGTTAAATATATAAAAAAGACGTCGCCGCTACTTTAAGGGCTAGGGATCTTCTGTGAGTATTTCCCTACGTCTTGATCCCGGTGTGCATGGGGGTGGGGGCACAAATTAAGGGGAGGCAGACCGTTTTTCTGGACCCCCTTCTTCCTAATGTTTAGCCCCACTAGTTTTGAGATTATAAGACGTTCGTTTGGTCCATTAGTTTGGCGATTTTAACACCTTTCATCCCTTTTCGTTGTCAATTTTAAGACCTTTCGTGCCATTTAGGTGTCGATTATTTCCTGGCGAGCGATAGCAAGCCTGCAATTTTAAGAGGAACCGGCCTTTACACTTACACTTAGTTACACTTAGTTGTATTCCGTCCGTTAGTGACACAGTTGAGCTGGGGCTCCACTGCGACCAGGCAGCTCCCTTTCTTCCACTCTCCATTCCAGAAGTCGGTTGGAGTTGGTGCTGGGGTATCCTGGTGTTGGTGGCCGGTCCGGTATTTTGGCCAGCCACATGTCCAAGTGTTTCTTGAAGGTGTCTGGAGACACCCCGGTCATGTTCCTGAGAGGGGCTGGTATACAGTTGAACAGTCTGGTTCCATTGTATGTAAAGCTGTGATGGATCAGGGATTTGATTTTTTGTGTTGATCCCGGCGTAGTCCTCACATAGCACAGCCTCCCTCGCCTTTGGTGCTGAGTCTCTTGGATGTTTGGATTTGGTACCTTTTTTTCCAAAATCTTCCAGACGTAGATGATGATGTATCTCTCCCTACGTCTTTGAAGTGAGTACAGCTGCAGCTCCTTAAGTCTCTCCCAGTAGTTAAGGTGTTGAAACCCATGGATTTTACTGGTGAATGTCCTCTGGGTGGCTTCAATTTCTGTTATTTCTCCTACTTTTTGGGGAGACCAGAGCTGGGAGCAGTACTCCAGTCGTGGTAGGACCAGTGACTTCCACAGTGTTAGCATACACCTCTCATTTCTTGTGTGGAAGGTTCTCAGGATCCAGCCTGCTATTTGTTTTGCTGTTGTTGTGGCTTTGGTAATATGCTGGGAAAAAGTGGCGTCACTGCTCATATTTACTCCCAAGTCCTTCACTGTGTCCTTGGCGGTAATTTCTTGCTGTCCACTTTTGTAGTTGGTGTCGTATTCAGCTCTGGGCCTAGGTCTCCATGAATTTGTATTTACAGCACTAACCTCACCTGTTCTACTGTATGTAGGAGCATTATGGCTGCATCCGTTGCATGTGGGGTGTGTGCTCGTTGGGGTCCCCGACCTCACCTGTCTTGCTGCATTTTGAGGGGGCTCTGCCGTGTCTGCTAGTGTTGCGGGGTGGGGGCTATGGGCATCTGGCATTGTGATGCTAATATTTCCTGGTGTGTTCCCCAGACCTAGATCTAGGCCTATAGCCACGTTTGTTGTGTTACTGGTATGGGGGTTGTCACCGTCACTCTTGCCTAAGGCTACTTCTGGGCTTATGGGTAGGCCTTGGCCTAGGTCAGTGTCCCCAGTTAATTCCTTGGTTGTTGGAGTATTGTCAGCTGGCGTGTTGGTGACAGCTTTGTTGCTCTGGAGATGAACATGGATTTTTCTTACCTTACTTATCGCTCCAGAATTGGTTATTCGTTCCTTGTGTTGGAGAACGGCTGCTTCTGCCTCGGCCACCCACTCACCTTTTGTGTCAAACTTTGTTAGGCAGCATGTTTTGCACATGAATTATTTGAATATATTTGGCCGGGAAATTTTTCTACCGAAAAATTTACAAATTTATCTTGAAGGGGGGTCTAGGGGGTGTTTTTCTAAGCTTGATGGAGGTCTAGGGAGGAAACTAAAACAATATATGAATAAATGAACTAATAGACCAAACAAACGGTCAGTCTCCCCTTAATCGCCTCTACATACTGTTATCACCCGTCAGCTTTGTCCCTCCTCCCACTTACACCACCTTCACTCATAAATGTACGGTCGTGCTAATAAGTCATGTCCCAGCTGTTATTACGTTTGGCTTGTTCTGTGCTGTATTAATGTCTGTCAGATGTTGAATAGGGTGGGTAAGTGTAGGAACATGTTTGTAGTCATGTCCCAGCTGTCATTACGTTTGGCATTGCTCTGTGCTGTATATTAATGTCTGTCAGATGTTAAATAGGGTGGGTAAGTGTAGGAACATGTTTGTATATTTCACTCGATATGAAGAAATGAAGCTTAGATATTGCTGATACCAATTATTGATCAAAACATATCCGAGCTTCAAGGGGTTAATATGATCGTAATTTCCAAGAAAGGCCAGTAGAATAAGAAACACCAAGAATACTGAAAGAAGATGAAGGTTTATTTGTGTATTGTTGAAGCATAAGGGATAGACGTGTACTGGTAGTTCTTGACGGGTAGATAAATGGTGAAATTGGGTTTTGGAAGCGTTGAAAGTAACAAGATTTTCTTTTCCCCAATCGGAAATGGTTGATAGATCAGAAGATAGGCGTGATATGGCCTCATTACATGCATTTTTGAGTGACTACATACTGGGTTGTTGAGGAAAGCATAGTTGAAAAGTGTAAGGTAGAGTCATCAGCATATGAGTGGATAGGACTGCATGTACAGTTATGAAGGGTGACCGGTCAACTCAACCAGTAGACCATTTCAACCAGTACCAAATCAACCAATACGGTTAGGTTAGGTTAGGTTAGTACTATATTTTGGCACTGGTTTGGTTGGTCTGGATTAATTTGGCACTGGTTGAGAGCTACGGGTTGAAATGGTCTACTGGTTGAGATGACATGGAACCGTTATGAAGATCATTAATTGATGAATATTAGAAAGACAACTGGAGACAGGGCAGAACCCTGAGTAACATCGGAGTAGATAGGTTGAGGAAGTGAGCGATGGCCGTCCACACCCGCGGCTATGGAGCAGCCAGATAGGAATTTAGAAACAAAGGCACAGATGGAGGAATAGACATCGAAGTTTAGTACGCTACAGAGAGAGAGAGAGAGAGAGAGTGAGAGTGAGTGAGTTACAAGGAAAAGTTTGTATCTCAAATACCTTGCGGTCCATTCCGGGGAGATATTCGAAGAGGAAGGGGAGAGATTGTTTAGTGCACTTCACTCATTACAGAGTGAGAGAGAGATCCATCTATCTATTTATTCAGTTTTCCCTTTCTCCCTCTTTCTCTGTCTCTCTTTCTCTGTCTCTCTCTCTCTCTCTCTCTCTATATATATATATATATATACATAAAAGTAGATAGAGTAACTGGACTGCATTAACACACAAACACATTATACCTTCTATAGTCGAGCCAGCTTCTACTGTACATGCGACGGTTCATTAGCTAATGTTCCAGGCCGGGCTTATAGGGCTGTATGGTCATATACTGGAGGGCAGGAATGGGATGTAGCCTACTGTTAGAGAGAGAGAGAGAGAGAAAAAAAATTGATAGATAGATATACAGAAGAGATAGATAGATAGATGGATAGATAGATAGACAGAGATGAGAGTGAATGTGTGTGGATGTAAAAGGTGTGAAACCCGGTTATAGTGTTACACGCATATATTGTTACTATTTACTCCTGACAATGCTATCATACCAGCTAAACTTCGTTAAGCAGGTATCACACGAGCGTTTTTTCCCTCAACATTTATCCTCAACACTGGTCTGGCAGCTTAGGAGGTCAACATTTTAAATATTTCGGTTACCCAAATTCATCTATAATCAGTCTAGTTTCCGATGCCAGTGCGAAATATTCTAGAAATGTTGCCTGAAATAGGCCTATGTTGATTATCGAATGTTGATTATAAAAGCTCTCGCGTGATACCGGGTTTAGGTGCGGAAATTCGCCTCAGAAAAATCTCTAGGAGTAGCTATCCCAGGCCGGGATTTGAACCCGAGGTGGAAGGATGGAGTTAAAAAGTATATGCTTGAAAGAAGTGCTGGATGGGAGGAGGGACGTCGAGGGGGGGAGTGGAGGGGGGATCCTTTAGGGGGCAGGCCCCTTGGAGGGGAGGGGGGGGGGGGCTGGTTTTTGACTGACCGTTGTATTGACACACTAAATGTACTGTGAAGTTTGTTGAAAATCTATTAGATGGTCTAGGAGTTTCCGGACAGACTGACGACGGCGACGGCGACAGACATTTCAGCAGGGTACCAGTATGGGGGGGGGGGGGGGGGGGGAGTTGAACAAAACATGCTAAGTGGCGACTTTTCTGTTTACGTCAGAAAGCTTACATTTTCATGTGTTGTGGTCTCTTAAGAGGATCTTCACCCGAGGACGAAACTTCTCTCCCATTGGCTGCCTGGATAAAGAGTGGCCTGCTGATTGGCGGAGCTGTAGTCTCGAGTCTAAGCTTCTCTGATTGGCCCAAGGATTTACCCGCGCTTTGTGTGTGTATGTTTGTGTGTGTGTGTGTACTTACTCTAGTTGTATTGCGGGAGTGAGCATGCTCGTTATTTCCCGCCTCCTATATGTGTAGGTGTTATATGTATCGTTGGAATGGCTGTGGATGTGTGTGTAGTCTGTATTTTTAGCCAATTGGCGACATCGGAAACGAAGGCTTAGGGTGGATCTGTATGGTACCATTCTCACTATAGACGGTACCGTCTCGCCCGAAGGCTTAGGTAGCCATCAGCTTAAACCTAACCATATGATACCCATCTCGCCTTGTACCATTTTTGCCAACCCCAGATTGGACGTCACAACGTCGTCCACTTATTCCAGGTACCTATTTACAGCTAGGTGAACTGAGGCTAACACATGAAAGGAGACAAGCCCAATTTGTCTCCGCCCGGCCGGGGATTGAACCCCCGACCCCTCGTGTGTGAGACGAGAGCTCTACCTACAAGGCTACGGGCTGTGTGTGTGTGTGTGTGTGATGTTATTGTCGAGTGTGCGGGTGTGTATATGTGTTTTTATTATGTATGGGTGTTTTGTGGTGTGCATTTTGCCTTGTATTTCCGCAATGTGTACTGTATGTGTATGTGTGTGTGTTAGTCGTGTGTGTGTCATTGCGTGAAAGAGAGCTAGACTGTTTGTGTGTATGTTGATTTGTTTAGTATTCTATATGTAGGTTTACTGTATTGATTTTTATTAATTTTACTCCAACACCAAACACCTCCCAATTAAATTAAGGGGAGGTTTTTAGTTTGTTTCCTACTCCTCCAGCAATCTTAAAATGTTACCCCTTTGACCCCCTTTCAGGATAAATTTGTAAATTTTTCGGTAGAAAAATGTCCCGGCCGGAGGCCGGTTGCTCTTAAATTACAGGCTCGATATCGCTCGCCAGGAAAAAATCGACACCTTAACGGCACGAAATGTCTTAAAATTGACAGAAATGGGGCAAAATGTCTTAAAATATCCAAACTACTAGGGCGAAAGTCTTAAAATCTCAAAAGCAATGGGGATAAACATGAGGGAGAAAGGGGTCCAGAAAAAAATCCCTCAAGTGGACATCTCCCCTTAAGTGCATAGACATTTGTAAACTACTTTGAAACAAATACTTATATATTAGGTTAGGTTAAATAGACCATAGGTTAGCTTAAGTTAGGTTAGGGTCTGATCTGGATGGTTATAATAAGCAACAACACACACACACACACACACACACACACATTTAGATGGAAAATCAAATATTCAAACAAATGGACAAAGGGGAAAAAAGAAGAACAAAAACACGAATAATGTGTTCTTAAGGGAGTGGTAGTCGCTTTTTCTGGACCCCCTTCTCCCTCATATTTAGCATATTAGTTTTGAGATTTTAAGATGTTCGTTCCGTTAGTTTGACGATTTTGAGACCTTTCGAGCCATTTCTTTGTCAATTATTAAGACCTTTCGTGTCATTTAGGTGTCGATTTTTCCTTGGGAGCGATAGCGAGCCTGTAATTTTAGAAGGAATCGGCCGAAAAATTTACAAATTTATCTTGACAGGGGGTCTAGGGGATGTTTTTTTTAACCTTGATGGAGGTCTAGCGAAGGAACTCAACAATATATTAACCCCTTCATTACTGAGCTCACTTAACCCTTTTTACTACCACAGATCCTTCTTAAACTGCACAAAATCGTCTAAATATAGCTAGGATAAAAGGCAAAACAAATTTCGTCGGTACAGAAGAGGTTAATATATAAGTACAGTCGCGGTTAATAAGTGTTGTCAGATATTTCACGAAGTTTCGGACACTGACTAATACTCTGAGGGATAAGCACTTTTCCCAGTAACTATACAGATACCAATAACACTTGTTGAGCGAAAACCACTGGAATTTATGACAACACTTAAAGGGGGGGGGGGGTTTAGTTGATTCCCTAGACTTCAATCAAGCTTAAAATCACTCCTCCTAGACCCCCTTTCAAGATAAATTTGTAAATTTTTCGGTAGAAAATGTCCCGGCCGAAGGCCGGTTCCCCTTAAATTACAGGCTCGCTATCGCTCGCCAGGAAAACATCGACACCTAAATGGCACGAATGGTCTTAAAATTGACAGAAATGGGGCAAGGGGTCTTAAAATCGCCAAACTAATTGGGCGAACGTCTTAAAATCTCAAAAGCAATGGGGCTAAACATGAGGGAGAAAGGGGTCAACAAAAAAATCCCTCAAGTGGAGATCTCCCCTACCCCTACCCGATTGTACAGTACATAGGCCAAAGACCAAGCACTACACTACCCCCTTAAGGGGAGATTTCCACTTGAGGGATATTTTTCTTGACCCCTTTCTCCCTCATGTTTAACCCCCTTCTTGCTTTTGAGATTTTAAGATGTTTGCCCCATTAGTTTGGTGATTTTAAGAACTTTGGCCCCGTTTCTGTCAATTTTAAGACCTTTCGTGCCATTTAGGTGTCGATTTTTTCCTGGCGAACGATAGCGAGCCTGTAATTTAAGAGGAACCGGCCTTCGGCCGGGAAATTTTTCTACCGAAAAATGTACAAATTTATCTTGAAAGGGGGCCTAGGGAGAGTAATTTTAAGCTTGATGGAAGTCTAGGGAACCAACTAAAAACCTCCCCTTAACCCTTTCAGTCTCCTAAGATGCCGCTTTGTATTGATATATAAAACAAATCTCCTAAGCTCATAATTAGTTCTCCACAACTATGTTTCTGCCAATAAGCCCGCTCAAAGACAACGGCAGCGGTTGAAAAAATAAATACAAAAATAAATACAAAGGTTTCTAAACTCCCCTCCCTGGTGGTCACAAATTAAGGCTTTTAAGGGGGGTGACCTGCTTTTTGTTATTTCTGTCCTTTTTTCTCTTTCTCTGGCTTGTATCCATTCGGCCCCATTCAGCCAACTAGTTTAAGACGTTTATCCCCATCTAGGTGTCGATTTCTTCCTGGCGAGCGATAGCGAGCCAGCATTATATGAAGAAATCCGGCTTCGCCGGACAAATTTTTCTATCGAAAAATGTACAAATTTAGCTTGCTGTCAAACAAAAATAAAAAATATGCTGGCTCGCTACCGCTCACCAGTAAAAAATTGACACCTGGATGGGGATAAACGTCTTAAAACAGTAGGCTGAATGGGGCCAAATGGATATAAGCCAGAGAAAGATAGAAAAGGACAGAACCAAAACAGGTCACCCCCCTTAAAGAGGTAGTGCTTGTTTGTTTGTTTGTTTGGCCTATATATTATATTTGTGTATTTATATATTTTAGATTTTCTTCGCTAAACGTGTCCTCCTTTAAACTTATTAAACTATTATAATATTTGTTTCAGCTTAAAGAGGGCCTCAAGCGATGATCAGGCTTCGAACTGTCTCACTTAACCCTTTTCACTAATACAGATCCTTCTTAAACTGCACAGAATAGTTTAAATATAGCTAAAATATGATTAAAAATACGTCGCTGGTACAAAAAGGGTTAAACAGGAATAATTCGCGGTTGTATCGATAAATATACCGTTGTGTGGGTGTGTGTGCGTGTGTGTGTGTGTGTGTGTGTGCGTGTGTGTGATTGCCTATAGGCTTTTCCGCAGATCTGCCTAGGCTTTCTGACTTATATACAGTATATATATATATATATATATATATATATATATATATATATATAATATATATATATATATATATATATATATATATATATTTTTTTTTTTTTTTTTTTTTTTTATTTTTTTTTTTTCCCTAATATTTGCCCAAGTTTTTTCCCGCGCTTTTTGTCACTGTTTTGGTGTTGTGGTGAGATTGATTTGCAGGTGAAGGTGAAGGGCTATTTAGCTTAAAGGGGTAGTGGTTATTTTTTGCTCTATTTATTTATATATTTTTGAATATATTTTTCCGTTTCCTCGCTAAACCTCGCTGGAATCGCAAGGCCTGTGTATTGTCTATGTATGTAACTCTATGTAACCTTTTGGTCCACGCTTGCTATTGATGTATACGGCTCAGGTATTTAGGGTACTTTTTTGCAACATATATTTTTTTCTGAACTCGTATCTTTTGTGCTTAGATATTGATAGGTTCACTTCTTTCTTCTTTCACTTTTGTTTGTTTATTATTATTATTATTATTATTATTATTATTATTATTATTATTATTTGTATTATCATAAATACTATTAATACTACTACTACTACTATTACTATACTACTACTACTACTACTACTACTAGTACAAATAATAATATTAATAATAACAATAATACTAATAATAATACAAATAATAATACTAATAAAAAAGCCCGGAAGCCTAAATACCCGCTAGAGATGAAGAAGAAAGAGCTGATTCTCCCAATATCCCCACCAAAAGAAATCCCTCCATCAAAAATATATATATCCTGAAAACAAAAGCGCCATACAAACCCCGCCAGCCGAGATCATTAACGTGAAGGGTGGCATGTAGAGCGCATACCTCCACCAGGGCGATAATAATGCTATTCTATATACTCAGGCCCAATCCCCACTTTTTCTATTTTATTTTTTTATTTTTTCCCCTCTTCTTTTTTCCCTCTTTTCCTTTTTTCACCTCTTTTCCTTTTTTTTGGGGGAGGGGGTTGGGGGAGGGGGGACTCAAGACAGAACCACAATGAACACACAAAATCAAAATACAAATTCACACACCTATAGGTCATCCAGGAGAAGACCCAGAGACCAGGGTCACCAAAGTATACCCTATTCAAAATAAGTAGTTCAAAACTCTTGAAGAACAACCTCTATAACTGATGAACGACTATACTCGGTTTAATTTCATCTGACGGTGATTTGAATCCCTTATTTAATGATTTCTCGATCACCAAAGGAAGATTTATTATGTTACCTCCACCAACCGACTTTACTCCTAAACCCCGAAAGGGGTTGAAATAGGGGAGCTATCCCCCCGCCAAGGCGGCTTTCTAGGGCCTTTCCTAGCTGATGCCGAGAGGACTGGGTTCTAGTCATGTGGTGATGGGCTGGTCTATCAGAGTGAGAACTGAGCGATCTCTGCCATACCCATAGCTTACTCTGACTGTTCCTTACTTATATGTTTTCTAGATCTCAAGTGACGGCGTCTTTTCCGTGGATTGACCTCCCAATCTACCAAGATTGGAAGCCAAAGCGTCATATTTTTCCTTTGCCCCTCAACTTTCTCTTCATAATTGCTGAGGGGCACAGGGCCCTGGGTGGGGCTTTGGTTTCCCGGTTGTTTCCGCACCCTCCTCAGCTCCCTGAGCTGTCCCAATGTCCTGCCACGGACATTAGTTCCAGGGCAGTAATTCCCTTTCCAATGTTCCCTTACCCACTCTAAACCACTGTTTGGACACTTGATCCTCAGTGTTTTGGAGGACAAGCAACCTAGAAGGGTCACTAGATATGTTGTTGCTTGATTTCCTTTGTACTCCTTTGTACTCCCCGCCATGGAGTGGCTTCGGTCACCCAGGCTATATTTTGGTCGGCAGGGAGGGTTCTGTGGGGGCGCTAGGTTATGGCCTTGGCCTTGCTCGGGGCCTTGGGGCTGTTCGGCCAGGCAGCTTGGGGAACAACAACAACATGAACTCCTAAACTCAATTAATGAAATCAACAAATACATGTGGCAGTCCAGGGATTCGAAACTACTATGTCTCTGCTTCATATTATTACCAAGTTTGCATAATTAACAACACATTTTACTAAAAAAATCTTTAAAATATCTGAGAAATCTTAAGGAACCTTTGCAATTTACCGTCAGATGAAATGAAACAGAGTATAGTCTATAGAGTAATCGAGGTAACGTTTCTACCGTTTGGGTGGAAGGGGTTGGGAGCCAAAAATAACAACTGGGTGACCTAGATGTGTGTGAATTTGTATTTTGTTTTTGTGTGTTCATTGTTTCTTGTTGTATTGTCCCTATTCAGGCTCTGTCTTGAGTCGCCCACCCCAAGAACAAAAAAGGAAAAGTGGGGAATGGGCCTCATTAAATACATACACACATACAAAGTATTTTAGTCCATTAATTCTAGGTAATTAACCCCTCCTGTACCGGCGAAGTCTTTCTAATTTGATTCTGGCTGCTATTAAACGATTCTGGCTGCTATTAAACGATTTTATTCAGTTTTATAGAGGGCCTCCAGTAATTAACAGGCTTCGAACTATCTCGCTTATCCTTTTTTGCTACCACAGATCCTCCTTAAACTGCACAAAATCGTCTAGATATAGCTAGAATAAAATGAAAAAGACGTCTTCCCCCTTCTCCACCTCTTATCCTCCCCCTCCTCCTCTTCTTCTTCCTCCTCCCCCTCCTCCTCCTCCTCCTTTTCTTCCTCTTCCTCCCCCTCCTCTTCTTCCTCCTCCTCCCCTTCCTCCTTTTCTTCCTCTTCCTCCCCCTCCTCTTCTTTCTCCTTCGCCTCCACCTCTTCTTCCTCCTCCTCCATCTCCTCCTCTTCTCTCTCCTCCCCCTCCCCATCCTCTTCCTCCTCTTCTTCCTCCTCCTCCTCCTCCTCTTCTCTCTTCCTTCTCCTCTTCTCCCTGGTCATCCGTCTTCCCCTCGCCCTCTAAAAGCCCCAATTTATCCCTCAACAGCGGTAATCTTGGTAACAAAGTAGGGATACTTGTGGAAAATGAGCCAGTTTCCCCTCTATGATGTCATAGAAAAGGGGAAGCATATGCAAACTCGAAAAAATGGGAAGACTAATTAGGAGAGAGAGAGAGAGAGATGGATAGGCGTTTTCTCCGCTACCGAGAGTCAAAATATTAATATAGTTCGATGCACAATTACTAAATGGAGTGTAACATTTCTTCATCACTCACCACCACAGTCCACCACTTTCAATAACATATACCTACCATCAAATCACAGACAGTTTCGGCCATCGACACTGTTTATATAAAAGGCCATAAATAGATGAGGTATTGGCAGATTCATATTGTGGAGAAAAGTCGTGTATCGATTTTAAATTATTTGATCTATTGTAGGTTTTTTATATTTTCTCCCTCCCTCCCACTCACACTCGCTCTCTCTCTGGATGTGTGACTAATCTATCTCTTTCTCTCTCTTACAAACACACCATGCACATTAAGCTACACATATACTGTATACACACTCACACATACACAAACACGCACCCACACGTACTCAAAAGACACACACGGACACAAATACACACACATACACTCTCCACACATACCCACTCACAAACACACATATACAAACACACACACACTCCCCCCCCCCCCCCAGACACACTGTTTACATAACGCGTTGTACGTGTTTGGGTTTGGTAACTTGGCCAGATCCCCTCCTCAGACCTGGCCCATGTTGTTTTAGGACATATACACACAAACACACACATGCACACTATATCTCTCTCCCAAACACACACACACACACACACACACACACACTGTTTACATCAAGTGTTGTACGTGTTTGGGTTTGGTAACTTGTCCAGATCCCTTCCTCAGACTTGGCCCCTATGTTGTTTTAGGATACACACACACACAACACACTCTCCCACACACACACATACACACACACTCTCTCTCTCTCCCACACACACACACACTCTCTCTCTCACTCACACACACACACACACTGTTTCCATCAAGTGTTGTACGTGTTTGGGTTTGGTAACTTGTCCAGATCCCTTCCTCAGACCTGACCCCCATGTTGTTTTAGGACACATACACAAACACACACATGCACACTATCTCTCTCTCACACACACACACACACACATACACACTATCTACCTCTCTCTCCCACACACACACACACACACACACACTGTTTACATCAAGTGTTGTACAGGTGTTTAGGTTTGGTAACTTGGCCAGATCCCCTCCTCAGACCTGGTCCATGTTGTTTTAGGATACAAACACACAAACACACTATCTCTCTCTCTCACCCACACACACACAGTCTCTCTATGTATCTGTTTGTGTATGTAACTATCGACAGTATATAACACTCGGATGGTCCGGACTATTTTAGGCTATACACGGCCTCTATCTATAGTATATGTATGGTCTTCTCTCTCTCTCGTACACTTTTATTTTTCTCTCTCTCAATCTGGCACACAGTTTTTTTTTTCTCTCTCACTCTCTTTCTCTCTCTCAGCGAGAGTGGGGGAGAGCAACACATTTAAGGGGGAGGTAGTCCCTTTTTCTGGACCCCCTTCTCTCTCAGGTTTTGAATATTAGTTTTCAGATTTTAAGACGTTCGTTACGTTAGTTTGTCAATTTTGAGATTTTTCACCCCATTTCTTTGTCAATATTAAGGCCTTTCGTGCCATTTAGGTGTCGATTTTTTCCCTGGCGAGCGATAGCAAGCCTGTAATTTTAGTAAGAATCAGCTAGCGAGGAAACTCAAAAATATATTAATAAATATATACAGTATATAGACCAAAAAACAAGCACTGCCCCCTTAAGGGAGGTGACCTGTTTTTGTTCTGTCCTTTTCTATCTTTCTCTGACTTGTATCCATTTGGCCCCATTCAGCCTACTGTTTTAAGACGTTTATCCCCATCCAGGTGTCAATTTTTTACTGGTGAGCGGTAGCGAGCCAGCATATTTTTTATTTTTGTTTGACAGCAGGCTAAATTTGTAAATTTTTCGATAGAAAAATTTCTCCGGCAAAGCCGGATTTCTTCATATAATACTGGCTCGCTATCGCTCACCAGGAAGAAATCGACACCTAGATGGGGATAAACGTCTTAAAATAGTTGGCTGAATGGGGCCGAATGGATACAAGCCAGAGAAAAAGAGAAAAGGACAGAAATAACCAAAAACAAGCACTGCCCCCTTAACGCTTTCAGGGGACGGTTATAGTCTATTCACTGTAAGTAGGCGAGAAATCATGACCTCTAACCTCTGTAACTCAAAAATCATGACCTCTAACCTCTGTAACTCAAAAATCATGACCTCTAACCTCTGTAACTCAAAAATCATGACCTATAATCTCTGTAACTCAAAAATCATGACCTCTAACCTCTGTAACTCAAAAATCATGACCTCTAACCTCTGTAACTCAAAAATCATGACCTCTAACCTCTGTAACTCAAAAATCATGACCTCTAACCTCTGTAACTCAAAAATCATGACCTCTAACCTCTGTAACTCAAAAATCATGACCTCTAACCTCTGTAACTCAAAAATCATGACCTCTAACCTCTGTAACTCAAAAACTAATTGAGTAATCGAGCTAATATGTATACCATTTGGGAAGAGTCAGTCAAGGCATAGATGTGGAAATTTACAGCCAGTTTGCTCTAGCCTTTTTTGAGTTAGAGTCTTTTAGAGATAATAGAGGTTATGATTTCTCGCCTACTTACAGCGAATATACTATAGTCTATTCACTGTAAGTAGGCGAGAAATCATGACCTCTATCCTCTGTAACTCAAAAAGGGCTAGAGCAAATTGACTGTAAATTTTCACATATATTCCTTGGCTGACTCTTCCCAAATGGTAGAAATATTAGCTGGATTACTCTAGTCGTGTTGGAGTTACAGAGGTTAGAGGTCATGATGTCTCGCCTACTTACAGCGAATAGACTATATAGACTTCTATCTATATAATACATACATGAGGGAGTATGCATGTATGTATAGTAGCGTATATACATGTATGTATGTATGTATGTATGTATGTAGATTAGTTATAATAGGACTTCAGAGGCTATCAACCCTTCTGGATTATTAAGCCAGCACACTGTAAGTCAAGAACAACGTCAGGATTGGAGCCCCTTCTCGAGAACTCCAGTCCCTTTGTGTATGTAGTATTGTAGATAGGTATACATATACTGTATTTATGTGTACTATAGGTAGTTAGGTATATACAGTATGTACTCTATGCATGTACACTCCGTCAAAAAAGTATCCGCACCCCTATGCTGATCACCTGGTGTGTACATCTCGGTAGAGTTGGCATATCTTCCTGCAGCTATATCCATCTATACTACTACCTACCTATACTACCTACGACCTATACTACCCAGCTGTACACACCAGATGATCAGGGTAGGGGTGCAGATACTTGTTTGACCGAGTGTACGTATGTAAGGAAGTATGTATGCCAGTATGTATAAACGTAGGCCACATACCGTATATGTATTTGCAGTATGTATGCTTGCAGGCAGGTATGGTAAAACGGTTGAAAAAATATACCCTACCTGTGAGCAAATTCTGTAGTTAATATTCTGAACACACACCTGGTCTCTCTCTCTTTCTTTCTCTCTGCTTATTTTTCTCACTCACTCTCACTCTCTCTCTAACTAATCTCCTGGCTCCATTACGGAAAGGTCAGAGGTTAAACTCATTAAGATCAGAAATAGCTCTGACCCTGACCCAACAACTATTAAGGATAATAGCTGCACCGATCTTGGACCAAATTTACAGGCCAACTTCTTTAAGGGGAGATGGGCTGTTTTTTTTGGTCTATTAAACCATTAATTCATATAATTTTTAGTTTCCTCGCTAGACCTACCTCAAACTTAGAAAAGCACCCCCTAGACAAATGTGTACATTTTTCGGTAGAAAAATGGCCTAAGGCCGGTTCCTTTTATAATTACAGGTTCGCTATCGCTCGCCAGGAAAAAATCGACACCTAAATGGCACGATAGGTCTTAAAATTGACAACGAAATGGATCCAAAGATAATAAAATCGCCAAGCTAATGGGCCGAACGTCTTAAAATCTCAAAAGTAGTGGGGCTAAACATAAGACAAAAGAAGGTCCAGAAAAACGACCTATCTCCCAAGGAGATGGGTCGTTTTTCTGGACACCCTTCTCTCTCATGCTTATCGCCTTTAATTCTCAAATTTTAAGACGTTCGGCCCATTAGTTTGGCGATTTTAAGACCTTTCGCCCCTTTTCTTTGTCAGTATTAAGACTTTTCGTGTCATTTAGGTGTCAATATTTTCCTGGCGAGCGAAGGAAACTAGAAAAAATATATATATATATATAAATGAGGAAATAAATAAGCCCATCCCCCCTTAATAATCCGCGCTTCCGTAGAAAATATGACGCGCTAGATATGCCGATCTGCGCTTTCGTAAAACACTGATAAGTAGGCTACAGGCTTGCTATCGCTCACCAGGAAAAAATCGACACCTAAATGGCACGAAAGGTCTTGGAAGTTGACAGAAATTATGCGTCATTTCTTAAAATTGCCAAATTGATGGGGCGAACGTCTTAAAATCTCAAAAGCAATGGGGTTAAACATGAGAGAGAAAGGGGGTTCAGATAAAATCCCTAAATCTCCCCTTAATCAACAACCTCTATAGCCTAACATTTAAGCCGGTATCACACGAGAGCTATTAATAGTCAACATTCGATAATCAAAACAATTCTGGCAACTCTTCTGGAATATTTTACACTGGTAGGCATCGGAAACTAGACTGATGGTAGATGAATTTAGGTGACCGAAAAAGTTTAAATGTTGACCTCATAAGCTGCCAGACCAGTGTTGAGGATACATGTTGAGGGGAAAATCGCTCGTGTGATACCGGCTTTAGTCATCGAGCTAACATACTATTCACCTCTACTGAATTTAACCCCTTCTGTACGATAACGCATTGTGTATATTTTTTGTTGCTAACATTAGACGATATTATGCCGTTTATGAAGGGCCTACGTTATTCAGAGGCTTTATAGAGATAGTGTTTACCCAAGGCCTTCTTGATACTATCCCGCCAGTATCAAGCTGTGACGTCACAACCAGTGGCCGTGTATTTTCCCGCCAAGGGCTCCGCCACCTTGTAAACAATGAGACAGCTACGATCTATCTTAGTTTAATTCTAATTTTTCAACTCTTCCATCAGGATTTCGTAAAAGGTATGTCATACATATGGAAATGTATATGTATATCCACTGTAAAATGTATTAAAAAGCATCACTGCTATGAAAGAAAGCAGTTTAAAGTGAGATACGGAATGGCAAGATTGAAACTAGGCTGTCGGCAATGGATATCAACTACCAGAGTTTTTAACAATTCTTTAGGCTACGATATTGCAGCACACCTACGGAGTATGTAGCAAGGTTTCTCGAGGTTCTTTATTAACTGTGCATAATTCCTAATCTTGGTGGGCACAATTAAATCGAGTCTGAGAGATTGCTCGAGTCATGGATATCTTATTTCACTGCACTTAAGATAAGAATATGCAGATATTGGTTATAGGCTAAGGACCTCATACATATATACTGTTAGGTTAAATATAGTGAGTTAGTTAGGCTACAGTTATAGCCTGTAAGAATATGCAGATATTGGTTATAGGCTAAGGACCTCATAAATATCTACTGTTACTCTGTTAGGTTAGGTTAGATATAATAAGTTAGTTAGGCTACAGTTAGTTATAGCCTAACTGGTTATTAGTTAGTTAGTTAGGGGTACCCTTAATGTGAAGCGATGGTCATATTTTTATATTTTATTCATAGCCTAGGCCTATTTTGTTATTATTTGTTTGATTTATTAGTGTGTTTACCCATTATTTAGCAATGTTAAGACATAGCCTACCCCCTCATGTTTTGCCATTAACCTAACTTAACCTAAACCTAATATGGTGCACTTACTCAAATTTACCTTTTACTTATTGAACGAACAATAGGCCTAGGCCTATATATTATATTAAAATGTAGATTTTACTTATTTAACCCACTGAGCCCCAGCTAGTTATAAATAAATGTAGGCCTACCACCAGGGACCGGCAGGATTTGAAATTTTGGTAAATGTTTATCACCAACCAGTGACGAGTTTTTCAGGTTATTTTTTGTTGTTTTTTTATTTTTTATTTGATATACAGTGTTGTTTAATACCAAGGACTGTCGCATTTTACTGTTTTCCCATTATCCATCAATCTTAAGACACGGCCCCCGATAGTGGGGAGGGCTATGAAGATCAGGGAAATTGTGGGGTAAAAGGCGTAAATAAAGGGGTGATATTGGAAGAACTCTGAAAATACAATATTTAGAAGTAACAAAACCTGAAAATGGAAAAACCCGAGCCAAGTTTTGACCAAACTTGGCTCGGGGTTTTCAATTTTTCAGAGTCCAAAATCACAGTAACGTCATTTCGAAAGTTGGCTCGTTTTTTTTTGTATTTCAACGTGGATAAAGCCAGTAACAATGTGGTTAAAATTAGCCTAACCTAACCTAACCTAACCTAACCTAGTATAATGGGTGGGGGCTGCCGCCCCCACACCCCAGCTAAATCCATGATATCTGAGCCAAGTTTTGTCATTAACCTAACCAAATAAGCTAACCTAACCTAACCTAGTATTATGGGGTTAACATTAGCCTAACCTAACCTAACCTAACCTAATATTATGGGTGGGGGCTGCCGCCCCCACACCCCCGCTAAATCCCTTAAATCCGAGCCAACTTTTGCCAAAAAACCCCAAGCCAACTTTCAAAATGAGATTACTGTGATTTTGGACTCTGAAAAATTGAAAAACCCGAGCCAAGTTTGGTCAAAACTTGTCTCGGGTTTTTCCATTTTCAGGTTTTGTTACTTTTAAATATTGTATTTTCAGAGTGCTTCCAATATTACCCCTTTATTTACGGCTTTTACCCAGCAATTTCCCTGATCTTCACTATCGGGGGCCTTGTCTTAAGATTGATGGATAATGGGAAAATAGTAAAATGCGACAGTCCTTGGTATTAAACAACACTGTATATCAAAGAAAAAACCATCTTCAGACTGATCCGGTAAATAAAAATACCAAAGTACAACAAATTACCTGAAAAACTCTTAGCACATACCACCACGACCTCCATGTTAGGGCTCCATCTTCAAACTGAGCCCGCCCGGGCCGGCGAGGGGCGTGGCGCGTGACGTGACGACTGAAAGACTGTGTAATTGGTTGATAATTTGATGGAAGGCTGTGATTGGTTCCAGGAGTGATGGGAAGCATTGTGATTGGTTCATGCTATGGTTCATGATTCCTAAAAAGACCGCTAGGTGTAGTGACGTTCGACTGAAAGATTGAGGGTAAGAGCTCCCGAACGACGGCCATTGTGTACTATTGCGCCGCGGCCATCGACAGGGAGGTATTTTTTACAGTTTCTCGTATTTCACTTATAACGAATTTGCGACGGTAAGTACATATGCACCAACAAAGTATCGTTCATGAAAGTGATAACACACTTATAATCATCGATGGGGCCCGTCACTGGTTGGTCAGTAACTTAAACCGATTTTTTTTTTTTATTCCAGAAACAATAGCGAATAGGTTAGGAATGAAGGAAAAACCACAAAAATTGGTCCTACGGAGCCCCCGAAAACGGATTTTAGAAGAGTAAAAAATTGAAGGCAAAAACACCCAAAAAACAAGTTTTTGCGTGCTCACGCGCACGCGGTTGGACTTTGAGAGTTTTCAACCATCGCCAAGGTTGCGTGGGATACTTACACAGTTCCCATACAAATCTGAGCCCTCTAGGTGCCATAGGACCGGAGTACCAGTGACAACACGTTGTCGTCGCTGGGGTTTAGCGTTACATACATTGCCGACGACACGTCGTCGCTGGGGTTCAGTGGGTTTAATGTAATTTTCAAATGTAGATTATACTTTTTAACCCATTGACTGTGGGAGACGTTTCAGAACGCCATGGCAATTTACAGCCATTTACAGGCTTTTAAAGCCTATAGAATCGAGTGCGAGGGAGCGCGAGTGCGACAGGGCACCCGTCTTTCCTCCTGCCAGCTGGCCGGTGCACTGAGGAGAATGAGCCATACTCTCGCGACTTCTCGAGATATATAGCGCTGCCAAAGGCAAATGTAGTGCGACATTAGCGATAACTGCTAATTTTAGCGAATGTCTATGGTATCGCTGCGGGTGGAGCCCACGAGCTACGAAGTTCGTTTTGGTGTAATTTTGAAGCTATTTTCTTCTAGTTTTTGGCTGAATACATTTAATTTCATTCAGACACTTGCTTAATCAATCATGAGTGCCTGAATGAGCCCTAATATGGCGGAAATATGCCTGCACCGTAAGTGTTAAAATGCAAATTTTACTTTACTATTGTAATTTTACTTATTCAAATGTATAATATAAGTATTTGAAATAGATTTTACTTATTTAAAATATTTTTTACTTGAATAAGGAAAATCTACATTTGAACAAGTACTTCTTTCAATTTGGAATAAGTAAAATCTACATCTAAATATGTAAAATCTGTATTTGCTGTAATATGATATGCAAACTAAAGAAAAACTTTTCTATAGATAGTGCTGCAATCTCTTCTTTGATTTATTAGTGTGTTTTATACCCATTATTTTGCAATGTTAAGACATACCCCCCCCCCCATGTTTTGTCATTAACCTAACCTGGTAGGTAAGGTAAGGTTAGTTAGTTTAGGCCCTATTTATCATCTTTTTACATTTTTAATGGTGAATTACACAAAAATGATAACAAAATGAGATAAGTTATCTAGCAGAACGTTAATTTCTCTAGTAATACACCATTATCGGGAATATCCTTAAATTTGCCCCTAACATATATAATAAAGTGGGTTAAGTTAAAGGTAAATTTTTGTTGCCTGACAACTATCGGATTCTGTGACGTCATCACAATGCTGGAATGCGCAAACTTTGCAAGACAGTCCACTATCGGACGCCGCCAGATATAAAAATGTTGAATACAATACAGTATTTGTTTTCTTTACTGACGTAAATTTACTTTATTATACACAAACCTGAGAATCCTTAACACTCAAAGAGCGGGTGGGTCGGTATATTTGACCGTACCGCCCAGCGTTTTTTTTTAACCCTAAATGGGGTTGTTTCCGTGCTCATTTTCATGCATAAACAAGACCCAGAGCTTAAAACAAGTATCTATCCTTGAAAGGGCGTAAACAGAGCTTTCCAATGACATCCGAACCATCCTTGTACGACCACTGGTTCTCTTGCAACAATCGTGCAACACGAGTGCAAAAACCCTAAAATAAGGTAATTTCCTTACATAATTCCCTGTGTAGCGAGTGAGAGAGGGTGGAGGAGGGTGGAATACATCTCAATAGATCCACGGCGGTGGTGGGGAGCGGTCATGAGGTAACTACGCTCGTCCCACTGCTCCGCTCTCTCAGATCAACATTACGTTCTGAAAATTGCACTCGACATATGTCGGGCGCCGCCACATAGTCCATATTTATTTCACTCGACATATGTCGGGCGCCGCCAATAAGGGGTTAATATGTTTTGATGCATACAAAATATACATCTTACTAGGTATGCAGCTTATGTAATTCACCCTTGAACCCCACATTATCCCTCATCTTCATAGTCCTCCCCACTAGTGGAGGCCGTGTTTTTAGATTGTTGGATGATGGGTAAATACTTCTTTCCGTATGTCTTCGGCATACAAAGCCGCTGTTTATAAAGGAATTTTTTTTTTTTTTTTTTTGTGTGTAAAACTCATGATGGTACACTTACTCAAATTTACCTTTTACTTCTTGAATGAACAGTATACATTATATTAAAATATAGATTTTACCTATTCAAATGTAATTTTACTTTCAAATGTAGATTATACTTTTTAAAATTCAGATTTTATTTTTTCTAATGTAATTTTACTTATTCTGCTATTCAGATGTATAATAAGAGTATTTTGAAATATATTTTACTTAATTAAAATAGGTTTAACTTGCACAAGGAAAATATACATTTGAACAAGTACATTTTTTCTATTTGGATTAAGTAAAATCTGTATCCTTTACTTTTTACTTGTTCATATGAATAAGTTGAATCTTCATTTGAATATGTAAAATCTGTATTTGGTGCAATATGATATGCAAACTAAAGACAAACTTTTTTACAGATAATGCTACAGTCTCTACCCTCCTGTTGCCCTAAAGACAGTCATTTGCTACAGCTGACCAATCCACCAGCTTGTAGGTGCCAATGTGGACCTGATGCTTAGGCCAAGTACCAGAAGGACTTCTGTGGTGATATGAGTGGCAGAGAAGCCCAAGGCATTCTTTCAGTTTTGAAAAGGTAGGATATGTTATAATAGTGACCAGCAGTACTTCAGCCAAGGCTTGAGGAATAACTCAAATATATGGTGCAATATATTAATTCTACATTATGTAGTTCCTTATTTTTGGTGGTTAGAATGGAAACAAGAGCATTGGTGGAATTTCTTTATTGCCTAATTTTTAAACTTTTGGTCCAAGTTTTTCTTTTGTGTGTTTTTTTGTTTGTGATATGGGCCTAGGTTACATAAGTTTAATTATATAACTATAGCTTTTGCCTTTTAGCCTACAGTAGTCTAACACTATCATTCGGGTATGTGCACAAATTGAACCAATGGATTATTTGATACTGGAATATATAAAGGAGGAGTCATAATCAAGTGTTATTCTAGGATTAAAGTATTGATAATGGAGGTAGTATTAAACTGAGTCACCCACTTGGGTGCAAACCCAGATTTGTGTGTGTGAGAGAGAGAGAGAGAGAGTGTGAGTGAGTGAGTGAGTGACTTGAGTGTGTCCGCCCTCCCGGCCCCCACTTGTGACGTCATCAATCTTACCCCCAGGCCTGATTGGTTTACCCCTTTAAGTCCTATATGTAGATTATACACGAGAAAATCGTCTAATGGTAAACAGACAAATACTAACACTTATGTAATCGTGTTGAAGGGGTTAAGCCGTGGATCTATTTTTTGTTTAGTCTGTATGAACACTATTTGACATATTGAGTAACAATTAACCTCGGTGCTAAATGCAATTTCATTCATTATATATAGGCCTTATAGCCTATGGTAACTATAACTTTTCTTTGCCCGCATTAACAGTCTTGTCTCCTCATTTTCAAATCATATAATCTCTAGGCACACACAAACTAATTAATCAACTACTTAATAACAATGTGTAGCGCTTTTCAGACATTTGGCAGTAAACAACAATTTATTGGGCATTGCGTACGATGGCAAATTGATAATCTGTGGGAGGTATGGCAAAATCTTTTAAAACCTTGTAAACGTTTGGGTAATTAGACGACTAAGCTCTTGCGAGGCTGCCTATACATTAGAAGTTGATAGTTAAAAGGAATGTGTTTAATATTAAAGAGTGAATAATTGCAGACATTTGATATTAATGCTGTTATAACTTAATTTTAGTTTGGAGCATTATTGACCCAAGCGTCCTAAGCGTCGGGTTGCTGGAACATGGCGGTGGCAGAGAGTTCGTGCGGGTAGTTCACAAATTTTGTGCGTGTGTTTTCATGGAGTTCCAGACAGTGAAGTGGAGAAATAAGGGACCTGTGGCGAGAAGACGAAGCAGCGGTGTCACGGGCAGTAAGGATTGAAGGTATGTAAGACTTTAGACTGATTTATTGAGAGTATTATGGGAGGGAACGTTTGGGCTTGATGCTGCTAAGCGGGTTGCCATCGCGCAAGCGTTTTGGCGTTTGGTAAATCTACAGTTATACTACCCCCCACCACCTCCCCCTTTCAAAACACGCCTTTTAGCGTGTATTTGGATGGTTCAGCAGACGTGGTAACTGGAAAAAAACGTATTTTGATAAAAATTTATCACCAACCAGATCAGAGTTTTTCAGGTAATTTGTTGTTTTTTATTTGTTATTTGATATTCAGTGTTGTTTAATACCGAGGACCGTCACATTTTAGTATTTTTAACATTAGCCTAACCTAACCTAACCGAAAACTAACCTGTCTCGAGACCGGTCTAAACCCAGCTCATGTTCCCTGTTTATGGGTGCGCGACGGTCTAACCCCAGCTCACGTTCCCTGTTTATGGGTTCGCGAAGGTTTGTAATACTTCAATGTATCTATTTCAAGTCAAATATACATTTCCGCGCATCATCAAACCATACTAAGTCTACTACTAATAATATTAACCCATTAGTACCAACAGAATAGCGACAAAATAGGGGTAGCCTAGTATAACTAGATTTATCATATTTTTAATCACGTTGGTACGATTTACTTTAGCGGACTTAGGCTAGGCCCTATTAGAGATTAATTTTAGGTTTCCACGCATCCATCAACAACTTAGGCCTACACCTTTTTCTGGTCTGATACTATAGGCCTAGTCTTTATTTTCAGTTGAGGGTAAATTGCCATGTCCTATTCATGATTCCTCGGCTATTACAGACATTTTGAAGTGAACTAGGCTATGTTGGTGATTGTGAAAACTTGGTATTTAGGCTATATGATGCAGAGACAGTAGCTTAGTTTCATATATTTACATGAGGTAGGCCTATCTATAAATCAGCTGATAAGAGATTCAGTTTAACATCAGCTGGAAGAAAATGGACTAGCCTATACTAACAGAAACGATTTAACCCACTGAGCCCCAGTGACGCAGGGTTTGCGTCCACAATGTATGTAACGCTAAACCCCAGCGACGCAAACCATGCGTCCTGGCCGGTCCGGTCCCAATTACTCCGGTCCTATGGCACCTAGAGGGCTCAGATTTATATGGGAACTGTGTAAGTATCCCACGCAACCATGCCGATGGTTGAAAACTCAAAGTCCAACCGCGTGCGAGTGAGCGCGCAAAACACGGTATTTTGGGTGTTATTTTTGGGTGTTTTATTCTCGTCGAAAACCATATTAAAAGTTATTAACCCACTGAGCCCCAGCTAGTTTATAATAAATGTACCACCAGGGACTGGCTGTTTCTGAAAACAAAAAAAATCCAGAAACAATAGCGAATGGGTTAGGAATGAAGGAAAAACCAAAAAAAAAACTATCAAAAAGGTTAAAAATTGGTCCTACGGAGCCCCCGAAAGTCGATTTTACAAGAAACCGGTATTTGGGTGTATTTGGGTATTTTGGGTTGCTCTTGTAAAATCTACTTTCGGGGGGACAATTTTTAACCTTTTTGATAGTTTTTTTTGTGGCTTTTCCTTCATTCCTAACCCATTCGCTATTGTTTCTGGATTTTGTTTGTTTTCAGAAACAGCCGGTCCCTGGTGGTACATTTATTATAAACTAGCTGGGGCTCAGAGGGTTTGTAGTGAAACCAGCTTGATTAGTATTGTGGTTTTATTGTACAAACAATTGAGATCCGGTACATCACATCCTGTAACAACAACAATCCTTAGTAATACAGTTCTAAACAAAATAACTAATAAATATATGTAGTCTAGGAGTTTCTTATATCCCTATATTATATGCTAAACCTTCAATACATCTGAAATCATTAATACTTATTCCTTATATAGGTAAACCATAATCTCTTAGAAAGTCTTGACACCGACCTGTGTTTTGAAATGCTCGGCTGTCAGTGATCTAGTGGGCGGGAAAGGTAGCAGTGATGCGCTATGTAAAAGGGACCCTAAACATAAATGGCTAACTATATTTCATTACATTCTTACCTCGTAATATTTATGTATAGTCCTGGAGGTACATAGGAGCGCGCCGTTTCCTTCCAGATCGTCGAAGTGAGTCCAGCGATGACGGCATCTCCGGCGTTGAAGAGGGATTCCGCTCACTACCTTCTTGTGGGGCAAATCCTTCTGAGTTTTGTTCCTGGTTAAGTAACTCCTCGTGTGATGGTGTCAGGTTCACTTCTGCATCTGGAATGTCTTGGTGTTGTTGGGAGATGGACATGTTTGTGTCTGCATTCTCTCTGCTCTCTGGGGCCATGGGAGCAAGGTGCCTTAAGGAAACTGTAGTAATTCTGCCATCTGGGAACTTGACATGGGCATATTCAGGGTTCACATCCACAACCTCAACCTCATCAACTAAGGGATCACTCTTGCTATATCGCACTTGTCGCTTGAGGAGGGCAGGGCCTTTGCAAGCGAGCCATGTAGGTAGTGTCTGTCCGGATGTTGACCTCCTAGAATGCTGGAAGAAACGTTCATGTGGTGTGCAGTTTATAGAGGTGCACAATAATGATCGGATGGAGTGGAGTGCATCAGGAAGCACCATTTCCCACTGAGAGACATCTAAATTCCTGGTTTTGAGAGCTAGCATCACAGTCTTCCATATTATTCCATTATATCTCTCTACCTGGCCATTTCCTCTAGGATTGTATGGTGTTGTACGGCTGGTTGCAACCCCTTTCTTACACAAAAATTCTTTTAGCTCTTCAGACATGAAAGATGTTCCTCTATCAGTGTGTATATAAGCTGGCATACCAAATATAGAGAACAGCTGCACCAGACATTGTATTACAGTAGCAGTAGTCATGTTGGAGCAAGGGAATGCAAAGGGGAATCTAGAGTATTCATCTACAATAGTAAGTATGTACTTATTTTTTGATTGAGATGGAAGTGGGCCTTTAAAATCCATGTCGAGTCTCTCAAAGGGCTGAGTTGCCTTAATCAATGATCCAGATTTTGCCTTGAAAAATTGAGGTTTCAGTTTAGAGCATGTGGGGCATGATGTTGTCATTTTCTTTACGTCTTCAACGGAATAGGGCAAATTTCGACCTCGGACAAAATGAGCCATTCGGGTTACTCCAGGGTGACATAGGTTATCATGCAACTCTTTGAGTTTATCTGTACCAGTAGCTCCACACACACGTGAAAATGCATCTGCAGGAATGTTCTCTGAGCCCGGGCGGTACACAATGTCATAATGGTAACATGAGAGTTCTATACGCCATCTTGCTATTTTGTCATTTTTAATTTTGCCAGCTGATTTAGAGTTCAACATGAATGCCACGCTGCGCTGATCTGTGACAAGCCGAAAATGATGTCCGATGAGATAATGTCGCCACTTTCTTAAAGCTTCTACAATGGCATAAGCTTCTTTCTCCACTGATGAGTGCTTCTGTTCACTACTTGAGAGAGTTCTGGAGAAGAAAGCCACTGGACGGTCATTCTGGGTAAGGGTCGCAGCAATCGCATGATCTGAAGCATCGGTTTCTACTGTGAAGGGAGAGTTTGGGTCTATTGATAGTATCACAGAATCAGCAATGTCTTTCTTTAGATTTTCAAAAGCTTGAGCTGCTGTAGCAGATAAGGGAAACCCATCAGCATGAGAGAGGGGCTGTACTTTTTCTGAAAACCCAGGTATCCATCGAGAGTAGTGAGCAAGCATTCCCATCATCCTGCGTAGCGAAGCCATGTCCTGTGGTAGTGGGAGTTTCAATAGTGGCTCTAGACGTTCTTGGTCAGGTCTGATTTCTCCCTCCTTTATAGAGTAACCAAGCAGATTAATGGACCGGAGGCGAAAGTCACATTTGTCATAATTTAGGGTCAGGTTATACTTCTTGGCAACATCCATAAAGTGCTTCAGATTTTCATCATGGTCTTCTTCAGATTCACCACATACCGTAACATTATCCACATAAGCGAATGTACCCTTCACACTTTCTTTTTCAAGGATTTCATCAATAACTCTTTGGAAACTGGCCACTCCATTTGTCACTCCGAAAGGGATACGATTAAATTCATAAAGCTTTCCTCCTGCTTCAAATGCTGTGTAAGGTTTCTCCTCTTCTTTTATCTCCACTTGATGGTATGCACTTCTCAAATCCAATGTACTGTACACTCTAAAATAACTTTTAATATGGTTTTCGACGAGAATGAAACGGCGCGTTTGGGCCGAACCACCTCTTCCGATCGTCTAGATGTTTGTTGACATAACGCTCGACGTGCTCGGTTCACACATGCACGAATTAACGTCCCACCCGGCCACGACCAAAAAAATAGGCAGGACGGCATCAATCTGGAGGCCCCATGGTACACATGAACGAATTAACGTCCCGTCCGGCCCCGTCCCCTTTTGCTCGGTTCACACATGCACGAATTAACATCCCTTCCGTCCTTGACCCCTTAATTCGCCTGCAAACGAGCAAGGACGCCGGCAAAATCGCCTATGGTCGGTACACGGACATGCGGTGTCGCCAGCTCACGTGACGCGACGGTGACACATCGCCGACTCTCCTTCCAACGGTTTTTGGCGCCGTTCTCATCCCGTTCGTCGGCATCTAGACGCCGCCAGTCGACGTCTAGACGCAGTCTGTTGGCGTCTAGACGTCGACTGCTCCCATGGGTGTCCCGGCCTGACACGTTTTGTGGCAGTTGCCCCGGCCCACGCCGATCATTTTATGCATGCACAAATTGTTCACCGTCTCCCGCCCCGTGTCCCGGCGACACCACACGTCCTTGTGCCGACCATAGGCGATTTTGCCGGCGTCCTTGCCCGTTTGCAGGCAAATTAAGAGGTCGGGGCCGGACGGGACGTTTATTCGTGTGTGTGTGAACCGAGCTTTAACCCGGCAAGTGCGGATCTCCTTATATGAGGTTTACCGGTGCGCTGCGGATCTCCTCATATAATCCAAGGCCTAAAAAAAAAAACATTTAAATCAGCCCAGTATAATTTTTTTTGGTAAAAAGTTACCTTGGTCCCGTTAAAATATCCTCAAGTAACCTATTAAAAACTGTTCAGGGGACTGGTTAGAACTTGTAGGTTGTTTAATTGAAGGTCGGAAATCAGTATTTACTGAGAAATAAAAGTCTTAAAATGCGCTATGGTTTACGGGAGGGTCTGTACGCTGCCACATACGCGCGGCCCCGCCCACTGCCCAAAATGTACAAATATTAGATTAGATTAGATTAACTTAACCTAACCTAACCTAACCTAACCTAACCTAACCTAACCTAACTTAACTTAACTTAACAACTTAACCCCTTCAGACTCATATGACGCAGAGGATGCCAGATTAGCAATAAGAAATAGAGTTCTCTCACTCTTATAATTACCTCTCCAAAATTAGTTTTCTGCCCACATCTAACTCAAAGACAACTGCAGAGGTTGACGTAACTAAACTAAAGGTTTCTAAATACCCCTGATGGTAACAAAGGTTTTAAAGTATCCCTAATAGGCTCAAAATTGCGTCATATGTCGGAGAGGGTTAACTTAACTTAACTTAACTTAACTTAACTTAACCTAACCTAACCTGCGACACCGCATGTCCGTGTACCGACCATAGGCGATTTTGCCGGCGTCCTTGCTCGTTTGCAGGCGAATTAAGGGGTCAGGGACGGAAGGGATGTTAACTACTGATTTCCGACATTCAATTAAACATCCTACAAGTTCTAACCAGTCCCCTGAACAGTTTTTAATCCGTGGAGCCCCGGCTAGTTTTGTATTGTTTGTTCACCAGAACCCGGCCGGTTTTCAAAAAATTGTTTTATTCCAGAAACAATAGCGAATGGGTTAGGAATGAAGGAAAAACCACGAAAAAACGCTCAAAAAGCTTAAAGAATGGTCCTACAGAGCCCCCGAAAACGGATTTTACAAGAGTAAAAAATTGAAGGCAATTACCCCAAAAAAACAGGTTATTGCACGCTCACGCGCACATGGACTTTGAGAGTTTTCAACCATCGGCACGGTTGCGTGGGATACGTACACAGTTCCCATACAAATCTGAGCCCTCTCGAGTGGCTACACCTGTGGTTACGGTCGGAGAAATTAGGGTGACTCGTCAGACGCGTCGCTGGGGCTGTGCGTTACATACATCGCCGACGCGCCAGACGCGTCGCTGGGGCTGGACGGGTTAATAGGTTGCTTGAGGATATTTTAACAGGACCATAGGTAAACATTTATACAGTATATATATATATATATTTTTTTTTTTTTTTTTTTTTATTGGCCCTTGGCCATGCCAAATATCACTCCTCCACATCCCCTCCTTCCACCCCCCCCCCCTTCAATTATCACCTATTCTCCCCCTTATTCCCTTATTCTTAGGTATATTTTTGTGCTAACAAGAGCGAGTTGCTAGCAGGCTGTGCTCATATGTGTTACCAAGCGAGTGCAAGAGAGAGAGAGAGAGAGTATCGATCGACAGTCTCTCTCCAGACGTGGGGAGGAGTGGAGGAGCGGGAGGTTGGCTCAGCCATAAGTTATGTAACTCCCGGCCTCTATCGCCGATTTTGATCATCCAAACGCTGTTTCCACTTGTTTTAATGTTGTAACAGGTTAATACCTTTATAATCAACGTAAAATAGGCACATATGGATAAGTATTAATGATTTTTATGGTATGATGACGATTTGAGTTTAGGAAACAGTCTAAATGCCTCCGCACAGGGAGGGGTGGCCAATACCCCATCTACGCACTTAAGAGGTTAAGCATAGTTACGTTTGCTGTGTGTGTTTTTTTTTTTGTTTTTTTTTTTGCCCCCTGCTGGCAATATATATGATGATAACAATAAATCTAGGGGGGTGAGGGGTGTATCCCACGGCCTAAACTTTAATTGAACCGCCAATATGGGAAATAAGTTAGATGCGCGAAGTAGCCTACTAACCTCGAGCACAATGTAAACACCGAGTTATCTTTATATTTCGTCTAATATTATTAATATTAGAGTTTCCCATTTCCTTTTTGGGTGTTTCGTAGGCTATACCAGAAAAGGGTGTAGCTTGGTGTTGGATGCGTGGAAACCTGCGTGGAAAACTCTTACCAATGATTTTAACACCTAACGAGCAGCCTAGGCGGTAATTTATATGTACCGCCCAGCGGGGTGTTTTTACCCTAAATAGGGTTGTTTACGTGATCATTTTCATGCCTAAATAAGACCCAGAGCGTAAAACAAGTATCTATCCCTGTCCCTGAAAGGGCATAAACAGAGCTTTCCAATGACACCCCAACCATCCTTGTACGACCGACCGCTAGTTTTCTTGCAACGATCGCACAACACGAGTGCAAAAACCATGTAATTAGGTACTTTCCCTACATAATTCCCTGTGTAGCGAGTGTGAGGGGGAAGGAAGGGTGGTTTTCACTTCAGTTGGCCCACCGCGGTGGTGTGCGACGGTCATAGCCTTACTACGCTCCTCACACCGCTCAGCTCTCTCTCTCTGCAACATTACGTGCTGAAAATGGCACACAACATAAGTTGTGAACCGCCACTTAGTCCAAATTTCTTTCACACGACATAAGTTGTGCGCCGCCAATAAAGGGTTAATAGCACGATTTTCCCCAGTGTTTTTGTTTTTTGTTATTTATAATTTGTTAATTTTCATCAATATACTATTATAGTGTTTGCAAATAATTACAAATCTCGGAAAAACCGGTTTTCCCCATTAACCATCGATATTAGACACGGCCCCTGATAGTGGCGCGGGAGGGCTATGAAGTACTGTACAGTGCAATTGACCACTTGCGAGTTTCGTTCTAGCCTAGAATCTATAAGGAAGTTGGAGCTGTAGACATCGATAATGAGCAGATTTACCAGCTATAAAATTGTTGTAGTACATCTATAAATACATAAAACCCAATTAAACATACTTTTTAGCCATCAGAAACCTACATTAGTATTGCATTTATATTTACTATCGATGTCTACAGTTACAACTTCCTTATAGCCTGAAACTCGCAAGTGGTCAATTGAAGAGTAAAAAGCAAAACAGTGCGATAATAATTAATAACCTATGTATACGAAACCTGGGGAACATTTTTGATTTTGATGTCACTATTTTCCCCAGTTTTTATTATTGGAATCTGTTACTTTTCATCGATATACTGTATAGAGTTTTGATTTAATTACAAACCTCGGATTAACCATTTTGCCCATTATCCAACGAGTGGGGAGGGTAATGAAGATCAGGGAAAATGAGTGGTTAAATGCGTAACACGGCGAAAATAGCGTATTTTAGCAAAACTTGGCTGGGGTTTTAAGGTTTTGGAAAGTCATAAAACCCAATATTTTGAAAACCCGAGCCAAGTTTTGGCAAAATTTGGCTCGGATTTTGCGATTTTAACAGTCGATATTCTTAAAAATCTGAAAACTAATGGGGCTAAACGTGAAGGAGAAAGGAGTCCACAAAAAGCGAACCAAAGTCATTAACCTAATATCGCAATTTGGCTCAGATTTTTCCATTTTACAATAATTCAAGAAAACCCGATTTATCGAAAACCCAAGGCAACTTTTTGGTAAAAGTGGGCTCTGATTTTGCTATTGTTCATAGTCGAAAAACACTAACCTAGTTTCGAAAGTAATACAGTATGTTTTGTGTCTTACCTAGTTTTTATAAACATACAGGTTATAATAGTTAGACTAAAGTTGGCTCAGGTGTTGCGGTATTGGAAATTATACAACCCAGTAACCAGGTAACCTATAGGCCTACCGGTACCTAGTAGCCTATAGTGGATGCGAGACTAACCCTCACTTTACACACAGCATGTGTCTGTAGTACCTAGTACTTGGGATTCAAGACTAACCCTCACCTAACAGCTAACACCTAGAATGTATCCGTAGTAGGCTACCTAGTAGGCTACGTGGGATACAAGACTAACTCTTACCTACCAGATAGGAAGTGTTCCTATAAGTCTGTTTATTTTCAGCTTTGAGTAAATGGCCATGTCCAAATCATGATTTATCGGCTATTACGGAGATTTTGTACCAACATATGTTGTTTACCGGTGACGTATTTTGTATTTGATTTCAGCTACATTACACGATTTTATGATTGTGGAGATGAAACAAATGGTCGTCTGGTAAAAGAAAGGCAGACATAATTATCTAATTCGTTTACAATACAAGATAATATGCATATATTTGTTGGTTAGCAGTAGTCATATTCACTTTCTCTCCTCCCTCTCTCTCTCTCTCTCTCTCTCTCTCTCTCTCTCTTCTCTCTCTCTCTCTCTCTCTCTCTCTCTCTCTCTCTCTCTCTCCTCTTTCTCTATATCTCTCTCTCTCTCTCTTCTCTCTCTCTCTCTCTCTCTCTCTCTCTCTCTCTCTCTCTCTCTCTCTCTCTCTCTCTCTCTCTCTCTCTCTCTCTCTCTCTCTCTCTCTTCTCTTATCTCTCTCTCTCTCTCTCTCTCTCTCTCTCTTACATACATGTAGGCCGCAGCGGTTCTAACAATACGACATAATTAGCCTCAATTAGCTGGCTAAAAATTATCCTCCCCTCTCTTCTTCCAACCTGCCTCGCATCTCTCGCTCTCGCTCTCGCTCTCTCTCGCTTTCGCTCTCGCTCTCTCGCTTTCGCTCTCGCTCTCTCGCTTTCGCTCTCGCTCTCTCGCGCTCTCGCTCTCTCGCGCTCTCGCTCTCGCTCTCTCGCTCTCTCGCTCTCTCGCTCTCGCTCTCTCGCTCTCTCTCTCTCTCTCTCTCTCTCTCTCTCTCTCTCTCTCTCTCTCTCTCGATTCTCTCTTCTCTCTCTCTCTTCCTCTCTCTATCTCGCTCGCTCTCTCGCTCTCTCTCTCTCCTCTCTCTCTCTTTCTCTCTCTCTCTCTCTCTCTCTCTCTCTCTCTCTCTCTCTCTCTCTCTCTCTGTCTCTCTCTCTCGCTCGCTCTCTCTCTCGCTCGCTCGCTCGCTCGCTCTCTCTCTCAGAAACAACATTTAAAGTTCAAATTCTTAGGGTCCGGGAACATTTTTGCTTTCACTCGCCCTTTCTCTTGTCTCGTATAATTGGTGAATTTTATAAGGGGAGGAGGATTTCCAGCCCCCTGCCCCCAGAAGGAAAAGTAACAGAAGGGGTTAACTGATATTAAGCCTTTCAAGTTACGAGAACGCCTTTCCACCTTTTATTCTGGCTCTTGGTAGACGATTTTGTCAGGTTTGGGAGGCAAAGAGTTCGAAATAAACCGATGATTTTTTTTTTTTTTTTTTTTAATAGACACTATTATTATTCTCTATGATAATACACCTCTTTTCATTCAGTTTTCCCTTCCTTGTTCCTGATATCATATTGTAACCCCTTCTCTACCGGTAATGTACTTTTCATTATATTCGGGCAACCTTTAGACGATTTTGCTCAGCTTAGGAAGGACATCTACCCATTGAAAAGCTGCAGACGATCTCAATTAATCTTTTTAGCTACCATATATCCTTCCTAAGTTTCATTAAATTCGTCTATATGTAGCTGCCATATATTAGGAAAGACGTCGCCGGTACAGAAGGGGTTAAAGTCATAATTTTGGCGCATATCCATTATTCGCGGACATCAAAGCCAAGGGGCCAAAGGGGGTCAGTCTTTGCGAAGGCTATGGATGCTGACAGATTAGTTTTGGACGAACAGAGCGACAAAGGCAGAGATAAGGGAAAATAGAATAATAGGCCGAGCGAGGTTTGGGGCCGGGGGAGTGCTGGAGGGACCCTTGGTGACCCTGGCCTCTGGGTCTTCTGGATGACCTAGATGTGTGTGAATTTGTATTTTGTGTTTGTGTGTTCATTGTTTTCTGTTGTGTTTTGTGTTGTCTCTATTCTTGCTCTGTCTTGAGTCGCCCCCCCTTCCCCCCCAAAAAAAAAAGGAAAAGTGAGAATTGGGCCTGAGCATATAGATAGATAGATAGATAGATTTGGTTCGAGGGGGCTGGTGATCGTTAGTGGTGATTGGGTGGGTGAATTTTGTTTTACTATGTGCATGAAGGATACAAAAGGCTGTAACGAGTGTCTCCCCCAAAGCCAATGGAGTGACAGAGACAAATTCAAGGGACGTTGGGGCCAAAATGCCTGGACACACGAAGTTTAAAGCTTTGTAAGCCATAGGATGAAGGAAAGATCGATTGAGGGAGAGAGCTCTGAAGAACACTAGTTGTTGTAATAGCGATAGAAGAGTGAAAGATGCAACATTGTGCCGTCTAGAAGGAGATTGTAGGGAACTAGAAAGAGGAAGTGAGTTGATGAGGAAAAATTATTTTGACTTCTCTTTCGAGAAGTGCGGTATTGTTGAAACCACCCCATAAATGCGATCAATACTCGATACATGGACGCACTGTGCCTCGATACAGAGCAAGAAGCTATGCGGGGTTGAAGAACCCACGGAGACGGTTGAGCACACCTAACTTTTGGGAAACTGTTTTAGCAAGTGTCCTGTCTACTCTCGGCCATGTTATAAATTCCAAAGAAATAATACGAGCTCTTAAAACATTAACTTAACTTATGATTAATATCTCACACACACACTTACTGAACACTTACTGTACACACACTGAACATTTACACTGTACATGCACATTTACTGTACACACACTTGCTGAACATCTACACTACATGCACACTTACTGTGCACACACACTAACTGAACACTTACACCGTACATGCACACTTACAGTATACACACACACACACACACACACACACACACACACCCACACACACACAAACACACACACACACCATTCACACACACACACACATACACACACACCCACACAACCCACCCCCACACACACAGCAACACACACTCACTCACACACACACACACACACACACACTTGGGTTTCACGGGGGAAGCAGGACTTTTAAACTGTCTGCCTCTCTTTTAACCCTACATGTTTAGTCGTTGTATGGTTCGCCTCTGTTACGTGTGTGTGTGTGTGTGTGTGTGTGTGTGTGTGTGTGTGTGTGTGTGTGTGTGTGTGTGTGTGTGTGTGTGTGTGTGTGTGTGTGTGTGTGTGTGTGTGTGTGTGTGTGCGTGTATGTGTGTGTGCGTGTGTGTGTCTGTGTGGCGTGTGTATGTGTGTGTATATGTGTGTGTGTGTGTGGTGTGGGTGTGTGTGTGTTTTGTTTTCCCCTACATTTCAACTACTTCCTCTCGGGCATAGGCTGAGAACCTGTACATTCAACCGTTCTACATTCACTTTTAGCTGGAACCAGCCCCTGCCATCTTGTCTGTGTGTGTGTGTGTGTGTGTGTGAAACGTCTGTGTGCGTGTGAATGACAGTGTTACCGTACACTAAGACTGCACAAAATAGTTAGTATTTCGAAGATCTTGCAGCTCATTGCAGGAAAATTGCCATGGTGGAATAATAGATTGCATAGTGTATTCGTTTCTATGTAAAGTACTTCAGGACTTGACTACACTTGCAGGGGTTCGAATCCCCCCACGGAGACATCAGACTGGCTATAACTTTTCTGGCGATAGTTTTTGTCTTGAACTTGGTCTGGTTGATTTGGGGAGTGTGGCGCGAGTTTGTGTTTTGCGCGGGCTTTTATTATATTTGGTGGTGTGTGTGTGTAGGCCTATTCATAATTGTATTCATAATTGTAGTTTGACAGGAATTGAGTTTTTGGCTCGTATTGTCCCGCTTCTTAGACATTATCATTAATGACAATTACCCATCTCCTTGCTCAAGGGAGATGGTAACCGCCGGCTATGTCTCAGAAAACCTTAATCAACCTGAGCGAGATTTGAACCCGGGCCTGCTGGGTTGCAGGCAGGGATGGCACCACTGAGCTGCGCGCGCGCGTGCGTGCGTGTGTATGTTACTCACTCAGTTACTTGTTCGTCAAGGGGAATCCACGCAATGCGAGCTAAGCTCATTATTATCGCGCCTCCTTAACTGGGAATGTATTGCGTGAAATGCATGTTAACGTGTGTTATGTCCTGTTGGAATGGCTGTGGATGTGTGTGTAGTCTGTATTTAGCCAATTGGCGACATTGGAAACGAAGGCTTAGGGTGGATCTGTATGGTACCATTCTCACTATAGACGGTACCGTCTCGCCCGAAGGCTTAGGGGTAGCCATACAGCTTAGGTTGAACATATAGCATACCCATCTCGCCTTGTACCATTTTTGCCAACCCCAGATGGGACCGTCACAAACCGTCGTCCACTTTATTCCAGGTACCTATTTACAGCTAGTTGTGAACTTGAGGCTAACACATGAAAAGGGAGACCAAGCCCAATTTGTCTCCAGCCCGGTATGGGATTGAAAACCCCCGACCACTGGTGTGTTGCTGAGACGAGAGCTCTACGTACTAGGCTACGGGTGGTGATTGTGGTTTTGTGTGTGTGTGTGTGTGTGTGTGGTGGTGTGTGTGTGTGGTGTGTGTGTGTGTGTGTGTGTGTGTGTGTGTGTGTGTGTGTGTGTGTGTGTGTGTGTGTGTGTGTGTGTGTGTGTGTGTGTGTGTGTGTAAGTAAGTGAGAGAGAGGGAGAGATAGAGTTAGTAGGGACTTTTAATTAAGCAAGTATTTTAAATATTCCCATTTACTCGGATTATAGCATTTTTTTATATACCTGGTTTCATTAATGAGGCTGAGATATTTTAAAACTCGTGCATTTGGCTCTCGACATCAAGGTCTTGTGATTTCCGATTCCTATTGATTTGCTGGGATAATTTTTTGTGTTTTTCTTTGATGTTTTGTGTGTATTTTACTTGTTCCTTTATTTCTTGTTTCTTTTCTTTCTTCCTTTCTTATATGTTCTTCTTTTCTGTTCATGAATTTTCACCTTTTTCTTTTCTTTCTCCCTTCTTTCATTTCTTTGTACCTCTTCCTTCCTTTCTGTTAATTAATTTTGTGTTCTTCCTTTCATTTATATCTACTTTTCCTTCCTTTTTCTTTCGTTTACCTTTTCTTCTTCCTCCCTTCCTTCCTTCCTTTCTTTCTATCTTTCCTCGTTTCTTTCTTTATGCCTCCTTTCTCTCTCTCTCTCTCTCTCTCTCTCTCTCTCTCTCTCTCTCTCTCTCTCTCTCTCTCTCTATATCTCTATATATATATATATATATATTATATATATATATATATATATATATATAATATATATATATATATATATATATATATCTATTATATAGATATATATATATTCTCCTCTTATTTATTGATTATCAGTCTTGCCTCCTTTATTTATTTCTACCTTTCCTCCTCTCTCTCTATCTTTCCTCCTTCCTTCTTTCTCTCTATCTTCCCTCATTTCCTTTGAAGATCTTCTGCATCTTTCCTCCTCTCTCCTGTCTTTGCAACAATCTCGATTATTCCAAATGTACCTTTCACCTGCACTTCCTCCCTTTCGGATAAATGTGTACTTCTATCTTTGTTCCTTATTTCTTTCTATCTGACTTTGGCACTCCTGTTTCATCTAAACAGAAAACCGAAATCATTGTCCTCCTTCTACTTTCCTCTCGAGTCTATCAATGGTTCAGAAGTTGTTAAGAAGGCAAAAACAAATAATGGCTTTATAGGCAGGTCATGTGAGCATAAAATCCAAAGACGTGATCCTAACCCTGTACAATTCCTTAGTCCGCCCTTTTCTGGAATACTGCGTTCAATCCTGGTGCCCATTAGTACCAAAAAGATATAAACAAGCTAGAACGAGTTTCAACGTTAGCGTTACCAAAATGATACCTAGGCTAAAGACACAAACCATACGAAGAGCGTCTTAGCGAATTAAATCCTATTTCCTTTAACCAGCCGCCCAGATTAAGAGGCGACTTTAATCCAAGTGTTTAAAATCATCAAAGGCATCGACAATATGAACTGGAGTAAGTACTTCATTATCGACCAATCTAATTACCGCGGGGGAAAACGGTTTTTGCAAAATTATTGGTAAATCTTTTAACTTTTTTCGGCTACGAATCTAAGAAGGCGTCTTCAATCGGAGTTGTCAACTTGTGGAATGGGCGTCCCCGAGGACGTTATAGACTGCAAGCACCAGTGATTCATTTAAATTCCCGCATAGACAACTATCTCGCATGCAAACCCGCGCCTGACTGCGTTTGTACCTGGCATAACTTTATCCTCCCCTCATGTTACTAACCACATATGTCCCCTAATAACTTCCTTAGTCCTGCCACGTTAGTGGCAGGGCAGTAGGTCTAGTAGGTAGTTCCCTTCTCCAATGTTCCATTACCAACTCTAAACAACGGTTTGGACACTTGATCCTCAGTGTTTTGAGGACAAGCAACTAGAAGGGTCACTAGATCTGTTGTTGCTTGATTTCCTTTGTAATCCTTTGTA
>CM064528.1:47714624-47752124 GCA_032716605.1 Paralithodes platypus
CATCATTTATCGGTTATTTTTCTCTCCCGCGATAATGTAGCACAAGTGGGTTGCATACAAGATCGTTATATAACACCCAGACACCGGCACACACCGCCCGCTCGCCTCAGTTGACTCACAGACAGGGAGAGGGGAGGGTTGCCTGTGGCTCTCTCTCGCCTGAGATTATGACCGGGTGGCAATCTTCGTTTTTCACCACCCAAATGCTTTTCCAACTTATTTTAGCACTCTTGAAGGTTCATATATACATCATATATGTAAAATAAAAGCATACCGAAAACAATAATGCTCTATATTGTAAATATAACGAATTCTGTCAGAATCCAAGGCTAGAAATGCACAAATAACTACCCTAGCCCCTAGGTCTATTTTGCGCTTGTCAGGTTAAGGAAGCCATACTGGCGATCTGAGAGCAGATTATGAGAAGAGAAATGCTTAAAAAATTTGGAAGCAAGAATAGTTTCAAAAACTTTAGAAAGACAAGAAATGAGAGCAATTGGACGATAGTTGGAGGGTTGAGAGCGGTCACCCTTCTTTGGGACAGGTTGAATGTGAGCAAACTTCCAGCATGAAGGGAAGACGTTAGAGGATAGACAGAGACGAAAGAATTTGCCTAGGCAAGGAGTCAGCACGGAAGCACAGTGTTTGAGAACAACAGGAGGAACACCGTCCGGACCGTACGCCTTATTACTACAATACTGTATGTGAGTTTATGTACAGTACAGTGTGAATGTATGAGCTGTGATAATGTTGATCTAGTTCAATTACAATACTGTAGGCCTATGTGATTTTATGTACAGTACAGTGTGAGTGATTGAGCTGTGATATTATGTTGATCTAGTTCAATTACAATGTGATTTTATGTACAGTACAGTGTGAATTTTTGAGCTGTGATATTATGTTGATCTAGTTCAATTACAATAATGTGATTTTATGTACAGTACGGTACAGTAGTGTACCTGGAATGTTGGCAGAGTGTATTTATATATTGAACTATAGTTTGACTGCTATATTGTATAATTATAATGTTTAGTATATGGGACTACCATATTTATCATATTTTACCATATTATAATTTGTACCAGAATGTTTTATATTGAGAACTTGTATCAAGAATATATACTGTATTAAACTTTACTAAAATTCTGATGGAATAAAATATTTGTTGTTAAAAAAAAAAAAAGGGACACTTGTGAATTGGCTCCACGTGCCGTGTCCTGGGCAACATCTGTACAAAAGTTTAATTTACATAACTTTATGCATATGGCAGAAATTCACCATAGTTTTGTTTATTTTATTCATATATACAGTATATTATATATATATTATATATATATATATATATATATATATATATATTTATATATATATATATATATATATATACTGTTTATATATTATATATATATTTTTTTTTTTTTTTTTTTTTTTTTTTTTTTTTTTTCTATGTGATTGAGGGAGGCAAAAGGCATAACTGCCTATAGCGAGTGCCTCCCCCATAGGTGAAAGAGTGACAGGGCCAAAATCAAGGGACGTTCGAGCCAAAATGCCTGGACACACGGAGTTTGAAGCAATTTAAGTCATAGGAAGTGGGAAAAACTGATTCTGGGAGAGAGTTCCAGAGCTCAGCTGTGAGTAGAAGAAAGTTTGAGAGTAACGTTTCACTCTTGGGTTGGAGAGTTGCACAGAGTAGGGGTGGGATTGAGTTGCAAGACGGGTACCACGTGCCCTACGTAAAGGAGGTGGTATGCACTGGGATAGCTCTGAGGAACACTGATTATTATAGTAGCGATAGAATAGCGAGAGAGATGCAACATTGCGGCGGAGAGAGAGAGATTGCAGAGAGTTGGTGAGTGGACGGGAGTTAATGATACGAAAGGCCTTCCTTTCAACTTTGTCTAGGAGAGCGGTGTGAGAGGAACCTCCCCACACATGTGAACAATACTCAATACAAGGGTGCACTATGCCCCTGTACAGAGCAAGAAGCTGTGCAGGGGAAAAGAACCCCCTAAGGCGGTTGAGCACACCCAGCTTCTGGGAGGCTGCCTTAGCAAGACTGGTAATATGGTCCTTCCAAATGAGAGCAGAAGAAAAAGAGACACCAAGAATATTGAGAGAAGATGAAGGGTTGATTTTTGTATTGTGGAAGAATAAGGGATAGTCCGCTGGGAGATCCTGATGGGTAGATAGATGGAGAAATTGGGTTTTGGAAGCATTAAAGTTAACAAGGTTTTCTCTGCCCCAATTGGAAATAGTATTTAGATCAGAATTTAAGAGTTGTATGGCTTCATTACGTTTGTCGTTGAGGGATTGCTGGCTGGGGCGTTCTGAAAAAGTAATGGAGTAGTGTAAGGTTGAGTCGTCTGCGTATGAATGGATGGGAATTAAGGTACAGTTAAGGAGATCATTTATAAAAATTAGAAAGAGAATAGGAGATAGGACAGAGCCCTGAGGAACACCGGAGTTTATAGGGTGAGGAAGTGAACAATGGCCGTCCACAACCGCGGCTATGGAACGGCCGGAAAGGAAATTAGAGACAAAGGCACAGATGCAGGGATAGAAACCGAAGGAGGGTAGTTTAGAAATTAAAGATTTATGCCAGACTCTATCGAAGGCTTTCGATATGTCTAGTGCAATAGAAAAAGTCTCACCGAAGTCCCGAAAGGAGGATGACCAAGAGTTAGTAAGATATGAAAGAAGATCACCAGTAGAGCGACCCTTAAGGAAGCCATACTGGCGATCTGAGAGCAGATTATGAGAAGAGAAATGCTTAAGAAATTTGGAAGCAAGAATAGTTTCAAAAACTTTAGAAAGACAAGAAATGAGAGCAATTGGACGATAGTTGGAGGGTTGAGAGCGGTCACCCTTCTTTGGGACAGGTTGAATGTGAGCAAACTTCCAGCATGAAGGGAAGACGTTAGAGGATAGACAGAGACGAAAGAGTTTGCCTAGGCAGGGAGTCAGCACGGAAGCACAGTTTTTGAGAACAACAGGAGGAACACCGTCCGGACCGTACGCCTTATTAGTGTTAAGCCAGAGAGGGTAGAAAGTACATCTTTAGAAGAGATTAGGATATTAGGCATAAGTAAGAGAGAGGAGGGCAGAGAGGGAGGAATAGCACCGGAAACATCCAAGATGGAGTTTCTAGCAAAAGTTTGAGCGAAGAGTTTAGCTTTGGTAGAGGAAGAAGTGATGGTAGTGCCATCAGCGTGGGAAAGGGGAGGGAAAGACGAGGAAGAGAAATTGTTGGAGTGGTTTTTGGCTAGATGCCAGAACGCTTGGTATAAACTAGAGTTGGATAGTTCAGTGCATTTATTATTGATGAAAGAGTGTTTGGCAAGTCCGAAGAACAGATTTGGCTTGATTCCGGGCAGAAACATATGAAGAATGAGAGTCTTGAGTTTTAAGGCGTCGGTACCGTTTTGGATGCTTCCTCCTTATTGCGGACAGCAGTATCATATGTGTGACTAAACCAAGATTTTTTAGCACTAGTCTGATAGGAAGAGAATGGAAATGTATGCTTCCATGCCCGATAGGATTACCTCGGTAATGCGTTCAGCACTCTCCGAGGGTCCTCGGCCACGGAAGCAGAAATCATTCCATGGGAAATCAAAGAAGTACTGCCGGAGAGCCTCCCAGTCGGCAGCGCCAAAAGTGCCACAAGCGCCGCCGGCTAGGAGGATCGGGTGGCCGTACTGGAGAGATAGGACAGGTGACAGAGATAAGTTTATGGTCGGAGGAGCCCAAAGGAGAGAAAAGATCGACAGTATAAGAAGAAGGGTTAGAAGTTAGAAACAGGTCAAGAATGTTGGGGCCGATCTCCGATGCGATCCGGGATACGGGTGGGTTGCTGAACTAACTGCTCTAGGTCATTTAGGATAGAAAAGACGTAGGCTTGTTCACCAGGTGGATCAGTAGTGTGAGAGGAGAGCCATTGGCGGTGGTGAACGTTTGAAATCTCCTAAGATGGAGATTTCTGAGAAAGGAGAAATGGATAGAATGTGTTCCACTGTAGAGTTTAGATAGTCAAAGAATTTGGGAAAGTTGGTAGAGTTAGGGGAAAGATAGACAGCACAGAAATATTTAGTAAGAGAATGACAGGAAGTTTGAGCCATAAAGTTGAGAATTCAGAGGAGTCGAAATCGGGAACACAAGAGCAAGTGAGTTTGTTGTGCACATATGCACAACATCCGCCTTTGGCTTTGAAACTAGGATAGAGAAAGTAGGAGGATACAGAGAAGGGGCTGCTGGATGTTGCTACAGACACCTGAGTTTCGGTGAGGAAGAGAAGATCAGGTTTGTAGGAGGAGAGATGGTGCTCAACAGAGTGAAAGTTAGAGGAAAGTCCACGAATGTTGCAGAAATTAATATAAAGAGTAACAGGCCGAGGTCCAGGTAATTGTGTGGGGTCGTCAGGGGATGGTCGGCCGGGTGTGAGAGCATTTATGGTCCCTCCCCCTGGGGACTCCGAGGCTGGGCTAGATTTTTTTTTTTGTTTTTTTTTTAAATTTTGGTGTGGAGGAATGAAGTGTGGTGTGCATGTTTAGTGTAGTGAAGTGGATAGGAGGAGGAGGTGTTTATGAGAGCTAGCTGGATTGCTCTCAGTGTAAATGAGGCACAAAGAAAATTAGTAAGAGAGGCCAAGAAAATGAAACAGGAGTTCCAGCGACTCTTGATCACATGCCTATAACCTCACCTGGGTCTAGCCCTGATCGATTGGTGCCTACAATCTCCCCACAGGTTACTGGTATACCTTTATATTATATACTAGCCGAGGTACCCGCACTCTGTGTGGATTAAGGGGGGTAGTGCTTGTTTTTGGGTCTATTTATCAAGTCAGCGTAAGCAGAGTGGTATCCCCCCCCCCCCCCGTATAGTGGTACAATCCCGGCCGAAATGTTTGTCCATCTGTCTGTAAGGTAATAATAATAATAATAATAATAATAATAATACTAATACTAATAATACTAATAATAATAATAATAATAATACTAATACTAATAATAATAATACTAATACTAATACTAATAATAATAATACTACGGTAATACTAATAATAATACTACTACTAATAATAATAAGGTAATAATAAACCTGACACCCAATATTGAAACTGTAAGCTAATATTTGTAAAGTTTTTCATTACACCCCTCCCTCCCTCCCGCGCACTAATGAAACTACATTTTTATATCCTACGTTAATTGGTAGTCACGCTTTAACATATTATTGGATCCGGGTTATTAAGGGGGTGGTGACCTGTTTTGGTTCTGTCCTGTTCTATCTTTCTCTGGCTTGTATCCATTTGGCCCCATTCAGCCTACTGTTTTAAGACGTTTATCCCCATCCAGGTGTCAATTTTTTACTGGTGAGCGGTAGCGAGCCAGCATTTCTTTTATTTTTGTTTGATAGCAGGCTAAATTTGTACATTTTTCGATAGAAAAATGTCTCCGGCAAAGCCGGATTTCTTCATATAATGCTGGCTCGCTATCGCTCGCCAGGAAGAAATCGACACCTAGATGGGGATAAACGTCTTAAAATAGTTGGCTGAATGGGGCCGAATGGATACAAGCCAGAGAAAGAGAGAAAAGGACACAAATAACAAAAAGCAGGTCACCCCCCTTAATAATGCTAATACTGATCGTTTTATTAAATACGGTGTTGTATCTATTGAGTAATCCTGAGTCAAAGGAAGGCAAGCAACAACAGAACTAATGGGGCTTACTACTGTTTGGACAATTGGCCATCAGTGTTCTGGAGGGTAAGCAGCCTGGAGGGATCGCTGGACCTGTTGTTGCTTGATTTCTTTTGTACTCCTTTGAACACCCTAAAATCTGAAACTTAGGGGTAAACATAAGGGAGAAGGGGGTCTAGAAACACTACCCATCTCTCCTTACGCAGCTTAGCAAGGATACGCTGACCACACAGATATTGCGATCCAAACGAGTTGATCAGGATTGTAATTCTAGTATGGATAGCGAAACACACATATAGGAGAGTGGAAGAAATGGTTGGCAAAGCAGGAGAGAGAGAGAGAGAGACAGCATGTTTGTGTGTGTGTGTGTGTGTGTGTGTGTGTGAGAGAGAGAGAGAGAGAGAGAGAGAGAGAGAGAGAGAGAGTACAAAGGAGTACAAAGGAAATCAAGCAACAACAGATCTAGTCACCCTTCTAGGCTGCTTGTCCTCCAAAACACTGAGGATCAAGTGTCCAAACAGTGGTTTACAGTGGGTAAGGGAACATTGGAAAGGGAACTACTGCCCTGCCACTAACGTGGCAGGACTAGGAAGTTAGTAGGGGACATATGGGTTAGTAACTGAGGGGAGGATAAAGTTATTCATTTACAAACGCAGTCAGTCGCGGGTTTGATGTTTGTCTAGGCGGAATTTAAATGAATCAACGGTGCTGCAGTCTATAACGTCTCGGGGAAGCCCATTCCACAAGTTGACAACTCGATTGAAGAAGAAATTCTTAGATTCGTGCGAGTTGAAAGGTTTACCAATAATTTTGCAACCGTTTCCCCGCGTGTAATTAGATTGGTCGATAGTGAAGTACTTACTACAGTTCATATTGTCGATGCCTTTGATGATTTTGAACACTTGAATTAAGTCGCCTCTTAATCTGCACTGGGTTAAAGGAAATAGATTTAATTCTCTAAGACGCTCTTCGTATGGTTTGTTCTTTAGGCTAGGTATCATTTTGGTAACTCTACGTTGAACTCGTTCTAGCTTGTTTATATCTTTTTGGTAATAAGGGCACCAGGATTGAACGCAGTATTCCAGAAGAGGGCGGACTAAGGAATTGTAAAGGGTTAGGATAACTTCTTTGGGAAGAGAGAGAGAGAGAGAGAGAGAGAGAGAGAGAGAGAGAGAGAGTGTGAGTGAGTGAGTGAGTGAGTGAGTGAGTGAGTGAGTGAGAGAGAGAGCGCCAGCCAGCCAGCCAGCCAGCCAGAGAGAGACAGAATGTGTGTGTGTTTGTTTGTATGAGAGAGAAAAGAGAGAGAGAGAGAATGTGTGTTTGTATGAGATAGAGAGAGAAAAGAGAGAGAGAGAGAGTGAGAATGTGTGTGTGTTTGTTTGTTTGTATGAGAGAGAGAGAGAGAATGTGTGTGTTTGTTTGTTTGTATGGGAGAGAGAGAGAGAGAGAGAGAGAGAATAAATGAAGAGGGTTGGAATAGTTGGAACGCGAGAGGGAAAGAAGAATGGAGAAAATGCAAGTGAAGGAATGCTGTGTATGAGAAATGAAGAGAAAGAGAGAAAAAAAGAGAGAGATGAAGAGAGACAGTGAAAGTGAGATGAAGAGAGAGAGAGAGATATGAAGAGACAGTGAAAGTGTGAGATGAAGAGAGAGAGACAGAAAGAGAGAGAGAGAGATGAAGAGACAGTGAAAGTGTGAGTGAGAGAGAGAGAGAGAGAGAGAGAGAGAGAGAGAGAGAGAGAGAGAGAGAGTAAATGAGTTCGAAGCCTCTTGATTGCTATAAGTCCTTCCTAAGCTGAATACAATAATTTAATAGTTGCCAGAATGTAACAAAAAGCACGTGACCGGTACAGAAAGGGTTAACCCCTTCTGTACCGGTGACGTCCTTTTCGTCATATTCTGTCTACTATTAGACGATTTTGTTCAGCTCAGGAAGGACGTCTACTCAGGAGGCTATAGACTGTCTCAATTAAACCTTATAGCTACCATAAGTCCTTCCTTAGCTGAATAAAATCGTCTAAATGTAGCTAAAATCAACAGGCGTTAAATGACCCATTGCGCGTAGCTCTCTCTCTCTCTCTCTCTCTCTCTCTCTCTCTCTCTCTCTCTCTCTCTCTCTCTCTCTCTCTCTCTCTCTCTCTCTCTCTCTCTCTCTCTCTCTCTCTCTCTCTCTCTCTCTCTCTCTCTCTCTCTTATATATATACTGTATCTATACAATTATATAAACATGTATATACAGTATGCAAGAGAGTTGAGAGTAAGTCCAAGAATAATATCTGAGGGAGGGCTGAACTAAAAAAACAGTACCGTACCGTAAATCTTGTGAGAGGAGGGAATAATTGATGAGGGCGAGGGAGACAGACAGACAGACAGACAGATACACAGACAGACAGACAGACAGAGAAACAGACAGAGCTAGACAGACAAACATAGGGAGACAGACTGGCAGACAGAGGAGACAGAGAAACAGACAGAGCTAGACAGACAAACAGGCAGACAGACAAACATAGGGAGACAGACTGACAGATACGCAGACAGACAGACAGAGGGGAGGTGTGGTGGAGTGGTCTTGCCACTGGACTGGTAATCCAATGGACCCGGGTTCAAATCCCGATATGTCAATGGGAAGATATTATTGGGATTGAAATTGTGCTGTACCTAGTATCAGTGCATTACCACAAAGCCCACCGAAATGCCAAAAAAATACCCTCATTGTTCCCTGATTAAATAACACTGTATGAATATTCCCATATTCAAAATATGCTACAGGGGGACAATGCCTAGTGAGTTCACTGCTCAATAGGTGGCATTCTGAGAGTGAGGGTCTGAGTCTGGAGGGTGAGACAGTGAAGCACTTGAACGAAGCAACCAGCGGCTTCAGAGATGGAGCTGCTTCGAGCCATGAATGGATGCTTCACATGTCTCACTCCCCAGACTGGAACGAGACCTCACGGGCTTCACCGTGTTGAGCGGTGGATTGTAAGGGCTCTCAGCCTATGCCCGAGAGGGAGTAGTTGGAATATAGAAAACAAAAAAGAGAAACAGACAGAGCTAGACAGACAAACAGGCAGACAGACAGACATAGGGAGACAGACTGACATATACGCAGACAGACATACATACAGACACACAGACAGACATAGGGAGACAGACTGACATATACGCAGACAGACAGACATACAGACACACAGAGGGAGGCAGACAGACAGACATAGGGAGACAGACTGACATATACGCAGACAGACAGACATACAGAGGGAGGCAGACAGACAGACATACAGAGGGAGGCAGACAGACAGACAGAGGGAGACAGACTGACATATACGCAGACAGACAGACATACAGACACACTGAGGGAGGCAGACAGACAGACAGACAGAGGGAGACAGTCATACAGATAGCCAGACAGACAGATATACAGACAGACAGACATAGACAGACACCAAACCCACACTGAAGGGAAGGAGGTGGATGACAGGGTTACCAAATCAAGTCTGCTAGGTGGTAAATGACACATAACAAATCCACTCCAACAGCTTCCTCTCTCTCTCTCCAACACCCCTTCTCCCCTCTCTACACTCTTCAGAACAAATAGGAAAAAGTAGAATGTAGATACGAGGTGCCGTTGTAAAGGCTTATCCCTCCATACCTTCATTTGGCCCTATTACAAACTCAGATCCCTTGTTCCTCGCCACTGCTTGGGAAGATAACGAACACAATAATGTCTTGTATTCATTAGGCCCCATTCAGCCTACTGTTTTAAGACGTTTACCCCCATCCAGGTGTCAATATTTCCCTGGCGAGCGGTAGCGAGCCAGCATATATATATTTTTTTGACAGCAAGCTAAATTTGTACATTTTTCGCTAGAAAAATGTCTCCGGCGAAGCCGGATTTCTCCATACAATGCTGGCTTGCTATCGCTCCCCAGAAATAAATCGACACCTGGATGTGGAAAAAACTTCTTCACACAGTTGGCTGAATGGGGCCGAATGGATACAAGCCAGAGAAAGAGAGAAAAGGAGAGAAAGAGAAAAAAAGCCGGTGACCCCCTTGAAAAACCCACAGATCCCTTGTTCCTCGCCACTGATTGGGAAGGTAATATTACAACGATGTGGGTATATTTAATAAAGGGAGATTATAATTCTTTATACGACTTGATGAACAGGGGGATTAGACGTTATGGGGAGATGGCCGGATTTATTTGTTTATTTTGTATCTGTTTATTATTATTATTATTATTATTATTATTATTATTATTATTATTATTATTATTTTATTATTATTATTATTATTATTTTCCTCCCTAGACCTCTATCAAGCTGAAGTATCCCCCCCCCCCCCCTAGACCCCCTGCAAGATACATTTTAAATTTTTCGGTAGGAAAAGGTCGGTTCCTCTTAAAATTTCAGGCTCACTATCGCTCGCCAAGACAACAAATCGACACCTAAATAGCACGAAAGGTCTTAATAGAGACAAACAAATGGGGCGAAAGGTCTTAACATCGACAGACTAATGGGGCAAACATCTTCAAATCTAAACAAATAAATGGGGCTAATTAACATCGACAGACTAATGGGGCAAACATCTTAAAATCTAAAAAAAAAAAATGGGGTTAAACATGAGGGAGAAGGGGGTCTAGAAACCCGACCCTGCATCTCCCCTTTAACCCCTTCAGTACCATGGCGTATTTTCTGGTTACCGCTGGACGATTTTCTCTTTAGTATATAATAAGCTACCCTTCAGGACTCAAAGGGGGTAAATAGACGATCTCAATAAATACCCTCTTTTAGTAACACAGGTCCTTCTTAAGGGGAGGTATTTAGTTTGTTCCCTACGTTTTCATCAAGCTTAAAATTACACCCCCTAGACCCCCTTTCAAGATAAATTTGTACATTTTTCGGTAGAAAAATGTCCCGGCCGAAGGCAGCTTCCTCTCAAATTACAGGCTCGCTATCGCTCGCCAGGAAAAAATCGACATCTAAATGGCACGAAAGTTCTTAAAATTGACAGAAATGGGGCGAAAGTTCTTAAAATCGCCAAACTAAAGGGGGCGAGCATCTTAAAATCTAAAAAGCAGTGGGGCTAAACATGAGAGAGAAAGGGGTCCCGAAAGCAATCCCTCAAGTGGAGATCTCCCCTTGAAGCCCAAGACTCATTAAGCTAAAAGTATCGAGACTAAAATCCTCCAGGCTTAGCCATCCTTTGACTCACAGGAACTTCGTAAGCTGAATATATTTTATACTTAGACATTTCCGACATGTTAACCCTATTTGGACCGAGGGGGATCGCTTTGAATCTCCCCTGTTTGGCTCCCATTAGTTTGGAGATTTTAATTAAGACGTTTCGCCCCATTAGTTTGGCGATAATAAGCCGAAGCGGCTTATTATCGCCAAACTAATGGGGCGAAACGTCTTACAATCTCCAAACTAATGGGAGCTAAACAGGGACCCCATTCAGGTGTCGATGGTTTTTCCGGGTGAGCGATAGCGAAACTATAACTTAGAACAAATCGGCCTTTCGAAAAATGTAGAAATTTAGCTTGAAGGGGGTTTGAAGGAAGTCTCTGTGTTGGCCCAAGCCAAATAATATAATATCCCCCCCCCCCTCCCCCACCCCCCAAGATGTCGGGCTTAAAAAATCACCCCCTAGACCCCTTTTCAAGATAGATTTGTACATTTTGCGATAGAAAAATGTCGAGGCCTTTTTTTTTTAAATTACAGGCTCACTTTCGCTCGCCAGGAAAAAATCGACACCTAAATGGCACGAAAGGTCCTAATATTGACAATAGAAATGTGGCGGAAGGTCTTGAAATCGACAAACTAATGGGGCAAACATCTTAAGATATGAAAACTAATGGGGCTAAACATGAGGGAGAAGGGGGGGCAGAAATACGCCCATCCCCCCCCTTTTAGGAAGCCGAGCTGACAGAGGCGTAGCGGTTAATGTGGCGTATAATCTCGTAACATTAAGGGGAGATTTCCACTTGAGGGATTTTTTCTTGACTCCTTTCTCCCTCATGTTTAGCCCCATTGCTTTTCTAATTTTAAGACGTTCGCCCCATTATTTTGACGATTTTAAGAACTTTCGACCCATTTCCGTCAATTTTAAGACCTTTCGTATAATTTAGGTGTCGATATTTTTCCTGGCGAGCGATATCTATCTATTGCCTGACGCCGTGATCCCCGAAGCCACGAACGAACCGCCCCCATGCACCTCTGTCCCCAGTCAGTTGACGCCCCTCCCCCCAACCAGCACCGCCTTCGTTCATATACTGGCGAGCGATAGCGAGCCTATAATATAGTGGTGGCCGGGAAATGTTTGTATTGAAAAATGAAAAAAATTATCTTGAAGTTTTTTTTTTTTTTTTTTTTTTTTTTTCTTTTTCTTTTTATTATTAACGCGATGGGAAGTCTAGGGAGGTAAACCAAATATAATACATACAATTATTAAAACTAAAATATTAATAAATAAGGTAATAAATTATAAGCCCGTCCCCCCTTTAAGGGGTGATTTTCACTTGAGAGGGTTATTTTCTGGATCCCCTTCTCCCTCGTGTTTAACCTCATTAGTTTGGTATTATAAGACGTTTGCCCCCATTAGTTTGCCGATTTTAAGACCATACGCCCTATTTCAGTCAATTTTAAAACCTTTCGTGCCATTTAGTTGTCGCTTTTTCCTGGCGAGCGGTAGCGAGCCTGTAATTTAGGGGGAACCGGCCTTCAGCCGGGACATTTTTCTATCGAAAAATGTACAAATTTATCTTGAAAGTAGGTCTTGGGGGTATTTTTGTAAGCTTGATGGAAGTCTAGGGAGCAAACTAAATACCTCCCTTTAAAGACCCCTCTAACTGACAGAGGCGTAGTGGTTAATGTGGCTGTATGATCATCTCGTGTAACATTATAAAGAGGGTACTACTACTACTACTACTACTACTACTACTACTACTACTACTACTACTACTACTACTCGCTTTTTATGGACCTCCTTCTCCCTCGTGTTTAGCTTATTAGTTTGGATAATTTTAAAACGTTCCTTCCATTAGTTTGTCGATTTTCAGACCTTTCGCCCCATTTTGTTGTCAATTTCAAGACCTTTTGTGCCATTTAGGTGTTGATTTTTTCCTGGCGAGCGATAGCGAGCCTATAATTTCAAGAGGAGCCGGCCTTTGGCCGGGAAATTTTTCTATCGAAAAATGTACAAATTTATCTTGAAATTTATCTTGAAATTTGTCTAGGGGGTGATTTTTTAAGCTTGATGGAGGTCTAGCGAGGAAACTATAAACAAATAATGAATACATGAATTAATACATGAATTAATACATGAATTAATACATGAATAAATTAATACATGAATAAATACATGAATTAATACATGAATTAATACATGCATTAATACATGCATTAATACATGAATGAATACATGAATGAATACATGAATGAATACATGAATGAATACATGAATTAATACATGAATTAATACATGAATGAATACATGAATTAATACATGAATTAATACATGCACTCAAAGACAACTGCAGAGGTTGAAGTAACTAAAATAAAGGTTTGTAAAAAACCCTGATGGTAATAAAGGCTTTAAAGTATCCCTAATAGGCTCAAAATTGCGTCATATGTCGGAGAGGGTTAATAGCCCCCCCCAAAAAAAAAAAACCCGGCCACTAGCCCCTTATTTCGAAAACTGTAAAATTGAGTAATGTTTGGAATGCCGAGTGGAGGAGCAGCTCATTATCCTAAAAGCAACCGGGAATAAATACATATCTCAGAGGGACTTCTTAATTAAGCTGGAAGAATGGGTTGCTGGAGGGGATAGTGGCTATTTTGTTGGTGCATTAAATGATATATTAATTTATTTTTGAGTTTCCTCGCTAGACCTCCATCAAGCTAAAATACCCCCTAGACCCCCCTTCAAGATAAATTTGTACATTTTTCGGTAGAAAAATGTCCCGGCCAAAGGCCGGTTCCTCTTAAAATTTCTGGCTCGCTATCGCTCGCCTGGATAACATCGACACTTAAATGGCACGAAAAGTCTTACAATTGACAAAGAGATAAGGTGAAAGGTGTTAAAATCGTTACAATTGACAACAAAATGGGGTGAAAGGTCTTAAAATCGTCAAAGTAATGGGCCAAACTCTAAAATGAGAAATGTTTGGAATGCCGAGTGAAGGATCAGCTCATTATTCTAAAAGCAACCGGGAATAAATATATCTTCTTAAGCTGGAAATTTTGGTTGCTGGAGCCCATTTTCCGTCAACACCCTTTCGGCAACTGTAAAGCCTTAACCCTTTCAAGATCCAATACTCATTTCTTTTCTGTTTTCTTGTGATTATTAGCCGATTGTATTCAAATTAGGAAGGGTATATGCAAGTTAGAGGGTTGCTTGAGACAGTATTTACCCTCTTAATACCCACAGATCCTTCCTAAGCTGCATAACATCGTCTAATGATAGCCAAAATAAACTGCTAAAACGCGTCAGAGCTTCAAGGGGTTAAAGGGGTACTAGTGGTTGCTTTGTAGTCTATGTATTTATTTATTTATTTTTGAGTTTCCTCGCTAGACCTCCATCAAACTTTAAAAAAAAACACCCCCTAGACAGACCTATGAGAGTTCCGTATGGAGCTCAGTGGTCTGGTTAAGGGGACGTTTCTAGTTTGTTTCCTACTCCTCCAGCAATCTTAAAATTTCACCCCCTTAACTCCCTTTCAAGCTAAATTTGTATATTTTTCGGTAGAAAAATGTCCCAGCCAAAGGCCGATTACTCTTAAATTACAGGCTCGCTATCGCTCGCCAAGATAAAATCGACACCTAAATGGCACGAAAGGTCTTAAAATTGACAGAATGGGGCGGAAATTCTTAAAAATCACCAAACTTATGGGGCGAACGTCTTAAAATCTCAAAAGCAATGGGGTTAGACATGAGGGAGAAAGGGGTCAAGAAAAAAGTCCCTCAAGTGGAAACCTCCCCTTAATCTGCTCTAAATAACTAACTAACTAACCACCTAGACCCCCTTTCAAGATAAATTTGTACATTTTTCGGTAGAGCAATGTCCCGGCCGAAGGCCGATATCTTATACAATTTCAGGCTCGCTTTCGCTCGCCAGGAAGAAATCGACACCTAAAGGGCACGAAATATCTTGATATTGACAACTACTGTATATGGGGCGAAAGTTCTCAAAATCGCCAAACTAATGGGACGAACGTCTTACAATCTCAAAACGAATATACTAAACATGAGGGAGAAGGGGGTCCATAAAAAGCAACTACCTCCCCCCTTAAAGCTAACCTGGCCGAAATTGGCACCGTTGCCTTTCTATAGATTGACATAGCTAATATACTGTATAATAAAGGCAGGTTAGGTAGGTAGTGTTATGAAGACCTATAAGCATGGCAGTGTTATATCTATTGCCATGGATAGCATAGCATGGGAGAGAGGGAGAGAGTGAGTGAGTGAGTGAGTGAGTTTGTGAGAGAGAGTGTGAGAGTTAGTGAGTGAGTGAGTGAGAGTAAGAGTGAGTGAGTGAGTGAGAGTTAGTGAGTGTGAGAGAGAGTGAGTGAGTGAGAGTTAGTGAGAGAGAGAGAGAGAGTGAGTGAGAGAGAGTAAGAGTTAGTGAGTGAGTGAGACTTCGTGAGTGAGAGAGAGACGGAGAGGGAATGAGATAGGAAGGGGGAGAGAGAGAGTGGGTGTTACAGAGAGAGTGAGTGATTGAGTAGGAGAGAGAGAGAGAGAGAGAGAGAATTATTATGAAAAGCCTGGAGAAGCGGTTCTGTGTAATCCCATCAATGGGGCTACCCTAGATGACGAGAGAGAGAGAGAGAGAGAGAGAGAGAGAGAGAGAGAGAATGATTACGAAAAGCCTGGAGAAGCAGTTCTGTGTAATCCCATCAATGATACCCTAGAGAGGAGAGAGAGAGAGAGAGAGAGAGAGAGAGAGAGAGAGAGAATGATTACGAAAAGCCTGGAGAAGCAGTTCTGTGTAATCCCATCAATGGGGCTACCCTAGATGACGAGAGAGAGAGAGAGAGAGAGAGAGGGAGAGGGAGAGAGAGATGAAGTGAGTTAGTAACGGTGGTCAGGATGTGAGAGAAGGGGGTGAAGGAAAAAAACAAACCTCCCCTTAACGGGAACGTTATGCAGCCAGTGCACAGCTCCCCCACCGAAGTGTGCAGCACCTCTCAAATGGCAAGGGGGTGGGGGGGGGTTCTGGTCCCCCTTCTCCCTCCTCTAGCCAACGAAGCTAGCCAACGTAACACCGATATTCAAAAAAGGCAGCAAATCCCTACCCAGTAACTATCGTCCAATTAGCTTAACCTCAGTTGTATGTAAAATGCTAGAAACGGTCATACGAGACAGACTCGTAAATCACTTGGAGGAAAATAACATACTTAAAGATACTCAACACGGCTTTCGTAAAAAACGTTCCTGTTTAACAAAACCTCTTAGACTTCTTCCACGATATCCTCAACCTCTACGATGAGAGTAAAGCTGTAGATATTATATACCTTGATTTTCAAAAGGCCTTTGACAAAGTTCCCCACAAACGTTTACTGCTAAAACTAAAAGCGCATGGAATACAAGACGGTGTGTTGAAATGGATAGAAAATTGGCTCAGCAACAGAAAGCAAAGGGTAGTCATAAACGGTAAGGCATCTAAATGGACCAATGTAAGTAGCGGGGTACCCCAGGGATCGGTACTAGGACCAATTCTCTTTCTAATTTACATCAAACGACATAGATGAGGGTCTCACCTGCACAATCTCAAAATTTGCTGACGATACAAAAATTGCAAATAGCGTACTCTCAAAAGAACAAGTTGACGATATGCAACACAATCTAGATAATTGTCATGTTGGGCCCCAAATTTGGCAAATGAGTTTCAATGCGGATAAATGTAAAGTACTACATGTCGGATACCTAAATGAGGAAAGCAAACTATTCGATGAATGGCACTCAGCTTAAGAATGTAAACAGAGAAACTGATCTGGGAGTAACAATATCGAGTAACCTAAAACCGAGTCAACAATGTTCAGAAGTTGTTAAGAAGGCAAACAAAATAATTGGCTTTATAGGCAGGTCATTTGAGCATAAATCCAAAGAAGTTATCCTAACCCTTTACAATTCCTTAGTCCGCCCTCTTCTGGAATACTGCGTTCAATCCTGGTGCCCTTATTACCAAAAAAGATATAAACAAGCTAGAACGAGTTCAACGTAGAGTTACCAAAATGATACCTAGCCTAAAGAACAAACCATACGAAGAGCGTCTTAGAGAATTAAATCTATTTCCTTTAACCCAGCGCAGATTAAGAGGCGACTTAATTCAAGTGTTCAAAATCATCAAAGGCATCGACAATATGAACTGTAGTAAGTACTTCACTATCTACCAATCTAATTACACGCGGGAAACGGTTGCAAAATTATTGGTAAATCTTTTAACTCGCACGAATCTAAGAATTCTTCTTCAATCGAGTTGTCAACTTGTGGAATGGGCTTCCCCGAGACGTTATAGACTGCAGCACCGTTGATTCATTTAAATTCCGCCTAGACAAATATCTCGCATCAAACCCGCGACTGACTGCGTTTGTAAATGAATAACTTTATCCTCCCCTCAGTTACTAACCCATATGTCCCCTACTAACTTCCTAGTCCTGCCACGTTAGTGGCAGGGCAGTAGTTTCCTTTCCAATGTTCCCTTACCCACTCTAAACCACTGTTTGGACACTTGATCCTCAGTGTTTTGGAGGACAAGCAACCTAGAAGGGTCACTAGATCTGTTGTTGCTTGATTTCCTTTGTACTTTGTACTCTCTCTTTTCGGAGAAGAAATCGACTCAGCACAGGACAACCAGGAAGGAGGACCGAAGACAGCGAGGACGGCAATCTACAAAGGAATTTAATACTAATCCGTCAAGAACCGCGAATTTGGATAAAGCTCCACCAACACGACCCAAATTCAAAACCGTCAGGGATAACGACCGAGGACCGAGGACAGCCATGAATGTAAATGTAGATCCGACCAGAACCAAAAATTCGATGAAAGAACGATCTGCGAGTTCTAAAACCGCAACTTTAAAGGTTTTCTATGCAAACGCTCGTAGCATACGCAATAAATTTTCAGATTTAGAGGAACTAGTGTTTACAGAAAATTATGATGTGATTGGCATAACAGAATCTTGGCTCAATACACAAGATAGAGACTTTTTAGCAGAGTATTCACTTCCCGGTTATGTAATGTTTGAGAACAGCCGAATAAATAAAAATGGAGGTGGCGTTTTATTTTATATCAAAGAAAGTCTTAACCCGACCCTCGTGTCAAAACCTCAAATTGTGAACGTCGACACATCTTTTGTGCTAATAAAGCATAATAAAGGTACAAAAATAATACTTGCGTTAATATACAGACCTCCAGCTCAATCAGTGCAAACTGACCGAGAAATTTATGAACAAATTGCAGATGTAAGTAACTCACAAGATACCGTAATTTTTGGCGACTTTAATTTACCTGTGACCAAGTGGGGCGATACTCTTACTTCACACTCCGGACATGACTTGTATACGAACTTGCAAGAGAGTTCGCTTTATCAATTTGTTCGAATGCCGACCCGTGGTAATAACGTTCTTGACATTGTACTTGCAACAAAAGAAGAATTGATAGAGAATTTGAATGTTGGTGATGAATTCAGTAACAGCGACCATCGTACGATAACTTTCACTTTAAAGTTTACTAGTAACGAACCAAATAGTAGCATCGAAAAAGTCCCTAATTTCAAGAAAGCAAACTTCCATAAACTTAGAGCTATGTTTAAAGAAACTGACTGGAGCTTTTTAATTAACAATAACGACATAAATACATCTTGGAAGTTATTCGAAACCACTTACCTAAAAGCAGTGCAAGACTGCATACCATCGAAAATACGGCGTCCAGGCCATAATAATAAGCCCAAATGGTGGAATAAAGATATTTCAAACTGCCTGCTTGCTAAAAAATTTGCTAATGATAGATTAAAATCCTCACAAAATGACGAAGAACGGGTGAAATTTGTAGAGCTACGACGCAAAGCCAAAAAGTTAATTAAGCAAAGTAAAAAGACCTTAGAGTTACATATTGCGAATCAAAGTAAAACAAACCCGAAAGAATTCTATAGTTATATCAGAAAGAAAAAAGTAGTTACTTCAACTGTTGGACCGTTAGTCGATGAAAAAGGAGAATACACCAAAGACGAAGTACAAATGAGTAATGCCCTCAATACCTTCTTTGCATCAGTTTTTACAACAGAAGACCTCAGTGATATCCCTACACCATCGCCGATTCAGATTGATAATTCAGATGTTCTAAGCAATATCACCGTTACAGAGAGAGAAGTATTGAATTGTTTAGATAAACTCAAGGTAAATAAAACGCCAGGACCTGATACAATCTCGCCTAGAGTTCTAAAGGAAGCTAAGAATGAGCTCTCCAAACCACTGACATTACTATTCAATAAATCCTTGCAGTCTGGAAACTATGCTGATCAGTGGAAGCTAGCCAACGTAATACCGATATTCAAAAAAGGCAGCAAATCCCTACCCAGTAACTATCGTCCAATTAGCTTAACCTCAGTTGTATGTATATGCTAGAAACGGTCATACGAGACAGACTCGTAAATCACTTGGAGGAAAATAACATACTTAAAGATACTCAACACGGCTTTCGTAAAAAACGTTCCTGTTTAACAAACCTCTTAGACTTCTTCCACGATATCCTCAACCTCTACGATGAGAGTAAAGCTGTAGATATTATATACCTTGATTTTCAAAAGGCCTTTGACAAAGTTCCCCACAAACGTTTACTGCTAAAACTAAAAGCGCATGGAATACAAGACGGTGTGTTGAAATGGATAGAAAATTGGCTCAGCAACAGAAAGCAAAGGGTAGTCATAAACGGTAAGGCATCTAAATGGACCAATGTAAGTAGCGGGGTACCCCAGGGATCGGTACTAGGACCAATTCTCTTTCTAATTTACATCAACGACATAGATGAGGGTCTCACCTGCACAATCTCAAAATTTGCTGACGATACAAAAATTGCAAATAGCGTACTCTCAAAAGAACAAGTTGACGATATGTAACACAATCTAGATAAATTGTCATGTTGGGCCCAAATTTGGCAAATGAGTTTCAATGCGGATAAATGTAAAGTACTACATGTCGGATACCTAAATGAGAAAGCAAACTATTCGATGAATGGCACTCAGCTTAAGAATGTAAACAGAGAAACTGATCTGGGAGTAACAATATCGAGTAACCTAAAACCGAGTCAACAATGTTCAGAAGTTGTTAAGAAGGCAAACAAAATAATTGGCTTTATAGGCAGGTCATTTGAGCATAAATCCAAAGAAGTTATCCTAACCCTTTACAATTCCTTAGTCCGCCCTCTTCTGGAATACTTTGTTCAATCCTGGTGCCCTTATTACCAAAAAGATATAAACAAGCTAGAACGAGTTCAACGTAGAGTTACCAAAATGATACCTAGCCTAAAGAACAAACCATACGAAGAGCGTCTTAGAGAATTAAATCTATTTCCTTTAACCCAGCGCAGATTAAGAGGCGACTTAATTCAAGTGTTCAAAATCATCAAAGGCATCGACAATATGAACTGTAGTAAGTACTTCACTATCGACCAATCTAATTACACGCGGGGAAACGGTTGCAAAATTATTGGTAAATCTTTTAACTCGCACGAATCTAAGAATTTCTTCTTCAATCGAGTTGTCAACTTGTGGAATGGGCTTCCCCGAGACGTTATAGACTGCAGCACCGTTGATTCATTTAAATTCCGCCTAGACAAATATCTCGCATCAAACCCGCGACTGACTGCGTTTGTAAATGAATAACTTTATCCTCCCCTCAGTTACTAACCCATATGTCCCCTACTAACTTCCTAGTCCTGCCACGTTAGTGGCAGGGCAGTAGTTCCCTTTCCAATGTTCCCTTACCCACTGTAAACCACTGTTTGGACACTTGATCCTCAGTGTTTTGGAGGACAAGCAACCTAGAAGGGTCACTGGATCTGTTGTTGCTTGATTTCCTTTGTAGTCCTTTGTACTCTGCAGCCCCATTAGTTTTCAGATTTTAAGACATTCGGCCCATTCGTTTGGCGATGTTAAGATAATTCTCCCCATTATTTTGTCAATGATAAGACCTTTCGTGCCACTTAGGCGAGCGATAGCAAGACTAATGTTCAGTAGGAGGAACTGACTTTTGGCCGGGACTTTTTCTACCGAAAAATGGCCAAATATATTATTATCTCGAAGGGGAATCTTGGGGATGTTCTTTCAAGCTTGATGGAGGTCTAGCGAGGAAACTAAACAAAAAATAATAAAAAAATAAATAAATGGTTAAATAAATACGCCCATCCCCCCTTTATACGCCCATCCCCCCTTAATACGCCCATCCCCCCTTAATACGCCCATCCCCCCTTAATAAACCTAACCTAATATTATAACTAAACTAGAATGACAACTAACCCGACCTAGCATGCAATCGATCTGTTGTTGCTTGCTTTCCTATGTCATATAGTGTGTAATCTTATATCGTAACCGTAGTTAATGGGAGATGGGTCGATTTTTCGGGTTCCCCCTTCTCCCTTATGTTTAGCCCCATTAGCCCATTAGTTTGGCTGTTTCAAGACCTTACTCCTCATTTCTTAGTCAATATTAAGATCTTTCGTGCCATTTAGGTGTCGATTTTTTCCTGGCGAGCGATAGCGAGCCTGTATTTTTAAGAGAAATCGGGCTTCGCCGGGACATTTTTCTACCGAAAAATGTACAAATTGTTCTTGAGGAGGTTCTAGGAGGTGTTTTTTACATCTTGATGGAGGTCTAGGTAAGAAACTCAAAAATAATATAATATAAACTAATCAAAACTAATAATAAACTAGTAAAATAACACGATAAGCAAATAAATAAACCCATCTTCCCTTAAGGGGAGGTATTTAGTTTGTTCCCTACGTTTTCATAAAGCTTAAAATTACACCCCCTAGACCCCCTTTCAAGATAAATTTGTACATTTTTCGGTAGAAAAATGTCCCGGCCGGAGGCCGATTGCTCTTAAAATAGAGGCTCGCTATCGCTCGCCAGGAAAAATTTGACACCTTAATGGCACGAAAGGTCTTAAAATTGACAGAAATGGGTCGTCTTAAAATGTCTAAACTACTAGGGCGAACGTCTTAAAATCTCAAAGCAATGGGGCTAAACATGAGGGAGAAAGGGGTCCAGAAAAAAATCCCCCAAGTGGAAATATCCCCTTAACCTGATAATATAACTAAACTGGAATCGCGACTAAACCTAACCTAAGCAATGAATTCACTTCCAATAAATATATAATAACCTATCTATTTATACCTAACTAGATTTTTTTTTTCAAGTTAATGGGAGACACTTGTTACAGTCAGCTTTGTCTTTCGTCTCCTTCTTTCACTTAGGAAAAACAATTATAACTAAACTAGAATCGCGACTAAACCTAGGAAAAACAATTATAACTAAACTAGAATCCCGACTAAACCTAGGAAAAACAATTATAACTAAACTAGAATCCCGACTAAACCTAGGAAAAACAATTATAACTAAACTAGAATCCCGACTAAACCTAGGAAAAACAATTATAACTAAACTAGAATCCCGACTAAACCTAGGAAAAACAATTATAACTAAACTAGAATCCCGACTAAACCTAGGAAAACAATTATAACTAAACTAGAATCCCGACTAAACCTAGGAAAAACAATTATAACTAAACTAGAATCCCGACTAAACCTAGGAAAAACAATTATAACTAAACTAGAATCCCGACTAAACCTAGGAAAAACAATTATAACTAAACTAGAATCCCGACTAAACCTAGGGAAACAATTATAACTAAACTAGAATCCCGACTAAACCTAGGAAAAACAATTATAACTAAACTAGAATCCCGACTAAACCTAGGAAAAACAATTATAACTAAACTAGAATCCCGACTAAACCTAGGAAAAACAATTATAACTAAACTAGAATCCCGACTAAACCTAGGAAAAACAATTATAACTAAACTAGAATCCCGACTAAACCTAGGAAAAACAATTATAACTAAACTAGAATCCCGACTAAACCTAGGAAAAACAATTATAACTAAACTAGAATCCCGACTAAACCTAGGAAAAACAATTATAACTAAACTAGAATCCCGACTAAACCTAGGAAAAAAAATTATAACTAAACTAGAATCCCGACTAAACCTAGGAAAAACAATTATAACTAAACTAGAATCCCGACTAAACCTAGGAAAAACAATTATAACTAAACTAGAATCCCGACTAAACCTAGGAAAAACAATTATAACTAAACTAGAATCCCGACTAAACCTAGGAAAAACAATTATAACTAAACTAGAATCCCGACTAAACCTACCCTAGCAATGAATTAATTTCCAATACATATAATAACTTATCTTTTTTATAAGTAACACCCCGTTCTTAACATTAATCATCAATTACAAACCCCAATGTACTGGAATAAACTAATGAAAGCATATGGTCCTCTCGGGACACCACACCCCCCAGAACATAAGCACCTAAACCATTACACCACCTAAACTAGACTAAACTAAACTAGAATCGCGATTACATCTTCTCTAGCATTCAATTAACTTTCAATAAATATACATTAATAACCTATCTGTTTTTGACAGGCCGTAACCTTATCTTGAAATGTCATCGCCGGGTCTGATTATTTCCGAAAACTGCCCAGCGCGTTGAAAAAATCCTATGTGTGTTGATTTATATCCAACAGACTGCATGAGTGTGATTTTTTTATTTCGGTTTTTATAATTATTTGGTGTGTATAATTGTTATAATTATTATTATTATTATTATTATTATTATTATTATTATTATTATTAATATTTATTTGTATTATTGTATTATTATTATAATAATTATTTATATTATAATTATTGGTATTATTAATATTTGTTTTTTTTATTATTATTGGATCATTATCGTTATTACCGAATGTTTTTTTTTTTTATTACTACTTTTTTATTGTTATTGTAAAAATTATTATTATTATTATTATTATTATTTGTTTTATTATTATGAGGTATTGGCATCGTGGTGATGGTTGGAGCTTGTCTGTCTTGAATTCCTAGACCAAGGGTACCCAACCTGGGGTACATGTACCCCCAGGGGTACATTTGCACTTCTCAGGGGGTACATAGGGGTCTGAGAGAATAACCATAGTGTACAAAACATGGTGTTCTAATCTACAGGCAGATTGCACAAAGTTGTATTTTTATCAATTTCCTCATTTCAGTAAGCGAAACTTATATTCAAATTTGGCAAGAATGTAGTTACCGGGTGGACCGCCCGCCTTACACTATGCGGACGCTTGCAATCATATTCCCATCTATTTTGACTGCCGTGGGATACAATAATAGGTTGAAGGGGGGCTTTTGCCCCCCTCACCCCCCATGACTTATTGTCATCATCATACATATTGCCAGCAGGGGTCAAATAACAGAAAAAATATACGGGAACTTAACCGCGAGCGATCGACCTATGTAAACATGACTACGTTGGACCGTACACCCGGATACTACATCCTTCCCTTAAAATTATATCAGTGAGGTGACTATTCCATTGTTTTCACTATTATGTGACTTCCTGCGGAATAAATATTATTCTCCTGTTATCTATGCATGTTCATATTTTCTTCTCTTTGCACGTGATATTGTTTAAATAAATTAACAAAGAAATACAAATATCCCCATTTTAAAAGACCTGAAGATAATTTTTAACATTACCGGTATTATTATTATTATTATTATTATTATTATCATTATTATCATTATTATTTTCTGTGTATTTCCAGATGGAATTAGCAAGAATGGAAAATCCCAAAAGACAAAGAAAAATACGGAAACAAATGAAGGAAACCAATGGTAAGTCTGGCCGGAGGAGCACAGGCCCTGCAAAACCCTCCCCTCGTATGAACTCGGTTTATGTGACTGCCGGGTTGATAAAACGCACCTTATTATATTTGTGAGAGATCCTTCCTAAGCCGAATTTATGGAACTGGCCTTGTTTTTAGCTCTGGAGTTGATTATTTGTGATGAGAGATCTTTCCTAAGCCTAATGACTGATAGACAGTGTTCGCCAATATTTACTCTACTTTAAGCTTATATATGAGAGGACTTTACTAAGCGAGATTAATGTTTAAATATTCGCCATGCTGCAGTAATAAGATTCAATAATAGTTAGATCCAGTATATGTGAGATATTACATAAGTTACTCAAGAGAGAAGAATGACAAGAAGACCAGAACAAGAGAAGAAGTAGAAGAAGAAAAGACGAAGGAATAAATATATGAAGAGGAAGCAGTGAAAACCATAAATTGAAGATGATCAAAAGTAAGAATAAGAGGAGGACTAAATAATCTAGACAAGGCGATTTGCAGAAGTTTCCGATATTTCTAATAAGTATCCACATCTCTACACATTGATATGAAGAAGCTTATAATCTTGCTATTTAAGATCTGCATCTTGACACAGTGAAAAGCTAAAGTTCCAATATCTCCATCAAGTGTTAGAATCTGAAGCTTTGGACAATTAAGGTGTTCGTTTTGTGACAGACTAAAGTTCCAAATCTCTCCATCAAATATCCGAAAATCAAGCTTTGGGAAATTCAGGTGTTCGTTTTGTGACAGACTAAAGTTCCTAATCTCTCCATCAAGAGTTCGAATCTGAAGCTTTGGACAATTAAGATGTTCGTTTTGTGACAGGCTAAAATTACAATCTCTCAAGAATCCTAATGTTAAGCTTTGAGAAATTAAGGTGTTTGTTTTGTAAATGTGGCCCCTGTATCGGATAGTAGCCGGAGATTTTGTAGGGTCTGTGCTGCGATGGGAGTCTTCCGAACCCTTCCTTCATCGCGGAACATAAGAAAACGGGAGTCTGCAGAAAGCCGAATGATCTACACATGGCAGATCTCTTTCACATCCAACCCATCTCTTCATGTTCATGGTCCTGTCAATGCTAAGGTAGGTACAAAGTTTATCAATTAGTTGGTGATACTAATGTTGTCACCATATTAATAGTAGACCTATTATGTTGGTAACCCCTTCTCTACCGGCGACGTCTTTTGTATTTTATTTCAGCTACATTTAGGCGGTTTTATGAAGCTTAGGAAGGATATATGGTAGCTAAAAGGATAAATTGAGATAGTCTGTAGCTTTTAATTGGTAGACGTCCTTCCAAAGCTGAATAAAGTCGTCTCATGGTAGCCAAAATAAAGTGAAGAAGATGTAGTTGGTAAAGAAGGGGTTAATAGTCAAATTTACATACTATATTCTGTTTCTTTTCAACTGACGGTAAATTGCAAAGTTACCATCAAGATTTCTCAGTTATTTTGATGATTTTGTAGTGAAATGTAGTGCTAATTATATAAACTTGGTCTTATTATGATGCACAGACATAGTAGTTTCATATTTGTCCAACCTTAAGTATCGAGAAATTAGCTGCTCAGGGATTCACTTTATCGTCAGCTGAAAATAAACAGAGTATAGTTAATATGTTAATTATCCAAAACTAGCACATCATTGTAATCCCTTCTCATATAGTAATTTGCTCTTGGAATGTTGTCATTGTTACTACTTAGTTGCTAAAGATTCTTTCTTCGGAAAATGAAGTTGTATATGTGTATACTCTGGCACCTTCCCCAATTATCCTTTTTTTATGGGGGTGGCTGACTCGAGACAGAGCCCGAATAGGGACATCACAACACATCAGAAAAACAAAACAAAACATAAAATCTCACATCTAGGTCGGTTACTTGTTGGACCGTACACCCGGATACTACATCCTTCACTTAAAATTATATCAGTGAGGTGACTATTCCATTGTTTTCACTATTATGTGACTTCCTGCGGCCCACAATCTGTATTGGACGTGAAACAATCAGGTATGTATACCAACTCGAGACAGCTGCAGTACCGCCCGATAATGTGACAGATCAAAATATTTTATAGTCACTGAGTTAATTTTATTGATAATATCAATGCTAAGATCCCTATTAGTCTACACATACATATTTCATAATAAAATAATATAAAATTGACATAATTTTATCCATTTTTATCCTAAATTGTTAGGGGTACATGGGTACCTATCAGAATGCCCAAGTGGTACAGAGGAACTAAAAGGTTGGGAACCCCTGTGGACCTAAACGGTTGGACGTAAAACACAATATCTACCCTAGTTCACAGGTACAGTCTATCCTATTCTATATACTCAAGCCCAATCCCCACTTTTCCTATTTTTTCCCCTATTTTCCTTTTTTGTTTTTTTGGGGGTGGCCGACTCAAGACAGAAGCAGAATAGTCACCCATAAACAATTGTGGACCTCACCTATTTCTATTAACGAAAGTATATCTCTGGACACGAATTTATGCATATCATTTTTCATACATCAGCTACAAAACTTTATATACTTTTATTGAAAAGCAAGTTATGTCCAAAAATCAATTAGGAGAGTTATAATTGCATACTTAAATACACAGGGGGTCCACGAATATACACAAGTGACTGTGCAATCGCGCTAATAAGTCATGTCCCAGCTGTCATTACGTTTGGCTTGCTGTGTGCTTTATTAATGTCTGTCAGATGTTGAGTAGGGTGGGTAGGTGTAGGAAGAGGTTTGTATATTTCACTCGATATGACGAAATGATGGCTAGATATTGCTGTTACCAAAAGTATTGATCAATACATAGCCTACTTAGTGCCGAGACATAACTTATTAGCGCGACTGTACAATCACGCTAATAAGTGATGTCTCGGCACCAAGTATGTTTTGATCAATAATTAGTATCAGCAATATCTAAGCTTCACTTCTTCATATCGAGTGAAATATACAAACCTTTTCCTACACTTACCCACCCTATTCAACATCTGACAGACATGACTTATTAGCGCGACTGTACATTAATTTGGTCAATGCGAAGATCAACCAGAAGATATACTCAAACTTACTGAATGGTTAAAGGTTACTTATCAAGGTCAAGCTTTAAGGTTTGACCAGATTTAATATGATGCTTAATCTCTCTCTCTCTCTCTCTCTCTCTCTCTCTCTCTCTCTCTCTCTCTCTCTCTCTCTCTCTCTCATATATATATATATATATATATATATATATATATATATATATAGAGAGAGAGAGAGAGAGAGAGAGAGAGAGACTTAAGAATGTGTATACAGTATGAATATTATGGAAATCAAGTGATATTAAGATGGGGGGGACTGTATAATGGTTATTATTACATACAGAGAGAGTGATAGTGAGTGAGTGAGTGTGTTGTGTGTGTGTAGTTATTATTCCATATTATCTAACATCACATGCAGAGAGAGAGTGAGTGTGTTTTGTGTGTGTTTATGTGTTTGTTGTTATGATTACACATTATCTAACAGCACATGCAAAGAGAGAGAGAGAGAGGGGGAGGGAGAGGGGGGGGGGGGGGGGGGGGGGGGAGAGATGGAGGAGAGAGAGAGGGGAAGCAACAGGGTGAGGGAGATCCTTCTAGAGAAAGGGAAGAGAGAGAGGTGGAAGAGTACCACCAACCTGAGATAGAGAGAGAGAGAGAGTGTGTGAGAGAGAGTGAGTGAGTTGCGTGTTTGTGAGTGTGTGGTTATTATATTTTATCTAACATCATATGCAGAGAGAGAGAGAGAGAGAGAGAGAGAGAGAGAGAGAGAGAAAAAGAAAGTAGATAAAGAAGTAAGCATGACTAACATGAGAGATATATATATATATATATATATATATATATATATATATATATAGAGAGAGAGAGAGAGAGAGAGAGAGAGAGCGAGAGAGAGAGAGCGAGAGCGAGAGCGAGAGCGAGAGCGAGAGCGAGAGCGAGGAAGGATCCACCACCGCCGTCTGGGCATGCGCTCTCTCTACTCTCTTTCTCTCTCTCTTTCTTTCTCTGGCTCACACCTGTCCTGACTCTCACTGTCTCGCTCACATTCAGGAGAGAGAGGGCCCTATCTCTCTCTCTCTCTATTTCGTGTCCCCTACCCCTCGCTTTCCCTAGTTCTCTCACTCTCTCACATTCGCGTGGTTAAAGAGAAAATAAAGATCGTCAAGATAGAAAACTTTAAAAGTGAGAGAAATTTAAGGAAATATTTAGGGAAACAGGTAAAAGTTGAGTGATTTTGTTCAAAGTATAATTATATAATTATAATAATTTGAAACTAATCAAAAAGCTCTCACATTCGCATAATTATAGAAAGTAATTAAATATAATGAATTAGAAAGGGTTTTTGAATAATTATGTAATTATCTAACAATTTAAATAATCCCGTATACAGTATATATAATTAACGAACACTAATAGCTTTTATAAATAATTGCACTGTGTGATTAAATAATATATATATATAATATAGGTTATACAGTATATATATATATTTATATATATATATATACACACACACACACAGGTAACAGTGTATAGATGCGAGTGATATAAAAATGCTGGTAGATAATGCCAGCCACGTAGAAAAATTATAATTAATAAATAACAATAAATAAGTATCAATCATACAAATCTGAAAAATAAAGTGTTTGCGCAAAAAACCCCGTGAACAATCATATTTATGTAATTAAAATAAATTAAAGTTAAGCTTAAATAAGAAAAGGAAAAACTGGAAAGGTTATCGATAATTCTGTGTTGTTGCGAAATGAAGAAAGTCGAAACTAAAATGGTTACCGGAAAATCTGAATGAAGCAAAGCGCAACAGTTGGAAGAACATGAAAAGGGGTTAAAACGGATGGAAAACGATATATTTACGATTGCTTTATAAGAAGATTAACTGTTGAACGATAATAGAAGACAAAAAAGTTAAATTGGATGAAAACTGAAACCAAATATGAAACTTAGAATATATATTAAATTTGATGAACACTGAACAAAATATGAAACGTAGAATATATTGAATTTTCGAATAACATGAGGTTTAAAGGATAACAAATAAAAAAAATAAAATTATGATAAATACCGAATGATTATATGAGTGATTTGAAAGTGAATGCGCTAATTTGAAGAACCAAGAAATATAAATGAATTAATTGAAGTTATGTAGTAGCCAGTGTAAAGGAAATTGTATTGAAGAACCTATTTAAAAGGTAAGTAGTTTATTATTAGTATTTCAACTCTATTGCCAAGTTCCCATCAACATTTCTTAAGTTATTTTGAAGATTGTGTAGCGAAATATGATGCTAATTATATACACCTGGTCCTATTATCATGCGGAGACATGGGGTAGTTTCCTAGTTTGCCATTAAGCCCGCCCACCTCACTTTTGTTTCTCTTTCTCTCCCTCTCTTTGGCTTGTATCCATTCGGCCCCATTCAACCTACTGTTTTAAGACGTTTACCCCCATCCATGTGTAAATATTTTCCTGGCGAGCGGTAGCGAGCCAGCATATATGTATTTTTGTTTTGACAGCAAGCTAAATTTGTACATTTTTCGATATAAAAATGTCTCGGCGAAGCCGGATTTCTCTATACAATGCTGGCTAGCTATCGCTCGCCAGGAAGAAATCGACACCTGGATGGGGATAAACGTCTTAAAACAGTTGGCTGAACGGGGCCGAATGGATACAAGCCAAGGAAAGAGAGAGAGAAAAGGAGAGAAAGATAAAAAAAAAAAAAAAAAAAAACCGGTGACCCCCTTTAAGTATTGATAAATTAGTTGCCAAGGGATTCAGTTTTTCGCCAGCTGAAAGGAAACCGAGTATAGAGAGGTATTATATGCTTCTATACAATAGTAGATACTGGTACTTTCTGGTATACACGTGCGGTACCGGTATATAAATGACGGAAGGAATATTAATACAGCGAATAATATTAGCTCTGTTTCTGTCTACATAAGGGGCGATATCCACTTGAGGGATTTTTTCTTTTTCTTGACTCCTTTCTCCCTCATGTTTAGCCCCATTGATTTTCTAATTGAAGACGTTCGCCCCATTATTTTGACGATTTTAAGAACTTTCGACCCATTTCTGTAAATTTTAAGACCTTTCGTGCCATTTAGGTGTCGATTTTATCCTGGCGAGCGATAGCGAGCCTGTTATTTAAGAGGAACCGGCTTTCAGCCGGGACATTTTTCTGCCGAAAAATGTACAAATTTATCTTGAAAGGGGCTCAAGGGGGTGTAATCTTAAGCTTGATGGATATCTAGGGACCAATCTAAAAACCTCCCCTTAACAATTCTTTACCCGTATTATCCCCCCCCCCCCCCCCACACACACACGTGTATATATATATATATCCATTTATTTACCTCCACCTACTTCTATTTATCTACCCATAACAGGCTATTTATTCCACAGTCCACTTAAACTATATTCTTCAGTATCTATCTTATTTCTACCTATCCATCATGCATCTACCTTTCTAATTACATCTCTCTCTATCCATTTATCTACTACCGCTTTCTCTATCTATCCACTTTATCTATTTCCATCATCTACCTCTCTAGCATGTAATCTACCTTTCTAATCACATCTCTATCTAGCATGTAATCTACCTTTCTAATCACATCTCTATCTAGCATGTAATCTACCTTTCTAATCACATCTCTATCTAGCATGTAATCTACCTTTCTAATCACATCTCTATCTAGCATGTAATCTACCTTTCTAATCACATCTCTATCTAGCATGTAATCTACCTTTCTAATCACATCTCTATCTAGCATGTAATCTACCTTTCTAATCACATCTCTATCTAGCATGTAATCTACCTTTCTAATCACATCTCTATCTAGCATGTAATCTACCTTTCTAATCACATCTCTATCTAGCATGTAATCTACCTTTCTAATCACATCTCTATCTAGCATGTAATCTACCTTTCTAATCACTCTATCTAGCATGTAATCTACCTTTCTAATCACATCTCTATCTAGCATGTAATCTACCTATCTAATCACATCTCTATCTAGCATGTAATCTACCTTTCTAATCACATCTCTATCTAGCATGTAATCTACCTTTCTAATCACATCTATCTAGCATGTAATCTACCTTTCTAATCACATCTCTATCTATCCATTTATCTACCTCCACCTATTTCTATTCCCCTTAAGGGGGGATGGTTCACTTTAAGGGGGGATGGTTCACTTTTTGGGCGAACTTTGAATGTATTAATTATTTTTCTAGTTTCCTCCCTAGACCTCCATCAAATTAAAAAAAAAAAAACCATCCATTAGATCCCCCTTCTAGATTAATTTGTAAATTTTTCGGTAGAAAAATTTCCCGGCCGAAGGCCGGTTCCTTAAACATTACAGGCTCACTATCGTTCGCCAGGGAAAAAATCGACACCTAAGTAGCACAAAAGGTCTAAATATTGCCGAAGAAATGGGGCGAAAGGTCTTAAAATCGACTAACTAATGGGGCAAAATCTTAACATCTGAAAACTAATGGGGCTAAACACGAGGGAGAAAGTGGTCCAGAAAACCGGCCCATCCCCCCTTAAATTATATTCTTCAGTATCTATCCATCTATTTCTATCATCTACCTATCTATCATGCATCTACCTTTCTAATTACATATTTATCCATCTATCTACCTCTACCTCTATCTATCCATATGTCTACCTCTTCCTCTATCTATCCATCTATCTACCTCTACCTATATCTATCCACTTTATCTATTTCTATCATCTATCTATTTATCGTGCATCTACCTTTCTAATCACACCTATCTATCTACCTCTTCCTCCATCTATCCACTTTATCTATTTCTATCATCTACCTCTCTAATTACATCTCTATCTATCCATATATCTACCTTTTCCTCTATCTACCGCTACCTCTATCTATCTACCCCTACATCTATCTATCTACCTCTACTCTATCTATCTATCCATCTATCTACCTCTTCCTCTATCTATCTACCTCTACCTCTATCTATCTATCTATCTATCTATCTATCTACCTACCTCTATCTATCTATCTAGTTACCTCTATCCACCCATCTACCCACACGAGTCTATCCCACTTTAACCATATTCTTCAGTATCTATCTGTCTTTCATCTACCTATCTATCAATCATCTACCTTTCTAATTACATCTCTATCTATTCATTTATCTACCTCTTTCTATCTCTCCACTTTATCTATTTCTAGCATGTACCTTTCTAAATACATCTCTATCTATCCATATATCTACCATCTACCGTACCTATATATCATGCATCTACCTTTCTAATTACATCTCTATCTATCCATCTCTACCTCTATCTACCTATCTATCCAACTCTTCCTCTATCTATCTATCTATCTACCTCTTCCTCTATCTATCCGCTTCTACCCACACGAGTCTATCCCACTTTAACCATATTCTTCGATCTCACGGATAAACTCTGCGGAACCTACCCACCCTGTTTCACTATAGTTCGGCCGCACGACAACAGATGGCGCGGGCTATCTCTGTCTGGTGTATTGGTAAGGAGAGCCATTTTGAGGGGAGGCTTCGCGAAAATTATTTACCGGTGACGTCCTTTTCATTATACTTTGGCAACTATTAGATGATTTTATTCAGCTTAGGAAGACCCTCTAGCAATAATATGGCTTCTCTCTATCTCAACCAGCCCTTCTAACTACCACATAAATGGGGCGAAAGTTCTTAAAATCGCCAAACTAATGGGGCGAACATCTTATAATCTCAAAAGCAAAGGGGCTAAACATGAGGAAGAAGGCGGGCCAGAAAAAACGACCCATCTCCCCTTAAATCAATTATTAATCCCCAAAGTTAGTTAGGGATGAAGAGATAAAGAGCTGGACTCTGATTATTATCACATAGCGTAGTCGGCACCTTTTTATCGATAGTTCTGTCGTTTTTCTGCCCCCCCCCCCCCTCCCCCTTCTCCCTCATGTTTAGTCCCATTAGTTTTCTGATTTCAAGAAGTTCGACCTATTAGTTTGAAAATTTTATGAACTTTCGCCCCATTTCAGTCAATTTTAAGACCTTTCGTGCCATTTAGGTGTCGACTTTTTTCCTGGCGAGCGATAGCGAACCTGTAATTTAAGAAAAATCGGCCTTCGGCCAGGAGATTTTTCTATCGAAAAAAGGTACAAATTTATCTTGAAGTAGGGTCTGGAGTGATTTTTGTTGTCCTAAGCTGCATAATATCGTCTAAATATAGCTAGAATACAATGTAACACACGTCGCTGGTACTCAGAGGGTTAAACTGACTAAAATCGTCTAATAGTAGCCAGAATAAAGTTAAAAGGACGTCACCGGTACTGAGTGGGTTAACCCCTTGAAGAATATGACGCTTATATTGACAGTAGGTTTTGGCTATTAGAAAACGAGGAACATAACTTATGTTGGCATCTGTACAGTATGCAAGATATGGGTATGGTAGGGCTAATTATATGGTCTAATTTATGTTGTTTTATTATTGTGGTAATATTCTACTACTACTACTACTACTGCTACTACTACTACTAGCCTACCTATAATAGTAATAATACTAATAATAAACATGTATTATATTATAAATAATTATAGTAATAGTAATTAATAGGCCATTATGAAGCGAATAATGTCAGTAATGATGATAATATAATAATAATGATATAGAGTTCATTATGAAGCCTGTCTCCCTCTTAATCAAACAAGGGGGAACTATGTTAATGGAATTGTCGCCTCTCCTCTCCTCTCCTTTCCTCTCCTCTCCTCTCTTTTCCTCTATTTTCCTCTCCTCGCCTCTCCTCTCCCCTCTCTCTCCTCTACTCTCCTCTCCTCTCCTCTTCTCTTCCCTCTCCTCTCTTCTCTTCTCCTGTCCTCTCCTCTCCTCTTCTATCTACTCTCTCCTCCTCTCTCACCCCCTCGCCTCTTCTCTTGTCTTCTCTCCTCTCTTCTCCCATCCTCTCCTCTCTTCTCCCATCCTCTCCTCTCCTCTCTTCTCCCATCCTCTCTTCTCCCATCCTCTCCTCTCCTCTCTTCTCCCATCCTCTTCTCTCCTCTCTTCTCCCATCCTCTCCTCTTCTCTTCTCTCCTCTCCTCTCCTCTCCTCTCATCTCCTCTTCTCTCTCCTCTCCTCTCCTCTCCTCTCCTCTCCTCTCCTCTCCAATCAACAGGTGGAATTAAAAGAGCGAATGAAAAATGCATGGCAAATATTGCTGGGTCAGCTCAATTTACCCTGGGGCCACACACACACACACACACACACACACACACACACACACACACACACACACACACACACACACACACACACACACACACTATCTATGTGTGTGTATATATATTATATATGTGTGTATTTCTGTATATATGTATTTTTCTATCTGTTTGCTATTTCACTCAACATTTACTATTTGCAGCTCCCCTTCTGACAATAATACATAACTAGAAGCATGCAATCTGTAGGAGTGTGTGTGTGTGTGTGTATATGTATATGTATGTGAGTGGGTATGGGTGTGTCCCTGTGAATATGTATGTATGTGTGTGTCTCCCTCTCTCTCCCCTTAATACATGTTTTTGTTTCCTATATTCCTGTATGCATCATAAAGTTTATATCACATAAACCGATTATCGTTTTCTATGCAGAAGAGGTGTGTAGGCGTATATATACAGTATATATATATATATATATACCGTATATATATATATATATATATATATATATATATATATATATATATATATATATATATGAAGGAGTCAAAAGGTATAGCTGCCTGTAACAAGTGTCTCCCCTGAGTTGAAAGAGTGACAGAGAGCTAAATTCAAGGCACGTTAGAGTAAATACACCTGGACCCACGGGGCTTGGTGCGGAGTGGCGGTGCGCTCCTCGGTGCCGCTAGAAGTGTGGCGAACACATCACAAGGTATCACAAGGTAAGGTAAGGGAAAGACTGATTGAGGGAGAGAATTTCAAAGCTAAATATGTGTATGTATAAAAGTATGTATGTCTATGTATATATTTTGTGTAGGTGTCTGTGTGTGTGTAGGCTTGTATGTAAAGTATGTGTGTACTGAGGCCTATACAGTATGTATAAATGTTTGTATGTGCCTGTATATAATTCGTGTATGTAGCTATGTGTATGTATATATGCGGTGTATGTATGTACAGTATATACTCAGGCACATATCCCATTGCTAGGGGTGGCCGACACGAGACAGAGCCCGAACAGAAATAACATTTAAAGTTCCTATTCTCAGGGTCCGGGACCACTTTCGCGTTCTCTCGCCCGTTTCTCTGTCTCGTCGAGTAGGAGAATTATACAAGGGGAGGAGGATTCCTAGCCCCCTGCCCCTATGTGTATGCAGGCAGGTATATATGTCTATGTATGTCTATGTATATATTCTATGTATGTGCCTATGTGTATGCAGGCAGGTATATATACATGTTTACATCTATAAGCAAACTGCGTAAACAACCGGTCATAAAAACACTAACCAGAACGGGGGGAAAAAACGCGCGAAAACAAATGCAATCTTTTTACGTCCTGAAAGCAACACGAACTATTTTAATCCTGAGAAAAGAACACGAGCAAGCAAAGACACAAATATACACAAATATTTTTAGATTCAGTTTTAAATCATCTGTGTCTTTGTTTGTTAAGGGGAGGTTTTTAGTTTGGTCCATAGACTTTCCATCAAACTTTCAAAAAAAATAAAAAAATAAATAAACCCTCAAAACCCCTTATCTCGAAATATATGTATAAATTTTTTCGGTATACATATTTTCTGCAAAAGCCTGGTTCCTCCTAAATTACAGGCTCACTCTATCGCTTGGCAGAAAAACCCGACACCTAAATAGCACAAAAGGTCTCAAAATAGACAGAAATGAGGCGAAAGGTCTTAAAATCGCCAAACTAATGGGGCGAACGTCTTAAAATCTCAAAACTAATGGGGTTAAACATGAGGGAGACGAGAGTTACGAAAAAATCTTAAGGGGAGGTATTTAGTTTGTTCCCTAGACTTTCATCAAGCTTAAAATTACACCCCCTTGAGTCCCTTTCAAGATAAATTTGTACATTTTTCGGTAGAAAAATGTCCCGGCCGAAGGCCGGTTCCTCTCAAATTACAGGCTCGCTATCGCTCGCCAGGATAAAATCGACACCTAAATGGCACGAAAGGTCTTAAAATTGACAGAAATGGGTTGAAAGTTCTTAAAATCTTCAAAATAATGGGGCAAACGTCTTAAAATTAGAAAAAAACAATGAGGCTAAACATGAGGGAGAAAGGAGTCGAGAGAAAAAATCCCTCAAGTGGAGATCTCTCCGGGATAAATCACTCCCTTTCCGTACCGGCGACATCTTATTAACCCTTTCCGTACCGGCGACGTCTTATTAACCCTTTCCGTACCGGCGACGTCTTATTAACCCTTTCCGTTCCGGCGACTTCTTATTAACCCTTTCCGTACCGGCGACGTGTTATTAATCCTTTCCGTACCGGCGACGTCTTATTAACCCTTTCCGTACCGGCGACGTCTTATTAACCCTTTCCGTACCGGCGACGTCTTATTAACCCTTTCCGTACCGGCTACGTCTTATTAACCCTTTCCGTACCGGCGACGTCTTATTAACCCTTTCCGCACCGGCGACGTCTTATTAACCCTTTCCGTACCGGCGACGTCTTATTAACCCTTTCCGTACCGGCGACGTCTTATTAACCCTTTCCGTACCGGCGACGTCTTATTAACCCTTTCCGTACCGGCGACGTCTTATTAACCCTTTCCGTACCGGCGACGTCTTATTAACCCTTTCC
>CM064528.1:47757124-47772124 GCA_032716605.1 Paralithodes platypus
AACATGGGTCCTTCTTAGTAACATGGGTCCTTCTTAGTAACATGGGTCCTTCTTAGTAACATGGGTCCTTCTTAGTAACATGGGTCCTTCTTAGTAACATGGGTCCTTCTTAGTAACAGGGGCCCTTCTTAGTAACAGGGGTCCTTTTAGTAACATGGGTATTCTTAGTAACATGGGTCCTTCTTAGTAACATGGGTCCTTCTTAGTAACATGGGCCCTTCTTAGTAACATGGGTCCTTCTTAGTAACATGGGTCCTTCTTAGTAACATGGGTCCTTCTTAGTAACATGGGGTCCTTCTTAGTAACATGGGTCCTTCTTAGTAACATGGGCCCTCTTAGTAACATGGGTCCTTCTTAGTAACATGGGTCCTTCCTTAATAACATGGGTCCTTCTTAGTAACATGGGTCCTTCTTAGTAACATGGGTCCTTCTTAGTAACATGGGTCCTTCTTAGTAACATGGGTCCTTCTTAGTAACATAGGTCCTTCTTAGTAACATAGGTCCTTCTTAGTAACATGGGCCCTTCTTAGTAACATGGTCCCTTCTTAGTAACATGGGTCCTTCTTAGTAACATGGGTCCCTTCTTAGTAACATGGGTCCTTCTTAGTAACATGGGTCCTTCTTAGTAACATGGGTCCTTCTTAGTAACATGGGTCCTTCTTAGTAACATGGGTCCTTCTTAGTAACATGGGCCCTTCTTAGTAACATGGGTCCTTCTTAGTAACATGGGTCCTTCTTAGTAACATGGGTCCTTCTTAGTAACATGGGCCCTTCTTAGTAACATGGGTCCTTCTTAGTAACATGGGTCCTTCTTAGTAACATTTTTTTTTTTTTTTTTTTTTTTTTTTAAAGAGACAATGAACGGAGGAAGGAAAAACACAGATAAAACAAAAAGGTCCATGTGCCTAAAGGCATCCTCCATTCATAAAATGTTTGTAACAACTGGATTTAAACATTTTCTAGATTGTAAGTTGGGGAAAGCAATTCGAGGGAAGTGAATTCCAAAGAGTAGTAGCTCTGGGGATAAATGAATTCTGATAAGCAGAAGTTCTGCATTGTGGAGGAGAAAGTGTAAATTCATGGCGCTCTCAGCTGCCCTAGTTCTACGGGGAAAGATGCGGAGAGGCGGCACAATTGAAGCAAGTTCCTCGGAACAATTGCTGTGAAAATATCTGTAGAATAATGCAAGGGATGCAACGTTTCTTCGTGTGGCTAATGTAGGAAGGTCCTGTGTGATTGCAGGGTTATTGATTAATCTAATAGCTTTATTTTGAATTTTGTCCAACTGCCTCAATGCAACCACTCCACTTCCACCCCACAGAGGTGAACAGTAATCCATCTGAGAGCGCACATGACTTTTATATATTACGGCCAACTGCTCGTCAGTGAAGAATTCTCGAACTCTGTACAGGAGTCCCAGTTTTTTAGAGGCATTCTTAGCAATGCTTCTAACATAATGTGTCCAGCTCAAGTTAGTAGTTAATGTTACACCGAGAATGTCAATACTAGGGGAAGTGGGAATTTACATCATTAAAAAATATATGGGAGTCAGTGAGATTCTGTCGGTTAGAAAATTTAATGTACTTGGTTTTCTGTGCATTAAAGGAAACTAGATTCTTTTGTCCCCATTCATTAATTCTAGAAAGGTCCTGGTTCAGAGAAATTGCAGTGTTTATTTTTGAATTTATAAGATCGGGTTGGGTGAAAGAATTGGTAAATGTGAAGGAACTGTGGAGTGTTGAGTCATCTGCGTAGGAATGTATTGGATTATGAGTGGTAGATATGAGATCATTGATATGAATGAGGAACAGAGTTGGGGCCAAAACTGATCCCTGGGGAACACCAGCATTTATTGAGTGAAATTGAGAATAAAGGCCATCTACCATTACACGTATTTTTCTGTTATGAAGATAAGAAGAAATTAGTGGAACTAATGATGCAAGGCCGTAGTGTGACATCTTCGACAATAAGGATTGATGCCAGACTCTATCAAATGCCTTTGATTATCCAGTGCTATTGTATGGGTCCTTCTTAGTAACATGGGTCCTTCTTAGTAACATGGGCCCTTCTTAGTAACATGGGTCCTTCTTAGTAACATGGGTCCTTCTTAGTAACATGGGCCCTTCTTAGTAACATGGGTCCTTCTTAGTAACATGGGTCCTTCTTAGTAACATGGGTCCTTCTTAGTAACATGGGCCCTTCTTAGTAACATGGGCCCTTCTTAGTAACATGGGCCCTTCTTAGTAACATGGGTCCTTCTTAGTAACATGGGTCCTTCTTAGTAACATGGGCCCTTCTTAGTAACATGGGTCCTTCTTAGTAACATGGGTCCTTCTTAGTAACATGGGTCCTTCTTAGTAACATGGGTCCTTCTTAGTAACATGGGTCCTTCTTAGTAACATGGGTCCTTCTTAGTAACATGGGTCCTTCTTAGTAACAGGGGCCCTTCTTAGTAACATGGGTCCTTCTTAGTAACATGGGTCTTCTTAGTAACATGGGTCTTCTTAGTAACATGGGTCCTTCTTAGTAACATGGGTCCTTCTTAGTAACATGGGCCCTTCTTAGTAACATGGGTCCTTCTTAGTAACATGGGTCCTTCTTAGTAACATGGGTCCTTCTTAGTAACATGGGTCCTTCTTAGTAACATGGGTCCTTCTTAGTAAACATGGGTCCTTCTTAGTATCATGGGTCCATCTTAGTAACATGGGTCCTTCTTAGTAACATGGGTCCTCTTCGTAACATGGGTCCTTCTTAGTAACATGGGTCCTTCTTAGTAACATGGGTCCTTCTTAGTAACATGGGTCCTTCTTAGTAACATAGGTCCTTCTTAGTAACATGGGCCCTTCTTAGTAACATGGTCCCTTCTTAGTAACATGGGTCCTTCTTAGTAACATGGGTCCTTCTTAGTAACATGGGTCCTTCTTAGTAACATGGGTCCTTCTTAGTAACATGGGTCCTTCTTAGTAACATGGGTCCTTCTTAGTAACATGGGCCCTTCTTAGTAACATGGGTCCTTCTTAGTAACATGGGTCCTTCTTAGTAACATGGGTCCTTCTTAGTAACATGGGCCCTTCTTAGTAACATGGGTCCTTCTTAGTAACATGGGTCCTTCTTAGTAACATTTTTTTTTTTTTTTTTTTTTTTTTTTTAAAGAGACAATGAACGGAGGAAGGAAAAACACAGATAAAACAAAAAGGTCCATGTGCCTAAAGGCATCCTCCATTCATAAAATGTTTGTAACAACTGGATTTAAACATTTGTAGATTGTAAGTTTGTGGAAAGCAATTCGAGGGAAGTGAATTCCAAAGAGTAGTAGCTCTGGGGATAAATGAATTCTGATAAGCAGAAGTTCTGCATTGTGGAGGAGAAAGTGTAAATTCATGGGCGCTCTCAGCTGCCCTAGTTCTACGGGGAAAGATGCGGAGAGGCGGCACAATTGAAGCAAGTTCCTCGGAACAATTGCTGTGAAAATATCTGTAGAATAATGCAAGGGATGCAACGTTTCTTCGTGTGGCTAATGTAGGAAGGTCCTGTGTGATTGCAGGGTTATTGATTAATCTAATAGCTTATTTTGAATTTTGTCCAACTGCCTCAATGCAACCACTCCACTTCCACCCCACAGAGGTGAACAGTAATCCATCTGAGAGCGCACATGACTTGTATATATTACGGCCAACTGCTCGTCAGTGAAGAATTCTCGAACTCTGTACAGGAGTCCCAGTTTTTTAGAGGCATTCTTAGCAATGCTTCTAACATAATGTGTCCAGCTCAAGTTAGTAGTTAATGTTACACCGAGAATGTCAATACTAGGGGAAGTGGGAATATTTACATCATTAAAAAATATATGGGAGTCAGTGAGATTCTGTCGGTTAGAAAATTTAATGTACTTGGTTTTCTGTGCATTAAAGGAAACTAGATTCTCTTGTCCCCATTCATTAATTCTAGGAAAGGTCCTGGTTCAGAGAAATTGCAGTGTTTATTTTTGAATTTATAAGATCGGGTTGGGTGAAAGAATTGGTAAATGTGAAGGAACTGTGGAGTGTTGAGTCATCTGCGTAGGAATGTATTGGATTATGAGTGGTAGATATGAGATCATTGATATGAATGAGGAACAGAGTTGGGGCCAAAACTGATCCCTGGGGAACACCAGCATTTATTGAGTGAAATTGAGAATAAAGGCCATCTACCATTACACGTATTTTTCTGTTATGAAGATAAGAAGAAATTAGTGGAACTAATGATGCAAGGCCGTAGTGTGACATCTTCGACAATAAGGATTGATGCCAGACTCTATCAAATGCCTTTGATATATCCAGTGCTATTGTATGGGTCCTTCTTAGTAACATGGGTCCTTCTTAGTAACATGGGCCCTTCTTAGTAACATGGGTCCTTCTTAGTAACATGGGTCCTTCTTAGTAACATGGGCCCTTCTTAGTAACATGGGTCCTTCTTAGTAACATGGGTCCTTCTTAGTAACATGGGTCCTTCTTAGTAACATGGGTCCTTCTTAGTAACATGGGTCCTTCTTAGTAACATGGGTCCTTCTAGTAACATGGGTCCTTCTTAGTAACATGGGTCCTTCTTAGTAACATGGGTCCTTCTTAGTAACATGGGTCCTTCTTAGTAACATGGGCCCTTCTTAGTAACATGGGTCCTTCTTAGTAACATGGGTCCTTCTTAGTAACATGGGCCCTTCTTAGTAACATGGTCCCTTCTTAGTAACATGGGTCCTTCTTAGTAACATGGGTCCTTCTTAGTAACATGGGCCCTTCTTAGTAACATGGGTCCTTCTTAGTAACATGGGTCCTTCTTAGTAACATGGGTCCTTCTTAGTAACATGGGTCCTTCTTAGTAACATGGGCCCTTCTTAGTAACATGGGTCCTTCTTAGTAACATGGGTCCTTCTTAGTAACATGGGTCCTTCTTAGTAACATGGGTCCTTCTTAGTAACATGGGCCCTTCTTAGTAACATGGGTCCTTCTTAGTAACATGGGTCCTTCTTAGTAACATGGGCCCTTCTTAGTAACATGGGTCCTTCTTAGTAACATGGGTCCTTCTTAGTAACATGGGTCCTTCTTAGTAACATGGGTCCTTCTTAGTAACATGGGTCCTTCTTAGTAACATGGGTCCTTCTTAGTAACATGGGTCCTTCTTAGTAACATGGGTCCTTCTTAGTAACATGGGTCCTTCTTAAACTAAATATATTATAATCATCTAACTGTAGCCAGAATCAAAGGTAAATAGACGGCATGGTGTTGAAAGGGTTAAACGTTGGATGGCGGTTTAGGGAGGAATCCAAATTGTGTTTTAAGGGGAGGTATTTAGTTTGTTCCCTAGACCTCCATCAAGTTTAAAATTACACCCCCTTGAGTCCCTTTCAAGATAAATGTGTATATTTTTCGGTAGAAAAATTTCCCGGCCAAAGGCCGGTTCCTCTTAAATTACAGGCTCGCTATCGCTCGCCAGGATACAATCGACACCTGAATTGCACGAAAGGTCTTAATATGGGGTGAAAGTTCTTAAAATCGCTAAACTAATGGGGCAAACGTTTTATAATATCAAAAGCAATGGGGCTAAACATGAGGGAGAAAGGGGTCCAGAAAAAAATCCCTCAAGTGGATATCTCCCCTTAATGCCAAATACAAACTTCCCCAAAGTCCTGTATACTAAAATCCCTCATTATCAGCAGCCCACACCTGGTTCCAATGATTATAAGGGGAGATCTCCACTTGAGGGATTCTTGTCTGGACCCCTTTCTCCCTCATGTTTAGCCCCATGGCTTTTGAGATTTTACGAACGTTCGCCCCATTAGTTTAGCGATTTTCAGAACTTTCACCCCATATTAACACCTTTCGTGCCATTTAGGTGTAGATTGTTTCCTGGCGAGCGATAACAAGCCCGTAATTTAAGAGGAACTGGCCTTCTGCCAGAGAAATTTCTACCGAAAAATGGACACATTTATCCTGAAAGGAGGTCAGAGGGGTGTAACTTTAAGCTTGATGGAGGTCTAGGGAACACACTAAAAACCTCCCCTTAATGAGTATTATTTTAAATGTGAATCACGAGGGTTTGGGAAGGATAACTGCTATAAAGGAATTATGCATAGTAATTGAATAATTATGATAATGTGGTTGATGATGATGATGGTTGGTGTGGTGGGTGTTTGTGGATGTTTAGTGGGTTGATGTTTGTTGTTAAGGGGAGATCTCCACTTGAGGGATTTTTTTTCCTTGACCCCTTTCTCCCTCATGTTTAGCCCCATTGCTTTTGATATTATAAAACGTTTCCCCCATTAGTTTAGCGATTTTAAGAACTATCACCCCATATTAAGACCTTTCGTGCCATTCAGGTGTCAATTTTATCCTGGCGAGCGATAGCGAGCCTGTAATTTAAGAGGAACTGGCCTTCGGCCGGGAAATTTTTCTACCGAAAAATGTACAAATATATCTTGAAAGGGACTCAAGGGGGTGTAATTTCAAGCTTGATGGAGGTCTAGGGAACAAACTAAATACCTCCCCTTAATTCAGGGCATGCTCCGTTTGTTTGTCTGTAAACAAGATGTTTCAAAATGTTATGAACCGATTTTTATGAAAATTTGTGGGCAGATAGGATGGTGACCGGTCAACTCAACCAGTAGACCATTTCAACCAGTAGCTCTCAACCAGTACCAAATCAACCAATACGGTTAGGTTAGGTTAGGTTAGTACTATATTTTGGCACTGGTTTGGTTGGTCTGGGTAGGATAATTATGTGCTAAGGAAGACTTGATGCAGTTTAGGAAGCGATCCGATCATATCCTGGAACCCAGATCATCCAGAAGAATATTTAAGGCTATGATATTAATGGTAACAAACCAGCCAACGTAGACGGAGGTATGTGCTCTACCGAGTGTTCCTCTTGTTTATGGTGTAAAATATGAACTTGATCATTTGATATGGTGATTGTGATGCTAATGATGATATGTATGGAGTTAATGTACTGTAGTTATGTGATGAGAGAACTTTAGGGGAGATATCCACTTGAGGGATTATTTTCTTGGCCCCTTTCTCCCTCATGTTTAGCCCCATTGCTTTTGAGATTTTAAGACGTTCGCCCCATTAGTTTGGCGATTTTAAGAACCCTCGCCCCATTTCTGTCAATTTTAAGACCATTCGTGCCATTTAGGTGTCGATTTTTTCCTGGCGAGCGATAGCGAGCCTGTAATTTAAGGGGAATCGGCCTTCGGCCGGGATATTTTTCTACCGAAAAATGTACAAATTTATCTTGAAAGGGGGTCTAGGGGGGGAGTAATTTTAAGTTTGATGGAAGTCTAGGGAATCAACTAAACACCTCCCCTTAAGAACATAAGAAAAGTGCATAAGGCCGAGTGGCCCACACGAGGCAGATCCCATTCACACCCAACCCTTATCATTCATATGACTATCCAGTTTGCGCTGTTTACTGTTCCTCAGCTAATCACTGCACTAGGCAATGTACTCCACACACCTACAACTCTGTTTCCAAACCAGTGCGCCTCTCTCTCTCTCTCTCTCTCTCTCTCTCTCTCTCTCTCTCTCTCTCTCTCTCTCTCTCTCTCTCTCTCTCTCTCTCTCTCTCCTCTCTCCCTCTCTCTCTCTCTCTCTCTCTCTCTCTCTCTCTCTCTCTCTCTCTCTCTCTCTCTCTCTCTCTCTCTCTCTCGTGTTTGTGTGTGTGTGTGTGTATATACAGTATTAAATTCCAATTAAATATCGTGTGTTCAATTAACCCGACCAAAGACCGTGATAAAATTAATTGAATGTGTGCGTTCGTTCTCGCTCGCTTTGCTTTGTTTAATTGGCGTAAAATTGTCTCTGTTTCCATATTGTTATTGTATTTGATCTTGGCTATCTATATATCTATCTATCTATCTATCTATCTATCTATCTATCTTATCTATTTCTATCTATATCTATCTCTCTCTCTATCTATCTATCTCTATCTATTTATCTATCTATCTATCTCTATCTATCTATCTATCTATCTATCTATCTATCTATCTATCTATCTCTCTCTCTCTCTCTCTCTATCTATCTATCTATCTATCTATCTATCTATCTATCTATCTATCTATCTATCTATCTATCTATCTATCTATCTATCTATCTATCTATCTATCTATCTATCTATCTATCTATCTATCTATCTATCTATCTGTGTGTATATAGTACTTATTTCACTATACTTGTTTCCTATATTTTCCTCTTTCTTGCCCCCCCCCCTGTTTTCTACCATAGTGCGATGGTTCTCACGTTTATCATGGGTTGTGCTATCTTCTCCTTTTGTTCGTCCATCTTCAGCTTTTGATGAGGTCGGTAATTTGCTTTCTATATGTCAGAAAGTTTGTGTGTGTTGGTGGGTGGATGTGTGTGTGTGTGTGTGTGTGTGTGTGTGTGTGTGTGTGTGTGTGTGTGTGTGTGTGTGTGGTTTTGTGTTGTGTATGTATGAGTGCGCGAGAAATAAGGGACAGTGAGAGAGAGATAGAGTTATTATTGTAGAAGTAGAAAGACAAGACGAGCTGTATAGTATGCAAATAGGGAAGGAACCGTTGTCACCTGCCTTTTTTATCTTTCTCTCCTTTTCTCTCTCTTTCTCTGACTTGTAATCATTTGGCCCCATTCAGCCAACTGTTTTAAGACGTTTATCCCCATCCAGGTGTCGATTTTTTCCTGGCGAGCGATAGCGAGCCATCATTGTATGAAGAAATCCGGCTTTGCCGGAGAAATTTTTCTATCGAAAAATGTACAAATTTAGCTTGCTGTAAAACAAAAATAAATATATATGCTGGCTCGCTACCGCTCGCCAGGAAAATATTGACACCTGGATGGGGGTAAACGTCTTAAAACAGTAGGCTGAATGGGGCCGAATGGATACAAACCAAAGGGAGAGGGAGAGAAAGATAACAAAAGCGAGGTGACTCCCTCTTAAGAGAAGCGAACAGGGAAGGAATAGAAGAATGAATGGCGGAGACGTGGAGAAAGGAAAACATTCATTTAAAATCTTTGGTAAACGATTGGAAATGTGTTCATGCATGGCTGAGTTGGAGAGAGAGAGAGAGAGAGAGACTGTGAGTGAGAGAGACTGAGTGAGAATGAGAGAAAGAGAGACTATGAGTGAGAATGAGAGAGAAAAAGAAAGAGACAGAGTGAGAATGAAAGAGAGAGAGAGAGAGAGAGACTGTGAGTGAGAGAGACTGAGTGAGAATGAGAGAAAAAGAGACTATGAGTGAGAATGAGAGAGAACAAGAAAGAGACAGAGTGAGAATGAGAGAGAGAGAGAGAGAGAGAGAGAGAGACGGACGGAGCGACTACGATATAAAAGCAAGCCTTAAGGGGAGATCTCTACTTGAGGGATTTTTTCTTGACCCCTTTCTCCCTCATGTTTAGCCCCATTGCTTTTGATATTATAAAACGTTTGCCCCATTAGTTTAGCGATTTTAAGAACTTTCACCCCATATTAAGACCTTTCGTGCAATTCAGGTGTCAATTTTATCCTGGCGAGCGATAGCGAGCCTGTAATTTAAGAGGAACCGGCCTTCGGCCAGGACATTTTTCTACCGAAAAATTTACAAATTTATCTTGAAAGGGACTCAAGGGGGTGTAATTTTAAGCTTGATGGAGGTCTAGGGAACAAACTAAATACGTCCCCTTAAGCTTGATGGAGGTCTAGGGAACAAACTAAATACCTCCCCTTAAGCAATATATAAATACGGTTCTTATAGTAGCTAGTCTCTCCTTTTCTTCATTCCTATTCAATATTTTTGTTCCCTTTTCTATTCCTCTCTCATCATATTCTCCGTCGTCTTCTCTATCTTCTTCTTCTTCTCTTCCATCTCTCTCTCTCCTCTTCTTCCTCTATTCCACCTCTCTCCTCTTCTCTTCTCTATCTTCTTATTCCTCTCTTCCACCTCTCTCTCTCTTCTTCTTCCTCCTCTTCTCTATCTTCTTCTTCCTCTCTCTCTCCTCTTCTCTATCTTCTTCCTCTCTTCCACCTCTCTCTCCTCTTTTCTATCTTCTTCTTCTCTTCCACCTCTCTCTCTCCTCTCTTCTCTATCTTCTTCTCTTCCACCTATCTCTCTCTCTCCCTCCCTCTCCCCAAACCATGAGTGACAAAAAAGAACCCATGAAAAATGCATGTAAAATACAGCCATGTCAGCTAATCTCTCACAGGGGATTTCACCTCTCTCTCTCACTCACTCTCACTCACACCCACATACTCTCTCTCTCTCACTCTCACACACACACACACACACACACACACACACACACACACACACACACACACACACACACACACACACCTTGATACAGATAAATTAGCTCTCTCTGTTGTCTGCGTCCTCGTTTGCATACACCATTGCTCGTGTCCGTCTGTTTGTGTGTGACTGTTCATTGTGTACCAGAGCTGTACTGTGTGTGTGTGTGTGTGTGTGTGAGAGAGAGAGAGAGAGAGAGAGAGTCATTTGTGGAGGTAAATACACGACTGGATGAATGTACAAGAGGAGTAAAGAGTCGTTTCAAAAGGAAGACATGTGGTGGTTTGAAAGAGGACTATGAGGAAGCGAAAGGAGAGTTGGAATGGAGAAGAGGTAACAGGTAACAGGAAGAACGATAAGGTCAGAGACAAACAAACTATTATGACACAAACTATCCGTGACAATGGTAACAGTTGAATATATATATATATATATATATATATATATATATATATATATGTGTTATTAGCTATATATGCTGTTATTACTGAATGTTAGCTATGAACTTTCCCAAATCCTGCAGAATTCCCCATTTTCATTAACGACAAAGAGTAATGTGCATCATTACCTTTAGTTGGACCAAATATTAGTCCTTCAGGCGCCTGGCCCTGGGAGCTGGTCTATGTTGTGAAGGGTCATGGTTGGAAGTAAAGTGGGTGGGTATTGTGTTGGTTGGCTTCCCTGTGTGTCTGCCTGCTGAGACTGGAAAGCATCCCGGAGGTCTGGGACCTGGGAAATTTTGCTGGAGACTCCAAATGGGCCGAGGTTTCTGGGTCCTCTCCTGGGCAACCTTGATGTGTGTTAATTATTTATATTATTTTATATACCCGGTATACATATATATATATACAGTATATAATGTGTGTGTGTGTGTGTGTGTGTGTGTGTGTGTGTGTGTGTGTGTGTGTGTGTGTGTGTGTCTGTGTGTGTGTGTGTGTGTGTGTGTCTGTGTGTGTGTGTGTGTGTGTGTGTGTGTGTGTGTGTGTCTGTGTGTGTGTGTGTGTGTGTGTGTGTGTGTGTGTGTGTGTGTGTGTGTGTGTGTGTGTGTGTGTGTGTGTGTGTGTGTGTGTGTGTGTGTGTGGGGTCGTCGTCCCCGTCAGCCACTCTCAGTTATGGGTTGTGTGCCTGAGTAGAGTACATACATACAATTTGCATCACTGATTATTGGTAATATGTGTTATTTGTATGTAAGTATAACCATTCTGTTAATGTTAGTGATGATGGTTAGTATTGGTGGTGGTGGTGGTGTTGTTGGGTTTTTATATTTGTTGATGGTGTGGTATGGTGATGAAGGTAAGGTTAAGTATGATGTTACCCAGAGTGTATAGTGTAGAGATAAGTCTTCTATGTTCTGTAGTTATACCAACATTGTCATCTGTCATTCATTCTCTCTCTCTCTCTCTCTCTCTCTCACAGACAATCTGAAAAACCTTGAGTCTGACTGAAAACCTGAATTGTAGTGTTGAATGAAGGGAGAAGGCGGGAATAAATGAATATACAATGAGAGAGAGAGAGAGAGAGAGAGTGAGTGAGAGTGAGTTAGAGAGAGAGAGTTTATCCCCACTATACCTGCCCACCATTCATACCCCACACACCAACTGGGAGGGAATTACTTTCTTTCATGTAGAGTAACTATATTGTTGGTCTGATGTTGTTGTTCCGCACCATCGTTTAGTGGTATATCTATGGTTAGTGGTTATTGTCACACACACTCATGCCCCCCCCCCCCCACACACACACTCACTCTCTCTCATACACGGTTAATTTTATCCTCTCAAAGTGCAGTAATAATCATTTGGAATGATAGGGAAGCAGAATATTTCCATATTTCCTGACATCTGTGCTGGAGAGAGAGAGATTTACATATATTTACATACACTGGCCACACAGACCTTACGATCCAAACGAGGTGGTCAGTACTTAATTCTAGTAGAGATGTCATATCCGATAGAAAAGGAAAGTTGAAGGAAAGGATAGAAAAGAAGAAGGCTCTCTCCGTACCCTCCGGCAATTGCCGTACATGAAAAAGTTGGAAGTGATTAACCTTGCTGGAATTCAAAATCCCCGGAGGAATTTCACAGGGAAGATTGGAAAAAAAGAAAGGAAAATTTATGCAACCCTTCGCCTTGGTAGCATGTACATTTTAGGGTTAATTGGAATCATACAACCCATCACCCTTAGTAGCATGTACATTTTAGGGTTAATTGGAATCATACAACCCATCACCCTTAGTAGTATGTACATTTTAGGGTTAATTGGAATCATACAACCCATCACCCTTAGTAGCATGTACATTTTAGGGTTAATTGGAATCATCCAACCCATCACCCTTAGTAGCATGTACATTTTAGGGTTAATTGGAATCATCCAACCCATCACCCTTAGTAGCATGTACATTTTAGGGTTAATTGGAATCATACAACCCATCACCCTTAGTAGTATGTACATTTTAGGGTTAATTGGAATCATACAACCCATCACCCTTAGTAGCATGTACATTTTTAATGATGATTTTGATGATTATTATTCTTTATTTGTTTATTTTTTTTCTCTTTTCTAACGCTCTCTTCAGCTGAACAAATAATAACGGTGATAATTACTGCCTACTCCATACCAATTTGTTTGTGGTATAAGAACATAAGAAAATGGGAGTCTGCAGAAAGCCGATTGGCCTAAGCAAGGCAGATCCCTGTAATATGAGTCTAGATTTTTCGTAAATGTATCTATAGAGGAGCTGTCTATTACTTTATTTGGGAGTTTGTTCCACTCATCAATTACACTGTGAGTGAAGAGTTTTTTTTGTTGTATCTAGATTCGCTCTCCGACCTAATAATTTTAAATTGTTTCCTCTTGTAGATGTGTCTTCAGCTTTTTTGAATAACTTATCTAGGTTAATGTTACTGAATCATTTTAGCATTTTAAAACACTATCAATTGGCCTCTCATCCTTCGTTTCTTATGTGAAAAAAGACCAAGTTCTCGCAGTCTTTCATCATATGATTTATTTCTCAATGAAGGGATTAGTTTGGTGGTTAGCGTTTGCAGAGAGAGAGAGAGAGAGAGAGAGTGAGTGAGTGAGTGAGTGAGTGAGTGAGTGAGTGAGTGAGTGAGTGAGTGAGTGAGTGAGTGAGTGAGTGAGTGAGTGAGTGAGTGAGTGAGTGAGTGAGTGAGTGAGTTAGTTAGTTAGTTAGTTAGTTAGTTTACAAACACACACCACTCTTTCTGTCCATACATAGATAACGAGACACACACATAAACACACACACACATACATTTGACCGACACACTCGTATTTCACCCCGCCCACAATAAACTAGAAGCATCTCCCTTAAGTACACACCAACACGCTCACTCACACACGCATGCACATGCATATACAGTATGTTATACATTTGTATATACACATAATAGATAAACACATACACAGTGAGGAGGGGATGTGTGGTACAGTGGACATACCTTTGTACATTCCTCTTGACTCGGGTTCAATTCCCAGTATATATAAAGTAGATAATATTTAACCCTTGGTACCGGTATGTAATATTTCGGTATTTTGAATATCTAGGTGTCAGCTCAGTGCTCTGAGAGTTAGATAAAATTCCAATTGTATGTTTTCAATGTGTTTTCTTTCTTTCAGGTAAGATGATGTTGGTGTATTGGTGGTGTGAAGATATGGTGAGTACTATAGTGGTGGTGGTGGTGGTGGTGTTGGTGGTATGATGATGTGGTGAATACTGTGGTGGTGGTGGTGGTGGTTCTGATGTGATGATGTGGTGAATACTGTGGTGGTGGTGGTTCTTCTGATGTGATGATGTGGTGAGTACTGTGGTGGTGGTGGTGGTGTGAAAGTGTGGTGAGTACTATAGTGGTGGTGGTGGTGGTGTTGTGAAGATATGGTGAGTAATATAGTGGTGGTGGTGGTGTTGGTGTTGTGTAATTCTATGGTGTGGTATTATAGTAGTCTTTTATCAACTCTGCGTAAGCAGAGTGGTATCGCCCCCCTCTATAGTGGTACAATACCGGCCGAAATGTCTGTCCACTTAGTTGATTTACCCTGTGATACCTTTATCTAAAGTTCTAAACTATCCACCTAGGCCTAATGAGACCAGCCCAGGTGTGTTTTGTAAGCATGGTAGGAGCAGGGAAGAAGGGGATAAAAGGCGTATAGTTAATGGAAGGATAATATATATACATTTTAAAGGTATACTTTATAGTCACTGTCAGGAAGAAGGGGATAAAAGGGTATAGATAATCGAAGGATAATATATATAAATGTTAAAGGTGCACTTTATAGTCACGCCAGGGTGGAAGAGATCAACTAATTAAGGACAACGAAGATGAAACAAATGTTTTATATAACGTGGAAGTAAAATTAAGTAGAGGATAAGACTCCTGGTAAACTATGGCATAATTGTCCACGATAAAGAATATTCTGTAATTATTCATCAATAACTGAACATGTGTGTGTGTGTGTGTGTGTGTGTGTGTGTGTGTGTGTGTGTGTGTGTGTGTGTGTGTGTGTGTGTGTGTGTGTGTGTGTGTGTGTGTGTGTGTGTGTGTGTGTGTGTGTGTTTTTGTGTGTGTGTGTGTGATCATAACCATAAAGTATTATACTTTATATTACCTGCCTCAAGATAATTGCACTACAAGAACTTGTTATCATAATGTTTTACAGTAATATTAATTACTTGGATTGTTCTGTAGTGTTTGTATTAACAACCTTCACTAATG
>CM064528.1:47777124-47791928 GCA_032716605.1 Paralithodes platypus
GGTCAAGAAAAACATCCCTTAAGTGGAAATCTCCCCTTAACCTTCATGGAGGCCGCCACAGTTTTGTATTGTTTTTGTTTTTTCTGTGACTATTTTCAGTTGTTTCTCCCAGGCGAGATAGACAGACAGGTAGATAATGCAGGTAGAAAAACAATCAGACAAACACATAGAGACACACATATACATAGAATAGAGACACACATATACATAGAATAGAGACACACATATACATAGAATAGAGACACACATATACATAGACACACATATACATAGAATAGAGACACACATATACATAGAATAGAGACACACACATACATAGAATAGAGACACACATATACATATAATAGAGACACACATATACATATAATAGAGACACACATATACATAGAATAGAGACACACATATACATAGAATAGAGACACACATATACATAGAGACACACATATACATAGAATAGAGACACACATATACATAGAATAGAGACACACATATACATAGAATAGAGACACACATATACATATAATAGAGACACACATATACATAGAATAGAGACACACATATACATAGAATAGAGACACACATATACATATAATAGAGACACACATATACATAGAATAGAGACACATATACATAGAATAAAATAACCAAGTTGAGAGGGAGATATGCAGAAAAAGCAATCAGACAAACGAATGCAGCCAAAAAGATTTAACTAACCAGACAGGGGGATAGGCAGACAGGCAGATGAAGCAGACAAAAAGGCTGACAAACACACGAATACAGAGATAACATGGATGGAGCATGACAGGGAGATAGGCAGACAGGCAGATAGTACAGGTAGAAAGGCAGACAGACAAACTAATACAGAGATAACATGGATGGAGCATGGGAGGGAGATAGGCAGACAGGCAGATAGTACAGACAGAAAGGCAGAAAGACAAACTATACAGTGATAACATGGATGGAGCATGGGAGGGAGATAGGCAGACAGGCAGATAGTACAGACAGAAAGGCAGACAGACAACAACCTACGTGGAGTCGAGTAATCTAACCAGACCAAGTTCTCTCCTTAACTAACACACAACGACACAAAGTTCTCTACACCAGGAACTCTGTGGTAAAGTCCTCTGAGGTAACTATATAAACAAAGTCCTCTGAGGTAACTATATAAACAAAGTCCTCTGAGGTAACTATATAAACAAAGGAGATATACAGACACAGTTGCTGCCGGAAGAAGTTCATGGTACACTTTATGCTCAACAGTTAAACACAAACGTACCGGGTACAATATTTGTACAATGTAACCTAACAACAAAATATTTCAAATAACAGAACAGAGCTATTGTTGGGTAAGAGGTAATCGTACATAATTGATAGATGATGAGAGCTATTGTTAAGGGGAGGTTTTTAGTTTTGTCCCTAGATATCCTTCAAGCTTAAGATTACACCCCCTTGAGCCCCTTTCAAGATAAATTTGTACATTTTTCGGTAGAAAAATGTCCCGGCTCAAAGCCGGTTCCTCTTAAATTACAGGCTCGCTATCGCTCGCCAGGATAAAATCGACACCTAAATGGCACGAAAGGTCTTAAAATTGACAGAAATGGGTTGAAAGTTCTTAAAATCGTCAAAATAATGGGGCAAACGTCTTAAAATTAGAAAAACAATGAAGCTAAACATGAGGGAGAAAGGAGTCAAGAAAAAAATCCCTCAAGTGGAAATCTCCCCTTAAGCGTGTGAATTTGTTGGTAGATTGCAAACATTCTTAACTTGTGTTGGATAATCCCCCCAGTATTAGGACGCTAGTCTTCATTATATTCTTATTAATTAAATATTTGTGTGACATGACCCAGCCAGGGTTCGAACCCAGGCCAGTAGTGCAGCACTATTAGACGAGTTTACTAAGATTTAGAAGACCCTCTAGCAATAATAGAGGTAAAGTATATAGAAATAACCGTCTGACTTTCAAAATTCCTTCCTAAGCTGAATACAATCGTCTACTGTTAGCCAGAAGGGACACATACACCCTCCAATACTGAAGGTGTTAATGAAGGTTCACTGTTGTGTTGGGTAGTGTAACAGTAACGGGATATATATTGTCTACTGTTAGCCAGAAGGGACACATACACCCTCCAATACTGAAGGTGTTAATGAAGGTTCACTGTTACTGTTGTTTACTGTTGGGTAGTGTAACAGTAACGGGATATATATTGTCTACTGTTAGCCAGAAGGGACACATACACCCTCCAATACTGAAGGTGTTAATGAAGGTTCACTGTTACTGTTGTTCACTGTTGGGTAGTGTAACAGTAACGGGATATATATTGTCTACTGTTAGCCAGAAGGGACACATACACCCTCCAATACTGAAGGTGATAAAGGTTTCACGTACTGTTGTTCACTGTTGGGTAGTGTAACAGTAACGGGATATATATTGTCTACTGTTAGCCAGAAGGGACACATACACCCTCCAATACTGAAGGTGATAATGAAGGTTCACTGTTACTGTTGTTCACTGTTGGGTAGTGTAACAGTAACGGGATATATATTGTCTACTGTTAGCCAGAAGGGACACATGCACCCTCCAATACTGAAGGTGTTAATGAAGGTTCACTGTTACTGTTGTTTACTGTTGGGTAGTGTAACAGTAACGGGATATATATTGTCTCCACCGTGTTTGGTTTTCCGATGCACAACATAAAACACATCACTCACTCACTCACTCACTCACTCAGTCTAATACAAACGCACACAATCATAACACAACATCTGTATACTCACGTTAAGGGGAGATTTCCACTTGAGGGATTTTTTTCTGGACCCCTTTCTCCCTCATGTTTAGCCCCATTGCTTTTGAGATTTTAAGACCTTCGCCCTAGTAGTTTGGATATTTTAAGACATTTTGCCCCATTTCTGTCAATTTTAAGACCTTTCGTGCCGTTAAGGTGTCAATTTTTTCCTGGCGAGCGATAGCGAGCCTGTAATTTAAGAGCAACCGGCCTCCGGCCGGGAAATTTTTCTACCGAAAAATGTACAAATTTATCTTGAAAGGGGGTCTAGGGGGTGTAATTTTAAGCTTGATGAAAAAGTAGGGAACAAACTAAATATCTCCCCTTAACCTATTTAAATACTATGACTTTTTGTTTTCATTATATTTTGGGTGTCATTAGACGATTTTACAAAGCTTATGGAGATGTGCAGTGATCAAAGGGGTAAAATCTATCTCAATTAAGCTTGGCCTTGCACATTCTCATCCTAAGCTTAATAATATCGTTTAACCCTCTCTGACATATGACGCGATTTTGAGCCTATTAGGGATACTGTAAAGCCTTTGTTACCATCAGGGGTATTTATAAACCTTTAGTTTAGTTACTTCAACCTCTGCAGTTGTCTTTGAGTTAGCTGTGGGCAGAAAACTAATTTTGGAGAGGTAATTATAAGAGTGGTGAGAGAACTCTTATTTCTTATAGCTAATCTGGCAACCTCTGCGTCATAAAAGCGTGAAAGTGTTAATTATAGCCAAAATGACATGAAATACTACATCTTAATATTACAGTGGACTACTAGGGTTAATATTAATAGTATTATCCCCTCATCACACCCCGGGGTTCACCGTTGTTATCATGCGGCTGATATTTGTACTGACTTAATTATTCAGGTTAATTAATGCAGACCTTATCACCGTACCTGTGAGGGGGGCGCCGCGCCTACATTGACATAGTAAGGACACTCTTGGTAGGGTACAGAGTTTTGTGTACTAAGACAAACTAGGATATGATACAATGAGGGAAAGAATTAAGGTTGGTGTAGTGATAATAGTATGTATTGTACTTTTGTGAGAATGATTTAATAATTCTCTCTCTCTCTCTCTCTCTCTCTCTCTCTCTCTCTCTCTCTCTCTCTCTCTCTCTCTCTCTCTCTCTCTCTCTCTCTCTCTCTCTCTCTCTCTCTCTCTCTCTCTCTCTCTCTCTCTCCACCATTGTCACATTATCCTCATTGATCCAGATACACTATACAAATATAATTAAGTCTGCAAACTTTTACAGACCCGGCAACAATTAGGGGCAAGTTTATTTTCTATCCCACGCTGAAAATAGTCATCGCGTGGGTAGGGTTTTATAAGGTGTGTGTGTGTGTGTGTATGTATGTATGTATGTATGTATGTATGTATGTATGTATGTATGTATGTATGAGTGGAGTACGCCTATAGACGTGTATATCTTTGTTCTGTTTAATATTTTGTATATTCAATAGATTGGGGATTTTGAAATGTTCCATTCATGACATGATATACATTGAAACTGTAAACTGTGTAATTATTATCAAACAAGGTAAAGGAGTGTATATATATTTACACCTCAGTAGGAAGCAATGTGAGAGGTGAAGCAATAGAGATGCAAATGTGAAGTAAATTGGCAATATGTGGAGATGAAGGTGTGTGGAGGTTAAATAATGACTGAACCTGGCTTTGTGTGTGGCCAGGTAAAATGTGTGTGTGTGTGTGTGTGTGTGTGTGTGTGTGTACAAAGTACAAAGGAAATAAAGCAACAACAGATCCAGTGACCCTTCTAGGTTGCTTGTCCTCCAAAACACTGAGGATCAAGTGTCCAAACAGTGGTTTAGAGTGGGTAAGGGAACATTGGAAAGGGAATTACTGCCCTGGAACTAATGTCCGTGGCAGGATTAGGAAGTTAGTAGGGGACAGATGGGTTAGTAACTGAGGGGGGGATAAAATAAAGTTATTCATTTACAAACGCAGTCAGTCGCGGGTTTGATGCGAGATATTTGTCTAGGCGGAGTTTAAATGAATCAACGGTGATGCAGTCTATAACGTTTCGGGGAAGCCCATTCCACAAGTTGACAACTCGATTGAAGAAGAAATTCTTAGATTCGTGCGAGTTAAAAGATTTACCAATAATTTTGCAACCGTTTCCCCGCGTGTAATTAGATTGGTCGATAGTGAAGTACTTACTACAGTTCATATTGTCGATGCCTTTGATGATTTTGAACACTTGAATTAAGTCGCCTCTTAATCTGCGCTGGGTTAAAGGAAATAGATTTAATTCTCTAAGACGCTCTTCGTATGGTTTGTTCTTTAGGCTAGGTATCATTTTGGTAACTCTACGTTGAACTCGTTCTAGCTTGTTATATCTTTTGGTAATAAGGGCACCAGGATTGAACGCAGTATTCCAGAAGAGGGCGGACTAAGGAATTGTAAAGGGTTAGGATAACTTCTTTGGATTTATGCTCAAATGACCTGTCTATAAAGCCAATTATTTGTTTGCCTTCTTAACAACTTCTGAACATTGTTGACTCGGTTTTAGGTTACTCGATATTGTTACTCCCAGATCGGTTTCTCTGTTTACATTCTTAAGCTGAGTGCCATTCATCGAATAGTTTGCTTTCTCATTTAGGTATCCGATATGTAGTACTTACATTTATCCGCATTGAAACTCATTTGCCAAATTTGGGCCCAACATGACAATTTATCTAGATTGTGTTGCATATCGTCAACTTGTTCTTTTGAGAGTACGCTATTTGCAATTTTTGTATCGTCAGCAAATTTGAGATTGTACAGGTGAGACCCTCATCTATGTCGTTGATGTAAATTAGAAAGATAATTGGTCCTAGTACCGATCCCTGGGGTACCCCGCTACTTACATTGGTCCATTTTGATGCCTTACCGTTTATGACTACTCTTTGCTTTCTGTCGCTGAGCCAATTTTCTATCCATTTCAACACACCGTCTTGTATTCCATGCGCTTTTAGTTTTAGCAGTAAACGTTTGTGGGAACTTTGTCAAAGGCCTTTTGAAAATCAAGGTATATAATATCTACAGCTTTACTCTCATCGTAGAGGTTGAGGATATCGTGGAAGAAGTCTAAGAGGTTTGTTAAACAGGAACGTTTTTACGAAAAGCCGTGTTGAGTATCTTTAAGTATGTTATTTTCCTCTAAGTGATTTACGAGTCTGTCTCGTATGACCGTTTCTAGCATTTTACATACAACTGAGGTTAAGCTAATTGGACGATAGTTACTGGATAGGGATTTGCTGCCTTTTTTGAATATCGGTGTTACGTTGGCTAGCTTCCACTGATCGGGCATAGTTCCAGACTGCAAGGATTTATTGAATAGTAATGTCAGTGGTTTAGAGAGCTCATCCTTAGCTTCCTTTAGAACTCTAGGCGAGATTGTATCAGGTCCAGGCGTTTTATTTACCTTGAGTATCTAAACAATTCAATACTTCTCTCTCTGTAACGGTGATATTGCTTAAAACATCTGAATTATCAATCTGAATCGGCGATGGTGTAGGGATATCACTGAGGTCTTCTGTTGTAAAAACTGATGCAAAGAAGGTATTGAGGGCATTACTCATTTGTTCTTCGTCTTTGGTGTATTCTCCATTTTCATCGACTAACGGTCCAACAGTTGAAGTAACTACTTTTTTTCTTTCTGATATAACTATAGAATTCTTTCGGGTTTGTTTTACTTTGATTCGCAATATGTAACTCTAAGGTCTTTTTACTTTGCTTAATTAACTTTTTGGCTTTGCGTCGTAGCTCTACAAATTTCACCCGTTTCTTCGTCCATTTTGTGAGGATTTTAATCTATCATTAGCAAATTTTTTAGCAAGCAGGCAGTTTGAAATATCTTTATTCCACCATTTGGGCTTATTATTATGGCCTGGACGCCGAGTTTTCGATGGTATGCAGTCTTGCACTGCTTTTAGGTAAGTGGCTTCGAATAACTTCCAAGATGTATTTATGTCGTTATTGTGAATTAAAAAGCTCCAGTCAGTTTCTTTAAACATAGCTCTACGTTTATGGAAGTTTGCTTTCTTGAAATTAGGGACTTTTTCGATGCTACTATTTGGTTCGTTACTAGTAAACTTTAAAGTGAAAGTTATCGCATGATGGTCGCTGTTACTGAATTCATCACCAACATTCAAATTCTCTATTAATTCTTCTTTTGTTGCAAGTACAATGTCAAGAACGTTATTACCACGGGTCGGCGTTCCAACAAATTGATAAAGCGAACTCTCTTGCAAGTTCGTATACAAGTCATGTCCGGAGTGTGAAGTAAGAGTATCGCCCCACTTGGTCACAGGTAAATTAAAGTCACCAAAAATTACGGGATCTTGCGAGTTACTTATATCTGCAATTTGTTCGTAAATTTCTCGGTCAGTTTGCACTGATTGAGCTGGAGGTCTGTATATTAATGCAAGTATTATTTTGGTACCTTTATTATTCTTTATTAGCACAAAAGATGCATCGACGTTCACAATTTGAGGTTTTGACAAGAGGGTAGGGTTAAGACTTTCTTTGATATAAAGTAAAACGCCACCTCCATTTCGATTTATTCGGCTTTTCTCAAAACATTACATACCGGGAAGTGAATACTCTGCTAAAAAGTCTCTATCTTCTGTATTGAGCCAAGATTCTGTTATGCCAATCACATCATAATTTTCTGTAAACACTCGCTCCTCTAAATCTGAAAATTTATTGCGTATGCTACGAGCGTTTGCATAGAAAACCTTTAAATTTGTTATTTTAGAAATCACGGAACGCGCTTCAATAATATTTTTGGTTCTTGTCGGATCTACATTTATGTTCATGGCTGTCCTCGGTCCTCGCTGTCTCCGGTCCTTATCGCTGGTGGTCCTCGGTTGCCTCTGTTTTTTTCTTGGCGTTGGATGATTTATGTCACTGCTGCTTCTTCTCGGATGGCGTTTTTTGATCCATGGCTGCGGACTGCTTCGTGTAGGAGACGACCCATGCGTGCTGAACCCACAGGGTTTAGATGAGTGCCATCCTTGCGGAACAGAGTAGGCTGGTTGTAGAAGTTGTCCAGAGGTTGATGAATTCAACTTCTTCCCTCAGACACAAATGTTTTAGTCGGCTATTTGTGCTGAAGGCCTTGTCGTAGAATTTGTCCGGTGCGTCGATCTTGGGGAGAATGCCTGAGATGATGATATTCCTTGACTTGTTTTTGTAGTGCTGGATCATCTTGCGATATTTATCCATCAACTCTTCGGATCTGGTGCGCATGACGTCATTTGAACCAGCATGGATGACAAAAGAGTATTGTCATTTGTCCTTTGTGGTATCTTCGAAGGCTTCCACATGTCGTCAGTCCAGCTATGGTGTGTGTTTGTGGTGTGGGTGTGTGTGTGTGTGTGTGTGTGTGTTTCTGTGGTGTGTGTGGTTTGTTTTTGTAGTGTGTGTGTGTGTGTGTGTGTGGGTGTGTTGTGTGTGGTGTGTGTGTGTGTGTGTGTTGTGTGTGTGTGTGTTTGGTGTGTGTTTGTGGTGGTGTGTGTGTGTGTGGGTGTGTGGGTGGTGTGTTTGTGTGTGTGTGTGGTGTGGTGGGTTGTGGGTGGTGTGTGTGTGTGGTTGTGTGGTGGGTGTGTGTGTTTGTGGGTGGGTGTTGGGTGTGTGGTGAGTGTGTGCTGTGGGGTGTGTGTGTGTGTGTGTGGGGTGTGTGGGTGTGTGTGTGTGTTGTGGTGTGTCTGTGTGTGTTTGTGTGGGTGTGGTGGTGGGGGGTTGTGTGGGTGTGTGTGGTGTGTGTGGTGTGTGTGTGTGGGTGTGGTGTGGTGTGGTGTGTGGTTGTCGTGTGTGTGTTGTTGTGTGTGTGTGAGTGTGTGTGTGTGTGTGTGGGGTGTGGTGTGTGTTTTTGTGTGTGTGTGTGTGTGTGTGTGTGGTTGTGTGTGTTTACGTGGTGTTGTAACTGCTTAAACTAAAAGCGCATGGAAATTTACAAGACGGGGTGTTGTGTTGAAAAATGGATAGAAAATTGCCTCAGCAACAGAAAGCAAAGGGTAGTCATAAACGGTAAGGCATCTAAAATGGACACAATGAAGGTAGCGGGTGGTTACCCCAGGGATCGGTACTAGGACCTTTCTCTTTCTAATTTACATCAACGACATAGATGAGTCCCGGTTCTCAACCTGGCACAATCTCACAAATTTGCTGACGATACAAAAATTGCAATAGCGTACTCTCAAAAAGAACAAGTTGACGATATGCAACCCAATCTAGATAAATTGTCATGTTGGCCCAAATTTGGCCAAATGGAGTTTCAATGCGGAATACAATGTAAAGTACTACATGTCGGGATACCTAAATGAGAAAGCAATTAACTATTCGACTGAATGGCACTCAGCTTAAGAATGTAAACAGAGAACAAACTGATCTGGGAGTAACAATATCGAGTAACCTAAAACCGAGGAAACAAGTTGTTCAGAAGTTGTTAAGAAGGCAAACAAAAGGAATTGGCTTTATCAGGCAGGTCATTTGAGCATAAAATCCAAAGAAGTTATCCTAACCCTTCTACAATTCCGTAGTCCGCCCTCTTCGGGAATACTGCGTTTCAATCCTGGTGCCCTTATTACCAAAAAGATATAAACAAGCTAGAACGATTCAACGTTAGAGTTACCAAAATGATACCTAGCCTAAAGAACAAAACCATTACGAAGAGCGGTCTTAGAGAATTAAAATCTATTTCCATTTAACCCAGCGCAGATTAAGAGGTGACTTAATTCAAGTGTTCAACTCATCAAAGGCCATCGACAAATATGAACTGTAAGTAAAGTACTCAATATCGACCACATCTAATTACAACGCGGGGAAAAACGGTTGCAAAATTAATTGGTAAAATCTTGTTTAACTCGCACGAATCTAAGAATTTCTTCTTCAATTCGGAGTGGGTCCAAACTTGTGGCATGGGCTTCCCCGAGACGCCACCCTTAAATCAGGAACTGCAGCCAATCGTTGATTCATTTAAAATTTCCGCCCTAGACAAAATATCTCGCCCACCCTCAAACCCGCGACTGACTGCGTTATGTAAATGAATAACATTTATCCTCCCCTACAGTTTACTAAACCCCATAATGTCCCCCTACTAACTTACCTAAGTCCTGCCATCCGTTAGTGGCAGGGCAGAGTAGAAGATTAGTAAGTAGTTCCCTTTCCAATGTTCCCTTACCCACTCTAAACCCCCACTGTTTGTCACTTGATCCTCAGTGTTTTTGGAGGACAAGGCAACCTAGAAGGGTCACTAGAACCTGTTTGTTGCTTGATTGCCTTTGTAACTACCTTTGTATACTCTCCTTTGTACTTGTGTGTGTGTGTGTTGGTGTGTGTGTGGTGGGTGTGGTGTGTGTGTGTGTGTGTGTGTGTGTGTGTGTGTGTGTGTGTGTGTGTGTGTGTGTGTGTGTTACCTTCTGTCTGGTAACCAACTACATGTCAATTTTCTTAATACTAACATAATTCTAACCTACCAATCCATCTACTAACAGAGAGAGAGAGAGAGATAGAGAGAGAGAGTAGAGACTTTGGACCTATCCTATCAATCCACTCTCAACCCCTTTAAAGATAGTCCACATGACCCTACTAGCCCCCCCCCCCCCTCTCTCTCTCTCTCTCTCTCTCTCTCTATCTTGATATCACTTGGATATATAATCCATATATGCTACTTTTCAAATGTCATGTGACTTTAATATTACTCCCACGGTTCTTATACTTCGACCTTATGGCCAAGGAATGTCATTTATTCCAGGGATTTATTATGTATATTTTAGTTACTGTTCAATTTTGTGTATTGATTTATCATAACTTAATAATGTGTCCAACCAAACAACCTCCTTGACCCAGCACGCCACTTACCATTGGCTGTTTACTTAGCCAATAATCGACCTCGATTCTGAAAGCCCGGGGGGGGGGGCCTGTGATTGGCTAGGGGCACGACAACACTGATAGAACTGGCTGGAGACCTTCAACTAGTCTCCCCACACCCCCCCCCTCCCCCCCCCACCCCCCCCCCCCCCCCCCCCACCCCCCCCCCCCCCCCCCCCCCCCCCCTCTCTCTCTCTCTCTCTCTCTCTCTCTCTCTCTCTCTCTTATCTCTCCTCTCTCTCTCTCCTCTCTCTCTCTCTTCTCTCTCTCTCTCTCTCTCTCTCTCGCTCTCTCGCGCCCTCTTCTCTCTCTCTCTCTCTCTCTCTCTCTCTCTCTCTCTCTCTTTTAGTTACTGTTCAATTTTGTGTATTGATTTATCATAACTTAATAATGTGTCCAACCAAACAACCTCCTTGACCCAGCACGCCACTTACCATTGGCTGTTTACTTAGCCAATAATCGACCTCGATTCTGAAAGCCCGGCTGTGATTGGCTATGAGGCAAGATCAACACTTGATAGAATGGCTGATGAGACCTTCAACTAGTCTCCCCCCCCCCACACCCGATATATCTCTATCTTCTATCGTCTCTCTCTCTCTCTATATCTCTCTATATATCTCTCTCCTCTCTCTCTATCTCTCTCTCTATCTCTATCTTATCTCCTCTATCTAGCTCTCTCTATCATTCTCTCATCTCTCTCTATATACTCTACTAAACTTTGCATATAATCCGCCAGAAGCCTCAACAACGTCCCCTGCACTATTTATTTCGCTCCACAGATATTTATAATTTTGGCCGAGAGAGAGGGAGGGAGAGAGAGAGAGAGAGAGAGAGAGAGAGAGAGAGAGAGAGAGAGAGAGAGAATGTGTGCATGTGTGCATGTGAGTGAACGTGCACTCATGGCTATTGCTGGAATAGAAAGAGTTTACTTTAGGCAACGGGGGAGGGAGGGAGGTGGGGAGGGGGGGGGGACTTTTGTTGGCTTATTTATTAATTTGACTTTTATAAAGCTATATACAGTATATTGATAGTACATATATTGTTGATACTGCTAGTACATGTACAGTCGTGAGAACTAATAAGTGTACACCCTTATAGGAAGCTTTGAAAGTTAAAGGTCGTTCGAGTTCTAATCATATGGGATATATTCAACCATTCTAATGTCTTGTTTGGGTTCCATGTAGGTTTAGGGGGCGTTGATCAGTTATAAGATCAATAATAATGTATATACTTTAATGGGCATTGGACAGAGTTGTAGATATGTGATATAGTGGGATCAAGAATGATTGAGAGCTTCAAGATAAAATTAGATAGATATATGGACGAGATGCGGTTGGGTGTTAAAGGGATCTGCCGTCCATGGTGGGCCAATCGGCTCTCTGCAGACCCCCGTTTACTTATGTTATATATGGATCATTAGTTTTAGACCTACGAATGAGCGGACTTTCTTCTTCTTCTATAGAACCACATCAACAGCAAATTGTTGTAGAATGAGCTGCCTTTCTTTCTATAGAACAACATCACAGCAAAATGTTGTAGAATTGAGCTGCCTTTCTTCATCTATAGAACCCATCACAGCAAAGGTTGTAGAATGAGATGCCTTTCTTCATCTATAGAACCACATCACAGCAAAGTTTGTAGAATGAGCTGGCCTTTCTTCTTCCTCTATAGAACCACATCACAGCCAAAGGTTGTTAGAATGAGCTGCCTTTCTTCTACTCTATAGAAACCACATCACTAGCAAAGGTTGTAGAATGAGCTGCCTTTCTTCTTACTCTATAGACACCTCACAGCAAAGGTTGTAGAATGAGCTGCCCTTTCTCTTCCTCTATAGAACCACATCACAGCAAGTTTGTTAGAATGAGCTGCCTGTCCTTCTTCCTCTATAGACCCACCAGCAAAGAGACAGGTTGTAGAATGAGCTGCCTTTCTTCTTCCTCTATAGAACCCACATCACAGCAAAGGTTGTAGAATGAGCTGCCTTTCTTCTTCCTCTATAGATACCCATCACAGCAAAGGTTGTTAGAATGAGCTGCACTTTCTTCTTACTCTATCGAACCACTCACAGCAACGGTTGTTAGAATGAGCTGCCTTTCTTCTTCTATAGAACCACTCTCACAGCAAAAAGGTTGTAGAATTTGAGCTGCCTTTCTTAATCTATAGAACCACATCACAGCAAAGGGTTGTCGAATGAGCTGCCCTTTGCTTCTATAGAAACACATCACAGCTAAAGTTGTAGAATGAGCTGCCTTCTTCAATTATCTAGAACAACATCACAGCCAAATGTTGAGAATGATGCTGCCCTTGTCTTTTCTAGAACCCCATCACAGCAACTGGTTGTAGAATGAGCTACTTCCTACCGTTTAAGGGTATGATCAAGTAGTATTGTCATCCGTGATAGTATCAGTAATAGTAATAGTAAAAACAGCTATCTTGACTACCGGGAATATAAAGCCATCGGCCAAATAGGTGCTCTCTGTATACAAGTATATCGGCTATTTATCACAGGCAAAGGAAGAATGTCTGGACGAAATAGCTTGGTGGCTTCTCTGCCATAGCAAGTCCTTTGGAGGGGAGTTCAAAAGGAGGAAGTAAGGCTAAAAAGATGATAACAACGATGAAGAGACAGACAAATCTAGATGATAACAACGATGAGGAGACAGACAAATATCGATGATAAACATTTGTATAGATAGTTAGAATCGATTTTAACACACATTTATTATTCAACCGGACTCTCCTCGTTTCGTTTCCAGAACAAACTCAAAGATGATGGGAGATAAAACGTGGAGTCTTAAAAAATACAGAGAGTGCTGCAGGTGCTTGCTTTAAGTGCATTACATAATTATGATGGAGATGAGACGGAGGAGAGTTGAGAGGAGCCGAGAGAGAGGGGAGAGAGAGAGAGAGAGAGAGAGGAGCGGAGAGCATATACCATTATACATATACAGTTATTGTTAAATCTTGTTGAATCCGAATCATTGTGTAGGTCTATTCATAGAAACGTATGACTATGACACATTCTCTCTCTCTCTCCCTATCCTCAATATCATCAGCTTAAAGGACGTCAAGGCACATTTTTACCTGATACTTCAAATATTATCAGCATTCTTGTTATTGCCCTCCATAGAGTATGGGATATTGGCTGGCTGCCCGTGATCTGTTTTATTATATAGAGATGTACTGAGAGAGAGAGGAGAGAGGAGCGAGGCGTGGGAGGGAGATGAGGGAGAGAGAGGAGAGAGAGGAGAGAGAGTGAGTGTGGCACGCAAATAGTTGAGTACGTTTGGGCCCTGATGATTAAAGCTTAGGACGTAGAACCTTGGTGTGTCTACGCACTGTCTTATGGGTTCGATATTTGCATTTGTGTCCATCCAATATCATCGGATCCAAGATATATCAAACATTTGTTTGTACCTGGACACCCCCGGATGCGAATGCATGGAGAGAAAAAGGGGGACGACGGGGCAGAGGGCTGTTAATGTAAACACATATCACTCACATAGATTATTGTACTAATCAATATCAAGAGGGGTGTGACTGAAAACTACGCGTAAATTTAAGAGATCAAGCCAAATAAATACACACGGAAAAAGAAAGGAAAGAAAGGCAAAGGAGAACATTTTGAGGTACATGTCCAGGTATAAGAGTGGTAGTAAAAAGGGAAAACTATTGATAATTATGTATTGATGGGTGACGATAAATATAAGGGAATGAATAACCGGATGTATAACTGAAAGTGGGGAAGACGTTAAATGGGGAAGGAAGGTGTGAGGTAAAGTAAGATAAGACTGGACCAGTAGGAAGTAGGGGCCTAAAATAGAAATACCGATATTTACCCTGCATGTTTATCTCTTCCTACTCTATCTCGCTCTCCGCTTCTCGCTCTCTCCTTCTATCTCTATCTCTCTCTCTCTTCTCTCTCTATCTCTCTCTCTCTCTCTCTCTCTCTCTCCTCTTTCTCTCTCTCTCACCCTTCTCTCTCTCTCTCCCCCTTCTCTCTCTCTCCTCTATATCTCTCTCTCTCGCTATCTCTCTCGCTCTCTCTCTATCTCTCGCCTCTCCCCTACCACATATTGAGCTGCCTGTGCAAATATTGAATGCTGAAATTAAAAAATGATGATAGTGATGGAGAGAGATA
>CM064528.1:47792028-47827028 GCA_032716605.1 Paralithodes platypus
TACAGAGAGAGAATATTGAATTGTTTAGATAAACTCAAGGTAAATAAAACGCCAGGACCTGATACAATCTCGCCTAGAGTTCTAAAGGAAGCTAAGGATGAGCTCTCCAAACCACTGACATTACTATTCAATAAATCCTTGCAGTCTGGAACTATGCCTGATCAGTGGAAGCTAGCCAACGTAACACCGATATTCAAAAAAGGCAGCAAATCCCTACCCCGAAAAAAATAACTATCGGCCAATTAGCTTTAACCTCAGTTGTATGTAAAATGCTAGAAACGGTCATACGAGACAGACTCGTAAATCACTTAGAGGAAAAAAAAAACATTACTTAAAGATACTCAACACGGCTTGTCGTAAAAAAACGGTTCCTGTTGTAACAACCTCTTAGGACTTCTTCCACGATATCCTCAACCTCGCTACGATGAGAGTAAAAGCTGTAGATATTAGTATACCTTGATTTTCAAAAGGCCTTTGACAAAGTTCCCCACAAACGTTTACTGCTAAAACAAAACCACATGGAATACAAGACGGTGTGTTGAAATGGATAGAAAATTGGCTCAGCAACAGAAAGCAAAGGGTAGTCATAAACGGTAAGGCATCTAAATGGACCAATGTAAGTAGCGGGGTACCCCAGGGATCGGTACTAGGACCAATTCTCTTTCTAATTTACATCAACGACATAGATGAGGGTCTCAACTGTACAATCTCAAAATTTGCTGACGATACAAAAATTGCAAATAGCGTACTCTCAAAAGAACAAGTTGACGATATGCAACACAATCGAGATAAATTGTCATGTTGGGCCCAAATTTGGCAAATGAGTTTCAATGCGGATAAATGTAAAGTACTACATGTCTATACCTAAATGAGAAAGCAAACTATTCGATGAATTGCACTCAGCTTAAGAATGTAAACAGAGAAACCGATCTGGGAGTAACAATATCGAGTAACCTAAAACCGAGTCAACAATGTTCAGAAGTTGTTAAGAAGGCAAACAAAATAATTGGCTTTATAGGCAGGTCATTTGAGCATAAATCCAAACACGTTATCCTAACCCTTTACAATTCCTTAGTCCGCCCTCTGCTGGAATACTGCGTTCAATCCTGGTGCCCTTATTACAAAAAATATATAAACAAGCTAGAACGAGTTCAACGTGGAGTTACTAAAATGATACCTTGCCTAAAGAACAAACCATCGAAGAGCGTCTTAGAGAATTAAATCTATTTCCTTTAACCCAGCGCAGATTAAGAGGTGACTTAATTCAAGTGTTCAAAAATATCAAAGGCATCGACAATATGAACTGTAGTAAGTACGTCACTATCGACCAATCTAATTACACGCGGGGAAACGGTTGCAAAATTATTTGTAAATCTTTTAACTCGCACGAATCTAAGAATTTCTTCTTCAATCGAGTTGTCAACTTGTGGAATGGGCTTCCCCGAAACGTTATAGACTGCAGCACCGTTGATTCATTAAACTCCGCCTAGACAAATATCTCTCATCAAACCCGCGACTGACTGCGTTTGAAAATTAATAACTTTATTTTATCCCCCCCTCAGGTACTAACCCATCTGTCCTCTACTAACTTCCTAATCCTGCCACGGACATTAGTTCCAGGGCAGTAATTCCCTTTCCAATGTTCCCTTACCCACTCTAAACCACTGTTTGGACACTTGATCCTCAGTGTGTAGGAGGAGAAAGCATCCTAGAAGGTTCCCTAGATCTGTTTTTGCGTGATTTCCTTTGTACTCCTTTGTACCCTTTGTACTATATCCACCTGCATCACAGATTATCCAGCCACACCACACACCTTCTTTGCTATCCTTTCCTTCCACTGTCCTTTATTCTCGAGTTAGCTATCTATACTAGCATTAATTCCTGACCACCTCGCTGGGATCGTAAGGTTTGTGTGGTCAGTGTATCCATGTAAAAAAATCTCTCTCTCTCTCTCTCTCCACACACACACCAGCTGTTCCTCACACACACACACACACAGTACTCAGTGTGTGTCCAGGTTGGTTGCTGTGCGGTACTTCATCACATATTTTACAAGGCAACTTTACTCTCGAAACACGATGGATGTTTATAAGGTAAGCGTGGGATGATTTACATAAGAGATATCTAAATTATATACACATTAACCCTTTCAACCTCCAATACGCGTTTCTTTTCTATTTTCTGGCTAATATTAGACGGATTGTATTCATATTAGGAAGGGTACATGGAAGTCAGAGGGTTGATTGAGATAGTCTTTACCTTTTCTAATACCCACAGAGCCTTCCTAAGCTGCATAAAATCGTCTAATTATAGCCAAAATAAACTGCTAAAACGCGTCAGAGCTTGAAAGGGTTAAAAATATTTTCAGTAGACCTAATATTAATTTTGGCATTACGAAAAATAAACTCGAGTGTCCTAAACCCTTTCGGTGTCATGGTGTTAATAATATTATATTTTGGTTAACATGAAATGGTTGTACTCGGCTTAGGAAGGATCTCGAGGAATAAATGTGATGGAATTTATCTCGAATGACCCTCTGACTCTTGTTTAAGGGGGGGTGACCTGCCTATTGTTATGTATCTCCCTTTCTCTCTTTATCTGGCTTGTATCCATTCGGCCCCATTCAGCCAACTATTTTAAGACGTTTATCCCCATCTAGGTGTCGATTTCTTCCTGGCGAGCGATAGCGAGCCAGCATTATATGAAGAAATCCGGCTTCGCCGGAGAAATTTTTCTATCGAAAAATGTACAAGTTTAGCCTGCTGTCAAACAAAAATAAAAAATATGCTGGCTCGCTACCGCTCACCAGTAAACAATTGACACCTGGATGGGGAAAAAACTTCTTAAAACAGTAGGCTGAATTGAGCCAAATGGGTACAAGGCAGAGCAAGATAGAAAAGGACACAACAAAAACCCTTAACCCTTTGAGTACCAGCGACGTGTGTTATCTTATAGTCTGTAGCTAGATTTGGACGACATTAACCAGCTTAGGAAAGAGCTGTGATAGTTAAAAGGGGGGGGGGGGGGAGATAGTTTGAAGCCTTATTATTTTAAGGGGAGATTTCCACTTGAGGGATTTTTTTCTGGACTCCTTTCTCCCTCATGTTTTGCCTCATTGTTTTTTCTAATTTTAAGACGTTTGCCCCATTATGTTGACGATTTTAAGAACTTTCAACCCATTTCTGTCAATTTTATGACCTTTCGTGCCATTTAGGTGTCGATATTTTCCTGGAGAGCGATAGCGAACCTGTAATTTTAAGAAGAACAGGCTTTCAACCGGGACTTTTTTCTACCGAAAAATGTACAAATTTATCTTGAAAGGGGCTCAAGGAGGTGTAATCTTAAGCTTGAAGGATATCTAGGGACAAAACTAAAAACCTCCCCTTAATAGAGGTCCTTCCTAATCTGAATAAACTCTGCTAATAGTTTGTCACAATCTATACAAAAGACGTCACCGGCACTGTACGGGTTAATGATTTAATGAAGGGGAGATTTCCACTTGAGATATATATTTCTGGACCCCTTTCTCCCTCATGGTTAGCCCCATTGCTTTTGAGATTTTAAGACGTTCGCCCTAGTAGTTTTGACATTTTAAGACATTTTGCCCCATTTCTGTAAATTTTAAGACCTTTCGTGCCATTAAGGTGTCAATTTTCTCCTGGCGAGCGATAGCGAGCCTGTAATTTAAGAGCAACCGGCCTCCGGCCGGGACATTTTTCTACCAAAAAATTTACAAATTTATCTTGAAAGGGGGTCTAGAGGGTGTAATTTTAAGCTTGATGAAAACGTAGGGAACAAACTAAATACCTCCCCTTAATGATAGAAAAAATAATGATATTCTTCTTTCTTAGTACTGTAGGCTCTCTCTCTCTCTCTCAAATAAAAAAAAACTAATTAAATGAAGAAAAAAAAATAAATAAAAAAAAAAAAAAATATATATATATAAATAAATGAATGAATAAAGATACATCGTGCCTAAGTCAAATTGATGTTGTTTCAATATAATACTCAATTAAGGCGAGGAAAGAACTTACATAATTATATAAGCTTAGTAATGATCGCGCCAGTAATCGAGGGAGTATGAACAAGAATGATGAGCTTTTTGGCTTCCACAGATCCTTCATATTCTTCATTAATTTGTCTACTAACAATCAAAAATGAACCTTAATGTGTGTATTAATAGAGCAAACAAACAGCCACTGTCCCCTTAATGTGTGTATTAATAGAGCAAACAAACAGCCACTGTCCCCTTAATGTGTGTATTAATAGAGCAAACAAACAACCACTGTCCCCTTAATGTGTGTATAATCTATATACAGGTCATGAGAGGTCTGCTGCTCCTTCTCGTAGTGTGGTTTGGACTAGACGAAATTGTGAGTATTTTGTTAACAGATTTAGTACGATAGGGATGTGATAACTTGATTCTTACAATATATATATATTATATAGTATATTTAAATATAATATATACAATATATATATTCACTTGTTACATAACATTAATCTATTCACCGTTCTCATAAAACAACTGCACTTAGTAGATGGGATCGGCTTCAGCTACCCCCTGTTTAAGGGGAGGTTTTTAGTTTGTTTCCTACTCCTCCAGCAATCTTAAGATTTCACCCCCTTGACCCCCTTTCAAGATAAATTTGTACATTTTTCGGTAGAAAAATGTCCCGGCCGAAGGCCGATTACTCTTAAATTACAGGCTCGCTATCGCTCGCCAGGATAAAATCGACACCTAAATGGCACGAAAGGTCTTAAAATTGACAGAATGGGGCGGAAATTCTTAAAAATCACCAAACTAATGGGGCAAACGTCTTAAAATCTCAAAAACAATGGGGCTAGACATGAGGGAGAAAGGGGTCCAGAAAAAAGTCCCTCAAGTGGACATCTCCCCTGTTTAAAGATTCAGACGTATGTATTTTATATCGCTACCTATATTTCTGTGTGGTATTTATTGTGTTAAGGGGAGATTTCCACTTACGGGATTTTGTTTCTTGACTCCTTTCTCCGTCATGTTTAGCCCCATAGCTTATGAGATTTTGAGACTTTCGCCCCACTAGTTTGGCGATTTTAAGAACTTTCGCCCCATTTCTGTAAATTTTAAGACCTTTCGTGCCAATTAGGTGTCGATTTTTTCCTGGCGAGCGATACCGAGCCTGTAATTTAAGAGGAATCGGCCTTTGGCCGGGACATTTTTCTACCGAAAAAGGTACAAATTTATCTTGAAAAGGGGTTTAGGGGGTGTAATCGTAAGCTTGATGGAAATATAGGGAACAAACTAAAAACCTGCCCTTAAGGGGAGATATTCACTTGAGGGATTTTTTTCTTGACTCCTTTCTCCCTCATGTTTAGCCCCATTGTTTTCCTAATGTTAAGACGTTTGCCGCATTATTTTGACGATTTTAAGACCTTTCAACCCATTTCTGTCAATTTTAAGACCTTTCGTGCCATTTAGGTGTCGATTTTATCCTGGCGAGCGATAGCGAGCCTGTAATTTAAGAGGAATCGGCTTTCAGCCGAGACATTTTTCTACCGAAAAATTTACAAATTTATCTTGAAAGGAGTTCAAGGGGGTGTAATCTTAAGCTTGATGGATATCTACGGACCAAACTAAAAACCTCCCCTTAAGGGGAGGTATTTAGTTTGTTCCCTAAACCTCCATCAAGCTTAAAATTACACCCCCTAGACCCCCTTTCAAGATAAATTTGTACATTTTTCGGTAGAAAAATGTCCCGGCCGAAGGCCGGTTCCTCTTAAATTGCAAGCTCACTATCACTTGCCAGGATAAAATCGACACCTAAATACCTCTAAGGGTCTTAAAATTGACAAAGAAATGGGGCGAAAGTTCTTAAAAATCGCCAAAATAATGGGGCGAACGTCTTAAAATATCAAAAGCAATGGGGCTAAACATGAGGGAGAAAGGGGCCAAGAAAATAATCCCTCAAGTGGAGACCTCCCCTTAATACATTAGCGTATAAAGCTCCATCACGTCACTCACTGAAATACTCATCCCATACTTATTGTATTAACCCTTTCAAGCTTATGACGCATTTGACAGTTTATTCTGGCTATGGTGACAGGATTTTCTACAGTTAAGGAAGGATCTGTGTGAGTTCAAATGGTTAAGACGGTCTCAATCAACCCTCTGACTGCCATATACACCCTTCCTAATCTGAATATAATCGTCTCATAACAGCCAGAAAACATAAATTAAATGCGTCATCGGAGCCTGAGAGGGTTAATTTAAAGGGGGTGACCTGTTTTTGTTCTGTCCTGTTCTATCTTTCTGTGGCTTGTATCCATTTGGCCCCATTCAGCCTACTGTTTTAAGACGTTTATCCCCATCCAGGTGTCAATTGTATACTGGTGAGCGGTAGCGAGCCAGCATATTTTTTATTTTTGTTTGACAGCAGGCTAAATTTGTAAATTTTTCGATAGAAAAATGTCTCCGGCGAAGCCGGATGTCTTCATATAATGCTGGCTCGCTATCGCTCGCCAGGCAGAAATCGACACCTAGATGGGGATAAACGTCTTAAAATAGTTGGCTGAATGGGGCCGAATGGATACAAGCCAGAGAAAGAGAGAAAAGGACAGACATAACAAAAAGCAGGTCACCCCTCTTAAATATTATAGTCAATACACCCATATACAATTCCATAGACTCATTCTACACATACAGCATTACTTATTGTACTAACTTATTGTACTAACTTATTGTACTAACTTATTGTACTAACTATTGTACTAACTTATTGTACTAACTATTGTACTAACTTATTGTACTAACTTATTGTACTAACTTATTGTACTAACTTATTGTACTAACCTATTGTACTAACTTATTGTACTAACTTATTGTACTAACTTATTGTACTAACCTATTGTACTAACTTATTGTACTAACTTATTGTATAACTTATTGTACTAACTTATTGTACTAACTTATTGTACTAACTTATTGTACTAACTTATTGTACTAACTTATTGTACTAACTTATTGTACTAACTTATTGTACTAACTTATTGTACTAACTTATTGTACTAACTTATTGTACTAACTTATTGTACTAACTTATTGTACTAACTTATTGTACTAACTTATTGTACTAACCTATTGTACTAACTTATTGTACTAACTTATTGTACTAACTTATTGTACTAACTTATTGTACTAACTTATTGTACTAACTTATTGTACTAACTTATTGTACTAACTTATTGTACTAACTTATTGTACTAACTTATTGTACTAACTTATTGTATAACTTATTGTACTAACTTATTGTACTAACTTATTGTACTAACTTATTGTACTAACTTATTGTACTAACTTATTGTACTAACTTATTGTACTAACTTATTGTACTAACTTATTGTACCCACTTATTGTACTAACTTATTGTATAACTTATTGTACTAACTTATTGTACTAACTTATTGTACTAACTTATTGTACTAACTTATTGTACTAACTTATTGTACTAACTTATTTGCCTATGTTACTTTTCCCCAAACACCCACATCAATATTATGTTCTCACCAGTTCGACACGATGGGCGAGGTTTCAGCGGCGCCAGTGCCAAGGCCCCTGGACTTCGACTTGAGCGTTAACATACCAAACGGAGCACAAGGTTACTTTAAGGTAAAAAAGACAAAAAAATCAATACATACATCTATCTATCTATCTATCTATCTATCTATCTATCTATCTATCTGTATACTCAGGCACAATCCCCATTTTTCCTATTTTTATTTTTATTTTCTATTTTATTCTATTTTATTAGTTTTTGGTTTTCCTTTTTTCTTGGGGTTGGCCGACTCAAGACAGAGCAAGAACAGGGAAAATATATACATAAATAATAAATCAATAGTAATAATAATAATAATAATAATAATAATAATAATAATAATAATAATAATAATAATAATAATAATAATAACAATAATAATATCAATCATAATAATACAAGTGTTCAGCATACTGTACGTTCTGCTAAACTCCCACTAACAAACTTCTTAAAATCTAGCCGAGTATTGTAGGAAATGTCCGAATATATTCCGAATATACTTCTTTATATGTATTGCTTAATAACCAGCTAAGTACTCGGTAAAATATATAACAATACCGGCAGATTCTTGATTCTTGTAGGTATGCATCGCCTTTGTAACTACTGTATACCTCTCTCTCTCTCTCTCTCTCTCTCCATCCCTCCCTCTCTCCTCTCTCTCTCTCTCTCTCTCTCTCTCTCTCTCTCTCTCTCTCTCTCTCTCTCTCTCTCTCTCTCTAACGCTCACACACTCTCTCTCCCTATCTCTCTCTCTCTCACGCTCACACACTCTCTCTCTCTCTCCTAGCAACATACGAGATAGGCTTGAGAGTTTCCCACCTCCTCTCCATGAAGGCAAGTAGGGGCTATTGATTAAGGGGGCCCACCTCGCTTTTTGTTCTCTCTTTCTCTCCCTCTCTCTTTAGCTTGTATCCATTCGGCCCCATTCAGCCTACTGTTTTAAGACGTTTACCCCCATCCAGGTGTCAGCGAGCCAGCATATATATTTTTTTGTTTTGACAGCAAGCTAAATGTCTCCGGCGAAGCCGGATTTCTCCATACAATGCTGGGTCGCAATCGCTCGCCAGGAAAAAATCGACACCTGGATGGGGATAAACGTCTTAAAACAGTTGGCTGAATGGGGCCAAATGGATACAAGACAAAGAGAGAGGGAGAGAAAGATATACAAAAATAGCCGGTGACTCCCCTTAAAGGGCTACAGGTTAGTTGATGACCAGGTGGGGTAAAGGCAGGTGTGTGTGTGGGAATTATTGGTGTGGGGGAACAGGTGTGGAGTTACAGGTGTGTGAGGGGGCATGTAGATGTGGGGGTACAGGTGTGTGTGGAGGCTATACGTGGGGGATTGCAGGTGTGGGAATACAGGGGTGGGGCTACATGGGTGACGATAGAGATTTGGGGAGTAGGGCCAATAATTCCCAATCACCTGCCTTGACCTCACCTGGCCATCAACTTACCTGTCGACCTTTAACCCCTTGAGCACCGTCAACATGATTTTAATTCTATTTTGGCTACTATTAATCGATTTCATTCACTTTAGGAAGGACCTCTAGTAATAATATGGCTTCAGACTTTCTCGACCGACCTATTTAACTACTACAAATCGCTTTTTTTCTCTTTCTCTCCTCCCTTTCTCTTTGGCTTGTATCCATTCGGCCCATTCAGTCTACTGTTTTAAGACGTTTACCCCCATCCAGGTGTCAATATTTTCCTGACGAGCGGTAGCGAGCCAGCATATATATATTTTTGGTTTGACAGCAAGCTAAATTTGTACATTTTTCGATAGAAAAATGTCTCCGGCGAAGCCGGATTTCTCCATACAATGCTGGCTCGCTATCGCTCGCCAGGAAGAAATCGACACCTGGATGGGGGTAAGTGTCTTAAAACAGTTGCCTGAATGGGGCCGAATGGATACAAGCTAAGGAAAGAGAGAAAAGGAGAGAAAGTTAAAACAAAAGCCGGTGACCCCCCCTTAATGGGAGGGAAACAGATATATAACGGCCTCACTCCTAAACGGCCACAGCTCAAACGGCCACAATGCCGGTGAGGTTAGATTTCATTAGGTTAGGCTTGGCTAGGTTAACTTAGGTTAGGTTAGGTATATTTAGGTGAAGTTAGTTTAAAACCCTTTCACGCACATATAACGCAGAGGTTGCCAGATTAGCAATAAGAAATAGAGTTCTCTCACTCTTATAATTACCTCTCCAAAATTAGTTTTCTGCCCACAGCTAACTCTAAGACAACTGCAGAGGTTGAAGTAACTAAACTAAAGGTCTCTAAATACCCCTGATGGTAACAAAGGCTTTAAAGTATCCCCAATAGGCTCAAAATCGCGTCATTTACCTCCATTTAACATGAATATTTATGCATTATCTTTAACAAAACACTCGTACTTGATCCGCCGCCAAATATACATATAATTCCAGCTGTGTATAAACTACCCAATTAAAGAAAATATTAGATTGTCATTAAATTGCCGTCATTACTAGAATATGTTTGAAAATATGGTCCATATCTAGACTTTGGTTGTGGAAATATGGTCCATATCTAGACTTTGGTTGTGGAAATATGGTCCATATCTAGACTTTGGTTGTGGAAACTAATATTAAGGGGGGTGACCTGTTTTTCTTCTGTCCTTTTCTATCTTTCTCTGCCTTGTATCCATTTGGCCCCATTCAGCCTACTGTTTTAAGACGTTTATCCCCATCCAGGTGTCAATTTTTTACTGGTGAGCGGTAGCGAGCCAGCATATTTTTTATTTTTGGTTGACAGCAGGCTAAATTTGTAAATTTTTCGATAGAAAAATGTCTCCGGCGAAGCCGGATTTCTTCATATAATGCTGGCTCGCTTTCGCTCGCCAGGAAGAAATCGACACCTAGATGGGGATAAACGTCTTAAAATAGTTGGCTGAATGGGGCCGAATGGATACAAGCCAGAGAAAGATAGAAAAGGACAGAAATAACAAAAAGCAGGTCACCCCCCTTAAATTGCAGGATAGTGAATAATTCTTGTCAACTGGTGGGTAAATAAAAGCTAAGGGACACCACACGACAACATTTATCGTCAACCTTTGATCCGAAACTTTTATTATGGCACCAATTTGAGACTATTTGGCATTGTCAGTAGTAACCAGGTAGACTGTAGGTAGATTATTATAGGTGACACAACATTTGAAGTGTACAGTCGGCCTAATAAGTGATGTCTCGGCACCAACTATGTTTTGATCAATAAAATGGTATCAGCAATATCTAAGCTTCATTTCTTCATATCGAGTGAAATATACAAACATGTTCCTACACTTACCCACCCTATTCAACATCTGACAGACATTAATACAGCACAGAGCAAGCCAAACGCAATGACAGCTGGGTCATGACTTATTAGCGCGACCGTACAACACGAGAACATTTATCGTCAACCTTTTATTATGGCACCAATTTGAGACTATTTGGCACCAATTTGAGACTATTTGGCCCCAATTTGAGACTATTTGGCACCAATTTGAGACTATTTGGCATTGTCAGTAGTAACCAGGCAGACTGTAGGTAGATTATTATAGGTGACACAACATTTTAACCCTTTGAGTAGTACCAGCGACGTGTGTTATATTGGATTCTACCTGTATTTAGACAATATTATGCAGCTTAGGAAGGATCTGTGGTAGTTAAAAGGGTTGGTTGAGATAGTGTGAAGCCATATGATTGTTAGAGGTCCTTCCTAATCTAACTAAAATCGTCTAATAGTTGTCACAATATAATGAAAAAGACGTCACTGGTACTGTACGGGTTAAGGGGAGGTTTTTAGTTTGGTCCCTAGATATCCATCAAGTTTAAGATTACACACCCTTGAGCCCCTTTCAAGATAAATGTGTACATTTTTCGGTAGAAAAATGTCCCGGCTGAAAGCCGGTTCCTCTTAAATTACAGGCTCGCTATCGTTCGCCAGGATAAAATCGACACCTAAATGACACGAAATGTCTTAAATTTGACAGAAATGCGTCGAAAGTTCTTAAAATCGTCAAAATAATGGGGCGAACGTCTTAAAATTAGAAAAACAATGGGGCTAAACATGAGGGAGAAAGGAGTCAAGAAAAAATCCCTCAAGTGGAAATCTCCCCTTAAGTGTACTTCCAAAGCTGACAGACCAGAGTTGCCGACAAAAATTGTGAAACAAAAGCTCTCGTGTGATACCGGCTTTATTCATCCAGAACTGTTGTGACACCAGTTAATTGTTACGGTACAGGTGTTAGGCAGGTGTTGGAACAGGTGTGGAGGTGGGTAGCACAACAGATGTGAACCACCGGCTTTGGCTGGCGTCACACGAACACTTTTACCGGCAGGCATTTCGGCTCCATAGTATCGGAGTCAATAATATATTGAACGGAGTCCGTTATTCGATTATAATAGGATTAAGGTCATCTTGATAAAATATTGAAAATCATAGCTCATATTCTTCAGTAGCCATAGTAAATACAGATATAAAACAAATATGTAAATGGATAAATATAACTACATGATTATTTGTACTGAATTCCAGACTCCAATACAATATGTAGATAAAACTGCTCTTGTAGCGCCAGCCAGCACATTAAGGGGAGATTTCCACTTGAGGGATTTTTTTCTTGACTCCTTTCTCCCTCATGTTTAGCCCCTTTGTTTTTCTAATTTTAAGATTCGCCCCATTATTTTGACGATTTTAAGAACTTTCGACCCATTTCTGTCAATTTTAAGACCTTTCGTGCCATTTAGGTGTTGATTTTATCCTGGCGAGCGATAGCGAGCCTGTAATATAAGAGGAACCGGCTTTCAGCCGGGACATTTTTCTACCGAAAAATGTACAAATTTATCTTGAAAGAGGGTCAAGGGGGTGAAATTTTAAGATTGCTGGAGGAGTAGGAAACAAACTAAAAACCTCTCCTTAATCTATCGAAAAAAAAAAAATTTGTCTCGAAGGGGGGTCTTGGGTTATTATTTTCAAAGCTTGATGGAGGTCTAGGGAACAAACTAAAATCTCCCCTTAAAATATCCCTTTACTTTCCTACAGATTGAGGGAGAGAGAGCAGCCATACCCTGCAACGACACCGATACTGGCCACCAGGGTTAACTGAATAACCTGTCACCCAGTTTGTCAGACAGTCAGTCACTCAGTTAGTCATATAGTAAGTAGTCAGTCAGTCAGTCAGTCAGTCAGTCAGTCAGTCAGTTAGTCAGTCAGTCAGTCACTTTCTCAGTCATATAGTTAGTAGTCAGTCAGTCAGTTAGTCAGTCAGTCAGTCAGTCAGTCAATCGGTTTCTCAGTCATATAGTAAGTAGTCAGTCAGTCAGTCAGTCAATTTCTCAGTCATGTAGTCAGTCAGTCAGTTAGTTAGTCAGTCAGTTAGTCAGTCAGTCAGTTAGTCAGTCAGTCAGTCACTTTCTCAGTCATATAGTAAGTAGTCAGTCAGTCAGTCAGTCAGTCAGTCAGTTAGTCAGTCAGTCAGTTAGTCAGTCAGTCAGTCACTTTCTCAGTCATATAGTAAGTAGTCAGTCAGTCAGTCAGTCAGTCAATCGGTTTCTCAGTCATATAGTAAGTAGTCAGTCAGTCAGTCAGTCAGTTAGTCAGTCAGTCAGTTAGTCAGTCAGTCAGTCAGTCAGTCAGTTAGTCCGTCAGTTAGTCAGTCCGTCAGTTAGTCAGTCAGTCAGTCAATCGGTTTCTCAGTCATATAATAAGTAGTCAGTCAGTTAGTCCGTCAGTTAGTCAGTCCGTCAGTTAGTCAGTCAGTCAGTTAGTCAGTCAGTCAGTCAGTCAATCGGTTTCTCAGTCATATAGTAAGTAGTCAGTCAGTCAGTCAATCGGTTTCTCAGCCATATAATAAGTAGTCAGTCAGTCAGTCAGTCAATCGGTTTCTCAGTCATATAGTATATAGTCAGTCAGTCAGTCAGTCAGTTAGTCAGTCACTTTCTCAGTCATATAGTAAGTAGTCAGTCAGTCAGTCGATCGGTCATTCAGTCAATCAATCATAAAGTCAGTCAGCTCTATAGTCAGTTAGTCATATAGTCAATCATTCATGTAGTCAGCCAGTCATATGGTAAGTCGGTATCACACGAGCGCTTTTTCACTTAACATTTATCCACATAACTGATCTGGCAGCTAATGAGGTCAATATTTAACGTTTTCGGTTACCTAAATTAATCTACCACCAGTCTAGTTTCTGATACCAGTGCAAAATATTCCAGAAATGTTGCCAGATTTTTTTTGATCATCGAATGTTGACTATAAAAGCTCTCGTCTGATACCGGCTTTAGTTAGTACGTCAATTAGTCATAGTTAGTTAGTACGTCAGTTAGTCAAATAGGTAGCCAGTCAGTCATATAGTTTGTTAGTCTATAAGTTAGTCATCTAGTTAGCCAGTCAGTGTATAGTTAGTCAGTCAGTAAGTCAGTCAGTTAGTTAGTTAGTTAGTCAGTAAGTCAGTCAGTTAGTTAGTCAGCCAGTCAGTGTATAGTTAGTCAGTCAGTCAGTCAGCGCATGTTAGTCAGTCAGTCAATTAGTTAGTTAGTTAATCAGATAGTCAATAAGTCAGTTAGCTATATAGTTAGTCAGTCCGTCAGCAAGTCAGTGAGTCGGTCAGTCAACCAGTCGATCAGTCAGACAACCGCCAGCTCTATTAGTCTTTTAGTCTCCGCATTTTTAATAAGGCTTTTAAACTTCACATTCCATAAACCCAAGACAAATACTGTACTAACACAAGTATAAAGTGATTGAGACAAGTTTTGACGTCATAGTGTATCTCAGCCGAAGTGATATTTTTGATGATCTGTTCCGACTAATAAAAATATATCTCATAAATCGATTATAAATACATCACTACACTTCCCAAAGGATTCCGAACTGTTGGTGCTACATAATCAACACTTGCAGTTGTTTTTGAGCGAGATAATTGGCAGAATAAATAATTTTGTAGAGCTAATTGCCGATTTGCGAGTTTCGTTCTATAAGGAAGTTGGAGCTGTAGACAACGATATTTAACATAATTTACAGCTAAAATACGGTCGTAGTGCATATATAAATACATCAAACCCAATTCAACATACCATTTATCCATCAGAAACGTATAGAACTATTACATTTCTGTTTAAGGGGGGTGACCTGTTTGTGTTCTGTCCTTTTCTATCTTTCTCTGACTTGTATCCATTTGGCCCCATTCAGCCTACTGTTTTAAGACGTTTATCCCCATCTAGGTGTCAATATTTTACTGGTGAGCGATAGTGAGCCAGCATATTTTTTATTTTTGTTTGACAGCAGGCTAAATTTGTACATTTTTCGATAGAAAAATTTCTCCGGCGAAGCCGGATTTCTTCATATAATGCTGGCTCGCTATCGCTTGCCAGGAAGAAATCGACACCTAGATGGGGATAAACGTCTTAAAATAGTTGGCTGAATGGGGCCGAATGGATACAACCCAGAGAAAGAGAGAAAAGGAGAGAAATAAAAAAAGAAGGTCACCCCCCTTAATATCGATGTTCACGGCTCCAACTTCCTTATAGCCTGAAACTCGCAAGTGGTCAATTATGAGATTAGGACAATTATAAATATACATACTAGGCTAAGCGGCATCTTAGGGGCCTGAATGAGTTAAGGGGAGACGGTCGTTTTTCTGGTCCCCTTTCTCCCTCGTGTTTAGTCCCATTATTGTTTTTAATTTGTAGACGTTCGGCTCATTTGTTTGGCAATTTTAAGACCTTTCGTCCAATTTCGTTATACATTTTAAGACCTATCGTGCCATTTATGTGTCGATTCTTTCCTGGCGAGCGATAGCGAGCCTGTAACTGTAAGAGGAACCGGCCTTCGGCCGGATTTTTTTTTCTACCGAAAAATGTACAAATTTATCTTAGGGGATGTTTTTCTAAGTTTGAGGGATGTCTAGCGAGGAAACTAAGAATTTATGAATGAATGAATTTATAGGCCCAAAAAAAAAGCAGTCAGTGTCCCCTTAATACAGGTTATGTTCTATTGCAGTCAGTGTCCCCTTAATACAGGTTATGTTCTATTGCAGTCAGTGTCCCCTTAATACAGGTTATGTTCTATTGCAGTCAGTGTCCCCTTAATGCAGGTTATGTTCTATTGCATTAAGTGTCCCCTTAATACAGGTTATGTTCTATTGCAGTCAGTGTCCCCTTAATACAGGTTATGTTCTATTGCAGTCAGTGTCCCCTTAATACAGGTTATGTTCTATTGCATTAATGTTTAAATAGTAGAGAAGGGTATGGCAACACTCACCCCTCACAGAACACGTCACAGAGGCACGAGAAACAAACATTTGGAAACATATGTGAGGCGTGATGAGAGAGAGAGAGAGAGAGAGAGAGAGAGAGAGAGAGGAGAGAGAGAGAGAAGAGAGAGAGAGAGAGAAGAGAGAGAGAGAGAGAAGAGAGAGAGAGAGAGAGAGAGAGAGAGAGAGAAAGAGGGAGAGAGAGAGAGAGTATTAGAATGGAAAATAAATAGGAGACGGCGAAAGAACAAGGGGAAATATTGGAAAGAAAAGAAACTGAAGCAAAGTAACCGAGGATAAAGGGAGAAACAAGCGGGTGGGTAGAACTATAGTCTATTCACTGTAAGTAGGCGAGCAATCATGACCTCTATCCTCTGTAACTCAAAAGGGCTAGAGCAAATGGGCTGTACATTTTCCACATCTATGCCTTGACTGACTCTTCCCAAATGGCAGACATATTAGCTCGATTGTTCTTGTCGTTCTTAAGGGGAGATTTCCACCTGGAGGATTTTTTTCTGAACCTCTTTCTCCCTCATGTTTAGCCCCATTGCTTGTGAGATTTAAAGACGCTTGCCCCATTAGTTTGGCGATTTAAAGAACCCTCGCCCCATTTCTGTCAATTTTAAGACCATTCGTGCCATTTAGGTGTCGATTTTTTTCCTGGCGAGCGATAGCGAGCCTGTAATTTAAGGGGAACCGGCCTTCGGCCGGGAAATTTTTCTACCGAAAAATGTACAAATTTATCTAGAAAGGGGGTCAAGGGGGAGTAATTTTAAGCTTGATGGAAGTCTAGGGAATCAACTAAAAACCTCCCCTTAAGTTACATAGGTCAGAGGTCATGATTTCTCGCCTACTTACAGGGAACAGACTATAGGAGACAGAGGAAGACAAGCTAAAGAGGAAATGAGAAGAGGAAGAGACAAGAAAGAGGACATGCGAACCAGGAGAAATATAAAGGTCGTACAAGAGAGGCATACAGAGGAAAGCAAGGGAATTAAGGGAGCCCACCTCGCTTTGTTTCTCTTTCTCGCCCTCTCTCTCTTTGGCTTGTATCCATTCGGCCCCATTCAGCCTACTGTTTTAAGACGTTTACCCCCATCCATGTGTCAATATTTTCCTGGCGAGCGATAGCGAGCCAGCATATATATATATTTGTTTTGACAGCAAGCTAAATTTGTAAATTTTTCGATAGAAAAATGTCGCCGGCGAAGCCGGATTTCTCCATACAATGCTGGCTTGCTATCGCTCGCCACAAAGAAATCGACACCTAGATGGGGATAAACGTCTTAAAACAGTTGGCTGAATGGGGCCGAATGGATACAAGCCAGGGATAGAGAGAAAAGGAGAGAAAGATAAAAAAACAAAGCCGGTGACCCCCCTTAAGCAAGCAATAGAGGCGAGGAAGATGAGATACCAAGAAGGGAAAACTGAATGACACAATAAACAAATACAATAACACATATACAATAACACATATACAATAACACATATACAAATACAATAACACATATACAATAACACATATACAATAACACATATACAAATACAATAACACATATACATAGAAAAACAACAAAATACAATAATAGAAGAGGAAAAAGATATACCAAGAAGGGAAAATTGAGAGACACAAGATTGTTTGGTATAGTGACGTCCAATAGTCTATTCGCTGTAAGTAGGCGAGAATCATGACCTCTATCCTCTTGAACTCAAAAAGGGCTAGAGCAAATTGGCTGTAAATATCCACATCTATTCCTTGACCGACTCTTCCCAAATGGTGGAAATATTAGCTCGATTACTCTAGGCGTTTTTGAGTTACAGAGGTTATAAGTCATGATTTCTCGCCTATTGACAGCGAATAGACTATAGCTCTTACAAGCTAAAGGGAAATGTGTTTCAATATTTCTTATATTTGTAGTTTTGTTCTTGCTACTAGGGTGTGTGGTAAGTGTATGTATGTATCTATCTATCTCTCTCTCTCTCTCCTTGTTTTCCCTTCTCTCCCGCACGTCTTCACTTCTCCTGCCCTCCCCCCCCCCTTATTCCACCTACTTTTCCTCCACCACCACCATTTCTTTTTCTTCCTCCTCATCCTTTTCCACTTCTTCTTCCTCCTCCACTTCTTCTTCTTCCTCCTCCTCCACTTCTTCTTCCTCCTCCTCCACTTCTTCTTCCTCCTCCACTTCTTCTTCCTCCTCCTCCACTTCTTCTTCTTCCTCCTCCTCCACTTCTTCTTCCTCCTCCACTTCTTCTTCTTCCTCCTCCTCCACTTCTTCTTCTTCCTCCTCCTCCACTTCTTCTTCCTCCTCCTCCTCCACTTCTTCTTTCTTCCTCCTCCACTTCTTCTTCCTCCTCCACTTCATCTTCCTCCTCCTCCACTTCTTCTTCCTCCTCCTCCACTTCTTCTTCCTCCTCCTCCACTTCTTCCTCCTCCACCTCCACTTCTTCCTCCTCCTCCACTTCTTCTTCCTCCTCCTCCACTTCTTCCTCCTCCTCCAGTTGTGTGTGTGAACTACAGCGGTATAGACGCTCCCGTCATTGTGTGTTAAATATATAGCAACGCGCTATATAGCCACGCCTCAGTGATCACGTGATAGTTTCCCGCCAATACTACCTTACCCACGCTAATTACTGTGAGGAGGTCAGTTGTGTGTGTGAACTACAGCGGTATAGACGCTCCCGTCATTGTGTGTTAAATATATAGCAACGCGCTATATAGCCACGCCTCAGTGATCACGTGATAGTTTTCCCGCCAATACTACCTTACCCACGCTAATTACTGTGAGGAGGTCAGTTGTGTGTGTGAACTACAGCGGTATAGACGCTCCCGTCATTGTGTGTTAAATATATAGCAACGCGCTATATAGCCACGCCTCAGTGATCACGTGATAGTTCCCGCCAATACTACCTTACCCACGCTAATTACTGTGAGGAGGTCAGTTGTGTGTGTGAACTACAGCGGTATAGACGCTCCCGTCATTGTGTGTTAAATATATAGCAACGCGCTATATAGCCACGCCTCAGTGATCACGTGATAGTTCCCCGCCAATACTACCTTACCCACGCTAATTACTGTGAGGAGGTCAGTTGTGTGTGTGAACTACAGCGGTATAGACGCTCCCGTCATTGTGTGTTAAATATATAGCACCGCGCTATATAGCCACGCCTCAGTGATCACGTGATAGTTTCCCGCCAATACTACCTTACCCACGCTAATTACTGTGAGGAGGTCAGTTGTGTGTGTGAACTACAGCGGTATAGACGCTCCCGTCATTGTGTGTTAAATATATAGCAACGCGCTATATAGCCACGCCTCAGTGATCACGTGATAGTTTCCCGCCAATACTACCTTACCCACCCTAATTACTGTGAGGAGGTCAGTTGTGTGTGTGAACTACAGCGGTATAGACGCTCCCGTCATTGTGTGTTAAATATATAGCAACGCGCTATATAGCCACGCCTCAGTGATCACGTGATAGTTTCCCGCCAATACTACCTTACCCACGCTAATCACTGTGAGGAGGACCTGGAGCCGCCAAACCAGAATACCGGCTAACATAAGTGTTCATTTTGTTTTCCTTCTTTCTTTTATATTATTATTTTGTTTTTCTCCTTAGTAAGCTTATCTTCCTATCTTCTGACAGACAACAAATTGTTTGTCGTATATTTTAGTCTTTCTCTCCCAAACTATTGTTTTTTTTGTTTTGTTTTTTTAGTATACAAATCACTCCAATTACCTGTGTCAAATATTTTTTGTTTCATTAAAATATCGTAAATAGGCTAGCCTCTGTAATCGAAATTAAGATAGCTATCAACTCCATGTAAACAGGCCCATCAAACTCCCATTAGGTCTATCACACACTATATTTTTGTATGCCTTCATACTAACCAATATCTCTCTAATCTACAGTCTCGTGTAATCATAAAATTCAAACACATATTTCTATAGTTTTACAGGCTCTCGACATAGTATCTGATTACTAACATATCTCACATATTTTTCATTTATTTTCACAGGGCTTTTGAAACTGTATCTTAAATTAATACTATATCATCTTAGCAGCCAAAATGCCTTCGAACTTGAAACGTTGCGAGCAGTGTACAGGTCGATTCGCTGGACAATACTTCAGTGACTACTTCTCCAAACCCGGAATGCAGGCTGTGCGAAAACCGCCGACATCTGTTAGAAGGTCTGAACGAAGTAAAAGCCCACTATGTCAAACTCCAGAAGGAATTCTACTCTTTGCAGGAATTTGTTTCCCTCAATGTAGCAGCAACACCAGAAACCCAGCAGGATGTAGGACTACCAGTGCAGGTGTCTAGCCAAGACAACGCAACTGCCCTCCCTTCTCCCCCTAGATCTCCTTCCCCACCCAGAATTGACCAGCCGCTAACATCCCCACCAACCAGCCCACCCGCCCCCCACAACAGCCCTCCATCCCCTCAAAATTCCAGTCTCTCTCCCACCAGCTTTACTCCCGTAAGAAATGGGGCGAGGCAATCAAAAAGGAGGTCACATCATTTAATAAATACCAGATTCTGACAGAAACAGGAGACGAAACTGAGGAGACCAGGCTCATTGGAGACTCCATCTTACGAGGACAACTTGAAGAGTTCTGTGGAAGAGTCCCAAACCACAGAAAGCGTTTTTGCATACCGGGTGCAGGTTTGGACGACATCACAGCAGCCTTCGACGATGTCACCATCAACGCTGACGAGAACACCCTGTTCGTGATTCACGCAGGGTCGAACGATGTAATGCGCACCAGATCAGAGGAACTAATGGAAAAATACCGTAAGGCAATCCAGCGTTACAAGAGTAAGTCATGTAACATAATAATTTCAGGCATTCTTCCCAAGATCGATGCAGAGACCGGTTTCTACGATAAGGCGTTCAGTACTAATAACAGACTTAAATCCCTCTGCTCACAGGAAGATGTCGAATATCTCAATCTCTGGGACCATTTCTACAATCAACACATTCTCTTTCAGGATGATGGCTGCCATTTGAATTCAGTCGGAGGAGCACGCCTAGGCAGACTCCTACATGATGCAGTCTGCACTTTCAGATCAAAAAACGACAACCGAGCAGGGGCAGTAGCAGCGACATAAACTACCCCATATCAAATGTAAACTCTATCCAAAATAATATCACGGCCTGCTACGTTAATGCACGCAGCTTACGCAATAAATTCGAAGACCTGGAAGCACTTGCATGTATGGAGGAATGTGATATAATCGGTGTTTCAGAATCTTGGATCAACACGGAAAAGCGTGATTTTTGGCGGAATACGCATTACCAGGTTATACTCCCTTCAGCTGCGAAAGATCCCATAGAATGGGAGGTGGGGTTCTGCTATATGTTAAAAGTAATCTTCACCCAATCGAGGTAACCAAACCTGCCATAAATAATATTGATACTAGTTACGTTCAAATAAATAATCAAGCAAGCAAGATAATAATTGCCTAATTTATCGACCTCCTGCACAATCACCCGATACTGACGAGAAACTCTATGATCAAATAGCGGAAATAAGTTGTCAGGAAGAAGCAGTAATATTTGGCGATTTCAATCTGCCAGTCACAACATGGGGCGAACCACTAAATGCTCACGCGGGACATGATCTATATGCTAATCTTCAGGAAAGTGCCCTTTATCAACACGTAGAACACCCAACGAGGGGAAATAACATTCTGGATATTATTCTAACGACAAATGAAAGACTGGTAAATAGCGTTAAAATCGGACCGGAATTTAGCTCTAGTGACCATAGGATAGTGTCCTTTAACATTAAAGTAAATAATGACAAAGAAAACGTGAGCACGGAAAAAGTACCAGATTATCGAAGGGCCGACTTTAACAAACTTAGATAATACTGACTGGAGTGAAATGACTGAAACTCACGATGTAAATCGATTATGGAACATATTATCTAATAACCTAAACAAAGCAATAAATACAAGCATCCCTCTACGAAACCGGCGCCCAGCAGGCAAATATAAGCCAAAATGGTGGAATAATGAAATAAAAAACATCCTCTTAGTAAAAAAGCAGGCATACCAAAAATATAAGGCAACTCAGAATAATAGCGATAAATTAGAACACGATAGACTGCGTCGAACAACCAAAAATCTCATCAAAGGAAGTAAGAAGAATCTCGAACGGCTTATTGCCATCTCCAGCAAGTCCAATCCGAAAGAATTGTACAGCTATATAAGAAACAGAAAAACGGTAACTTCAACAATAGGCCCACTTGTTGCGGAAAATGGAGATCATACAGATAACAAAGTACAAATGGCGAATATCCTAAATAACTATTTTGCATCAGTTTTCACGTCGGAAGATACTACCGGTAACCGACCTACCCCTACGAATCAATCAAATGGCACTGAGCTCGAAAACTTTACGATTTATGAAGACGATATCCTGTTCGCAATCAACAATTTGAAAGTTAATAAAACCCCAGGCCCTGATAAAATATCCCCAAGGATCCTAAACGAAGCAAAACACGAATTATTAAACCCACTCGCAAATCTGTTCAACAAATCATTGAATGTTGGGATAGTTCCAAACGAATGTAAACTAGCTAACGTGACACCCCATATACAAAAAAGGAAATAAGTCCTCTCCCGGCAATTATCGACCAATTAGCTTAACATCGGTAACGGGCAAATTAATGGAAACCATTATAAGGGACAAAATAGTAAAACATTTGGAAGAAAATAATTTAATAAAAGATTCTCAGCACGGTTTTAGAAATAAACGTTCCATGCTTAACAAACTTACTCGACTTCTTCAATGATGTTTACAATCATATGATAAGGATAGAGCAGTTGATATAAGATATCTCGATTTTCAGAAAGCTTTCGATACCGTACCCCACAAGAGACTAATTGACAAAATAAAAGCTCATGGCATAACAGGAAAAACTCTGAAATGGCTCGAAAATTGGCTCTCAGACCGTAAACAACGAGTTGTAATAAATGGTGAAGAATCAGATTGGTGCAAAGTAAATAGTGGCGTTCCCCAGGGTTCGGTATTAGGTCCTATTCTTTTTATAATTTACATAAACGACTTAGACGAAGGAATAGATTGCAAAATTTCGAAATTTGCTGACGATACAAATATTACTAATAAAGTAACCTCAACAGTACATTGGCAAAAACTACAAGGTGACCTAGACACTTTAGAAAACTGGGCAGAAAAATGGCAAATGAAATTCAACATAGAAAAATGCAAAGTATTGCACATCGGTAGTAACAACGCTAAAAAAGATTACTCAATGAACAACATTCAACTATCAAATACAAATAATGAAAAGGATCTGGGAGTTATAATATCAAGTGACCTGAAGCCGAGTAAACAGTGTACAGAGGTAATAAAAACTGCTAATAAATTGGTGGGTTTCATCGGCAGAACATTCAAATTCAAATCAGAAAAAATCATACTTATTCTATTCAACTCATTGGTGCGTCCCCATCTTGAATACTGCGTGCAATTCTGGTCACCGTACTACCGAAAGGACATAAATAAACTTGAAAGGGTGCAACACAGAGTCACTAAAATGATACCTAGATTGCGTAATAAACCGTACGAAGAGCGCTTAAAAGAACTAAATTTGTTTAGCTTAACAAAGCTCAGAATGAGAGGTGACCTAATAGAGGTGTTCAAAATCTTCAAGGGATTCAGCAACCTAAATGTAAGCGAATTATTTACGATCAATCAAGCAAACACGAGAAACAATGGTTATAGATTATAGGCAAGCGTTTTCATTCTCACGAGGCGAAGCATTTCTTCTTCAACCGCGTTGTGAATAATTGGAACAGACTACCCTCGAACATTGTACACTGTAATACTGTCGAAACATTTTAAGAACCATCTGGATAAACACTGGCAAATAACCCCCGATTAACACAGTTTCTTTCAGAATAACGCGCAACGAAATGTCAACGCATACCGCAATGTATATTGATTTTCATACATCTGTTCCCTTTCAGAATTGTAGTAAATAGAGTTAGCTTAGATTACAAATCAACTTCTTTTTTCTCCCTTTCCTGTCCGAATTTCCGTGTCAGTTTTTCAATACTGCATGGTATTTTTCCTATCTGTTTCCATGCCAGCATTAGCTGGAGGGAGTGGTGGGTGGGGAGGAGCCTTCTTCTTTGATATCCTTTTATCATCTCGTAGTCAGTAGATTAGTAGTTTTAGATATCCAAACTGCCCCGTAAGGGCCAATAGGTCTGTTGCAGTTTGTTCTCCTTTGTATTCCTTTGTATTCCACTCTTCTTCCTCCTCCTTGCATTCTTCTCCTCTTTCATACTTCTTCTAATCCTCCTCCTCCACTTCTTCCTCCTCCACATCTTCCTCCTCCTCCTCCACTTATTCTCTCCTCCTCCTCCACTTATTCTTCCCTCCTCCACTTATTCTTCCTCCTCCACTTCTTCTTCTCCCTCCCTCACTTCTTCCTCCCCTCCTTCTCCTCTCCTCCTCCTTATTTTCCTACTCCACTCCTTCTTCTCCCTCCTCCACTTCTTCCTTCTCCACTTCTTTCTTCCTCCTCCTTCTCCTCTTCCTTTTCCTCTTCTTCCTCCTCCTCCACCTATTCTTCCTCCTCCTCCTCCACTTCTTCTCCTTCCCTCCACTTTTATTCTCCCCTCCACTTCTTCTCTCCCTCCTCCACTCCTTCCTCCTCCTTCCCTTCTTCTTCTCCTTTCTTATTCTCCTCCACTTCTTCTTCTTCCTCCTCCTCCACTTCTTCTCCTCCTCCTCCTTCTTTTTTTCTCCTCCCCTCCATCCACTTCTTCGTCCTCCTCCACTTCCTTCTCTCCTCCTCCTCCACTTTCTTCTTCCTCCTCCACTACTTCCCCTTCCACTTCTTCCTTCTCCTTCCACTTCATCTTCTTCCCCTCCTCTCCACTTCTTCTTCCTCCTCCTCGTCCACTTCTTCTTTCTTCCTCTTGCTTCTTCTTCCTCCTCCACTTTCTTCCTCTTGCTTCTTCTTCCTCCTCCTCCACTTCTTCTCCTCCTCCACTTCTTCTCCTCCTCCACTTCTTCTTCTCCTCATCTCATCCACCTCTTCTTCCTCCTCTTCCACTTCCTCTTCTTCCTACCTCCTCCTCCACTTCGCTTTCCTCCTCGTCCACTTCTTCTTTTCCTCCATCTCCTTTCCTCTTCTTACTCCTCCTCCTCCACTTCTCCTTCCTCCTCCTCCTCCTCCCCCCCCCCCCGTCCTCTCCACTTCCCCGCTATCGAAAAGAATGGAAATTTTGCGTCTATCCATCAGCGCCGAGACAGGGGCAGACCTCCGCTATGATATCTCCCTTTTCCCAGTCTCCCCCGAATTTCACTCTTCTCTTCTTGGTATCTTCAACTCTTTTTTTTATTTTATTTTGTGTTTCTTTAATTGTTCCGTTATGCTCTTTCGCAGACTCCACCCCCGCATTTCACTCTTCTCTTCTTGGTATCTTCAACTCCTTATTCTATTTTTTGTTTCTTTGCGTCTTATCTTCGCTATTATTTTTATTGTTTCTTTAATTGTCCATCATTCTCGATCCCTCCTTTATTCCAGTCCCTCGATTTTCACTCTTATCTTTAGCTGTTTTATTCTATTGTTTGTTTCTTTCTTTGTGTTTTATCTTTGTTATTATTATCATTTGTTTGTATGGACCATTATTCTCTTGCGCCCTTTTTTTCGCAGTACCCCCCGCATTTCACTCTTATCTTCTATATTCTATTGTTTTCTTTCCTTGCGTTTTCTCTACATTGTTTTTATTGTTTATTTAATTGTCATTCCCTAGTGTCCTTTATAGTTTTCGCTTCTTAGGCAAATTATTCCGCCTTCTATTAAAGGGAGGTCACCGTTTTTTTGTTTATCTTTCTCTCCTTTTCCCTCCTTCCCTGGCTTGTATCCATTCGGCCTCATTCAGCCTACTTTTTAAAGACGTTTACTCCCAAACAGGTGTCCAATATTTTCCTGGCGAGCGGTAGCGAGCCAGCATATTATATATTTTGCTTGGACAGCAAGCTAAGTTTGTAAATTTTTTTCGATAGACAAATGTCTCCGGCGAAGCCGGATTTCTCCATACAATACGGGCTCGCTATCGCTCGCCAAGAGGAAATCGACGGGAATAAACGTCTTAAACCAGTTGGCTGAATGGAGCCGAATGGATACAATCCATGGAAAGAGATAAAAGGAGAGAAACATCAAATAAAAGCCGGTGACCCGCTTAAGTACTTTCTCGCTCTCTCTCCCGTCTCATGTTTTTGTGTTGTATTTTTTTCTCAGTCTCCCCATTTTTCTCAGTCTCCCCATTTTCTTCGCATTCGTTCTCTTATCGAACTTTCCTTCTCTCTCTTGTTGCCCCGCCTAGTTTCTCTCTTATTCTATTATCTCTTGTTCTCGTGTTTCTTATTCCTCCCTCTCCTTCTCTTTACTATTATCTTTGTTCTTGTGTTTATTATTCCTCTTCCTCTCCCTCTCTTTATATATCTCTCTGTGCTTACCCTCCTCTCCATCTTTATTCTATTATATCTTGTTCTCGTGTTTTGATTCCTCTCCCTCTCCTTCTCTTATCTAGTCTCTTGTTCTCGTGTTCTTATTCCTCTCCCTCTCCTTCTCTTTATTCTATATCTCTTCTTCTCGTGTTTCTTATTCCTCTCCTCTCCCTCTCTTATTCTATTGACTTCTCGTTTTTATTCCTCTCTCTCCTTCTCTTTATTCTATTCTCTCTTGTTCTCGTGTTTCTTATTCCTATCCCTCTCCTTCTTTTTCTATTATCTGCTCGTGTTTCTTATTCTCTCTTCTCTTCTCTGTATTCTAACTCTTGTTCTCGTGTTTATTCATCTCCTCTCCTCTCTTTATTCTATTATCTCTTGTTCTCGTGTTTCTTATTCCTCTCCTCTCCTCTCTTTATTCTATTATCTTTGTTCCGGGTTTCTTATTCTTATCTCTCCCTCTCTTTATTCTATTATCTCTTTCCGTTTTTTGTTCTCCCTCTCCTCTTTATTCTATTATCTCTTGTTCTCGTGTTTCTTATTCCTCTCCCTCTCCCTCTCTTATTATTATCTCTTCTCCTCGTGTTTCTTATTACTCTCCCTCCCTCTCTTTATCTATTATCTTCTTCTGGTGTTCTCCCCTCTCTCCCTCCCTCCTTTATGCTATTATCTTGTTATCGTGTTTCTTATTCCTCTCATCTCCTCTCTATTCGATTATATCTTGTTCTCGTGTTCGTATTCCTCTCCTCTCTTTATTCTTATATCTTCTCCTGTGTCTTATTCCTATCCTCCCTCTTTTTTCTATTATCTCTTCTTCTCGTGTTTATTCCTCTCCCTCTCCCTCTCTTTATTCTATTATCTCTTGTTCTGTGTATACCTCTCCTCTCCATCTCTTTATCTATTATCTCTTCTCATAGTCTGTTTCTTATTCCTCTCCCTCTCCCTCTCTTTATTCTATTATCTCTTCTTCTCGTGTTTCTTATTCCTCTCCCTCTCCCTCTCTTTATTCTATATCTCTCTTCTCGTGTTTCTTATATCCTCTCAACCCCTTCTCCCCATTTTATTATTCCACTATGCTGTGCGTTTTTTTTTTTTTTTTTTTTTTTTTGGGGTATCTTCTTCTTCTTTCCCATCTATTGTTTATCAAATGTTCTCCTCTGTCTACATCTCTATTGTGTTGCTGTTGATTTATTCAGCTTTCTTTCTCCCTTTTCGCAGTCTTTCATATTCAGTTTTGTACTCTCGACATCTTCCATCATGTGATATATACTGTATGCTATACTGGTATGGTCTAATTGTAGGATTAATAATATATATATAGGCCTACCCTACATACATACAGGATGAGACGAGAGAGAGATGCTGAGAGAGGTGAGATCGTGAGTAGTGAGTGAGTGAGTGAGGTGAGTGACATGGTGAGTGAAGCGTGCGGAGTGCAGTGATGTGAGTGAGTGAGTGAGTTGGGATTGTGGAGGAGAGATCGGAACGCGATGAGGAGACACAAAGAATAGAGTGGAGGAGACGGGATGGAGTGTGTGTGTGGGTTAAACTGTGTGTTTTGTTTTTTATTGTGGGTAGGGGGAGGGGGACTGCCTAGGTTTGTTCGGCCCCACATAACCTATAACACGTGACCAAACTACCAGAACCATTGCTCGAGTCACACCCTTCCTTCTCGGTAAGTGTACACGACGGAGATCCTGTATAAAGAGATTATGAGATACGCTCATTTATTTAGGGTGGGGGGGGGGGGGGGGGTGGAGAGCGGAGGGTGGGGTGACCTGCTTTTCGTCTCTCCTTTTCTCTCTAGCTGATATTAGACGATTGTGATATCAGTTTCAAACAAGAGCGCGAGAACAACTTAGAACAGGCTTCAACCTCACTCACCTGTGCCTTTTTTCCTACCCACAGATCCTTCTTCTGAAAAACTGCAAAGAATCTCTAGATATCGCTTTTAGAATAATTTAAGGGGGGTCGGTTGACATGTTTTTTGTCCTCCTTTCCATACAAGGCTGGTCACTATCGATCGCCAGGGAATGATATATCGACACCTGGAGTGGGGATATAAACGTCTTAACAACAGTAGGCTGAATGGGGCGACGCAGAAACTGGATAGGAGAGTGGCGGATTCATATTCCCAGATGAAAAAATAAAGGATAAACAAAAATATGCTGCTCTCGATTACCGCCTTCATCAGGAGAAAGAAAAACTCAAACCCACCTGGATGGGGATAAAACCCTCTTTAAAACAGTGAGGTGGATGGGCAGGGCCGGAATGGATACAAGCCAAAAGTTACGAAGGAGAGGAAAGGAGAGGCAAAATGCAGGTGACCCCCCTTAAGCAGATACGGGCCGATCGGATCCTGTTTAGTGTGGCACTAAAAGGGGGCTCTTCTCCCCGTAAAAAGCTGCCGTCACACGAGCGCTTTTTCTTCCGTCAAATTTTCCATGAGCAAGTTTTGTATTTGTGTCTGCGTATTATTTCTCGATCCTTTTTTTGCCCTGGTATCGGTGAACTAGACGCTTAAATTCGGGTTTTTGTTTTTACACAAGGTAAGATTATGTTATGAAGTTGGCGGATGTGCTTTCTGGAATGCTCCTGATAAAGTTGTACTTTTTTTAAGCTTCCAGGACCATAAATTGCTCGTAATAAAAAAATTGCTCGAAAAAAAGGTGGCTAGTGTGACTCCGGCTTAATTCCGTGTCAGTACCGCGTGACGGGGATCCTTTTCATCAGGTATTTGGACCTATTCCACCGATTTACTCAGCTTAATGGGGATGGTTTTTAGTTTGGTCCCATGTAGATATCCATTCAAGCTTAAGATTACACCCCACTCTGAGCCCCTTGTCAAGATAAATTTGTAAATGTTTTCGGCAGAGGAAAAAAATGTCCGGCTGAAAGCAACGGTTGGTCTTTTAATATCAAGGCTCTGCTATCGCTCGCCAGGGATAAAATCGACCACCTAAAGTGCACGACGCGGTCTTAAATTGACCAGAAAAGAACTGGAGATTTTCGGAAAGTTCTTAAAAAATCATCTAAATAATGGGGCGAAAGCACGAACGTTCTTTAAAAAAAAACTAGACAAGCAATGGGGCTAAACCTTGAGGGAGGAAAGGAGTCAAGAAAAAACTCCTCTCAAGTGGCAATTCTCCCTTAAGAAGGACCTTGTAGCCAACTCATAAGGCTTCAAAACTATCTACCAACCCTTCTAACTACCAGCACAGATCATTCCTACAGCTGCTCAAAAGGTCGTTTTCTAAAGGTATATCAAGACTATAAGATAACACACGTCGCTGGTACTAAAGGGTTAAGGGGAGATTTCCACTTGAATTTTTTTTTCAGGACCCCTTTCTCCTTCATGTTTAGCCCAATTGCTTTAGATATTTCAAGACGTTCGCCCTAGTAGTTGGCGATATTTTAAGGACATTTTGCCCATTTCTGTCAATTTTAAGACCTTTCGTTGGTAAGGTGCCGATTTTTTCCTGGCGAGCGATAGCGAAGCATGTAATTTAAGAGGAATCGGCTTTCGGCCGGGACATTTTTCTTACCGAAAAATTTACAAATTTATTTTGAAAGGGGGTCTAGGGGGAGTAAATTTAAGTTTGATGGAAGTCTAGGGAATCAACTAAAAACCTCCCCAAAACCAAACAAACGTATACTTCTTGTTTTTCCCTTAACCCCTTCTGTACCGCGATGTCTTTTTCATTTTTATTCTAGCTATATTAGAGGATTTTTGTGTCAGCTGGTACCGGCCCTTAAAGAGCTGGCGGCGTAATTAAGAGTCCGCCTCCAATTTGTTCAGCAAGTTAGGAGCATTATATAAGGCTTTTTAAAGGGTTAAAATCGAGTGCAAATGGGCCGGGGAGCGCAGCGGGCTCAGACAGCCGACTCCCAGGGCTGTAACCGCCAAGCCCATTAACCTCATGTAATCCCTGTGTTCTCGAGAAGCCCGGGCAGTGTAGCCAGTAGTGAGCACAGCTGGGAAAGATATGCCGTCTATAACGCTAAACATCCCATGTTACTGGTATCACTGGTATGAGAACCCTGAGTGCTACACGTAGCTTCGTTCTGGTCCTCAATTTTGAAGCTTGTAGCGCCTAGGTTTTTGCTGAATACATTTTTTTTCATGCAGATACTTGATTGATCATTCAGGAGGGCCTGAATATGCCCAAAATAGCCCAAAATCCCCCGCTAGACGAGGGTTAAGAAGGATCTGTGGTAGAATAAAGGGTTAATTGAGATAGTTCAAAGCCGCTTAATTGCTAGATGCCCCTTTTAAGCTGAAAAATATCGTCTAATAGTAGCTAGCAGAAAAAGAAAAAAAAACGTCGCCGGTACGGAAGGAGTTAATTCTAATTCTCCTCTCCCTCCTCCCTCCACCTCCTCCCTACTCTTCCACCTCCGCCCTCCTCCTCCTCCCTACTCTTCCACCTCCTCCCTACTCTTCCACCTCCTCCTCCCTACTCTTCCATCTCCTCCCTACTCTTCCACCTCCTCCCTCCTCCTCCTCCCCCTCCTCCTGACCCCGTGCTACCGCCAGACGCTGCAGACGCTCTGTCAACGCTCTCACGATATCGATCATAATTTGAGTATTAACTACTCATCCTCTTCATTCTTGTGCATGAAAGGTGGTTAAGAGCACGTTTAACCATCCTGTAGCTTAGTAAGTAACACTGCACGATATTTCGCTGTGTATTGACTGATAAACTTTGTGTTTATCACAAGACTCCTGCTCGGACAGGGCGCCACTAGCGCCATCTATTGTTTTTGTTTTGCTTTGTAAACAAACGCTCTCTTATTACTATTTTATATAAAATCGTAGCCCCTAATTTTACCCATTACCTACTGTAGTAAGTATCTATTTAACTGCCTTGTATGTAAGTAAAGCTTTGCATATTAATTTGCTAATAAACAATATTGTTTACTAACTAACCCCCTACAGGGACTAACGCCGACACCATTTTGTAAACAAACCTTATTTTGGGGATTATACATATTAAATTCCAGCAAATTTTGTACCAAATTTAAGTGCATTCATTTATCTTTTCCCCATAGATATATTCTTGACTTTTTCTCCTCAGACTGATTTTACTTTAAGCTAAGGGTGGTATTTGTACAAACTAACCTAGCCTAACCCAACCTGCCAAGCTTTTAACCTAACCCAAACCTAGCCTAGCCTATAGCCAGCCAATCTGTTTTATTATTAACTCTTGTAGATATTGTATTTAGTATCCTACTGTAGCTATATATATCTGTAATTTTAGTTATTGCTTGCACGATCTTGTAATAACCTTTGACTGATACACTTTTTTTTTATCTAAAAAGAGTAGGCTACTGCTTTACTAGGCTACAGTGACACCAGGGTCATCTGTTGACACAGTATATTAACCCCTTGTGTGCAGTCACACTTTATTTTTATATAATCTCTATTTGGTGAATTGTATATTTAGTTACATATTCTGTTATACATATATTTGTTTAAGGTTAAGTTATCACACCTGGTAGCCTATTTCTGCGAATTTCAATTTTATTATATGCGGGTAGGCTATCCGACGCTGGTAGCCTATTATTGCGTATTTCAATTTTTAAAAAACCTTTTGGTTAGGCTATCGCCCCTGGAAGCCTAATGCTGCGTATCCCAACATTTTTGTTTTCGGTCAGGCTATCACCGCCTGATAACCTAGTTCTGCGTATTTCAGCATATTTGTTTTCGTTTGAAGTGATTGAAGTGTTTTTAAAGTGAGTGAAGTGTTGTAAAGTGATTGAATTGTTTTTTAAGTGAGTGAAGTGATCTGAAGAAAGTGACTGTCACCATGCCTCGCGCTTGTGCGAACTGCTCCGGTAGGTTTGGTGAGTCCATGTATGCTACTATCGATCTTCAAGTCTGCCGGCTCTGCCAGCAACGAGAGAATTTTACAGTGAAATTAGATGAAGCCTACAACAAGATCAACGTCCTCACCATGAAGCTGGAATCACTCCAAGAGTTTGTAACACTCAACGTTGGAGTACCACAAACTTCAATTGTCACCGCAACTCCAGCAGCCACCAACGCCCCAACGTCAACTGCCAACAATTCAACGCCGACAGTAGCCATTTCAGCTGATGTTTTCCGATACTCAGATACAAATAGCGACTCTCTTCCCCCTCAAGACAACTTCCGTGTCGTGAGGAACAACGTTTGCCCCAATACCAGGAAACACATACCGATTACCGAGTGTCAAAAAACCGTTTCCAGATACTCGCATACTCAGATGACGAATAGGAAATAGAAGAAGTCCGGCTCGTGGGAGACTCGATGATACGTGGTCAGCTCACAGAGGTTTTGCGCCAGGGCACCTAAGACCAGGAAGCGTTTTTGTATCCCTGGTGGTGGTGTGGATGACGTAGTTGCAGCAGTTGACGAAGTATCAAAGCTGGCCCCTGCTATACAATGTACGTCATCCACGTTGGATCCAACGATGTACAGCGAACCCGGTCGGAAGATTTGCTTTTAAAGTACCAGCAGCTGATCAAGTCGTTTAAGGAGAAGTCATCAAGGATCATCGTCTCAGGAATCGTCCCCCCGCTCGGTGTAGAGAGCCGATTTTACAACATAGCCACCAGCACAAATCGTTGTCTAGCAAACCTCTGCAGGAAGGAGAACGTGGGATTCGTCGACACCTGGGACAATTTCTACTACGATGACTATTTGTTTTCGGACGATGGAGTTCATCTGAACCAGGTGGGAGCAGCGCGTTTTGGGCGTCTTCCCAACGATGCGGGAAGGATTTTCGGAGAAGAAATCGACTCGCACAGGACAACCAGGAAGGAGGACCGAAGACCGCGAGGACGGCAATCTACAAAGGAACAAAATACTAATCGGCCAAGAAGCGCGAATTTGGTTAAAGCTCCACCAACACGACTAAATTCAAAACCGTCAGGGATAACGACCGAGGACCGAGGACAGCCATGAATGTAAATGTAGATCCGACCAGAACCAGAACCAAAAATTCGATGAAAGAACTATCTGCGAGTTCTAAAACCGCAACTTTAAAGGTTTTCTATGCAAACGCTCGTAGCATACGCAATAAATTTTCAGATTTAGAGGAACTAGTGTTTACAGAAAATTATGATGTGATTGGCATAACAGAATCTTGGCTCAATACACAAGATAGAGACTTTTAGCAGAGTATTCACTTCCCGGTTATGTAATGTTTGAGAACAGCCGAATAAATAAAAATGGAGGTGGCGTTTTATTTTATATCAAAGAAAGTCTTAACCCGACCCTCGTGTCAAAACCTCAAATTGTGAACGTCGACAATCTTTTGTGCTAATAAAGAATAATAAAGGTACAAAAATAATACTTGCGTTAATATACAGACCTCCAGCTCAATCAGTGCAAACTGACCGAGAAATTTACGAACAAATTGCAGATGTAAGTAACTCACAAGATACCGTAATTTTTGGCGACTTTAATTTACCTGTGACCAAGTGGGGCGATACTCTTACTTCACACTCCGGACATGACTTGTATACGAACTTGCAAGAGAGTTCGCTTTATCAATTTGTTCGAATGCCGACCCGTGGTAATAACGTTCTTGACATTGTACTTGCAACAAAAGAAGAATTGATAGAGAATTTGAATGTTGGTGATGAATTCAGTAACAGCGACCATCGTACGATAACTTTCACTTTAAAGTTTACTAGTAACGAACCAAATAGTAGCATCGAAAAAGTCCCTAATTTCAAGAAAGCAAACTTCCATAAACTTAGAGCTATGTTTAAAGAAACTGACTGGAGCTTTTTAATTAACAATAACGACATAAATACATCTTGGAAGTTATTCGAAACCACTTACCTAAAAGCAGTGCAAGACTGCATACCATCGAAAATACGGCGTCCAGGCCATAATAATAAGCCCAAATGGTGGAATAAAGATATTTCAAACTGCCTGCTTGCTAAAAAATTGCTAATGATAGATTAAAATCCTCACAAAATGACGAAGAACGGGTGAAATTTGTAGAGCTACGACGCAAAGCCAAAAAGTTAATTAAGCAAAGTAAAAAGACCTTAGAGTTACATATTGCAAATCAAAGTAAAACAAACCCGAAAGAATTCTATAGTTATATCAGAAAGAAAAAAAGTAGTTACTTCAACTGTTGGACCGTTAGTCGATGAAAAAGGAGAATACACCAAAGACGATGTTACAAATGAGTAATGCCCTCAATACCTTCTTTGCATCAGTTTTACAACAGAAGACCTCAGTGATATCCCTACACCATCGCCGATTCAGATTGATAATTCAGATGTTCTAAGCAATATCACCGTTACAGAGAGAGAAGTATTGAATTGTTTAGATAAACTCAAGGTAAATAAAACGCCAGGACCTGATACAATCTCGCCTAGAGTTCTAAAGGAAGCTAAGAATGAGCTCTCCAAACCACTGACATTACTATTCAATAAATCCTTGCAGTCTGGAACTATGCCTGATCAGTGGAAGCTAGCCAACGTAACACCGATATTCAAAAAAGGCAGCAAATCCCTACCCAGTAACTATCGTCCAATTAGCTTAACCTCAGTTGTATGTAAAATGCTAGAAACGGTCATACGAGACAGACTCGTAAATCACTTAGAGGAAAATAACATACTTAAAGATACTCAACACGGCTTTCGTAAAAAACGTTCCTGTTTAACAAACCTCTTAGAC
>CM064528.1:47832028-47902306 GCA_032716605.1 Paralithodes platypus
AGAGGGAACAGTTCAATTTCTTAAACTTCCCCCTCTTTGTTCGCATCCTCAGGTCTTAACTCACTCGCTCTTACACACACACACACTGCACACACACGCACATACACACACTCACTCTCCCTTTAATCTGGTAATTAGAGAGATGCAATAGTCAGATACTGGTTACTGCCCCTTTCACACACACACACACGCACGCAAGCAAGCACACACACACACGCAAGCACACATACACACACACACTCTCTCTATAATTAGGTGTGAATGTATGCACAGTATATACAATATTTTATGTGTGTATGTATGTATGTATGTGTGCAAATATGAGAACGTGTGTATATACAGTATACATATATATATCTTTCTGTATACCATCTTTATCACTATCTCGCTCTCTCTACAATAGTTTATGTGTGTATGTATGTGTGTAAGTGTATGAATGTATGTATGTATATATTTCTGTATACCATTTCTATTACTATCTCTCTCTCTCTCTCATAACAACATAATAAAAAGGCTATCTAATTTTATCTCTCTCTCTCTATCCTTCTCTCTCTCTCTCTCTCTCTCTCTCTCTCTCTCTCTCCTGTCCATAGATTTTGTAAACGATAGCTTTTCAGGAAGAAGTTTGTCTTTGTTCCTCCTTGTCTTATTCTCTCTTTTATCATAATTTCCTTCCCACTCCCTTCCTTTATCTTCTCTCATATATCCTTGCTTAGTTTCTTCTTCACATTTCCTTCCAATTCTTCTTCTTCTCATTTCCTTATTTCCTTCTCATCCTAATTTCCTTCTTCTTCCCTTCCTTCATCTTCTCTCTCACCTCACTGCTTCCTTTCTTCTTCACATTTCCTTCCTATTCCCCTTCTCTTAGTTTCCTTATTCCTCCCTTTATCACATTGTCCTTCCCATTCCCATTATATTCTCCTTCTGCTTGCTCATTCTTCTTATTTTCCTTGTCTTCCTCTTCTTACTCCTCGACTTCTTCATTCTTTTTCTTCCTCCTTCCTTTCACATTGTTCCTTTTGCTCTTTCTATGCATCTTCCTCTTCGTCCTCCTCTTCCTCCTCCTTCTTCTTCTTCTTTATCTTCTTCTCCTCTTCCTCCTTCTTTTTTCGTTTCTTCCTCTGCCTCCTTCTCTTCTTCTTCTTCTTCCTCCTCCTTCTTCTTCTCCTTTATCTTCTTCTCCTCTTCCTCCTCCTTTTTCGTTTCTTCCTCTGCCTCCTTCTCTTCTTCTTCTTCTTCTTCTTCTTCTTCCTCCTCCTCCTCCTCCTCCTCCTCCTTCTTCTTCTTCTTCTTCCTCTTTTTCCTCCTCCTCTTCCTTCCCCTTCCCATTTTTTGGGTGCAAGTTGCTTTCCTGTATAATTATAAAAGTTTATTTTCTCTCGCTTCTATTTTTAATCTCTCTCTCTCTCTCTCTCTCTCTCTCTCTCTCTATTATATTTTCTCTAGCTTCTCCACCAATGTTTCTTATACATACGGTATCTAAATAACTCCTAATTGTATTTTAATGTGACAAATCTCTCTCTCTCTTTCACTGTTCATTATAGCAAACTACAGACTGTGTGATAATTTAACGTGAATGAGTGTGAATGTGAGAATGATCGTGTGAGCATGTGTGTACAAGGCTTGAAAGATAGAGAGAGAGAGAGAGAGAGAGAGAGAGAGAGAGAGAGAGAGAGAGAGAGAGAGAGAGAGAGAGAGAGAGAGAGTGTGTGCGTGTGTGTGTGTGTGCTTGCTTCTTGCGGGCGAATTGTTGTGTTCTTTTCCTGTCACCTCCTTTTCCTTTCTCGTGTTTCTTGGTGATCCTCCCTACCCCTTGTGGGAGTAAGGGCTGGCAACTGACTGACTATAGTGGCCTCTACCATCTTTCAGACCATCCACACAATACATTTAGATCTACGCGAAGTTGTTAACCCTTTTGAGTTCCAGCGACGTGTGTTTATTCAGCTTAGGAAAGACCTATAGCAATAATATCAACCTTTTTAACAACCACAGCTCCTTCCTAAGTTGCAGAATAGCGTCTACAGATAGCTAGACCTACAATATAAAACACGTCGCTGGGACTCAAAGGGTTAATTTCCATTGGTATTATTGTTCACATTTCTTCCATGATTAAGAGGAGGTTTCTAGTTTGTTTCCTACTCTTCCAGCAATCTTAAAATGTCACCCCCTTGACCCCCTTTCAAGATAAATTTGTATATTTTTCGGCATAAAAATTTCCAGGCCGAAGGCCGGTTACTCTTAAATTACAGGCTCGCTATAGCTCGCCAGGATAAAATCGACACCTAAATTGCACGAAAGGTCTTAAAATTGACAGAATGGGGCGGAAATTCTTAAAATCACCAAACTTATGGGGCAAACGTCTTAAAATCTCAAAACCAATGGGGCTAACCATGAGGGAGAAAGGGGTCAAGAAAAAAATCCCTCAAGTGGCGATATTCCCCTTAACCCTTACACTACCGGTCGCGTCCTTTATAACATATTGTGTGGCCACTATTCAATTATTGGAATAAGCTTAGGAAGGAACTATAACTCTGAAAAGGCTACCAACCATCTGAAATAATCCTCTTAACCCTTTGTGGGGCGAAGTGTTTTTGGAAATAGGTCTAAATTTGCTTGATCCCTCCCATGAACAAAATTGGTCACTTGCCTGATAATGGGTTAACTAACACATATCCTCCCTAAGCTGAAGAAAATCGTCTAATAGTTGCTAGAATATGATAAAGACGTCTCTGGTACTGAAGGGGTTAATGTCATTCTGCAAATTTGGAAATTAAACTCAGCAGACCAATACGATAAACAACATTGGGCCAAGGACAAATCCCTGAGGAAATCCAGATATGATATGATACCATTGGGACGAAACACTAATGATCACACCTACTGGACTGAGTTAATGATATTGTATAATGCATATTTTGTTCTCTCTCTCTCTTTAACTAGCATCACGTGTATTGTCATGCATGTGTAAATGAGAGAGAGAGAGAGAGAGAGAGAGAGAGAGAGCGAGAGAGAGAGAGAGAGAGAGGCAGGCAGGTTGAGGTGTGAGAAAGATAATGTAATAACCGACTCAGCACTCCCTCAACCACTACCTTCTCTCTCTCGCTCTTTCTCTCTCTCTCTCTCTCTCTCTCTCTCTCAATCCACGTGGACTCAACCAAGCTCAGCCAATCACAGCGCGCCACCCTACTACCGAGGGGTGGGGTGGGGAGGGGGAGAGGAACAGAAAGGGGGGTGAAGGAGGGGAGGGAGGGAGTAAGGAGAGAGGGAGGGAGAGAATGTTGTGGTTTAGGGGGAGGATACAGGGAGGGAGAGAGGGAGGGGAGGGTACAGAGGAGGGTAGGGAGGGAGGGAGAAAGGGGGAAGGGGAGGGAGGGAGTATTGATTATGTGTCGTGGCTTCTAATTGGCTTATTTCCCCCCCTCCTGGTCGCTGATTGGTCCTCACTCTAGCCAATCAGGAGCGAAGAAGGGTGAGGATCCACGTGGAGAGAAGGAAGGAAAGAAAAGGAGGAGGAGGAGGAGGAGGAGGAAGAAGAAATAAGGAGGGAAGGTGAAAAGAGGTTTGATGAAAATTAGAAAGAACTGGATTACTTGGGAGCAGAGGAGGAGGAGGAGGAGGAGGAGGAGGAGGAGGAGGAGCAATACAGAGGAGAACAGAGAAGACAGAGGGGAAGAAGAGAATAGAACAGCAGGAGAAACAAAAATAATATGAAGATAAGAACATAAGAAAATGGGAGTCTGCAGATAGCCGATTTACCCATACAAGGCAGATCCCTCTCACACCCAACCCCATAATAAACAAGTATTAGAAGCAGTAGACGAAGAAGAAAATTGATTGTTTCTTGTTTTACGTACATTTATTGGGGAGACAAAAAACAATCGATGAACACACAATCCATACCCCTAATGATGTCTGTCTTCCATTCATGAATACTTTATAACACTTGGGGTTTAATTGTAGGTTGACGTATGGTGGACAGTTACCTTGAGGAAGAGAAGGCCAGGTGTAGTGGTTTGAGGTATGAATGAATTTTTAAAAGCAGTTGTACAGTACAGGGGATTGTTAACCCCTTGAGGATGTGACGCGTTTTACATAAGAACAACATGAGGGGAGTCTGTAGAAAGCCGATTGGCCCACATGAGGCAGATCCCTCTCACACTCCTCAACCAGTTTATTTTGGCTATCATTAGAAGATTTGATTAAGCTTAGGCAGAAATTGTGGGAGTCAGAGGGACGATTGAGATAGACTTTACCTTTATCATTCCCACAGATCCTTCCTAAGCTATACACCATCGTATTATGAGAGCCAGAAAAAAGTGTCAAAATGCATGAGGATGTTGAAAGGGTTAAGTGATGGGCGTTACTTGGGCGTTACCAGCCGCCTGTGTAGCACGAGGAAGGCGGGGGGAGGTGGAACAATGGAAGTTATATACACCAACTTAAGAGGGGTCACCTGCTTTTGGGTATTTCTGTCCTTTTCTCTCTTTCTCTGGTTTGTATCCATTCGGCCCCATTCAGCCAACTATTTTAAGACGTTTATCCCCATCTAGGTGTCGATTTCTTCCTGGCGAGCGATAGCGAGCCAGCATTATATGAAGAAATCCGGCTTCGCCGGAAATTTTTCTATCGAAAAATGTACAAATTTAGCCTGCTGTCAAACAAAAATAAAAATATGCTGGCTCGCTACCGCTCACCAGTAAAAAATTGACACCTGGATGGGGATAAACGTCTTAAAACAGTAGGCTGAATGGGGCCAAATGGATACAAGCCAGAAAAAGATAGAAAAGGACAGAACAAAAACAGGTCACCCCCCTTAACATCGACCATCAAAATATCTCTAAAATCTCTGTGAAATTGCGCAATATATCAAACGTCCCTAAATAAGAGAGAATATGTATTTGTGATAAATGGATTATTGATAATTCTAAGTGCTCGAGTTTGAATTTAATCAAGGAATGAATCAGATAGGCACAGCTGATAACATCAATTCTGTTCCTCGTCGTGATAACATAAGAACATAAGAAAATGGGAGTCTGCAAAAAGCCGATCGGCCCATACAAGGCAGATCCCTGTCACACCCAACCCCAGGATTAGTACAGGCATGAATATATTGCGAGTGTGGTTTATTTTACATACCAGTTGACAATTCAGATGAATTGACCATTGCATTACAATCGTAGTTCAATTATGGGCATAATATTTCCATGTATAAGATCATGGAGAGGATAACATAACTTATGTGGGCAACTGTACACTCAAGGAAATGTAAACATAATACTGTAAATAATATGAAATTTAATAATGAAGTGGTCTTAAGATATTGCATTCATTTACTTCGAGTAGTATTTTGCATTCTGTAATGCTGAAAATAAATGAATATATACGGTATATCATATATTTTGAGAGAGAGAGAGAGAGAGAGAGAGCGTCTATAATAACTAGTAACTCTTGAGGCAGCACATATTTAAGAGCTATTTAATGAGCCGAAGTAATAATAATAATGTTGCTGCTGCCTTGCTGGAGTGGCACGTGAGGAGAGAGGGAGAAGAAGAGTAAAGGAAATGTATTAATGAAAATATACTTCTTGCCTATTTGGCTTCTGAAATTCAATTCAGTAATTTAACAAATAAGGAGACATTTCCTCTTTGTTATCCCACTCCACTTCTGCAAGGTTGGGTATGCAGTTTCATTATCCAGCAAAATATACACTGATAACTTTATATGTCCACTATCTCGCCCAGCAGCCAATCAGGAGGTGGCTGGAACTTCACATGCGGTTCTTCGATCTGGGACTAGGCCCTGGATTCTGCAGCTCAAGATCAGAACATCATCTCAAAAGGATAGAGGGTCTTCAGCTACTGAACTCAGCCAGGTGGACAGCATTGACACAAACAGAGGCAAAGAAGATAATTATGGAGACATTAGGACTGACAACCCTACTTCTAAAGAAGAGTTATTGATGAAACCATCTTGCCTGCCACAGCCACAATTGGACTAAGTCCTGGTGCCTGAGTGTCCCGAGGTCGAGGAGCTGAAACAACTGATAGCTGGCAATATCCTGGATGAGACATCAGGTTGGGTATGAATGGGATCTGCCTCATGTGAGCTGGTCGGCCTTATGCATATTTCCGGTTTATGTTCTTATGAGACAGACGATTACTACCAGGAGCTTGACCAGCATTGGAAGGATGAGTTAATCCGCATTCTTGCTGCCTGGAGCTAGATCTGACGGACAATCCCTAAAACCCTCAAGCTCAGGGAACTGCACTTGATGGAGATGTACCAGGACTCTACTGACGATGGTAACGAAGAGATGTCTGTGCCTAACGAAGGAGCTGCCTTGTACCTAGACAAGGAGCTGCCAATACATGAGAAAGGAGCTGCCCTGTGCCTGGAAAAAAAGCTGCCCATCATCCAGCATTGACGACTAACCTTTGAAGCCTCAAAGCTCAGAAGGCTGTGGTACCTGAAGAAGGAACTGCCTGTACATGATGAAGGAGCTTCCCTGTACCTAGAAAAGAAGCCACCTGTACCTGAAGAAGGAGCTACCCTGGATCCAGCATCGGCTTTCTGCGACTCCCATTTTCTTATGTTCTTAACTGACCTCTGAAGGCCCCAGGCTCAGAAGGCTGTAGTACCTGAAGGAGGAAGTGCCAGTATCTGGCGAAGGAGTTGCCCTGCATCCAGCATCGACAACCGACCTCTGAAGCCTCCAGCCTCCGAAGGCTACATTACCAAGCTCATCAGTGACACCGATGCCCCAAGCCAGGCCAAGATGTTGCTGTATATAATTTTCCATTGATAGTATATTGCTATTTTATATTATATCCTACATACCTGTGTAAATAATTATATTTCGTGCACATCTCTTGTGTTTCCTACTCTCCAGCCAACTACCCGTGATTTAGCACCTAATAATATTGGAACTTCAAGTACCTTTATAATGAAAATAAAATAAAGCTTCTAATCCGTATAAAAATCATGTATCACAAGGTTGTACCGGTATGCAGGTTTGGCTCTCAAGTGACAGGCGGTATTTGGCTCACATCTGCATGAATAATTTCTGCTAAACATCTCAACAAATCAAAGCTATTTTATCCAGTGGCCTCCTCTGATGATCCTCAAACAAAACAACAACACATTCGATAAATTTATAGGCCTCGTTTTCTTCAAAGCAGATATTAGCCCTTTGAAGATTATGACCCATTTTGATAGTTTATTATGGCTATCATTAGACTATTTTCTACAGTTTAAGAAGGATTTGTGGGAATCACAAGGGTAAAGACTATCTCAATTAACCCTCTGACTTCCATATACATTTACTAAGCTGAATAAAATCGTTTAATAATAGCCGGGAAAAAAAAAACCCAGAAAATAAATGCGTATTGGATCTTGAAAGGGGCAAGACACACATGAAGGAACACACACACACGTCACACACACACACACAAACAAAGCAAACACAATATGACAATGAAGTAAACAAGCATCACAAGGGCAACCCATAAATAAAGCGGTGAATGAGGTTAAATAAAGCCAGAGGGAGAAGTAGAAGGCAGAGCATTATATTATAGGGTGTAAGGTGAGGAGGACAACACAAGGTATACCAGAGGACAACAGGAGGAGAGGAAGAAGAAGAAGAAAAAGAAGAAGAAAAGGAAGAAGAAAAAGAAGAAGAGGAAGCAGAAGAAGAAGAAGAGGAAGAAGAAGAGGAAGAAGAAGAAGAGGAAGAAGAAGTAAAGGAAGAAGAAAAGGAAGAAGAAAAACACAAAAAGGAGACAACATGTAGAAGAAAAAGAAGGGAAAACATGATTTAGGAAGATGTAGCACAGATAGATGATAGAACAAGATAACAAGAAGATGTAAACACAGACAGAAGATAAAGTAACGCAAGATGATGATGATGATACGAATCATTATGAATAATGAGGAGAAAATACGAGGAGAGACCGTCCACAATTAAAACACGATACATGTCAAATAACAACATAAGAAAACGGGAGTCTGCAGAGCGCCCATTGGCCCACACAAGGCAGATCCCTTTCAAAGCCAACCCAACTCTTATGCCTATCTACTTTTATCGTGAAGCTTTCTATCGTTCTTGATCCTACCATTTCACTCGGTAGCCTATTCCGTAAAAGAAAATATGATTAGTCATGAAAAACAAAATTTGATGAAGTCATGAAGAGAAAGGAGAAAGGCAGTCCCACAAATACGCTGAACAAAGTAAATCTAGTAACTGGCCTGATGGTCTAGGGGTATGATTCTCGCTTAGGGTGCGAGAGGTCCCGGGTTCAAATCCCGGTCAGGCCCAGGAAAACTTTTGCGGGAACACCCTTCGGAATCCACGTCACGAAAATACAGGAATGGGAAAAGTGACTATAGTAAGGCAGAGTGAATGAAACTAAATAATTAATTAAAACTAATATTGGTGAAAAGGGAAGAATACAATACAATTTTGGAAACTGTTAAGGGGAGATTTCCACTTGAGGGATTTTTTTTCTTGACCCCTTTCTCCTTCATGGTTAGCCCCATTGCTTTTGATATTTTAAGACATTTGCCCCATTAGTTTGGCGATTTTCAGAACTTTCGCCCCATTTCTGTCAATTTTAAGACTTTTCGTGCCATTTAGGTGTCGATTTTTTCCTGGCGAGCGATAGCGAGCCTGTAATTTAATAGGAATCGGCCTTCGGCCGGGACATTTTTCTACCGAAAAATTTACAAATTTATCTTGAAAGGGGGTCTAGGGGGTGTAATCTTAAGCTTGAAGGATATCTAGGGACCAAACTAAAAACCTCCCCTTAAGTAGACAATAAAATATGAACTAGAGTAAGTAAAAAAAAATAATAAAAAAAACAAAACAATAACGGTGAAGACAAAAAATACATATATAACTAAAATATGGACACAGTTAAAATAAATTGAATTTGAAGAAAAAAAACTGTTTAAAGGATTGACATACTGTATACATTATGAGATAGAAAGAATTATAATTAACCCTTTCACGCATTTATGACGCAGAGGTTGCCAGATTAGCAATACGAAATAGAGTTCTCTCACTCTTATAATTACCTCTCCAAAATTAGTTTTCTGCCCACAGCTAACTCAAAGACAACTGCAGAGGTTGAAGTAACTAAACTAAAGGTTTCTAAATACCCCTGATGGTAACAAAGGCTTTAAAGTATCCCCAATAGGCTCAAAATCGCGTCATATGTCGGAGTGTTAATAGAATGCCAAAAAAAAAAAAAAAAAAAAAAAAATGGAACGGACTTTGAACATACAAAATTGCAAGCATTATGTAATTAACTCTATCTATAAACGAGAACGCGTTTTTGTTTTTATTGTATGCAGGTTACCAGTAGACGATTTTATTCAGTTAAGGAAGGTTGGGTCATTTCAACTACCGTATATCTTTCTTAAGCTTCATAAAATAGTCTAAATGTATCTGAAATCAAAGAATACAGACGTCCACGAAGACAGAAAGGGTTAAACAAAGACATAAGAATATAATAACATAAGAAAATGGGAGCCTGCAGAAAGCCGATTGGCCCACACAAGGCAGATTCCTCTCAAGATCACTAGCAATTTCTATCAGATGGATTGCTATACCCTGTTTCAAATAATTAGGCAACATTCTTTAGCACTAATGAAGGGGATAGTGGTTATTTTATTAGGTATATTAATGTATATATTAATATCGTTTTTAGTTTCCTCGCTAAACCTTTATCAAGCTTTTGAAAAGCACGCCCTAGACCCCCTTTCAGGATAACTTTTTCGATAGAAAATTGTCCTGGCCAAATGCCAGTTTTCTTAAAATTAGAGGCTAGCTATCACTCGCCAGGAGAAAATTGACATCTAAATGGCACAAAAGGTCTTGATATTGATATACAAATGGGACGAAATGTCTTAAAATCGACAAACTAATGGGGCGAATATCTTAAACTCCGAAAACTAATGGGGCTAAACATGAGGAAGAAGGGGGACCAGAATATCAATCTAATCATGTTCGGTACCCAGACCCAACTGCTCATTGAATACCCTAATGTTTAAGTGAAAGGAAAGAACAAAGAATAAAACAACATATTAAACAATGAAGAGTAAAATAAGAAGACAAAGAAGGCAGAGGAGGAAGGCAATAAACCATACAAACAAAGCCACTATAATCCCTGTCAGGCTGTTTACAAGGCAGCCTCATTATAATATTATACTGACAATAAAACACACACACACACACACACACACACACACACACACACAAGCACACAGACACACACACTCACTCACACACAGGGGGACACAGACACACATATATATTTATATATACACACACACACACACATATACACCAACAGACAAACACACACACCAACAGGACACACACCAACATACGGACACACACACCAACATATACACACACCAACAGATAGACACACACACCAACAGACACACACCAAGAGACCCGACACACACACCCCAACAGACAGGACACACACCAAGAGACCACACACACACCAACAGACAGACACACACACACAACAGATACACACCAAGATGCAAAACACAGACACACACACTACCAACAGACGACACTGCATGCCAACAGGACCGACACGCACGCCAAAGGAGCCGGGAACAACACACCAACAAGACACCACACATCAACAGGACAGACACACCAACAGACGGACACCAACAGACAGACACAACCAATAGTCAGACACACAACATACAGGACACACACACATACACCAACATACACACACACACCAACATACACACATACCAAACAGACAGGCACACACATCAACAGAACAGACACTCCACACAGATACACACACCAACAGGACAGGCATACAAACAGACAGACACACCAGACAGACATACACACACATCAACAGGAACACACACACCAACTGACACACACACCAACAAACAGACACACCAACAAACAGACAGACCAACAGACAGGCACACCCCACAAACAGACAAAACACACAACCAACAGATGGACACACACACCAACATATACACACACCAACAGACAGACCATACACACCAGCAGACACACACCAAACAGACAGGACACACACCAACATACCAGACACACACACCAACAGACAGACCACACCTACCAACAGACACACACACACCAACAGACAGACAGCACACCAACAGACACATCACACCAACAGAGATACACCAAAAGGACACACACGCACCCACACGAACAATCACTCACCAACAGACACACACCAATAGACACACACACCAACCAACACAGTGCAGCAACAGACACACACACCAACAGAACACACACACCCAACAGAACATACACACCAACACACACATGTACCAACAGAAAGGACACACCAACAGACAGACACACCAACAGAAAGACACACCAACAGACAGCTATGCCAACAGACACACACACCAACAGGCTCTCACACACCAACAGACACACACACCAACAGACACATACACCACCAGACAGACACACCAACAATCACACACCAAGATACACTTAAACCAATAAACACAAACACCAACAGACAGACACACCAACAGACATACACACCAACAGACAGACACACCAACAGACATACACACCAACAGACAGACACACCAACAGACAGACAGACCAACACACATAAACAAACCAACAGACACACATACAGACCAACAGACACACACACCACCAGACAGACACACCAACAAGCATACACACCAAGAGACACACACCAACAGACTCACACACCAACAGACACACACACCAACAGACACACACACCACCAGACAGACACACACACCAACAGACATACACACCAACAGACACACAGACCAACAGACACCACACCAACAGACACATACACCACCAGACAGACACACCAACAATCACACACCAAGATACACTTAAACCAATAAACACAAACACCAACAGACACTTAAACCAACAAACACATACACCAACAGACACACACACCAACAGACGGACACACCAACACTCAGACACACCAACAGACAGACACACACACAAACACCAACATACACACACACCAACTGACACACACACCAACAAACACACACACCAACAGACAGACACTCCAACAGATACACACACCAACAGACAGACATACCAACAGACAGACACACCAGCAGACATACACACACATCAACAGACACACACATCAACAGACAGACACACCAACATAGAGACACACACACATACAGACAGACACACACACCAACATACAGACACACCAACAGACAGACACACACACCAACAGACAAACACACACACCAACAGACACACACCAATAGACGGACACACACACCAACAGATACACACACCAACAGATAGACACACACCAACAAATGACAGACACACCCCAAGAGACCACACACACACCAACAGACACACACCAACAGATACAAACACAGACACACACACCAACAGACAGACACACACCAACAGACAGACACACCAACAGTCACATACACCATCATATAGACACACACACATACAGACAGACACACACACCAACATACAGACACGCCAACAGACAGACACACACCAATAGACAGACACACACAAACACACAGACACACACCAACAGACACACCAACAAACAGACACACACACCAACATACAGACACACACACCAACATACACATACCAACAGACACACCCACCAACAGACACACACACCAACAGACAGACAACACAACCAACAACATGACAGACACACACCAAGAGACAGACCACATACAGACCAACAGACAGACACACCCATCAACAGACACAGACACCAACAAACAGACACACATACCAACAAGCTGACAACACACCAACAAGCAGACACACACCAACAGACAGATACACACCAACAAACTGACATACACACACCAACAGACACACACACGAGCATACGGGCACACCCAACAGGCAGAAACACACAACCAACAGACACACACACCAACATACAGACATACACAACAACAGACACACCCTCCAACAGACATACACACACAGTCAGGGGAGGTGTGGCAGAGTGGTCTTGCCACTGGACTGGTAATCCAATGGACCCGGGTTCGAATCCCAATATGTCAATGGGAGGGTATTATTGGGATGGAATTTGTGCTGTACCTAGTTTCAGTGCATTACCACAGCACGCCGAAATGCCAAAACAAAATACCCTCATTGTTTCCCTGATTAAATAGCACTGTATGAATATACCCATATTCAAAATATGCTACAGGGGAGCAATGCCGAGTGAGTTAATTGCTCAATAGGTGGCGTTCTGAGAGTGAGGGTCCGAGCCTGGGGAGTGAGACTGTGAAGCGCAGAGGCGAAGCAGCTTCAGAGATGGAGTTGGGTTCGAGCCGTGAATAGGTGATACGCATGTCTCATTCCCTAGACTGGAACAAGACCTCACGGTCCTCACCGTGTTCAGCGGTAGAGTGTAAAGGCTATCAGCCTATGCCCGAGAGGGAGTAGTTGTAATATAGAAAAAAAAAAAAAAAAATGACAAACACACCAACAGGCAGACACACACCAACAGACAGACACACACACCAACATACAGACACACCAACATACACACACACCAACAGACAGACACACACACCAACATACAAAGGAGTACAAAGGAAATCAAGCAACAACAGGTCTAGTGACCCTTCTTGGCTGCTTGTCCTCCAAAACACTGAGGATCAAGTGTCCAAACGGTGGTTTAGAGTGGGTAAGGGAACATTGGAAAGGGAACTACTGCCCTGGAACTAATGTCCGTGGCAGGACTAGGAAGTTAGTAGGGACCATATGGGTTAGTAACTGAGGGGAGGATAAAATAAAGTTATTCATTTGCAAACGCAGTCAGTCGTGGGTTTGATGCGAGATATTTGTCTAGGCGGAGTTTAAATGAATCAACGGTACTGCAGTCTATAACGTCTCGGGGGAAGCCCATTCCACAAGTTGACAAACTCGATTGACGAAGAAATTCTTAGATTCGTGTGAGTTAAAAGATTTACCAATAATTTTGCAACCGTTTCCCCGCGTGTAATTAGATTGGTCGATAGTGAATTACTTACTACAGTTCATATTGTCGATGCCTTTGATGATTTTGAACACTTGAATTAAGTCACCTCTTAATCTGCGCTGGGTTAAAGGAAATAGATTTAATTCTCTAAGACGCTCTTCGTATGGTTTGTTCTTTAGGCTAGGTATCATTTTGGTAACTCTACGTTGAACTCGTTCTAGCTTGTTTATGTCTTTTTGGTATAAGGGCATCAGTATTGAACGCAGTATCTCAGAAGAGGGCGGACTAAGGAATTGTAAAGGGTTAGGATAATTTTGGATTTATGCTCAAATGACCTGCCTATAAAGCCAATTATTTTTGTTTGCCTTCTTAACAACTTCTGAATCAAGGTATATAATATCTACAGCTTTACTCTCATCGTAAGAGGTTGAGGATATCGTGGAAGAAGTCTAAGAGGTTTGTTAAACAGGAACTTTTTTACGAAAGCCGTGTTGAGTATCTTTAAGTATGTTATTTTCCTCTAAGTGATTTACGAGTCTGTCTCTTATGACCGTTTCTAGCATTTTACATACAACTGAGGTTAAGCTAATTGGACGATAGTTAATGGGTAGGGATTTGCTGCCTTTTTTGAATATCGGTGTTACGTTGGCTATCTTCCACTGATCAGGCATAGTTCCAGACTGCAAGGATTTATTGAATAGTAATGTCAGTGGTTTGGAGAGCTCATCCTTAGCTTCCTTTAGAACTCTAGGCGAGATTGTATCAGGTCCCGGCGTTTTATTTACCTCGAGTTTATCTAAACAATTCAATACTTCTCTCTCTGTAACAGTGATATTGCATAGAACATCTGAATTATCAATCTGAATCGGCGATGGTGTAGGGCTATCACTGAGGCCTTCTGTTGTAAAAAACTGATGCAAAGAAGGTATTAAGGGCATTACTCATTTGTACTTGGAGAAGAAGTGTGAGGCTACCGGAAGTGTTCCCAGGGATCGTGAAGCCCCTTGGAAAGTGGTGTCAACTAGTGCAACGGCCTGCAAGCTGAAAAGGCAGCCAGTCAAGACCCACAACAACTTCAGCACCTTGGCTGATGAGAGTGATGGCGATGAAGTGGCGATCATCGAGGCAGTGAGAGGGGAGGGGGGGAAGTCTGCTGCTGTTGCTGCAACAACTGCTGCTACACGCCGGCAAGAGGAAAAAGCTAAGTCTGTTTTCATTGTCGGTGATTCATTGGTTAGATACCTTGGCAGGGCAACAAATACTCAGGTTGGTAAAGTTGTCTGCGTGCCTGGTGCCGGAGTCGGGAGGGTGGCTGAGAAGATAGATGCTGTCATGGAAGTGAGTGGGGAGGACCCCATCATCTTCCTCAACGCAGGGAGCAACGACATATGGAGATGCAGGACTGAGGAGTTGCTCTCCAAGTATCAGGAAATGTTGGAGAGGATCAAGGAAAAAGGTGGAGTTCCTGTGGTAAACAGTATCCTGCCTAGAAGAGGGGTAAGGAAGGAATGGTCCTCCAGGGCTATTGGTGTAAATAGCCGGCTGGAGAAGTATTGTAAGGCAAATACTATTCCATTCCTGGATAACTGGTCCCTCTTTTATGGTAAGGATGAACTGTATGCCCAGGATGGAGTACATCTCTCTCGACTAGGAGTTTCGACCTTGGCCAGCTCACTCGACAAGATTGTTGCGGGGTTTCGTTAAAAAAACCTGGGTGTGTAAGTAAAATACTGTCTCCATATGGAGCAGGTACTTCATGTGACAAACCAGCGAGTAAAATAGAAATAATCAGTCAAGATAGTGCGGATATAGTGATGTGTAATAGTAGTATCGATAACACTACACATGTAACTGATAGTAAAGATGAGAATACTGATAGAGTAGAATTTCCGTCTAGAGCTAGTAGTTCAACAGGAAATAATAAGTTAGCTAAACACAATAGAAAATTAGTTGCAAATAAAAGTAATAGGTTGAGGGTATATTATACAAATTGTAGGAGTTTATGTAACAAAATGAACGAACTTAGAGCACTCGTTAGCACAGAAAATATAGACATAATAGCGCTAACTGAAACGTGGATTAATACAGAATCTAGGCATTTTTTAGCAGAATTTGATATTCCAGGATATAGTTTGTTTAAATATGACCGAACAAGTAGGAGGGGCGGGGGTATAGCAGTGTTTGTCAGGAGTACATTAAAAAAGCTGTATTAAATCAGGTATTAGACTAAATAATGATAATGAAAGTGTTTGGGTAGAAGTTAACGAAGGTAGTGAGACCATAGTTATTGGAGTTATATATAGACCGCCTAATATGAGTAGAAATGGCGGAAAATCTTTATGGGAGGAAATTAAAATAGCATCAAGGTTTAGCAATGTGTGCATTATGGGGGATTTTAATTTTCCGAACATTGATTGGCAGCACCAAATAGGCGACTCCGATTCACTAGAGTTTATAGAGGTAGTACAAGATAGTTTTTTATTTCAATTCATAGATACGCCGACTAGAGGTATTAATATTCTTGATTTAGTTTTCAGTAACAATGAACATATGATAAATAATGTAGAGATTGGTGACCACCTAGGAAATAGCGATCATAAATCTATTTATTTTAATATACAATGGACAGGGAATGCTAAAGAGAATACGACACTTATCCCAGATTTCAGAAAAGCCGATTATGGTGGGCTAAGAAGAGACTTAAGGGTGGACCCTATTGTTAAGCGATTAAGTCAGGATATGCCAGAGTTAAACTTGCCACCTACATATAACCAGTTTATTGCTTCACTCCACAATGCTCAAAATAAATATATCCCTAAAAGAAGATTTAGATCGACGCAGAACCAACCAAAATGGATGACTAATAAGCTAATAGATCATATAGGAAAAAAGAAAGGAATATATCGAAAAATAAAGAAAGGTGAAAATCATTTACATATATACTATCAGAGTCTATCAAGACAGGTCAAAAAGGAAATCAGGAAAGCAAAAAGAAATTATGAAATAAGGATAGCCAGCGACTCAAAAAATATCCCCTAAAGCTTTTTACCAACTATATAAATCTAAAGTTAGAGATGTAATAGGCCCCCTAAAAACTTCAATAGGAGAAATAACCGAAAATGATTTAGAAATGTGCAGTACATTAAATAGTCAGTTTCTTTCCGTTTTCACTAATGAAAATTTGGCACAGATTCCAGAAGTCAATATGGTATATAGTGATAGTATAGAAAATATGTTAAGTACAGTTAGTATAAGTAGAAATGAGGTGCTTAAGGAAATTGACAGACTGAAACCTCAAAAATCGCCTGGTCCTGACGAGGTATATGCTTTAGGTATTAAAAGAATGCAGAGATGAGTTAAGTAGTCCATTAGCATTTATATTTAACAAGTCATTAGAAACAGGTTTAGTTCCAGAAGCTTGGAAGCTTGCAAATGTAGTTCCGATCTTCAAAAAAGGTGATAAATCGATAGCATCCAATTACCGTCCCATTAGTCTCACATCAATCATAGGAAAGTTGCTAGAGTCTATTATTGCTAGGAAAATTAGAAGCCACTTAGTAAAATTTAACTTAATAAATTCTTCTCAGCATGGATTCACTCAGGGACGTTCTTGCCTTACTAATTTGCTTAGCTTTTTCTCAGAGGTATATGAAGCAGTAGATAGTGACAAGTCATATGATATTATATATTTAGATTTCAGTAAAGCTTTCGACAGAGTCCCTCATGAGAGATTGATGAGAAAGGTTGAGGCACATGGAATAGGAGGGTCGTTGTTGGGATGGATTAGGTCATGGCTAATTGGTAGGAAACAGAGAGTCAGCATAAATGGTACCAAGTCAGAGTGGGGAGCAGTCAAAAGTGGTGTCCCCCAGGGATCGGTATTAGGTCCCCCTGTTGTTTCTTATATACATAAATGACCTAGATTTAGGTATAACTAGTAGGATAAGTAAATTCGCAGACGATACTAAAATGGGGAGATCAATTGATTCAGATAGCGATATAGAGTGCCTCCAAAGGGATCTAGATACCTTACATGAATGGTCAGTAAATTGGCAGATGAAGTTTAACATTGACAAATGCAAGGTATTAAAGATAGGGAAGATGCAAAACAAATGTTAAATATAAACTAGCTAATTTAGAATTAGAAAATTCAGACTGCGAGAAAGATCTAGGTGTGTTTGTTAGCAATGATTGAAGCCTAGAAAACAGTGTATAAGCGTTCGTAATAAGGCAAACAGGATTCTCGGGTTCATCTCTAGGAGGGTGAGTAACAGAACTGCTGTCATTACTTGTCACTACTTGTCATTAGTGAGACCCCATATGGATTATGCTGTCCAATTTTGGTGTCCTTATTACAGAATGGACATAGATTCATTGGAGAGAATTCAGCGTAGAATGACAAAAATGATCCATAATATTATAAATTTTCCGTATGAAGAAAGGTTGAAGAAATTAGGTTTACATTCGTTAGAGAGACACAGAGTTAGAGGGGATATGATAGAGGTGTTCAAGTGGGTTAGTGGGATTAACAAAGGGGACATGACAAATGTACTAAAGCTCAGTGATAGCGAAAGAACTCTTACCAATGGTTTCAAATTAGATAAATTTCGTTTCAGAAAAGATATAGGCAAATATTGGTTTGGTAACAGAGTTGTAGATGGGTGGAATAGGCTACCAAGTGATATAGTGGGATCAAGAACGATAGGGAGCTTTAAGAAAAAATTGGATAAGCATATGGACGAGAAGGGTTGGGTGTGAAGGGGGATCAGCCGGGTTGGGCCAATCAGCGCTCTGCAGACCCCCGTAATCCTGCGTTAATCTCTAACCGGTTTGGTAAGATGATCCTCAGGGTATTAGAGTGTTGAGCCTATAATTGGGCTTTGTAATTGGGGTTGTGTGGGACAGGGATCTGCCTTGCTTAGGCCAATCGGCTTTCTGCAGACTCCCATTTTCTTATGTTCTTATGTACTTCGTCTTTAGTGTATTCTCCATTATCGACTAACGGTCCAACAGTTGAAGTAACTACTTTCTTTTTGGGTTTGTTTTACTTTGATTCGCAATATGTAACTCTAGGGTCTTTTTACTTTGCTTAATTAACTTTTTGGCTTTGCGTCGTAGCTCTACAAATTTCACCCATTCTTCGTCATTTTGTGAGGATTTTAATCTATCATTAGCAATTTTTTTTAGCAAGCAGGCAGTTTGAAATATCTTTATTCCACCATTTGGGCTTATTATTATGGCCTGGACGCCGTAATTTCGATGGTATGCAGTCTTGCACTGCTTTTAGGTAAGTGGTTTCGAATAACTTCCAAGATGTATTTATGTCGTTAATGTTAATTAAAAAGCTCGTCATTTTTTTTAAACATAGCTCTAAGTTTATGAAAGTTTGCTTTCTTGAAATTAGGGACTTTTTTTATGCTACTATTTGGTTCGTTACTAGTAAAGTTTAAAGTGAACGTTATCGTACGATGGTCGCTGTTACTGAATTCATCACCAACATTCAAATTCTCTATTAATTCTTCTTTTGTTGCAAGTACAATGTCAAGAACGTTATTACCACGGGTCGGTGTTCGAACAAATTGATAAAGCGAACTCTCTTGCAAGTTCGTATACATGTCCTGTCTGGAGTGTGAAGTAAGAGTATTGCCCCACTTGGTCACAGGTAAATTAAAATCGCCAAAAATTACGGTATCTTGTGAGTTACTTACATCTGCAATTTGTTCGTAAATTTCTCGGTCAGTTTGCACCGATTGAGCTGGAGGTCTGTATATTAACGCAAGTAGTATTTTTGTACCTTTATTATTCTTTATTAGCATAAAAGATGTGTCGACGTTCACAATTTGAGGTTTTGACAAGAGGGTAGGGTTAAGACTTTCTTTGATATAAAGTAAAACCCCACCTCCATTTCGATTTATTCAGCTTTTCTCGAACATTACATAACCGGGAAGTGAATACTCTGCTAAAAAGTCTCTATCTTCTGTATTGAGCCAAGATTCTGTTATGCCAATCACATCATAATTTTCTGTAAACACTAGCTCCTCTAAATCTGAAAATTTATTGCGTATGCTACGAGCGTTTGCATAGAAAACCTTTACATTTTGTATTTTAGAACTCACGGAACGCTCTTTAATATATTTGTTGGTTCATGTCGGATCTACATGTATGTTCATGGCTGTCCTCGGTCCTCGCTGTCTTCGGTCCTTATCGCTGGTGGTCGTCGGTTGCCTCTGTTTTTTGCTTGGCGTTGGATGATTTATGTCACTGCTGCTTCTTCTCGGATGGCGTTTTTTGATCCATGGCTGCGGACTGCTTCGTGTAGGAGACGACCCATGCATGCTGAACCAACAGGGTTTAGATGAGTGCCATCCTTGCGGAACAGAGTAGGCTGGTTATAGAAATTATTCCAGAGGTTGATGAATTCAACTTCTTCCTTCAGACACAAATATTTTAGTTGGCTATTTGTGCTGAAGGCCTTGTCGTAGAATTTGTCAGGTGCGTCGATCTTGGGGAGAATGCCTGAGATGATGATATTCCTTGACTTGGTTTTTTTAGTGCTGGATCATCTTGCGATATTTCTCCATCAACTCTTCGGATCTGGTGCGCATGATGTCATTTGAACCAGCATGGATGACAAAAAGGGTATTTTCGTTTGCATCCTTTGTGGTATCTTCGAAGGCTTCCACAATGTCGTCCAGTCCAGCTCCTGGGATGCAAAATCTTTTTCGTCGATTTGGGACTCTGTCGCAGAACTCTTCGACCTGTCCTACGAGCCTGGTCTCTTCTGGTTCGTCTTCCATCTCTACCAAGATCTCAAATCTGTTTGACATTGTAACTGGTATATGAGACCTTTTCTGCGTTGGTCATGCACCGTTCCTCACTGGTGTAAATCCGGAAATCTGTGGTGGCGAGACTCTGCGTACAGGTCGGGGAGAGGAGTGGTTAGAACGGGGGTGAGGGGTTGGTAGTGTTTGTGCTAGCAGGCTTCTTGCACGAGGAGTGGGGGAGAGACTAAGGTGAACAGGGCGGCTGTCCTGGTTTGATGTCGGCTCAGGTTCATCAGAAGCATCTGTTTCAGTGGCTACTGCAGGTGTTGGATTGTTGGCAGATGACGTTGGGGCGGTGGTGGATGCTGGAGTTGAAACAATTGGAGTTAGTGATACTCCAACGTTGAGTGTTACAAATTCTTGGAGTGATTCCAGCTTCCTGGTGAGGGCGTTGATCTTGTTGTGGGCTTCATCCAATTTTGCTGTCAAATCCTCTCGTTGCTGGCAGAGTCGGCAGACTTGTGGATCGGCAGGAGCAAACATGGAAGCACCAAACCTACCGGCGCAGTTGGTACAGGCACGAGGCATGGTGACGATCACTTTCTTCAGATCACTTCACTCACTTAAAAAACACTAAACTCACTTTAAAAAACACTTATCTCACTTTAAAAACACTTAACTCACTTCAGGTCACTTCACTTACATAAATAGGCCTAACCGAAAACAAAAAATTTGAAATACGCACAAATAGGTTATCAGCGGTGATAACCTAACCGAAAATTAAAACAAAACAAAATTAAATTTAAATACCCAGTGATAACCGAACCGAAAACAATTTTATTTTTATTTAAACAGAAATAGGCCACCAGGGGTGATAGCCTATCCTAACCGAAAAAAAAATAACCAAAAACAAAAATTATGAAATACCGGTACGCAGAAATAGGCCACCAGCGGTGATAGCCTAACTGAAAATTTAAAAATTTAAGTACGCAGAAATAGGCCACCAGGGATGATAGCCTAGACTAACCGAAAACAAAAATAACCAAAAACAAAAATTATGAACTACATGAACGAAGGCGGTGCTGGTTGGGGGGAGGGGCGTCGACTGACTGGGGACAGAGGTGCATGGGGGCGGTTCGTTCGTGGCCACCCCTTCGGGGATCACGGCGTCAGGCAATAGATAGATAGATAGATAGAAAAATTATGAAATACCGGTACGCAGAAATAGGCCACCAGCGGTGATAGCCTAACTGAAAATTTAAAAATTGAAGTACACAAAAAAAAGGCCACCAGGGATGATACCCTAGACTAACCAAAAACAAAAATAATACTACATACAGACATACCAACAGACACACAAACACCAACGGTCAGATACACACACACATTAGTGTTGCTTTATGGATTGAGCCGCCAATACGTATTTATTTATGATTAACAAGATCAAAATATGAATAATTGTATTGATAGATACTTAACACTTACGCTGCGGGCTTATTTCCGCTATAATAAGGCTCATTCAGGCACTCCTGAATGCTTAAGCAAGTGCCTGAATGAAGTTAAATTTATTCAGCAAAACAAAAATAGAAGAAAATAGCTTCAAAATGACATCAGAACGAGCTTCTTAGCGCGCAGGGTTCACCCGCATCGCTACCACAGACATTGCCAAATATTCGCAAATCATTATCTATGTCGCGCTACATTTGATTTTGGCAGCGCTGCATAGGTCTCGCGAGATATGGGTGACAGTCTCAGTGCCCTGGCTGACGTGCTTGAGAGAAGACATGGGCTTGTTGCGCTCCCGCTCACTCGCACTCGTCTCCACAGGCTTTAAGAGGCTGTATATTGCAGTAGATTGCCATGACGTTCCCTAACGGGACCCGCAGTGACAGGGTTAAGGATAGACAAATTTTACACTTTTGTGATATATATTATTATGTTACCTCCACCAACCGACTTTACTCCTAAACTCAATTAATGAAATCAACAAATGCATGTGACAGTCCACATATATCATAATCAAATACATTTATACACATATATACACATATACATATATACACATATATCAAATACTGCCTTCACATTACTTCATCATGTACGAAATATATCAGGGTAAACTAGATAAAGGCAATATCAAAACAGATTAGAATTCTGCGGTCTAATTTCTTTATCACTACAACAAGAGAGAGGCGACAGGGTATGCCATCAACTGTCTAACCTTAAAATATCTTACATGGCTTTGTTTACTATTTTAGAACATTTATGGCAAACCAAGACAAGTGTGCAGTATCAATCATGCTTTAACATGCTTTAGACAGTGATAAAATGGAAAGAGATTTTTCATGAGCTATACCCTTAATGTTGGGAACTATTTTAGGTAGATTGAGTCGCGGCCTGGGAACTTGCGCGGAACGACCTCAGGGAATGGAGTTGGAGGATGAGGGTATCTACACATCGTAATGACATAAGACCCCAGTGTGTGTGTATATTAATTTATATATATATATATATATATATATATATATATATATATATATATATATATATAGTACAGTATATATATATTTTTTTTTCATCTATATTTCAACTACTTCCTCTCGGGCATAGGCTGATAGCCATTACACTCTACCGCTGAACACGGTGAGGCCCCTGAGGTCTTGCTCCAGTCTAGGGAGTGAGACATGCGAAGCTTCACGGCTCGAAGCAACTCCATCTCTGAAGCCGCCTCGCCTCTGCGCTTCACAGTCTCATCCCCCACACTTGGACCCTCACTCTCAGAACGCCACCTATTGAGCAATTAACTCACTAGGCATTGCCCCCCTGTAGCATATTTTTTAATATGGGAATATTCATACAATGCTATTTTAATCAGGGAACAATGAGGGTATTTTTTTGGCATTTCGGTGTGCTATGGTAATGCACTGATACTAGGTACAGCACAAATTCCATCCCAATAATATCTTCCCATTGATATATTGGGATTCCAACCCGGGTCCACTGGATTACCAGTCCAGTGACAAGACCACTCCGCCGCACCTCCCCCCCTTTTTTTTTCTATGTGACTGAGGGAGGCAAAATGCAGAACTGCCTATAGCGAGTGCCTCCCCCATAGTTGAAAGAGTGACAGGGCCAAAATCAAGGGACGTTCCAGCCAAAATGCCTGGACACACGGAGTTTGAAGCAATTTAAGTCAATTTAAGTCATATGTATACTGTATATATATATATATATATATATATATATATATATATATATATATATATATATACCCAAAGAAGGGTGACCTCTCTCAACCTTCCAACTATCGTCCAATTTCTCTCATCTATTGTATCTGTAACGTTTTTGAAACTATTCTTACTTCCAAATTTCTTAAGCATTTAGCTTCTCATAATCTACTATCGGATCGCCAGTATGGCATCCTAAAGGGTCGCTCTACTGGTGATCTTCTTTCATATTTTACTAACTCTTGGTCATCCTCCTTTCGGGACTTCGGTGAGACTTTTTTATATTACGTCAGACATATCGAAGGCCTTTGAAAAAGTCTGGCACAAATCTTTAATTTGTAAACTACCCTCCTTCGGTTTCTATCCCTCCATCTGTGCCTTTGTCTCTAATTTCGTTTCCGGTCGTTCCATAATTGCGATTGTGGACGGCCATCGTTTACTTCTTCATCCTGTCAACTCCGGTGTTCCTTGGGGAGCTGTCCTATCTTCTATTCTCTTTCTAATTTTCATAAATGATCTTCTCAACAGTACCTGCATTCATATGCAGACGTCTCTACCTTACACTATTCAATTAGCTTCCCAGAACACCCCAGCCAGCAATCCCTCAAAAGCAAACGTAATGAAGCCATAGAACACATATCTTCTGATCTAGCTACCATCTCCTATTGGGGCAGAGAAAACCTGGTTACCTTTAATGCTTCCAAAACCCAATTTTTCCATCTATCTATACGCCGTGAACTCCCAGCGGACTTTCCCTTATTCTTCAACAATACAAAAATCAACCCTTCATCTTGTCTCAGTATTCTTGGTGTCTCTTTTTCTTCTGCTCTCTCTTGGAAGGACCATATTACGAGTCTTGCTAAGGTGGCCTCCCAGAAGCTGGGTGTGCTCAACCACCTCAAGGGGTTCTTTACCCCTGCTCAGCTTCTTGCTCTGTACAGGGGCACAGTGCATCCTTGTATTGAGTATTGTTCACATGTGTGGGGAGGATCCTCTCACACCGGACTTCTAGACAAAGTAGAAAGGAAAGCCTTTCATATCATTAACTCCCGTCCACTCACCGACTCTCTCTTCGCCGCAATGTTGCATCTCTCTCACTATTCTATCGCTACTACAATAATCAGTGTTTTCCCCAGAGCTCTCTCAGTGCATATCACCTCCTTTACGTAGGGTACGTAGTACCCGTCTTGCAACACAATCCCACCCTTACTCTGTACAACTCTCCAACTCAGGAGTAAAACGTTATGCCCAATCATTCTTCTATTCAACAGCTGAGCTCTGGAACTCTCTTCCTGAATCCATCTTTTCCTCATCCCCTGACTTAAATTGTTTCAAACCCCGTGTGTCCAGACGTTTTGGCTCGAACGTTCCTTGATTTTGGCCCTGTCACTCTTTTAACTCTGGGGGAGGCACTCGTTACAGGCAGTTTTGCCTTTTGTCTCCCTCATCCACATAGGAAAAAAAAAGTAAATAAAAAATACATATATATATATATATATATATAATTATATATACAGTATATACACAGTATATATATAAATATATACCGGTATATATATACAGTATATACAGTATATACAGTATATACCGGTAGTATTAACGAATGCAAACTGAGCTTTCTCAACCTTTTGTCATTATGGAAGCTTTCTAATACAATAAATAAGGTTCCATTTCTTCGCTTTACTTCCTAAATGTTGTTTGTGTAATCTAAAAACAAGAACCATAGTAACCCACGGTAGAATTATAAACGCCAGGTGTAGCTTCTAGAGTGTCATCAATTTCGTTGCTCGCACTTCGAAATATAATGTCTACACTGTTGAAAAATATAGATATGAAAAGGGTGAATAAAGTTTCAATAATAATGTAACGATATAGAGGTATATTGGTGGTGATAAACGCATCTAGTACAAGACTAGAAAGGTAAATCACTATCAGTATACCCAATGATTTTACATGCTTGCCATACCCTTTTGCTACCATAACTTTTTAGTGTTGACCTCTGTTATCTTTTTTGCGAACGTTGGTAAGTGTTTGTCTACACACAAAATTCAAGAGTATAATGAAGGTATATAATAGTGTAATAGGGTATATTGATAGGGATTTACCTATTTATCCTTGTATACCATGGGATTATTTTCACCAATACACCTTGATTAATAATACTAATAATAATAATAGTTCTTAAAGCTAGCGCATGCTAAGCTAGCTAAGGATAGCTCAATAAGGCCGATTAGGCGTATTTCCATTGGGGTCCTGTACTACTACCCCATCCCTTTGCTCATGAAGGATGGTAACGACTCAGTGCTTGTGAAAAATCTTTAATGCGCCGAGCGTGGGCGCGAACCCTGGCCTTCTGAGTGGTAGTCCGAGACGCTAGTCACCACACCAAGCGAGCCGCTTGATAAGGTCTATTGGTTGATATGGTCTACTGGTTGATATGGTCTACTGGTTGATACGGTCTACTGGTTGATAAGGTCTACTGGTTGATATGATCTACTGGTTGATATGATCTACTGGTTGATAAGGTCTACTGGTTGATATGGTCTACTGGTTGATATGGTCTACTGGTTGATATGGTCTACTGGTTGATATGGTTTACTGGTTGATATGGTCTACTGGTTGATATGGTCTACTGGTTGATAAGGTCTACTGGTTGATATGGTCTACTGGTTGATATGGTATACTGGTTGATATGGTTTACTGGTTGATATGGTTTACTGGTTGATATGGTCTACTGGTTGATATGGTATACTGGTTGGTATGGTATACTGGTTGATATGGTATACTGGTTGATATGGTCTACTGGTTGATATGGTCTACTGGTTGATATGGTTTACTGGTTGATATGGTCTACTGGTTGATATGGTATACTGGTTGATATGGTATACTGGTTGATATGGTCTACTGGTTTATATGGTTTACTGGTTGATATGGTATACTGGCGGGTATGGTCTACTGGTGGATATGGTCTACTGGTGGATAAGGTCTACTGGTTGATATGGTCTACTGGTTGATAATTATGGTCTACTGGTGGATATGGTATACTGGTTGATATGGTCTACTGGTTGATATTGTCTACTGGTTGATATGGTCTACTGGTTGATATGGTCTACTGGTTGATATGGTCTACTGGTTGATATGGTCTACTGGTTGATATGGTTTACTGGTTGATATGGTATACTGGTTGATATGGTATACTGGTTGATATGGTCTACTGGTTGATATGGTTTACTGGTTGATATGGTATACTGGCGGGTATGGTCTACTGGTGGATATGGTCTACTGGTGGATATGGTCTACTGGTTGATATGGTCTACTGGTTGATAATTATAGTCTACTGGTGGATATGGTATACTGGTTGATTTGGTTTACTGGTTGATATGGTCTACTGGTTGATATGGTCTACTAGTCTACTGCAGTACGTGGTTCTCAACTCGTTTCATGCCACGGACCACCAGCCCAATAAAACAAATATTGTTGACCATTTCATTTTTGAGTAAGGATAAATAAAGCATAGACAACAAACATTTGACTGCGTGTGTTGACAGATTAGTACCAATCATACTACCCCCCCCCCCCACCCCTTAAATTGATCCTGCCGCTTTCGTAAATGCTCGATAATTTGCATCTGAATGGCTTCCTTTTCCCCGAGCATGGCATTCACACATGGAAATTGAACCAAATTGTTACCTTTGACTCGTTCGATTCAGAGTTCTAATTTCTCGAGAAAAGCCTTGATGATGCCTTGGTGAGAGAACAAATTTGCACCTTTCCCTTGCAGCTGAAGAGTCAGTTTGTTCAAGATTCCAAAAATATCAATAAGGTATGCAAGTTAAAATTCTGACGGTGTTATCATGTTTTAAAAATCATCTTTCCCTTGAGACTGGAGAAATACAACCAATTTTACTCTCAATTCAAAAATTATGTTGACTACGTTCCCTGCTGACAACCACCGTACAGAAGTGTAAAACAGGAACACCTCAAAGTGGGAACCCATGTCCTGGCATAATTTTCTGAACAGCATTGTTCACTGCTGACGATTTGATGTAATTAACCACCTTCACCAATCCTTTGAAAATTATGTTCAGGTGATCAGGCAGTGTTTGTTTTATGCCAATGCCTCTCTACAGCTACAACCTGATGATTGCCAATATATTTCTTAAATAGCAATAATACCATAAAATGAATGGTTAATTATTTTGTTTTGATAAACATTTTCGTACTGCATTTTCAATAAATTCAATAATATATGCCCCAAACTCCAGTTTATTACCAAATATAGTGAACGTCCTGTGGACCACCCAACAAAGTCACCATGGACCACCAGTGGTCCATGGACCACCAGTTGAGAACCACTGGTCTACTGGTTGATATGGTCTACTGGTGGATATGGTCTACTGGTGGATATGGTCTACTGGTTGATATGGTTTACTGGTTGATATGGTCTACTGGTTGATATGGTCTACTGGTGGATATGGTCTATTGGTTGATATGGTCTACTGGTTGATATGGTCTACTGGTTGATATGGTCTATTGGTTGATATGGTTTACTGGTTGATATGGTCCACTGGTTGATATGGCCTACTGGTTAATATGGTTTACTGGTTGATATGGTCTACTGGTTGATATGGTTTACTGGTTGATATGGTCTACTGGTTGATATGGTCTACTGGTTGATATGGTCTACTGCTTGGTATGGTCTACTGGTTTATATGGTCTACTTATTGATATGGTTTACTGGTTGATATGGTCTACTGGTTGATATAGTCTACTGGTTGATATGGTCTACTGGTGGATATGGTCTACTGCAGGTTGATATGGTATACTGGTTTATATGGTCTACGGGTTGATATGGTCTACGGGTTGATATGGTCTACGGGTTGATTTGGTCTACTGGTTGATGTGGTGTACTGGTTGATATGGTATACTGGTTGATATGGTATACTGGTTGATATGGTCCACTGGTTGATATGGTCTACGGGTGGATATGGTCTACTGGATGATATGGTCTACTGGTTGAAATGGCCTACTGGTTGAAATGGTCTACTGGTTGATATGGTCTACTGGGTGATATGGTCTACTGGTTGATATGGTCTGCTGGTTGATATGGTCTACTGGTGGATATGGTCTACTGGTTGATATGGTCTACTGGTGGATATTGTCTACTGGTTGATATGGTCTACTGGTTGATATGGTCTACTGGTTGATATGGTCTACTGGTTGATATGGTCTACTGGTTGATATGGTGTCTATTGGTTGATATGGTCTACTGGTGGATATGGTCTATTGGTTGATATGGTCTAGTGGTTGAAATGGTCTACTGGTTGACATGGCCTACTGGTTGATATGGTCTACTGGTTGACATGGTATACTGGTTGATATGGTCTACTGGTTGATATATTCTACTGATTGATATGGTCTACTGGTTGATATGGTCTACTGGTTGAAATGGTCTACTGGTTGATATGGTCTACTGCAGGCTGATATGGTCTACTGGTTGATGTGGTGTACTGGTTGATATGGTCTACTGGTTGATATGGTCTACTGGTTGATATGGTCTACTGGTTGATAAGGTCTACTGGTTGATATGGTCTACTGGTTGATATGGTCTACTGGTTGATATGGTCTACTGGTTGATATGGTCTACTGGTTGATATGGTCCACTGGTTGATATGGTCTACTGGTTGATATAGTCTACTGGTTGATATGGTCTACTGGTGGATATGGTCTACCGGTGGATATGGTCGACTGGTGGATATGGTCTACTGGTGGATATGGTCTACTGGTTGATATGGTCTACTGGTGGATATGGTCTACTGGTGGATATGGTCTACTGGTGGATATGGTCTACTGGTGGATATGGTCTACTAGCGGATATGATCTAGGAACGCTGTATTTAATGTTAATCTGTTTAGTACTACGGCGTGTCTTTCATTTCATCTGGTTACCGTTAGACAATATTTTGAGCTTTGAAAGACCCTATAGGAATTGGAGTGATAATTAACTCTCGATACATAATCCCTTCCTAAGCTGAATAAATATAAATAATGCTAGTCTTCATACATAAAGACTGTTCATCGTATACAGAAAGCGGTAAAGAATATATACCGTAATAATTACTTAAGGGGAGATTTCCACTTGAAGGATTTTTTTTTTTTGTGTACCTCTTTCTCCCTCATGTTTAGCCCCATTGCTATTGAGATTTGTTGGCGTTCACCCCATTAGTTTGGCGATGTTAAGAACTTCGCCCCATATGTGTCAATGTTAAGACCTTTCGTGCCATTTTGGTGTTGATTTTTGTAATGAGGATATTTCTAAGACGATTTATTTCATTTAAGAGGAACTGGCCTTTGGCCGGAATTTTTTTCTACCGAAAATTTAAAAAATTATATTGAAAGGGGGTCTAGGGGGTGTAATCTAAAACTTGATGGAGATCTAAGGAACAAGTTAAAACTTCCCCTTAATGGACGCCACAGTTAATTAGGATTTTTTCCTTGCAACCATTCAGAACTACACGGAATATAGTGAATTATTGCTGTCGACTGTACACTTTGTCTCCCTTTCCTGGAATATATATTATTGTACCCCAGATAGAGCTTACTTTCCTGGAATATATATTATTGTACCCCAGATAGAGCTTACTTTCCTGGAATATATTATTGTACCCCAGATAGAGCTTACTTTCCTGGAATATATATTATTGTACCCCAGATAGAGCTTACTTTCCTGGAATATATATTATTGTACCCCAGATAGAGCTTACTTTCCTGGAATATATATTATTGTACCCCAGATAGAGCTTACTTTCCTGGAATATATATTATTGTACCCCAGATAGAGCTTACTTTCCTGGAATATATATTATTGTACCCCAGATAGAGCTTACTTTCCTGGAATATATATTATTGTACCCCAGATAGAGCTTACTTTCCTGGAATATATATTATTGTACCCCAGATAGAGCTTACTTTCCTGGAATATATATTATTGTACCCCAGATAGAGCTTACTTTCCTGGAATATATATTATTGTACCCCAGATAGAGCTTACTTTCCTGGAATATATTATTGTACCCCAGATAGAGCTTACTTTCCTGGAATATATTATTGTACCCCAGATAGAGCTTACTTTCCTGACGATGTTCTAGAGTTTTTAACAACATTGTCTAATTTTAACTAAACATGAAATAGAAAGACCATTGTCATTAAAAGTGTATTGACATCAAAATGTTGACCCAAATGTTGCTGTACAAATTGTTCCCACCCTTTGTCATGCGAAATCACGATTTCTGTTGATTATAATATTAACCGAGATAGCCGCCCCCTGTGCGGGTTAAAGAAAAGTTTTGAGGTCCCGAGAGAGCTTCACTATATAATATACTCTACGGGGGTCATACACACAGACCGTAGCTTTCATTTGGATTTGTATTCATTATTAGTTATTTATATTTTCTATGTTTGTTTCGCTAAAAACATTGTCTTATCCTGTATGGATTCGATACTGTTTGGAACGGGTCTGTAGCTTAACGTGGTTACAATGCTGTACAGTTGTCCACAGGAGTTTGTGCCCACGTCGGGATTTTATGTATGGGAATGTAAATAGTTTGATTGACCTTAAGTTTGTTGTAAATACTTAATTGAGGATATGAATTTCCTGTTGCATAACAATTTACACTACTAATGCAATCATACTACATCATACTGTACATATATTCATATTTGTTTGTTTGTATATAGATAATTATATTGTATGACTCATTGTATCATTAATAAATAAATAGACTGATTTATGTATTGATACAGCTCGGACGCAACTGATAACTTTAATAAACACACCCAATATTTAAGCAGGATTATATGATATATATCATGTTACAATATTGGGCTACACATGTGCAATACGTAGCGAAAGAAAAATATATAAAAATATATATTCCATCTATTTTAGCAATCATAAACTACAGTAGATCTGGACTGGACACGAAAATGGAACTTTGCAGTAAGGGACCCAAAATCGGAGAACAAACCCCCCTAGTTTGAACCTCGAAACCGCGAAAATGTGACATTTCCGCTGTTTCGAGGTTCGTACTTTGGGGTTCGTTCTCCGATTTTGGGTCCCTTACTGCAAAGTTCCATTTTCGTGTCCAGTCCAGATCTACTGTAGTTTATGATTGATAAAATAGATAGAATATATATTTTTATATATTTTTCTTTCGCTACGTATTGCACATGTGTAGCCCAATATTGTAACATGATATATATCATATAATCCTGCTTAAATATTGGGTGTGTTTATTAAAGTTATCAGTTGCGTCCGAGCTGCCATAACAAAGGGTTCTATACAGTGTCTCTCTCTCTTTCTCTCATACAGCAAGCACATACATTTACTGTACATTGACCCTCACATAGATTACATAAACCCTTTAACACACACACACACTCTATCTCTCTCTCTTACCTTACACAAACTCACTGTCTCTCTCTCTCTCTCACTCACTCATTCTCACTGCCTCTCACTCTCATACACACACTCTCACACACATTCCCCCCCCCCCCCCCCCATCCCTCTCTCTCTCTCGCTCTCGCTCGTTATTATTTATGGGCTCAATTCCTTTCAACCTTATGATGCATTTTGCAATCAATTGTATAGCTGCCTCTGGACTATTTGATTCAACTTAAGGAGGATGTGTTAGAAGCATAGTTTAATGGGGGAGCTCACACGTAGCACAAGTCCACATTTGTTGTTCCAGTTGGTGTGATTGCTGGTTAGATAGGGACCATAGCGGGCACACCAAATAATCATAGCAGGGCCCTTCTAGGTCATTTAAGGGGATATTTCACCTAAGGTTTTTCTTTCTGGTCCCCCTTTTTCCCTCATGTTTAACCCCAATTAGTTTTGAGATTTTTGACGTTCGCTCTATTAGTTTGGCGATTTTAAGACCTTTTGCCCCATTTCTGTCAATTTTAGGACCTTTTGGTGCCATTTCGGTGTCGATTTTTTTCCTGGCGAGCGATAATTTCAGAGGAATCGGCCTTCAGTTAGGAAATTTTTCTACCCAAAAATGTACACATTTATCTCGAATTTAAAGCATGATGTAGGTCTAGGGAGCAAGCTAAAAACCTCCCCTTTAAATCTTATCCTTACTGTTTGTACCTGTTGATCTTGAATTAAGTCATTGAAAAAATGTAAGCTTTTGAATTACAACAAGTATCTGCTACAATTAAAGCCATAGCCTATATCCTATAACTCGAACACAAGGTCCGCCTTTGTTAGCTCGCCCATTGAGGCACTGTTTGAAACCCCTTCAGCACGATGCCGTAATTGTCATCATATTCTGGTCACCCTTACACGATTCTATTTAGCTCATAATCAACCTTTACGTACCTTACCCTTTATGTACTCCACTCTGAAGGCATAGGACTGAAGAACCAGGGCCCACCTCATTAATCTGTTGTTAGAATTCTGCATGTTTTTAATATAAGTCAGTGGCTGGTTTGCAGGATGAACTTTGTACCATACAAATACTTACGGAAGTGTTCTATACTCCACACCACAGCTAAACCCTCACGTTCAATAGCTGAATAATTTTTCTCCCTGTCTAGTAGCTTACGACTCGCATAGCAGACAGGCATCAGCACTCCATCAGCCTCCTGTAGAAGGGTAGCTCCCAGACCTTCACTGCTGGCATCAGTCCTGAGATAAAAAGTCTTTTCTAAGTTAGGTAGCCTCAGAACAGGCTGGTTAACCAGGGTTTTCTTCAGGGAACGGAACCTTTCCTCCAGCTCAAGTGTCCATTGCAGTTTATTAGGACATCCTTTCCTAAGCATATCTGTTAAAGGACTAGCAAGATCTGCAAAATTAGGAACAAACTGCCGATAGAAGTTCATAGTACCCATGAAGGATCGCAGTTGTGACTTAGTAGCAGGTAAGGTTAACTCTTGAATGGCTTTCACTCTATCCCCAAGGGGTGACAACTTATTCTCTCCCAAAGAATAGCCTAGATACTTGATGGATGGAAACCCCAAGAAACACTTCTTCAATCCGACGGTCAACCCATGCTCTCTAAATCTAACAAGCGCATTAGTCAAGTGTTTAAGATGAGTATTCAATCTTTGCTATGAATCACAAGGTTGTCGAAATAGCAGGCAGTATTCTCAAGATCCTTAGTAACCTTCCTCATCAGCTTAATGAAAGTTGCACAAGCAGTCTTTAAACCAAAGGGCATACAAGTGAATTGCATTAATCCTTGCGTTGTAGCAAATGCAGTACATATCTTCGAATCAAGGTCCAAGGGAATTTGCCAGTAACCCTTATTCATATCTAATTCGGAGATATACTTGTCATCAACAAATTCAGTAAGGTAATCATCTCTGTGGGGCATAGGCTCTACATCAGAAGTTGTTAAGAAGGCAAACAAAATAATTGGCTTTATAGGCTGGTCATTTGAGCATAAATCCAAAGAAGTTATCCTAACCCTTTACAATTCATTAGTCCGCCCTCTTCTGGAATACTGCGTTCAATCCTGGTGCCCTTATTACCAAAAAGATATAAACAAGCTAGAACGAGTTCAACGTAGAGTTACCAAAATGATACCTAGCCTAAAGAACAAACCATACGAAGAGCGTCTTAGAGAATTAAATATATTCCTTTATCCCAGCGCAGATTAAGAGGTGACTTAATTCAAGTGTTCAAAATCATCAAAGGCATCGACAATATGAACTGTAGTAAGTACTTCACTATCGACCAATCTAATTACACGCGGGGAAACGGTTGCAAAATTATTGGTAAATCTTTTAACTCACACGAATCTAAGAATTTCTTCTTCAATCGAGTTCTCAACTTGTGGAATGGGCTTCCCCGAAACGTTATAGACTGCATCACCGTTGATTCATTTAAACTCCGCCTAGACAAATATCTCGCATCAAACCCGCGACTGACTGCGTTTGTAAATGAATAACTTTATTTTATCCCCCCTTAGTTACTAACCCATCTGTCCCCTACTAACTTCCTAATCCTGCCACGGACATTAGTTCCAGGGCAGTAATTCCCTTTCCAATGTTCCCTTACCCACTCTAAGCCACTGTTTGGACACTTGATCCTCAATGTTTTGGAGGACAAGCAACCTAGAAGGGTCACTAGATCTGTTGTTGCTTGATTTCCTTTGTACTCCTTTGTACTCCTTTGTACATCGAACACGGTTATGTCATTCAAAGCCCTAAAATCAATGCACAACCTGTAAAAATCATTTCTCTTCACTAGCACAACAGGTGAACAGTATGGCGAGTCTGAAGGCTCTATAACTCCAAGATCCAGCATTCTTTGTACCTCATCATCAAATACTTTCTGGAGATTCTTAGGCATAGGGTAAGGTTTCTTACGGACTGGTACCCGAGAAGTTAGTCTGATACGATGCACTGCAGACTCTGTTCTACCTGGGATAGCTGATACAACATCTGGAAACTGATCCAGTATGGCCTTGAGGTCTGCTTTCTGGGACTCTGAAAGATCAGGATTGATATTAATTTCAGAGTTCTGACCAAGGTTGCAAAGAGGTATACTAGAATAGTCATCATTCTCCTCATCATCATTCGCCTCCACAATACCTGTAGCCACTGCATTACAGAAGAATTCTGGAGAAGAAACAACAGCATGTGAAACTACAGCAACATTATCATCATCCTTCTGTCTCCTGTAAAACCTCTTGAGCATGTTGATGTGATACAACCTTGATTTACCCCTCACATTAATGACATAATCAACATTGTTCTTTACCTGTAGCACAGCATAGGGACCTTTCCATTGCATCAACAGTTTGTTATTATTAGTAGGCAGCAGCAACAGTACCTCATCACCAACCTTCAGCTTCCTCGGCTTACACTTCCGGTCAAAGTACATCTTATATTGATCACTACTAGCTTCTGAGTGGGTGACTGCCAACTCTGCCGACTTCTCCAACCTGTTTCTTAAATCAAGGACATGATGGTAAGAATTTCTAATCTCCTCGTCAAGCTGTTTGTTAGCCCAAAGTTCATGCAATATGCTCAATGGACCTCTCACGTTCCTGCCATAGAGAAGCTGAAAGGGTGAAAATTTGAGAGAATCATTAGGTACTTCCCTATAGGCAAATAGCACAGCTGGAATATATCTGTCCCAAACCTCAGGATAATCAGCACAGGTTTTCTTTAACATGGATTTAAGGGTACCGTTAAGCCTCTCAATGCATCCGTTACTCTGGGCATGGTATGGACTTGAGTGGACTGCCTTGACTGATAGTAGCTTATTGATCTCCGACATCAAACCTGATTTGAACTGGCTACCATTATCTGATAGAATCTCTTTAGGGATTCCCACTCTGGCAAATATTTCTACAAGGCTCTCGGCTACAGTGACAGTATCGATATCCCTTAGGGGTACAGCTTCAGGGAACCTAGTTGCACAATCTATTAAGGTGAGGATGTACTTATGACCACTTTTAGACCTAGGGACAACTGGACCAACTATGTCAATTGCAACTTTTGAAAAGGGTTCTGAAACTACTGGCATCTTAGAAAGGGGCACTGGTTTGACTCTACCTTTGTGGGTGAACTTTTGACATACCTCACATGACCGGCAGAACCTCTCTATGTCAGCGCCCGCACCAGGCCAGAAGAACTTCTGGTACACCTTCCCAGCAGTTTTCCGGTGAGAAAAGTGTCCAGCCAGCAAACCATCATGGGCTAGATGTAAGACTTTATTTCTGTACACCTTTGGAACAACAAGTTGCTTATTCCCTTTTTCTTCAAGACTTGTACTCTCCAAGCAGACTCTGTTAAGCAATTTATCTATTACCTCATACCTGACGGTCCTACCTCTGTGGCTAATCTTCTTCTCAGCTTCCGCGTTCTGCCACAGCGGTTTCAGCGTCTTACATTCTGCCTGGGCTTTCAGAAAAGATCCTGGATCAACATTGAAGTCTATGTTAGTAGCTAAAGGTCTATGTGACTTACCTACCTCTCTCTTGGCTCCAGCCCTGGTAGTAACTGCAGCAACCTCTGCACCACCATCGGCTTCCTTATCCCTTACTATAAAGGGAAGTACTGATACACCAGGAACTGTACCAAGGAATGTGAATCTGTGAATCTGATCTGAGCAATTACAGCATTAACTTTTCCTGAAAAGAATTTACTTTTAATAGTTACATCCGTTGTAGGAAATTTATGAGGCTTACCAAGGAAGTCATACACTGTACACTTTGTCTCCGAAGGCACCTTTCCTGAAATAAACTTAGGATGCACAATTACTGTGGAGCAACATGTATCAAGAGTGACCTCGACCTTCCTATCGCCAACCATACCACAAGGATCAATTATGGTACCAGGAAGTTTCAATCTGGAATCAAACACAAAGTTAACCTTGGCAACTTTCCCTGAATCACCAACTTGTCTATGAGGGTACTGTGCCTTGACATGATCGCCGCCACAGATAAAACATTTAATCCTGGGTCTGCGTGAGTATGTCTTAGATTCCCCAGTATCAGAGGATTTCTCAACTTTGTCGTAGTACTTACTACCCTTCCTATCCTCTGTTCTAGTTGATGAAGACTTTGGGTTGCCCTTTCGTGTATAATGAGCATTCCTATGCAAATCTGCCACTTTGGCAAGATCGGTATTAGTCTTAGCTCCTCGTTTGTTCAAGAATACTCGCAAATCAGGAGTACAGCTAGCTAAAAACTGAGCCTTGATTACAAAGTCATGTAACTGCTCATAGGTTTTCTCTACGTCAGACAAAACTAGCCACCTACCAAATAGCTGTTCCAGTCTGGCAAGGAATTGGACATATGGCTCGTCTCCCTGCGCCTTCATGGACCTGAACAACTTCCTGTAGGTATGAGCATCAACCTGGAACGCTTGAAGTAGGGCTTTCTTGAGCGCCTCGTAGTCATGTGCGACATCAGGAGGTAAACTTACATATACCTTCAGTGCCTTACCTCGCAGAAGGGTTCCGAGGTGAAGTGGATAGTCTGTCTCTCGCCAACCATAGAACTTGGCTACCTTCTCAAATCTAAGGAGGTAAGAATCAATGTCATCACCATCCGAAAATGGAGGAATGCGGGCCTTACCTGAATCACTTACAGTCCTAGAGGGGTTAGTGTCAGGATTATGCCAGCCCTATTCTGATCTGGGATTTTAAGCTTAGCTAGAGATAATTCATGAGCACGAGCTTTCTCTCTCTCCTCACTCTCTCGCTCCTCCTTCTCTCGGTCTCTCTTAGCTGCTCTCTCATCCCTCTCATCTGCTAGAATTATAAGTTTAAAAATAGCATCCTCTCCAGTCACACCTAATGATTTAGCCTCCTTAAGTATATCCGATATTCCACTCATGGCTAGAAAGGATAATATTAATCACAAAGAAACTCAAACTCATTCAGCAGGACACCCCCAGCACATCGATGGAACAACAGCTCCTAAAAAGAAGAAGACATAGTTAAACACCAACCAGAGTTCATAACATACAATATACTAATCCCAGGATAAGAGAATGAGTATCCTACACACTGCGCCACTGTAAAGGAAATAACTTTTGATATTCTAGGTAGGTTCCGTGATTTCAGAGTAACTTGATATACACTCGATAAATTAACAACTCATTCTCTTAGCCTACATAAGATAAGGATTAGTGATAGAAAATACATAACCTCAAAAGTATATTATAAAATATATATATTACAAGTAATGAAAAAAGAAACCCATAACATTTACACACATTCACACCATTCACCCAAATTCACACTACAAGACATTCGCATTATAAAGAAGGGTGCAGTGGTGAATATCTTAGGGTTAATTAGTTTGTGGTCAATTAATTAACTTTCAAATAAGAATGACAACTTGAATGACAACATGAATGACAACTTCAATGACAACTTTAAGTAGACTACGAGAGGGTCCTAAAGTAGGCCATTACTGCTAAGGTCTCCAGAGGGAATGCAAGGTAATGATGAATATAGAAGCCCCCCCCCCCCCCCCTCTTCACTGGTTGACTTGAACTCCTGGCTGTCCTAAGGTAGGCTAATACGACTTAGGTCTCCAGAGGGAATGCAAGGGAATGACGAATATAGAAGTCCCCCTCCTCTTCACTGGTTGACTTGAACTCCTGGCTGTCCGGGCACACACAGGCTGAGAAACTGCAGTACAGCCCCGAGAACTATACGTGAGGGCTCACACAAGGCAACCTGGCGTCACCACACTGTACTTGTATGCCGATCCTGGACCCGTCAACAGCTGCAGGGCTCGAAGTGTAACCCAACGCTCTCCCTCATCCAAGTCCTACACTCGCCTCAGGCCAAACAGAACCAGCCCACACTCGCACACGGATGGGTCCACTCGGTCAAAGCACCAGGTAGACCGAAACGGCCACATCAGGACCGGACTAAGGTTAGATTCTTGGCATAGATCATGGGCAAGATCCTGGTCAAAATTCATAAGTAAGAGCTCTGGTGGCAGACCCCCAGCACACACACGCTACACCGCTAGGAACAAAGAAAGAAAACACTTAGGAATTTACACCGTAAAGACGTAAAGTATTATGATACTGACAAATACAATCACAGAAGAAAATCATCACAGTCAGACACCATCACTAATACTTCACTCTTAAGCAATTCACTATATGTAGCACCAACACTCACTAGTAGCTGAAGAGACGGTAATCCTCGTGTGCTGGGAATGTACTGACTGACTGAATTAAGTCCTCTACCAAATCACCTCTCAATAATTCATAAAAGTCAAAACACATACTGATTCAACATTCGATACCCCGAACACCCACCTCAAAGAAAATAAGAAATTAATTATACAACTATCACTTACACTAACAAACCATCTGAAACTCAAATGAATCAATCTACACTAGCGCGCATACCTGTACAGTATCACAGTCTCGTAAAGCATCGAATCCAAAATTGAAACTCACCAACGCATACACACAACACTCGCTCTCATGAACGACGCCATCTATGATCAGACAGCCTAACCAGATTATTCACACCTATCAAAGTAATATGACACAATATTCCTGACAGTATACTGGTTGATATGGTATACTGGTTGATATGGTTTACTGGTTGATATGGTCTACTGGTTGATATGGTATACTGGTTGATATGGTCTACTGGTTGATATGGTCTACTGGTTGATATGGTTTACTGGTTGATATGGTCTACTGGTTGATATGGTATACTGGTTGTTGTTGTTGTTGTTGTTCCCTAAGCTGCCTGGCCGAACAGCCCCGAGTCCCTGAGGAAGGCCATGGCCATGATCGGGCTTTCCCACAGAGCTCTCATTGAGTGTAGGTTGTGTTGTTGGCGTAAGTGGTTGTGTGAAATGCAGTCTTCGATGATGTGTTTAATTTTATGGGGTGCTGTGTTACATCCCGGGCAGGCGTCGACAACGGAGTCATCCAGTCTCTTCTAATAGCTCAGGAGAGCTGGATGGTGTCCGCATCTCAGCCTGGCCAGGTGGACTCTGTCCTCGCGAGGGAGGGAGGATTCGGAAGGATGGATTTCGGGAGGTCGTGCATGCAGCTGCGTGTTGTCTGTGAGCGAGTGGATGGATTGGCGAGAGATATGAGTATGGATGTGCTTCTGGAAGTTGGTTCGGGGTGGGCAGGGAGGGAGAGAGGACAATAATTGTGTGTGATACCGTGTGCTGGGTGTTGTTTTGATATTTCTTGGTGTCTGTGGGTGTGTTGCCATGTAGTTTAGTGGGTGGTCTTGGTTTGTGGAGGCTGCTGCCAGGAATTGAGTGCCTCTCATGTCCAGATGGTCTTTGACTTTGAGGATTTTGGTTTCTTGATGTAGATGATCTGTGGGTGCAGTAGCTGTGCAGCCTGTAATGATCTTCAGGGCTTTGTTTTGAATAGTCTGTAAGGTCTTATGATGTGTTTCAGCTAGGTTAGAAGCCCAGGCTGGGCTTGTGTATTCCATTACTGATCTTATGTATTGTTTATATACTGTGGTGGTAGTTTCTTTGTTGTGTCCAAATTTTGTGTGAGCAAGTGACCTGAGGGCGTTAAGTCTGGGTGTCAGTTTCTTTTTAATGTTTGTGGTGTGCTGTTTGAATGTCATATGAGTATCATATGTTACTCCTAGGATTTTGTGTGTGTGTGTATGTGTTAGGGGTGTGTTGTTTATGGTGAGTTGAGGGATGTATTCGTGTTCACCTGTCCAGCTTATGAGCAGGGTTGCGGTGGATTTGGCTGGGGCTAGATTAAGTCTGTTTGTAGTGCACCAGCCATGTAGTGTGTTGAGATAGGGTTGAAGGAGATCTGTTGCTCTTCTTGGGTCATGGTGTGTGCATGTGAGTGTTATGTCATCTGCATAGGAGGCTAAGTTTATTTGGGGAGTATTGGGTGTAGTTATATCGTGCATGTACAGATTGGTATACTGGTTGATATGGTATACTGGTTGATATGGCATACTGGCGGGTATGGTCTACTGGTGGATATGGTCTACTGGTGGATATGGTCTACTGGTTGATATGGTCTACTGGTTGATATGGTCTACTGGTTGATATGGTCTACTGGTTGATAATTATGGTCTACTGGTGGATATGGTATACTGGTTGATATGGTCTACTGGTTGATATGGTCTACTGGTTGATATGGTCTACTGGTCTACTGCAGTACGTGGTTCTCAACTCGTTTCATGCCACGGACCACCAGCCCAATAAAACAAATATTGTGGACCATTTCATTTTTGAGTAAGGATAAATAAAGCATAGACAACAAACATTTGACTGCGTGTGTTGACAGATTAGTACCAATCATAGTGCCCCCCCCCCCCCCCCACCCCTTAAATTGATCCTGCAGCTTTCGTATATGCTCGAGAATTTGCATCTGAATGGCTTCCTTTTCCCCGAGCATGGCATTCACACATGGAAATTGAACCAAATTGTTAACTTTGACTCGTTCGATTCAAAGTTCTAATTTCTCGAGAAAAGCCTTGGTGAGAGAACAAATTTGCACCTTTCCCTTGCAGCTGAAAAGTCCGTTTGTTCAAGATTCCAAAAATATCAATAAGGTATGCAAGTTAAAATTATGACGGTGTTATCATGTTTTAAAAATCATCTTTCCCTGGAGACTGGAGAAATACAACCAATTTTACTCTCAATTCAAAAATTCTGTTGACTACGTTCCCTGCTGACAACCACCGTACAGAAGTGTAGAACAGGAACACCTCAAAGTGGGAACCCATGTCCTGGCATAATTTTCTGAACAGCATTGTTCACTGCTGACGATTTGATGTAATTAACCACCTTCACCAATCCTTTGAAAATTATGTTCAGGTGATCAGGCAGTGTTTTTGTATGCCAATGCCTCTCTACAGCTACAACCTGATTATTGCCAATATATTTCTTAAATAGGAATAATACCATAAAATGAATGGTAAATTATTTTGTTTTGATAAACATTTTCGTACTGCATTTTCAATAAATTCAATAATATATGCCCCAAACTCCAGTTTATTACCAAATATAGTGAACGTCCTGTGGACCACCCAACAAAGTCACCATGGACCACCAGTGGTCCATGGACCACCAGTTAAGAACCACTGGTCTACTGGTTGATATGGTCTACTGGTGGATATGGTCTACTGGTTGATATGGTCTACTGGTGGATATGGTCTACTGGTTGATATGGTTTAATGGTTGATATGGTCTACTGGTTGATATGGTCTACTGGTTGATATAGTCTACTGGTGGATATGGTCTATTGGTTGATATGGTCTACTGGTTGATATGGTCTATTGGTTGATATGGTTTACTGGTTGGTGTGGTCCACTGGTTGATATGGCCTACTGGTTAATATGGTTTACTGGTTGATATGGTCCACTGGTTGATATGGTTTACTGGTTGATATGGTCTACTGGTTGATATGGTCTACTAGTTGATATGGTCTACTGCTTGGTATGGTCTACTTATTGATATGGTTTACTGGTTGATATGGTCTACTGGTTGATATAGTCTACTGGTTGATATGGTCTACTGGTGGATATGGTCTACTGCAGGTTGATATGGTATACTGGTTGATATGGTCTACGGGTTGATATGGTCTACGGGTTGATATGGTCTACTGGTTGATATGGTCTACGGGTTGATATGGTCTACTGGTTGATGTGATGTACTGGTTGATATGGTATACTGGTTGATATGGTCCACTGGTTGATATGGTCTACGGGTGGATATGGTCTACTGGTTGATATGGTGTACTGGTTGATATGGTCTAATGGTTGAAATGGCCTACTGGTTGAAATGGTCTACTGATTGATATGGTCTACTGGGTGATATGGTCTACTGGTGGATATGGTCTACTGGTTGATATGGTCTACTGGTTGATATGGTCTACTGGTGGATATGGTCTACTGGTGGATATGGTCTACTGGTGGATATGGTCTACTGGTTGATATGGTCTACTAGTGGATATTGTCTACTGGTTGATATGGTCTACTGGTTGATATGGTCTACTGGTTGATATGGTCTACTGGTTGATATGGTCTAGTGGTTGAAATGGTCTACTGGTTGATATGGTCTACTGCTTGATATGGTCTACTGGTTGATATAGTCTACTGGTTGATATGGTCTACTGGTTGATATGGTCTACTGGTTGAAATGGTCTACTGGTTGATATAGTCTACTGGTTGATATAGTCTACTGGTTGATATGGTCTACTGCAGGCTGACATGGTCTACTGGATGATGTGGTGTACTGGTTGATATGGTCTACTGGTTGATATGGTCTACTGGTTGATATGGTCTACTGGTTGATATGGTCTACTGGTTGATATGGTCTACTGGTTGATATGGTCTACTGGTTGATATGGTCTACTGGTTGATATGGTCCACTGGTTGATATGGTCTACTGGTTGATATAGTCTACTGGTTGATATGGTCTACTGGTGGATATGGTCTACTGGTGGATATGATCTACTGGTGGATATGGTCTACTGGTGGATATGGTCTACTGGTGGATATGGTCTACTGGTGGATATGGTCCACTGGTTGATATGGTCTATTGGTTGATATGGTTTACAAGTTGATATGGTCTAGTGGTTGATATGGTCTAGTGGTTGATATGGTCTACTAGCGGATATGATCTAGGAACGCTGTATTTAATGTTAATCTGTTTAGTACTACGGCGTGGCTTTCATTTCATCTGGTTACCGTTAGACAATATTTTGAGCTTTGAAAGACCCTATAGGAATTGGAGTGATAATTAACTCTCGATACATAATCCCTTCCTAAGCTGAATAAATATAAATAATGCTAGTCTTCATACATAAAGACTGTTCATCGTATACAGAAAGCGGTAAAGAATATATACCGTAATAATTACTTAAGGGGAGATTTCCACTTGAAAGATTTTTTTTTTTTGTGGACCGCTTTCTCCCTCATGTTTAGCCCCATTGCTATTGAGATTTTTAGGCGTTCACCCCAATAGTTTGGCGATGTTAAGAACTTCGCCCCATATCTGTCAATGTTAAGACCTTTCGTGCCATTTTGGTGTTGATTTTTGTAATGAGGATATAATATCTAAGACGATTTATTTCATTTAAGAGGAACCGGCCTTTGGCCGGAATTTTTTTCTACCGAAAATTTAAAAATTTATATTGAAAGGGGGTCTAGGGGGTGTAATCTAAAACTTGATGGAGGTCAAAGGAACAAGCTAAAACTTCCCCTTAATGGACGCCACAGTTAATTAGGATTTTTTCCTTGCAACCATTCAGAACTACACGGAATATAGTGAATTATTGCTGTCGACTGTACACTTTGTCTCCCTTTCCTGGAATATATTATTGTACCCCAGATAGAGCTTACTTTCCTGGAATATATATTATTGTACCCCTGATAGAGCTTACTTTCCTGGAATATTATTGTACCCCAGATAGAGCTTAATTTACTGGAATATATATTATTGTACCCCAGATAGAGCTTACTTTCCTGGAATATATATATTATTGTACCCCAGATAGAGCTTACTTTCCTGGAATATATTATTGTACCCCAGATAGAGCTTACTTTCCTGGAATATATATTATTGTACCCCAGATAGAGCTTACTTTCCTGGAATATATATTATTGTACCCCAGATAGAGCTTACTTTCCTGAATATATATTATTGTACCCCAGATAGAGCTTACTTTCCTGGAATATATATTATTGTACCCCAGATAGAGCTTACTTTCCTGGAATATACAGTATTATTGTACCCCAAATAGAGCTTACTTTCCTGGAATATATTATTGTACCCCAGATAGAGCTTACTTTCCTGGAATATATATTATTGTACCCCAGATAGAGCTTACTTTCCTGGAATAAGTATATTATTGTACCCCAATAGAGCTTACTTTCCTGGAATATATATTATTGTACCCCAGATAGAGCTTACTTTCCTGGAATATATTATTGTACCCCAGATAGAGCTTACTTTCCTGGAATATATATTATTGTACCCCAGATAGAGCTTACTTTCCTGGAATATATATTATTGTACCCCAAAAAGAGCTTACTTTCCTGGAATATATATCATTGTACCCCAGATAGAGCTTACTTTCCTGGAATATATATTATTGTACCCCAGATAGAGCTTACTTTCCTGGAATATATATTATTGTACCCCAGATAGAGCTTACTTTCCTGGAATATATATTATTGTACCCCAGATAGAGCTTACTTTCCTGGAATATATATTATTGTACCCCAGATAGAGCTTACTTTTCCTGGAATATATATTATTGTACCCCAGATAGAGCTTACTTTCCTGGAATGTATATTATTGTACCCCAGATAGAGCTTACTTTCCTGGAATATATATTATTGTACCCCAGATAGAGCTTACTTTCCTGGAATGTATATTATTGTACCCCAGATAGAGCTTACTTTCCTGACGATGTTCTAGAGTTTTTAACAACATTGTCTAATTTTAACTAAACATGAAATAGAAAGACCAGTCATTAAAAGTGTATTGACATCAAAATGTTGACCCAAATGTTGCTGTACAAATTGTTCCCACCCTTTGTCATGCGAAATCACGATTTCTGTTGATTATAATATTAACCGAGATAGCCGCCCCCTGTGCGGGATAAAGAAAAGTTTTGAGGTCCCGAGAGAGCTTCACTATATAATATACTCTACGGGGGTCATACACACAGACCGTAGCTTTCATTTGGATTTGTATTCATTATTAGTCATTTATATTTTTTATGTTTGTTTCGCTAAAAACATTGTCTTATCCCGTATGGATTCGATACTGGTATCTGGAACGAGTCTGTAGCTTAACGTGGTTACAATGCTGTACAGTTGTACACAGGAGTTTGTGCCCACGTCGGGATTTTATGTATGGGAATGTAAATAGTTTGATTGACCTTAAGTTTTTTGTAAATACTTAATTGAGGATATGAATTTCCTGTTGCATAACAATCTACACTACTAATGCAATCATACTACATCATACTGTACATATATTCATATTTTTGTTTTGTATTTAGACATATTGTAGGACTCATTGTATCATTAATAAATAAATAGACTGATTTATGTATTGATGCATAGACTACAGTAGATCTGGACTGGACACGAAAATGGAACTTTGCAGTAAGGGACCCAAAATCGGAGAACAAACCCCCAAGTTTGAACCTCGAAAATGTGACATTTCCGCTGTTTCGAGGTTCGAACTTGGGGGTTCGTTCTCCGATTTTGGGTCCCTTACTGCAAAGTTCCATTTTCGTGTCCAGTCCAGATCTACTGTAGTTTATGATTGCTAAAATAGATAGAATATATATTTTTATATATTTTTCTTTCGCTACGTATTGCACATGTGTAGCCCAATATTGTAACATGATATATATCATATAATCCTGCTTAAATGTTGGGTGTGTTTATTAAAGTTATCAGTTGCGTCCGAGCTGCCATAACAAAGGGTTCTATACAGTGTCTCTCTCTCTTTCTCTCATACAGCAAGCACATACATTTACTGTACATTGACCCTCACATAGATTACATAAACCCTTTAACACACACACACACTCTATCTCTCTCTCTTACCTTACACAAACTCACTGTCTCTCTCTCACTCACTCATTCTCACTGCCTCTCACTCTCATACACACACTCTCACACACATTCACCCCCCCCCCCTTCTCTCTCTCTCTCTCTCTCGTTATTATTTATGGGCTCAATTCCTTTCAACCTTATGATGCATTTTGCAATCAATTGTATAGCTGCCTCTGGACTATTTGATTCAACTTAAGGAGGATGTGTTAGAAGCATAGTTTAATGGGGGAGCTCACACGTAGCACAAGTCCACATTTGTTGTTCCAGTTGGTGTGATTGCTGGTTAGATAGGGACCATAGCGGGCACACCAAATAATCATAGCAGGGCCCTTCTAGGTCATTTAAGGGGATATTTCACCTTAGGTTTTTCTTTCTGGTCCCCCTTTTTCCCTCATGTTTAACCCCAATTAGTTTTGAGATTTTTGACGTTCGCTCTATTAGTTTGGCGATTTTAAGACCTTTTGCCCCATTTCTGTCAATTTTAGGACCTTTTGGTGCCATTTCGGTGTCGATTTTTTTCCTGGCGAGCGATAATTTCAGAGGAATCGGCCTTCAGTTAGGAAATTTTTCTACCCAAAAATGTACACATTTATCTCGAATTTAAAGCATGATGTAGGTCTAGGGAGCAAGCTAAAAACCTCTCCTTTAAATCTTATCCTTACTGTTTGTACCTGTTGATCTTGAATGACGTCATTGAGAAAATGTAAGCTTTTGAATGACAAGTATCTGCTACAATTAAAGCCATAGCCTATATCCTATAACTCGAACACAAGGTCCGCCTTTGTTAGCTCGCCCATTGAAGCACTGTTTGAAACCCCTTTAGCACGATGCCGTAATTGTCATCATATTCTGGTCACCCTTACACGATTCTATTTAGCTCATAATCAACCTTTACGTACCTTACCCTTTATGTACTCCACTCTGAAGGCATAGGACTGAAGAACCAGGGCCCACCTCATTAACCTGTTGTTAGAATTCTGCATGTTTTTAATATAGGTCAGTGGCTGATGATCAGTTTGCAGGATGAACTTTGTACCATACAAATACTTACGGAAGTGTTCTATACTCCACACCACAGCTAAACCCTCACGTTCAATAGCTGAATAATTTGTCTCCGTCTAGTAGCTTACGACTCGCATAGCAGACAGGCATCAGCACTCCATCAGCCTCCTGTAGAAGGGTAGCTCCCAGACCTTCACTGCTGGCATCAGTCCTGAGATAAAAAGTCTTTTCTAAGTTAGGTAGCCTCAGAACAGGCTGGTTAACCAGGGTTTTCTTCAGGGAACGGAACCTTTCCTCCAGCTCAAGTGTCCATTGCAGTTTATTAGGACATCCTTTCCTAAGCATATCTGTTAAAGGACTAGCAAGATCTGCAAAATTAGGAACAAACTGCCGATAGAAGTTCATAGTACCCATGAAGGATCGCAGTTGTGACTTAGTAGCAGGTAAGGTTAACTCTTGAATGGCTTTCACTCTATCCCCAAGGGTGACAACTTATTCTCTCCCAAAGAATAGCCTAGATACTTGATGGATGGAAACCCCAAGAAACACTTCTTCAATCCGACAGTCAACCCATGCTCTCTAAATCTAACAAGCGCATTAGTCAAGTGTTTAAGATGAGTATCCCAGTCTTTGCTATGAATCACAAGGTTGTCGAAATAGCAGGCAGTATTCTCAAGATCCTTAGTAACCTTCCTCATCAGCTTAATGAAAGTTGCACAAGCAGTCTTTAAACCAAAGGGCATACAAGTGAATTGCATTAATCCTTGCGTTGTAGCAAACGCAGTACATATCTTCGAATCAAGGTCCAAGGGAATTTGCCAGTAACCCTTATTCATATCTAATTCGGAGATATACTTGTCATCAACAAATTCAGTAAGGTAATCATCTCTGTGGGGCATAGGCTCTACATCGAACACGGTTATGTCATTCAAAGCCCTAAAATCAATGCACAACCTGTAAAAATAATTTCTCTTCACTAGCACAACAGGTGAACAGTATGGCGAGTCTGATGGCTCTATAACTCCAAGATCCAGCATTCTTTGTACCTCATCATCAAATACTTTCTGGAGATGCTTTGGCATAAGGTAAGGTTTCTTACGGACTGGTACCTGAGAAGTTAGTCTGATACGATGCACTGCAGACTCTGTTCTACCTGGGATAGCTGATACAACATCTGGAAACTGATCCAGTATGGCCTCGAGGTCTGCTTTCTGGGACTCTGAAAGATCAGGATTGATATTAATTTCAGAGTTCTGACCAAGGTTGCAAAGAGGTATACTAGAATAGTCATCATTCTCCTCATCATCATTCGCCTCCACAATACCTGTAGCCACTGCATTACAGAAGAATTCAGGAGAAGAAACAACAGCATGTGAAACTACAGCAACATTATCATCATCCTTCTGTCTCCTGTAAAACCTCTTGAGCATGTTGATGTGATACAACCTGGATTTACCCCTCACATCAATGACATAATCAACATTGTTCTTTACCTGTAGCACAGCATAGGGACCTTTCCATTGCATCAACAGTTTGTTATTATTAGTAGGCAGCAGCAACAGTACCTCATCACCAACCTTCAGCTTCCTCGGTTTACACTTCCGGTCAAAGTACATCTTATATTGATCACTACTAGCTTCTGAGTGGGTGACTGCCAACTCTGCCGACTTCTCCAACCTGTTTCTTAAATCAAGGACATGATGGTAAGAATTTCTAATCTCCTCGTCAAGCTGTTTGTTAGCCCAAAGTTCATTGCAATATGCTCAATGGACCTCTCACGTTCCTGCCATAGAGAAGCTGAAAGGGTGAAAATTTGAGAGAATCATTAGGTACTTCCCTATAGGCAAATAGCACAGCTGGAATAAATCTGTCCCAAACCTCAGGATGATCAGCACAGGTTTTCTTTAACATGGATTTAAGGGTACCGTTAAGCCTCTCAATGCATCCGTTACTCTGGGCATGGTATGGACTTGAGTGGACTGCCTTGACTGATAGTAGCTTATTGATCTCTGACATCAAACCTGATTTGAACTGGCTACCATTATCTGATAGAATCTCTTTAGGGATTCCCACTCTGGCAAATATTTCTACAAGGCTCTCAGCTACAGTGACAGTATCGATATCCCTTAGGGGTACAGCTTCAGGGAACCTAGTTGCACAATCTATTAAGGTGAGGATGTACTTATGACCTCTTTTAGACCTAGGGACAACTGGACCAACTATGTCAATTGCAACTTTTGAAAAGGGTTCTGAAACTACTGGCATCTTAGAAAGGGGCACTGGTTTGACTCTACCTTTGTGGGTGAACTTTTGACATACCTCACATGACCGGCAGAACCTCTCTATGTCAGCGCCCGCACCAGGCCAGAAGAACTTCTAGTACACCTTCCCAGCAGTTTTCCGGTGAGAAAAGTGTCCAGCCAGCAAACCATCATGGGCTAGATGTAAGACTTTATTTCTGTACACCTTTGGAACAACAAGTTGCTTATTCCCTTTTTCTTCAAGACTTTTACTCTCCAAGCAGACTCTGTAAAGCAATTTATCTATTACCTCATACCTGACCTGCCATACCTCTGTGGCTAATCTTCTTCTCAGCTTCCGCGTTCTGCCACAGCGGTTTCAGCGTCTTACATTCTGCCTGGGCTTTCAGAAAAGATCCTGGATCAACATTGAAGTCTATGTTAGTAGCTAAAGGTCTATGTGACTTACCTACCTCTCTCTTGGCTCCAGCCCTGGTAGTAACTGCAGCAACCTCTGCACCACCATCGGCTTCCTTATCCCTTACTATAAAGGGAAGTACTGATACACCAGGAACTGTACCAAGGAATGTGAATCTGTGAATCTGATCTGAGCAATTACAGCATTAACTTTTCCTGAAAAGAATTTACTTTTAATAGTTACATCCGTTGTAGGAAATTTATGAGGCTTACCAAGGAAGTCATACACTGTACACTTTGTCTCCGAAGGCACCTTTCCTGAAATAAACTTAGGATGCACAATTACTGTGGAGCAACATGTATCAAGAGTGACCTCGACCTTCCTATCGCCAACCATACCACAAGGATCAATTATGGTACCAGGAAGTTTCAATCTGGAATCAAACACAAAGTTAACCTTGGCAACTTTCCCTGAATCACCAACTTGTCTATGAGGGTACTGTGCCTTGACATGATCGCCGCCACAGATAAAACATTTAATCCTGGGCCTGCGTGAGTATGTCTTAGATTCCCCAGTATCAGAGGATTTCTCAACTTTGTCGTAGTACTTACTACCCTTCCTATCCTCTGTTCTAGTTGATGAAGACTTTGGGTTGCCCTTTCGTGTATAATGAGCATTCCTATGCAAATCTGCCACTTTGGCAAGATCGGTATTAGTCTTAGCTCCTCGTTCGTTCAAGAATACTCGCAAATCAGGAGTACAGCTAGCTAAAAACTGAGCCTTGATTACAAAGTCATGTAACTGCTCATAGGTTTTCTCTACGTCAGACAAAACTAGCCATCTACCAAATACCTGTTCCAGTCTGGCAAGGAATTGGACATATGGCTCGTCTCCCTGCGCCTTCATGGACCTGAACAACTTCCTGTAGGTATGAGCATCAACCTGGAACGCTTGAAGTAAGGCTTTCTTGAGCGCCTCGTAGTCATGTGCGACATCAGGAGGTAAACTTACATATACCTTCAGTGCCTTACCTCGCAGAAGGGTTCCGAGGTGAAGTGGATAGTCTGTCCTCTCGCCAACCATAGAACTTGGCTACCTTCTCAAATCTAAGGAGGTAAGAATCAATGTCATCACCATCCGAAAATGGAGGAATGCGGGCCTTACCCGAATCACTTACAGTCCTAGAGGGGTTAGTGTCAGGAATTATGCCAGCCCTATTCTGATCTGGGATTTTAAGCTTAGCTAGAGATAATTCATGAGCACGAGCTTTCTCTCTCTCCTCACTCTCTCGCTCCTCCTTCTCTCGGTCTCTCTTAGCTGCTCTCTCATCCCTCTCATCTGCTAGAATTATAAGTTTAAAAATAGCATCCTCTCCAGTCACACCTAATGATTTAGCCTCCTTAAGTATATCCGATATTCCACTCATGGCTAGAAAGGATAATATTAATCACAAAGAAACTCAAACTCATTCAGCAGGACACCCCCAGCACATCGTTGGGACAACAGCTCCTAAAAAAAGAAGACATAGTTAAACACCAACCAGAGCTCTTAACCCTTAAAAAGCGGCCCACCACTTAAGTCGAGTTAAATAAAGCTGGACTATGTGGCGGCGCTCGACATAACTCGAGTGGCAATTTCAGCACGTAATGTGGCTGAGAGAGAGAGACAAGTGGTGGCAGGAGACTAGCGAGCGTATGACTGCTCCAGACCACCGCGGCGAACCTACTGACACAAATCTCAGCTCCCTCCTCCCTCTCTCACTCGCTACATACTCAATTATGTACCGAAAGTACCGAATTACCTGCTTTTTTGCACTCGCGTTGCACGGTTATTGCAAGAAAACTATCCATCATACAAGGATCGTTATGGTGTCATTCGAAAGCTCTGTTTATGCCCTTTCAGGGATAGATACTTGTTTTACGATCTGGGTCTTATTTAGGCATGAAAATGATCACGTAAACAGCCCTATTTTGGCTAAAAACACCCCGCTGGGCGGTACACATAAATAAACCGCATAGGCCGCTCGTAAGGTGTTAACATACAATATACTAATCCCAGGATAAGAGAATGAGTATCCTACACACTGCGCCACTGTCAAGGAAATCACTTTTGATATTCTAGGTAGGTTCCGTGATTTCAGAGTAACTTGATATACACTCGATAAATTAACAACTCATTCTCTTAGCCTACATAAGATAAGGATTAGTGATAGAAAATACATAACCTCAAAAGTATATTATAAAATATATATATTACAAGTAATGAAAAAAGAAACCCATAACATTTACACACATTCACACCATTCACCCAAATTCACACTACAAGACATTCGCATTATAAAGAAGGGTGCAGTGGTGAATATCTTAGGGTTAATTAGTTTGTGGTCAGTTAATTAACTTTCAAATAAGAATGACAACATGAATGACAACTTGAATGACAACATGAATGACAACTTCAATGACAACTTTAAGTAGACTACGAGAGGGTCCTAAAGTAGGCCATTACTGCTAAGGTCTCCAGAGGGAATGCAAGGTAATGATGAATATAGAAGCACCCCCCCCCCCCTCTTCACTGGTTGACTTGAACTCCTGGCTGTCCTAAGGTAGGCTAATACGGCTTAGGTCTCCAGAGGGAATGCAAGGGAATGACGAATATAGAAGTCCCCCTCCTCTTCACTGGTTGACTTGAACTCCTGGCTGTCCGGGCACACACAGGCTGAGAAACTGCAGTACAGCCCTGAGAACTATACGTGAGGGCTCACACAAGGCAACCTGGCGTCACCACACTGTACTTGTATGCCGATCCTGGACCCGTCAACAGCTGCAGGGCTCGAAGTGTAACCCAACGCTCTCCCTCATCCAAGTCCTACACTCGCCTCAGGCCAAACAGAACCAGCCCACACTCACACACGGATGGGTCCACTCGGTCAAAGCACCAGGTAGACCGAAACGGCCACATCAGGACCGGACTAAGGTTAGATTCTTGGCATAGATCATGGGCAAGATCCTGGTCAAAATTCATAAGTAAGAGCTCTGGTGGCAGACCCCCAGCACACACACGCTACACCGCTAGGAAGCAAAGAGAGAAAACACTTAGGAATTTACACCGTAAAGACGTAAAGTATTATGATACTGACAAATACAATCACAGAAGAAAATCATCACTGTCAGACACCATCACTAATACTTCACTCTTAAGCAATTCACTATATGTAGCACCAACACTCACTAGTAGCTGAAGAGACGGTAATCCTCGTGTGCTGGGAATGTACTGACTGACTGAATTAAGTCCTCTACCAAATCACCTCTCAATAATTCATAAAAGTCAAAACACATACTGATTCAACATTCGATACCCCGAACACCCACCTCAAAGAAAATAAGAAATTAATTATACAACTATCACTTACACTAACAAACCATCTGAAACTCAAATGAATCAATCTACACTAGCGCGCATACCTGTACAGTATCACAGTCTCGTAAAGCATCGAATCCAAAATTGAAACTCACCAACGCATACACACAACACTCGCTCTCATGAACGACGCCATCTATGATCAGATAGCCTAACCAGATTATTCACACCTATCAAAGCAATATGACACAATATTCCTGACAGTATACTGGTTGATATGGCATACTGGTTGATATGGTTTACTGGTTGATATGGTCTACTGGTTGATATGGTCTACTGGTTGATATGGTCTACTGGTTGATATGGTCTACTGCTTTTTTTTTTTTTTTTTTTTTTTTTTTCTATGTGATTGAGGGAGGCAAAAGGCATAACTGCCTATAGCGAGTGCCTCCCCCATAGTTGAAAGAGTGACAGGGCCAAAATCAAGGGACGTTCGAGCCAAAATGCCTGGACACACGGAGTTTGAAGCAATTTAAGTCATAGGAAGAGGGAAAGACTGATTCTGGGAGAGAGAGCTCAGATGTTGAGTAGAAGAAAGTTTGAGAGTAACGTTTCACTCTTGGGTTGGAGAGTTGCACAGAGTAGGGGTGGGATTGAGTTGCAAGACGGGTACCACGTGCCCTACGTAAAGGAGGTGGTATGCACTGGGATAGCTCTGAGGAACACTGATTATTATAGTAGCGATAGAATAGCGAGAGAGATGCAACATTGCGGCGGAGAGAGAGAGATTGCAGAGAGTTGGTGAGTGGACGGGAGTTAATGATACGAAAGGCCTTCCTTTCAACTTTGTCTAGGAGAGCGGTGTGAGAGGAACCTCCCCACACATGTGAACAATACTCAATACAAGGGCGCACTATGCCCCTGTACAGAGCAAGAAGCTGTGCAGGAGAAAAGAACCCCCTAAGGCGGTTGAGCACACCCAGCTTCTGGGAGGCTGCCTTAGCAAGACTGGTAATATGGTCCTTCCAAATGAGAGCAGAAGAAAAAGAGACACCAAGAATATTGAGAGATGATGAAGTTTTTTTTTTTTTATTGTTGAAGAATAAGGGATAGTCCGCTGGGAGATCCTGACGGGTAGATAGATGGAGAAATTGTGTTTTGGAAGCATTAAAGTTAACAAGGTTTTCTCTGCCCCAATTGGAAATAGTATTTAGATCAGAATTTAAGAGTTCTATGGCTTCATTACGTTTGTCCTTGAGGGATTGCTGGCTGGGGCGTTCTGAAAAACTAATGGAGTAGTGTAAGGTTGAGTCGTCTGTGTATGAATGGATGGGAATTAAGGTACAGTTAAGGAGATCATTTATAAAAATTAGAAAGATAATAGGAGATAGGACAGAGCCCTGAGGAACACCGGAGTTTATAGGGTGAGGAAGTGAACAATGGCCGTCCACAACCGCAGCTATGGAACGGCCGGAAAGGAAATTAGAGACAAAGGCACAGATGGAGGGATAGAAACCGAAGGAGGGTAGTTTAGACATTAAAGATTTATGCCAGACTCTATCGAAGGCTTTCGATATGTCTAGTGCAATAGAAAAAGTCTCACCGAAGTCCCGAAAGGACGATGACCAAGAGTTAGTAAGATATGAAAGAAGATCACCAGTAGAGCGACCCTTAAGGAAGCCATACTGGCGATCTGAGAGCAGATTATGAGAAGAGAAATGCTTAAGAAATTTGGAAGCAAGAATAGTTTCAAAAACTTTAGAAAGACAAGAGATAAGAGCAATTGGACGATAGTTGGAGGGTTGAGAGCGGTCACCCTTCTTTGGGACAGGTTGAATGTGAGCAAACTTCCAGCATGAAGGGAAGACGTTAGAGGATAGACAGAGATGAAAGAGTTTGCCTAGGCAGGGAGTCAGCACGGAAGCACAGTTTTTGAGAACAACAGGAGGAACACCGTCCGGACCATACGCCTTATTAGTGTTAAGCCCAGAGAGGGTAGAAAGTACATCTTTAGAAGAGATTAGGATATTAGGCATAAGTAAGAGAGAGGAGGGCGGAGAGGGAGGAATAGCACCGGAATCATCCAAGGTGGAGTTTCTAGCAAAAGTTTGAGCGAAGAGTTTAGCTTTGTCAGAGGAAGAAGTGATGGTTGTGCCATCAGAGTGGGAAAGGGGAGGGAAAGACGAGGAAGAGAAATTGTTGGAGAGGTTTTTGGCTAGATGCCAGAAAGCTTGGGAAGAGCTAGAGTTGGATAGTTCAGTGCATTTATTATTGATGAAAGAGTGTTTGGCAAGTCGAAGAACAGATTTGGCTTGATTCCGGGCAGAAACATATGAAGAATGAGAGTCTTGAGTTTTAAGGCGTCGGTACCATTTGAATGCTTCCTCCTTATTGCGGACAGCAGTAGAACAGGCGTGAGTAAACCAAGATTTTTTAGCATTAGACTGAGAGAAAGAGAATGGAATGTATGCTTCCATGCCCGATAGGATTACCTCGGTAATGCGTTCAGCACTCTCCGAGGGTCCTCGGCCATGGAAGCAGAAATCATTCCATGGGAAATCAGAGAAGTACTGCCGAAGAGCCTCCCAGTCGGCAGCGCCAAAGTGCCACAAGCGCCGCCGGCTAGGAGGCTGTACTGGAGAAATAGGACAGGTGACAGAGATAAGTTTATGGTCGGAGGAGCCCAAAGGAGAGAAAAGATCGACAGTATAAAAAGAAGGGTTAGAAGTTAAAAACAGGTCGAGAATGTTGGGCCGATCTCCGATGCGATCCGGGATACGGGTGGGTTGCTGAACTAACTGCTCTAGGTCATTTAGGATAGAAAAGACGTAGGCTTGTTCACCAGGTGGATCAGTACAAAGTACAAAGGAGTACAAAGGAGTACAAAGGAAATCAAGCAACAACAGATCTAGTGACCCTTCTAGGTTGCTTGTCCTCCAAAACACTGAGGATCAAGTGTCCAAACAGTGGTTTAGAGTGGGTAAGGGAACATTGGAATGGGAATTACTGCCCTGGAACTAATGTCCGTGGCAGGATTAGGAAGTTAGTAGGGGACAGATGGGTTAGTAACTGAGGGGGGGATAAAATAAAGTTATTCATTTACAAACGCAGTCAGTCGCGGGTTTGATGCGAGATATTTGTCTAGGCGGAGTTTAAATGAATCAACGGTGAGGCAGTCTATAACGTTTCGGGGAAGCCCATTCCACAAGTTGACAACTCGATTGAAGAAGAAATTCTTAGATTCGTGTGAGTTAAAAGATTTACCAATAATTTTGCAACCGTTTCCCCGCGTGTAATTAGATTGGTCGATAGTGAAGTACTTACTACAGTTCATATTGTCGATGCCTTTGATGATTTTGAACACTTGAATTAAGTCACCTCTTAATCTGCGCTGGGTTAAAGGAAATAGATTTAATTCTCTAAGACGATCTTCGTATGGTTTGTTCTTTAGGCTAGGTATCATTTTGGTAACTCTACGTTGAACTCGTTCTAGCTTGTTTATATCTTTTTGGTAATAAGGGCACCAGGATTGAACGCAGTATTCCAGAAGAGGGCGGACTAATGAATTGTAAAGGGTTAGGATAACTTCTTTGGATTTATGCTCAAATGACCTGCCTATAAAGCCAATTATTTTGTTTGCCTTCTTAACAACTTCTGAACATTGTTGACTCGGTTTTAGGTTACTCGATATTGTTACTCCCAGATCGGTTTCTCTGTTTACATTCTTAAGCTGAGTGCCATTCATCGAATAGTTTGCTTTCTCATTTAGGTATCCGATATGTAGTACTTTACATTTATCCGCATTGAAACTCATTTGCCAAATTTGGGCCCAACATGACAATTTATCTAGATTGTGTTGCATATCGTCAACTTGTTCTTTTGAGAGTACGCTATTTGCAATTTTTGTATCGTCAGCAAATTTTGAGATTGTACAGGTGAGACCCTCATCTATGTCGTTGATGTAAATTAGAAAGAGAATTGGTCCTAGTACCGATCCCTGGGGTACCCCGCTACTTACATTGGTCCATTTTGATGCCTTACCGTTTATGACTACTCTTTGCTTTCTGTCGCTGAGCCAATTTTCTATCCATTTCAACACACCGTCTTGTATTTCATGCGCTTTTAGTTTTAGCAGTAAACGTTTGTGGGGAACTTTGTCAAAGGCCTTTTGAAAATCAAGGTATATAATATCTACAGCTTTACTCTCATCGTAGAGGTTGAGGATATCGTGGAAGAAGTCTAAGAGGTTTGTTAAACAGGAACGTTTTTTACGAAAGCCGTGTTGAGTATCTTTAAGTATGTTATTTTCCTCAAAGTGATTTACGAGTCTGTCTCGTATGACCGTTTCTAGCATTTTACATACAACTGAGGTTAAGCTAATTGGACGATAGTTACTGGGTAGGGATTTGCTGCCTTTTTTGAATATCGGTGTTACGTTGGCTAGCTTCCACTGATCGGGCATAGTTCCAGACTGCAAGGATTTATTGAATAGTAATGTCAGTGGTTTAGAGAGCTCATCCTTAGCTTCCTTTAGAACTCTAGGCGAGATTGTATCAGGTCCAGGCGTTTTATTTACCTTGAGTTTATCTAAACAATTCAATACTTCTCTCTCTGTAACGGTGATATTGCTTAGAACATCTGAATTATCAATCTGAATCGGCGATGGTGTAGGGATATCACTGAGGTCTTCTGTTGTAAAAACTGATGCAAAGAAGGTATTGAGGGCATTACTCATTTGTTCTTCGTCTTTGGTGTATTCTCCATTTTCATCGACTAACGGTCCAACAGTTGAAGTAACGACTTTTTTCTTTCTGATATAACTATAGAATTCTTTCGGGTTTGTTTTACTTTGATTCGCAATATGTAACTCTAAGGTCTTTTTACTTTGCTTAATTAACTTTTTGGCTTTGCGTCGTAGCTCTACAAATTTCAGCCGTTCTTCGTCATTTTGTGAGGATTTTAATCTATCATTAGCAAATTTTTTAGCAAGCAGGCAGTTTGAAATATCTTTATTCCACCATTTGGGCTTATTATTATGGCCTGGACGCCGATGTGTGAGAGGAGAGCCATTGGCGGTGGTGAACGTTGAAATCTCCTAAGATGGAGATTTCTGAGAAAGGAGAAATGGATAGAATGTGTTCCACTGTAGAGTTTAGATAGTCAAAGAATTTGGGAAAGTTGGTAGAGTTAGGGGAAAGATAGACAGCACAGAAATATTTAGTAAGAGAATGACAGGAAAGTTTGAGCCATAAAGTTGAGAATTCAGAGGAGTCGAAATCGGGAACACGAGAGCAAGTGAGTTTGTTGTGCACATATGCACAACATCCGCCTTTGGCTTTGAAATTAGGATAGAGAAAGTAGGAGGATACAGAGAAGGGGTTGCTGGATGTTGCTACAGACACCTGGGTTTCGGTGAGGAAGAGAAGATCAGGTTTGTAGGAAGAGAGATGGTGCTCAACAGAGTGAAAGTTAGAGGAAAGTCCGCGAATGTTGCAGAAATTAATAGAAAGAGTAACAGGCCGAGGTCCAGGTAATTGTGTGGGGTCGTCAGGGGATGGTCGGTCGGGTGAGGGGGCATTTATGGTCCCCCCCCCTGGGGACTCCGAGGCTGGGCTACAATACATCATTTTCTGTTTTTTTAATTTTGGTGTGGAGGAATGAAGTGTGGTGTGCATGTTTAGTGTAGTGAAGTGGATAGGAGGAGGAGGTGTTTGTGAGAGCTAGCTGGATTGCTCTCAGTGTAAATGAGGCACAAATAAAATCAGTAAGAGAGGCCAAGCAAATGAAACAGGAGTTCCAGCGACTCTTTATGGTTGATATGGTCTACTGGTTGATATGGTTTACTGGTTGATATGGTTTACTGGTTGATATGGTCTACTGGTTGATATGGTATACTGGTTGGTATGGTCTACTGGTTTGTATGGTCTACTGGTGGATATGGTCTACTGGTGGATATGGTCTACTGGTGGATATGGTCTACTGGTTGATATGGTCTACTGGTTGATATGGTCTACTGGTGGATAATTATGGTCTACTGGTGGATATGGTATACTGGTTGATATGGTCTACGGCTTGATATGGTCTACGGCTTGATATGGTCTATTGGTCTACTGCAGTACGTGGTTCTCAACTCGTTTCATGCCACGGACCACCAGCCCAATAAAACATATATTGTGGACCATTTAATTTTTGAGTAAGGATAAATAAAGCATAGACAACAAACATTTGACTGCGTGTGTTGACAGGTTAGTACCAATCATACTGCCCCCCCCCCCCACCCCTTAAATTGATCCTGCAGCTTTCGTAAATGCTCGAGAATTTGTATCTGAATGGCTTCCTTTTCCCCGAGCATGGCTTTCACACATGGAAATTGAACCAAATTGTTACCTTTGACTCGTTCGATTCAAAGTTCTAATTTCGCGAGAAAAGCCTTGATGATGCCTTGGTGAGAGAACAAATTTGCACCTTTCCCTTGCAGCTGAAGAGTCCGTTTGTTCAAGATTCCAAAAATATCAATAAGGTATGCAAGTTAAAATTCTGACTGTGTTATCATATTTTAAAAATCATCTTTCCCTGGAGACTGGAGAAATACAACCAATTTTACTCTCAATTCAAAAATTCTGTTGACTACGTTCCCTGCTGACAACCACCGTACAGAAGTGTAGAACAGGAACACCTCAAAGTGGGAACCCATGTCCTGGCATACTTTTCTGAACAGCATTGTTCACTGCTGACGATTTGATGTAATTAACCACCTTCACCAATCCTTTGAAAATTATGTTCAGGTGGTCAGGCAGTGTTTGTGTATGCCAATGCCTCTCTACAGCTACAACCTGATTATTGCCAATATATTTCTTAAATAGGAATAATACCATAAAATGAATGGTAAATTATTTTGTTTTGATAAACATTTTCGTACTGCATTTTCAATAAATTCAATAATATATGCCCCAAACTCCAGTTTATTACCAAATATAGTGAACGTCCTGTGGACCACCCAACAAAGTCACCATGGACCACCAGTGGTCCATGGACCACCAGTTGAGAACCACTGGTCTACTGGTTGATATGGTCTACTGGTGGATATGGTCTACTGGTTGACATGGTTTAATGGTTGATATGGTTTACTGGTTGATATGGTCTACTGGTGGATATAGTCTATTGGTTGATATGGTCTATTGGTTGATATGGTCTACTGGTTGATATGGTCTATTGGTTGATATGGTTTACTGGTTGATATGGTCCACTGGTTGATATGGCCTACTGGTAAATATGGCCTAGTGGTTAATATAGTTTACTGGTTGATATGGTCCACTGGTTGATATGGTTTACTGGTTGATATGGTCTACTGGTTGATATGGTCTACTGCTTGGTATGGTCTACTTATTGATATGGTCTACTTATTGATATGGTTTACTGGTTGATATGGTCTACTGGTTGATATAGTCTACTGGTTGATATAGTCTACTGGTGGATATGGTCTACTGCAGGTTGATATGGTATACTGGTTGATATGGTCTACGGGTTGATATGGTCTACGGGTTGATATGGTCTACGGGTTGATATGGTCTACGGGTTGATATGGTCTACGGGTTGATATGGTCTACCGGTTGATGTGGTGTACTGGTTGATGTGGTATACTGGTTGATATGGTCCACTGGTTGATATGGTCTACGGGTGGATATGGTCTACTGGTTGATATGGTCTACTGGTTGAAATGGCCTACTGGTTGAAATGGCCTACTGGTTGAAATGGTCTACCGATTGATATGGTCTACTGGGTGATATGGTCTACTGGGTGATATGGTCTACTGGTGGATATGGTCTACTGGTGGATATGGTCTACTGGTTGATATGGTCTACTGGTGGATATGGTGTACTGGTGGATATGGTCTACTGGTGGATATGGTCTACTGGTGGATATGGTCTACTGGTTGATATGGTCTACTGGTTGATATGGTCTACTGGTTGATATGGTCTACTGGTTGATATGGTCTACTGGTTGATATGGTCTACTAGTGGATATTGTCTACTGGTTGATATGGTCTACTGGTTGATATGGTCTACTGATTGATATGGTCTACTGGTTGATATGGTCTATTGGTGGATATGGTCTACTGGTTGATATGGTCTATTGGTGGATATGGTCTACTGGTGGATATGGTCTAGTGGTTGAAATGGTCTACTGGTTGACATGGCCTACTGGTTGACATGGCCTACTGGTTGATATGGTCTACTGGTTGACATGGTCTACTGGTTGATATGGTCTACTGGTTGATATGGTCTACTGGTTGATATGGTCTACTGGTTGATATAGTCTACTGGTTGATATGGTCTACTGGTTGATATAGTCTACTGGTTGATATGGTCTACTGCAGGCTGATATGGTCTACTGGTTGATTTGGTGTACTGGTTGATATGGTCTACTGGTTGATGTGGTCTACTGGTTGATATGGTCTACTGGTTGATATGGTCTACTGGTTGATATGGTCTACTGGTTGATATGGTCAACTGGTTAATATGGTCTACTGGTTGATATGGTCTACTGGTTGATATGGTCCACTGGTTGATATGGTCTACTGGTTGATATAGTCTACTGGTTGATATGGTCTACTGGTGGATATAGTCTACTGGTGGATATGGTCTACTGGTGGATATGGTCTACTGGTGGATATGGTCTACTGGTTGATATGGTCTACTAGTGGATATGGTCTACTGGTGGATATGGTCTACTGGTGGATATGGTCCACTGGTTGATATGGTCTATTGGTTGATATGGTCTACTGGTTGATATGGTCTAGTGGTTGATATGGTCTAGTGGTTGATATGGTCTACTAGCGGATATGATCTAGGAACGCTGTATTTAATGTTAATCTGTTTAGTACTACGGCGTGTCTTTCATTTCATCTGGTTACCGTTAGACAATATTTTGAGCTTTGAAAGACCCTATAGGAATTGGAGTGATAATTAACTCTCGATACATAATCCCTTCCTAAGCTGAATAAATATAAATAATGCTAGTCTTCATACATAAAGACTGTTTATCGTATACAGAAAGCGGTAAAGAATATATACCGTAATAATTACTTAAGGGGAGATTTCCACTTGAAGGATTTTTTTTTTGTGGAACTCTTTCTCCCTCATGTTTAGCCCCATTGCTATAGAGATTTTTAGGCGTTCACCCCATTAGTTTGGCGATGTTAAGAACTTCGCCCCATATCTGTCAATGTTAAGACCTTTCGTGCCATTTTGGTGTTGATTTTTGTAATGAGGATATATCTAAGACGATTTATTTCATTTAAGAGGAACCGGCCTTTGGCCGGAATTTTGTTCTACCGAAAATTTAAAAATGTATATTGAAAGGGGGTTTAGGGGGTGTAATCTAAAACTTGATGGAGGTCTAAGGAACAAGCTAAAACTTCCCCTTAATGGACGCCACAGTTAATTAGGATTTTTACCTTGCAACCATTCAGAACTACACGGAATATAGTGAATTATTGCTGTCGACTGTACACTTTGTCTCCCTTTCCTGGAATATATATTATTGTACCCCAGATAGAGCTTACTTTCCTGGAATATATATTATTGTACCCCAGATAGAGCTTACTTTCCTGGAATATATATTATTGTACCCCAGATAGAGCTTACTTTCCTGGAATATATATTATTGTACCCCAGATAGAGCTTACTTTCCTGGAATATATATTATTGTACCCCAGATAGAGCTTACTTTCCTGGAATATATATTATTGTACCCCAGATAGAGCTTACTTTCCTGGAATATATATTATTGTACCCCAGATAGAGCTTACTTTCCTGGAATATATATTATTGTACCCCAGATAGAGCTTACTTTCCTGGAATATATATTATTGTACCCCAGATAGAGCTTACTTTCCTGGAATATATATTATTGTACCCAGATAGAGCTTACTTTCCTGGAATATATATTATTGTACCCATATAGAGCTTACTTTCCTGGAATATATATTATTGTACCCCAGATAGAGCTTACTTTCCTGGAATATATATTATTGTACCCCATATAGAGCTTACTTTCCTGGAATATATATTATTGTACCCCAGATAGAGCTTACTTTCCTGGAATATACAGTATATTATTGTACCCCAGATAGAGCTTACTTTCCTGGAATATATATTATTGTACCCCAGATAGAGCTTACTTTCCTGGAAGTATATTATTGTACCCCAGATAGAGCTTACTTTCCTGACGATGTTCTAGAGTTTTTAACAACATTGTCTAATTTTAACTAAACATGAAATAGAAAGACCATTGTCATTAAAAGTGTATTGACATCAAAATGTTGACCCAAATGTTGCTGTACAAATTGTTCCCACCCTTTGTCATGCGAAATCACGATTTCTGTTGATTATAATATTAACCGAGAGAGCCGCCCCCTGTGCGGGATAAAGAAAAGTTTTGAGGTCCCGAGAGAGCTTCACTATATAATATACTCTACGGGGGTCATACACACAGACCGTAACTTTCATTTGGATTTGTATTCATTATTAGTCATTTATATTTTGTTATGTTTGTTTCGCTAAAAACATTGTCTTATCCCGTATGGATTCGATACTGGTATCTGGAACGAGTCTGTAGCTTAACGTGGTTACAATGCTGTACAGTTGTCCACAGGAGTTTGTGCCCACGTCGGGATTTTATGTATGGGAATGTAAATAGTTTGATTGACCTTAAGTTTTTTGTAAATACTTAATTGAGGATATGAATTTCCTGTTGCATAACAATCTACACTACAAATGCAATCATACTACATCATACTGTACATATAATCATATTTTTGTTTTGTATATAGACATATTGTATGACTCATTGTATCATTAATAAATAAATAGACTGATTTATGTATTGATGCATAGACTACAGTAGATCTGGACTGGACACGAAAATGGAACTTTGCAGTAAGGGACCCATAATCGGAGAACAAACCCCCAAGTTTGAACCTTGAAACCGCGAAAATGTGACATTTCCGCTGTTTCGAGGTTCGAACTTGGGGGTTCGTTCTCCGATTTTGGGTCCCTTACTGCAAAGTTCCATTTTCGTGTCCAGTCCAGATCTACTGTAGTTTATGATTGATAAATTAGATAGAATATATATTTTTATATATTTTTCTTTCGCTACGTATTGCACATGTGTAGCCCAATATTGTAACATGATATATATCATAATCCTGCTTAAATGTTGGGTGTGTTTATTATAGTTATCAGTTGCGTCCGAGCTGCCATAACAAAGGGTTCTATACAGTGTCTCTCTCTCTTTCTCTCATACAGCAAGCACATACATTTACTGTACATTGACCCTCACATAGATTACATAAACCCTTTAACACACACACACACTCTATCTCTCTCTCTTACCTTACACAAACTCACTGTCTCTCTCTCTCTCTCACTCACTCATTCTCACTGCCTCTCACTCTCATACACACTCTCACACACATTCACCCCCCCCCCCCCCCATCTCTCTCTCTCTCTCTCTCGTTATTATTTATGGGCTCAATTCCTTTCAACCTTATGATGCATTTTGCAATCAATTGTATAGCTGCCTCTGGACTATTTGATTCAACTTAAGGAGGATGTGTTAGAAGCATAGTTTAATGGGGGAGCTCACACGTAGCACAAGTCCACATTTGTTGTTCCAGTTGGTGTGATTGCTGGTTAGATATGGACCATAGCGGGCACACCAAATAATCATAGCAGGGCCCTTCTAGGTCATTTAAGGGGATATTTCACCTTAGGTTTTTCTTTCTGGTCCCCCTTTTTCCCTCATGTTTAACCCCAATTAGTTTTGAGATTTTTGACGTTCGCTCTATTAGTTTGGCGATTTTAAGACCTTTTGCCCCATTTCTGTCAATTTTAGGACCTTTTGGTGCCATTTCGGTGTCGATTTTTTTTCCTGGCGAGCGATAATTTCAGAGGAATCGGCCTTCAGTTAGGAATTTTTTCTACCCAAAAATGTACACATTTATCTCGAATTTAAAGCATGATGTAGGTCTAGGGAGCAAGCTAAAAACCTCCCCTTTAAATCTTATCCTTACTGTTTGTACCTGTTGATCTTGAATGACGTCATTGAGAAAATGTAAGCTTTTGAATGACAACAAGTATCTGCTACAATTAAAGCCATAGCCTATATCCTATAACTCGAACACAAGGTCCGCCTTTGTTAGCTCGCCCATTGAGGCACTGTTTGAAACCCCTTCAGCACGATGCCGTAATTGTCATCATATTCTGGTCACCCTTACACGATTCTATTTAGCTCATAATCAACCTTTAAGACTCAAAGGGATTAATACGATCTCAATAAACCCTCTGAATAACATAGGTCCGTCTTAAGATGCATACAATCGTCTACTATTAGGCAGAATCAAAGGTAAAAAGGCGCCATTGTGCTGAAGGGTTAAGGGGAGGTTTTTAGTTTGCTCCCTAGACCTCCATCAAGCTTTTAAAAAAATACCCCCAAGACCCCCCTTCGAAATAAATGTGTGTATTTTTCTGTAGAAAAATGTCCTGGCCGAAGGCCAATTCCTCTAAAATTACAGGCTCGCAATCGCTCGCCAGGAAAAAACCGACACCTAAATGGCACAATAGGTCCTAAAATTGACAGAAATGGGGCTAAAGATCTTAAAATAGCCAAATAAATAGGTTGAACGTCTTATAATCTCAAAACTAATGGGGCTAAACTTGAGGAAGACGAGGACCAGAAAAAAAAAACTTAAAGGGCATAGCGGGGTCAGCTATCCTCATTATCATAAATGTTATACCACGTATGTGCAATAATAGTCGTCCGAGTTTCTTATAAATGTAAATATATAAATTAGTGTTTTGGATGGTGGCGGCGAGAGGCATTTCAGAGCCCCTCGTGACTGACGTGTATTAGGGCATTGGGGTACCCATAGAATAACACAATCGGTCAAAGAGTTTCAGGAGTCAGGTCACTGGCCACCATTTTGATTCTCAGTATCTCTGTTAAGTACTCCAAGCTGTGAAAGCAGTACAAAGATGGACAGATATCTAAAAGAGGGGCATGAGAAATTGTACGAGCAGCATAAGTTTAATAATGAAATGTAGAAATAATGGCAAGCTATCGAATACTGCACTGAGAAAGTGAAAATAAAGATGGAATATTTTGACATGTTGGCCGTACGCTGTTGTAGTAAAAAATTACCTGTCTACCGTTAGAATAAACACTAGTGTTGCCATATGGATAGATCTGCCAATACGTATTTATTTATGCTTAACTATATAAATATGAATAATTGTATTGATAGATACTTTAGGATAGACACATTTTTCACTCATGTGATATATATATCAAATACTGCCTTCACTTTCCGTTATCATGTATGAAATACATCAGGGTAAGTTAAATATAGGCAATATCAAACAGATTTAATTCCCGCGGTCAAGTTTCTCTCTCACAAACAAAAGTGAGAGGCGACAGGGTTTGCCATCAAGTTCCTAAAGCTTGAAATATCTTACACGGCTTTGTTTACTATTTTAGATCAAAATTTAAGGCAAACCAAGATAACTGTGCAGTATCAATCATGCTTTAACATGTTTTAGACAGTGATACAATGAAATGGGATTTTGTATGAGCTATGCCCTTTAAGGAGAAAGTCTCCCCTTAACCTCTGTACCCTGTCGGTCCTCCTACTCAATAATGCCGACTAAATCTGGAATCAGAATCACATCCGGACTACTTCACTGAACCGTGGGTCCCTGTAGCCAAGTAAGTGTGTGTAAATCTCTGCTACTGACCGCTCAAACTATAAAATGAAGGGTATAAATAGGGTATGAAAAAGATATATAAGATCATTGGGTATATTGATGGTGATTCATCTTTCTATCCTTGCGTAAGATAGTTCACTACCACCAAAGTACGTTTTAATGGGTAGATTTTTATGGACACTTAACTATATACCGTACTTTTTGCATGTCCATATTGTTATACAGTGTAGAGTGTGTGAGGTGTGTGCATCTATGTTATACTCTCCTACTCAACGTTCAGGGTCCGGACCGTATGTTCAACAATTCTCCCTAACAAGGTTTCATTTGAGACCCCTGGTGGCGGTTTCTGAACTAGTGCCAGATCTACGACTGTCGACATTAATAATACTAAATACCTAGGATATGTATATGCACAGTATATCCAAGAATTCTTGTGATTATACATGTTGTATTTTATGTAAATTACTACACGAAATGCTTATATATAAATGGTAGTAATTGGAGTTTCAACATGTAACTGATAATGACTACAAACATAATTATACGGCTGATCATTTATGTCAACAAAAAGGAGTGAAACTATACCTTCGGCCGTTTTATTTTAAATAGGAACTATATATGATTTTGAGTTATCTTAAGGTAAAATAATTATCAATATACAATGAGTGTAATATGTATCAGCTACATAAATTAGGACACAGCTTTTAATGAATAATTATTGATGGAGAGGGAGGGTAGAGAGCTACAGGATATAATCTTTTAAAAGGCCTAGGTCACTTACAGTCCAGAACAATAATTGTATCAGGCAGCGACTCTGGGCAAACCTTGGTAGGGAAAATTATACATTATAATCCTCCACATTGCATTGTCAGTCCCAGGTTACAATACTTGAGGAAAGGATGCCAACTGCGGGAGTTGTTTAAAGGATGCCAACTGCTGGAGTTGTTTAAAGGATGCCAACTGCTGGAGTTGTTTAAAGGATGCCAACTGCTGGAGTTGTTTAAAGGATGCCAACTGTTGGAGTTGTTAAAGGATGCCAACTGCTGGAGTTGTTTAAAGGGGAGGTAGTTATTTTTTCTGGACCCCTTTTTCCTTCATGTTTAGCATATTAGTTTTGAGATTTTAAGACGTTCTCTACATTAGTTTGGCAATTTTTAAACCTTTCAACCCCATGTCTTTGTCAATATTCAGACTTTTCAGTGCCATGTAGGTGTGATTTTTTCCTGGGTGAGCAGGAGCGAGCCTGTAACTGGCAGTTACAAGGACCGTATATTACTGATGGCTTGCCACCCGTCGCTTGGGACTGGCGGAGTTATTTATCTAATGGGACAGTTGGTAGCCGTCGTGGGATTGTACGGGGTTAAGGCTCTGTAAGGTGGTCCCGGCGACAGGTCGGCTTGTGGCTGTGGCAGAGCCAGTATAGTTTTTGAGGCTGGTGTCTGACAGGATAGGACACATATAGCAAGCAGCAATAACAAAAATGACCAAAAACCAATACTGCTGTCACTAGTACTGTCTTCTGTTTCACCTCCTATACCTTGTCTAAACCCTGTGGACAAAACCCATTAATCTTCCTCACTTCTTCATGCTGGGGGAAACCTGCTGTGAACCAACAAGGGTTGTCAGGCATATTGTTGTCCAGGGCAATTAAGGTGGTGCATCATTGGGTTGTTATGCCTATCACCTCGCCCAGGCTCGCACGTAACCGTAGTAAATCTGTACACGTTGCCGGGCCCAGGTTTATTAGTTTTGAAGGGGTTGTTAAGGGGAGCTTCTTTTATGGACCCCATTTTCACTCAGTAGTTGTGAGATTCTAAGACATTCTCCTACTTAAGGGGCGACTTTCAGACCGTTCGACACATTTCTTTGTCAATATTAAGGACCTGTCCGTGCCCTTAAGGTGTCGATTGTTTCCTAGAGAGCGATAGCGAGCCTGTGATGTAGGAAGCACTGGCCATCGGCCGGGACATTTTCTAGTGAAAAATGTAAAAAAAAATTAAAGCTTGGAGGGCTACAGTAGGGAACACAGTAAAAACCTCGCCTTACAGTGGCATGTTTCAAAACTGGGTACTAAGTAATAGTGGGAGAATAATATGTGATTATTAAATTGTAATTGTACCGAGGGTGTCTTAGCCCTTTCCTACAACCCCGCCATGTTATGGTGGCCCCGATGACACCCTATCTGCAGGTCCCCAATGAACAGGATGGTGGGTCCAACCTGGTGTATATGGAATTCTGGACGTGGGAGTGGAACGGACGGTATAGAACACAAAAGGGTATATAGCAGTGTGTGTGTGTGGTTTGCTGGGTGTGTATGTGGAGAAACACTCGAACAAAAAATTATGGCACAAAAGAAGTTTGGATTACAAGATGGTGTTCACTA
>CM064528.1:47902406-47934906 GCA_032716605.1 Paralithodes platypus
TGCATACGTTGAGCGTTTGTGTATAACGGACATGTGCACACCTTACTGCATGTTCTTATGTTCTTATTAATGTATGTATATGTATGCAGTATGTATGTGCATACGTACGTGTATAGATGTATGTTCTGTATATGAGTAAAGTAAAATAAATGTGTATATGTACTGCTATATACTTACTATCATGGTTATTTTATGATAAGTGTATTCTGCACATGCATCATTATTGTATTTATTTATTTTTTTTTGTAAACTGAGCTTACCATCTTCATATACCTGTACATCTAATGTTCATCACACTAAATTGTAAATGTGTAATTTTTTTTTCAGCTCATGAGGCTGCCATTCTTTAATAAAACCGTTTATTATTATTATTATCTATTATTATTATTACATCATCTACCACACACACACACACACACACACACGTTCACATCATCTAACACACAAAATACTTTTATAGTAATATTTTGAAGTCGCTGGTTTAAGGCAGGTAAAGGTTCGAATCCCACTTTGTTCAGCCGTGAGGTGTATCGCAAAAAACCGTTCCTGGATACCCACCTAGTAGCTTCCTCATGTCCTAAACCACCTGCGGGCGTTTCTAGTGGCCAACCAAGGTCAACCTATTGACCAGATAGGACAAGCTAGGTTAGGGGAAAGGTGTGATTGGTTTGCCTCAAACTACTAGTGACTCTGACATTTTGCATAAAACGATTATAATTATTGAGTATATACTTTAATACTTACACACACAGCCTAGCCACACACACACACACATACCCACACAGCCTAGTAGGTAGAGCTCTCGTCTCACACACTAGGCGCGTCGGGGGTTCCAATCCCACGGCCGGGCGGAGACAAATTGGGCTTGTCTCCTTTCATGTGGTTAGCCTCAGTTCACCTAGCTGTAAATAGGTACCTGGAATAAGCTGGGACAGACGTTGTGAACGTCCCCATCTGGGGGTTGGCAAAAATGGTACAAGGTGAGGTGGGTATCATATGTTCACCTAAGCTGATGGCTACCCTAAGCCTTCGGCGAGAAGTACACGTCTATAGTGAGAATGGTACCATACAGATCCACCCTAAGCCTTCGTTTCCGATGTCGCCAATTGGCTAAAAATACAGCCTACACACACATCCACAGCCATTCCAACGATACATATAACACCTACAACAATATAGGAGGCGGGAAATAACGAGCATGCTCACTCACGCAATACAAATAGAGTAAGTACACACACACACACACACACACACACACACACACACACACACACACACACATAGAAACACACACACACACACACACACATAGAAACACACACACACACACACAATGAAGCCACATACACACTCACAATAAACACACACAACCGCCACAACACTACACCACACACAAACTCAATAATAACACACACAGAGAACCGACATATAAATACATACACACATACAAATAAAACATACTCAACACACATACAGAGCCACATAAACCACTCACACCACACACACGCACAACACTCACAATCAAACCACACACACAAAACCGACCATTATAAATACACACACTCACAATAACACACACAGTAGCCACATAAACACACACGACCACAAAACATCATATACAAACTGAAACGATAACAAAAAACACAACACACAAGACACAGCCAGACAGGTATAGTTGGGCGACAGGGCAACTCAGACAGACCAGGACAGATATCGCGGACGTGTTCCAACTAGGAATGCCACCATCTTTTATGCCAGGTTGTCATAATGAAGGGGGGCTGGGTGGCAGTTGTATGGACAGGCTGGAGGGAGGGGATGCAGTACATGGATAGATTGGTGGGTGGGTGGGTGGGTGGGTGGGTGGGTGGGTGGAGTGGGTGGGTGGGTGGGTGGGGGGGGGTGGTGTGTGGGTAGGTAGGTGGGTGGTGGGGTTTGGGCAGGTTGGTTGGTTGGTTGGTAGGTAGGTAGGTAGGTAGGTTGGGTAAGTAGGATAGGATAGATAGATAGATAGATAGATAGATAGATAGATAGATTAGGGAGGTAGGTAAAGTTGGTGTGAACAGTAGTTAGGACAGGCCAGACAGACAGACAGACAGACAGAACAACGAAGCATGCCCACAAAAAATTTTTTTGGTTTTTGATGCCAGGTTGTCTTGATGAAGGTGGGAGGGCAGTGTATGACAGGCTGAAGGGAGGGATGCATACATAGATGGTGGGGTGGTTGGTTGGGTTGGTTGGTAGGTATGTAGGTAGGTAGGTAGGTAGGTGAGATTTGGTGGGTGGGTGGGTTTTGGGTGGGTGGGTGGGTTTTGGTGGGTGGGTGGGTGGAGTGGGGTGGGCGGTAGTAGGTAGGTGGGTGGGTAGGTAGGTGTCGGTGGGTAGGTAGGTGGGTTGTGGGTCGGTGGGTGGGTAGGTAGGTAGGTAGAGTAGGTAGGTAGGTAGGTAGGTAGTGTGTGGTGGGTAGAGTAGGTGGGTTGTTGGGGTCGGTGGGTATGTAGGTAGGTAGGTGGGTGGGTAGGAGGTGGGGACGGTAGGGTAGGTAGGGTAGGTTAGGTACGGTAGGTAAAGTGAGGTGGGTGGGGTGGGTAGGTAGGTAGGCAGGCAGGTAGGTAGGTGGTAGTAGGTAGGTAGGTAGGTAGGTAGGTAGGTAGGGAGGTAGGTAGGTAGGTCTGGTCCTGCTTCAACAACCCAACACTAACAAGAGCACCGTCAACGGGTACACAATATACAGCCGTCAGAATGACCTGTACCATCAACGGGTACACAATATACAGCCGTCAGAATGACCTGTACCATCAACGGGTACATAATAGCATAACCCGTCGCATGGTGTTATACAGACATTATTATTAAAGTAATGTACTTATCGAAGCCAGTGAAAAGTGCGTGGATGATTCCCTAGACATTTAGTAATAAGTTGGAGTGATGAAACGTCGTATGAAGTCACAGTGCAGTCAGTGAAAAGTGGGTGGCTGTTTCCCTAGACTTTGTGAACAATATGAACACCTATACTACGTATCATATTGTAATGTATTTCATGAAGTCTTAGTGGAAAGTTGGTGGTTGCTTCACTAGAATATCTGGTCCAAAAAAAATGAAAATTGAACTCGTTCAAAGTCTTTCAGTAGTGAAACTATGCTATAAGTCTTATAATCACAAACAGATATACAAACATACTTTACAACTTCATAAGTATAAGAGCAGAGATAGTTTTTCGAGTATGTAGAATATGAAAACTATAATATACACTATAAATAATGAGAGGTATGTTGAATATAATTGTTTTGGAGAATGATATGTGTAGAAAATGTAGTATGGGGCAGAGAGAGAGAGAGAGAGAGAGAGAGAGAGAAAGAGAGAGAGAGAGAGAGAGAGAGAGAGAGAGAGAGAGAGAGAGAGAGAGAGAGGAAGGATTAAGGTGGGGAAATACAAGACTAGGATGTTGGAAGGGTTTGGTGGAGTGCAAAGGTATGAGTGTATGTGTTTGAGAGAGAGAGAGGAAAGAGATATATAGATAGCTAGAGGGAGAGAGGCGAGAGAGGGGATAGAGAGAGAGAGTGAGAGAGGGGGTAGCGTGGGCACAACCATGGCGTTCACCTGCAAACCTTGGACCATACCAACATTTAGGGGGGGGGGAGGGGGGGCAATGGGGGCAGGGTGGAAGGGGGGGGGGGCGAAGGGCAGGAAAGAGGGGTAAGGGGTAATATAATTGGGGCAATGGGTATTAGAAAAGGGGGGGGGGGGGGGGGGCAGAGGGCAAGCAAGGGGGCAAAAAAACAGGACAGAGGGGTAAGGGAAAATATAATGGGGGCCGATGGGTATTATAAAGGGGCCAAGGGGGCGAAGGGCAGGACAGAAGGGTAATATAATGGGGGCCGATGGGTATTATAAAGGGGGCAAGGGGGCGAAGAACAGGACAGAAGGGTAAAGGTAATATAATGGGGGGGCAATGGGTATTATAAAGGGGGCAAGGGGGCGAAGGGCAGGACAGAAGGGTAAAGGGTAATATAATGGGGGGGCAATGGGTATTATAAAGGGGGCAAGGGAAGATGCCAGGGGGGGGGGGGGGGGAAGGGCAAGAAAGAGAGGGGGGTAGGGGTATGAGAACGGGGGTGTGGGTATTATATGGGGGGCAGGGAAGAGGCCATGGTGGGGAGGGGGGTTGAAGGGCATGAGAAGTGGGGGTAGGGGTATAAGAACAGCGACACAATGGGTATTAACCCTTTCAGCACCAGCGACGTGGGTTATATTGTATTGTAGATATATTGTGACGATATTATGCAGCTTAGGAAGGATATGTGGTAGTTAAGGGGAGGTTTTTAGTTTGGTCCCTAGACCCCCATCAAGCTTAAGATTACACCCCCTTGAGCCCCTTTCAAGATAAATTTGTACATTTTTCGGTAGAAAAATTTCCCGGCTGAAAGCCGGTTTCTCTTAAATTACAGGCTCGCTATCGCTCGCCAGGATAAAATCGACACCTAAATTGCACGAAACGTCTTAAAATTGACGGAAATGGAGCGAAAGTTCTTAAAATCGCCAAACTAATGGGGCGACTGTCTTAAAATCTCAAAAGCAATGGGGCTAAACATGAGGGAGAAAGGGGTCCAGAAAAAAATCCCTCAGGTGGATATCTCCCCTTAAATGGGTGGGCAGAGATAGAGTAAAGCCTTATTATTGCTAGAGGTCCTTCCTAAGCTGACTATAATCGTCTAATGGTTGCCAGAGTCTGATAGCAATGACGTCCCTGGTACTGAAGGGGTTAAGGGTAAATAGGTAGTGCTTTGAACCCAACAGCCTCGTTGACGGGAGATGGGCCGTTTATCTGGAGTACTTTCTTCCCTCATGTTTAGCCCCATTAGTTTTCAGATTTTAAGATGTTTGCCCCACTAGTTTGTCGGTTTTAAGACTTTCCGACCCATTTCCTTGTCAAAATTTAGACCTTTCGTGTTATTTAGGGTCGATTTTTTCCCCCTGGCGAACGATAGTGAGCTTGTAATTTTGAAAGATCCGGCCTTCGGCCGGGACATTTTTCTACCGAAAAATGTACAAAATTAATCTAAAAGGGGGATCTATTGGTGCTGTTTAAAGTTTAATGGAGGTCTTGGGAGGAAACTAGAAAACATATAATAAATGACAAAATCGACCAAAAGTGAACCAAGTTTGTCTGCTGCTGTTGCTGTTCCCCATTCCCTTTATTATTCCCTTGGCATAAACTTTCATTACCAGAGGAACTTCCCGAGCTGAATAAAAATCGCTCAAGGTCCAACTAAATCAGTCGCATTAAAGCCGGTATCACACGAAAGCTTTTATAGTCCACATTCGATAATCCACAAAAAAAAATGCTGGCAACATTTGTGGAATATTTTACAACGGTATCGGTAACTGAGCTGCCAATACAGCATAGGCTAATATTCAGGCGAAACAAAAGATGTAAATGTTGACCTCGTAAGCTGCCAGACCAGTGTTGGGGATAAATGTTGAGGGAAAAAGCGCTCGTGTGATACCGGCTTAAGGAGGGAAGGGTGTATTTACTGGTCGATCTATCAATTAAATAAATGCATTTTTAGTTTCCTTCCTAGACCTCCATTAAGGGGAGATCTCCACTCGAGGGATTTTTTTCTTGACCACTTTCTCCCTCATGTTTAGCCCCATTGCTTTTGATATTATAAAACGTTTGCCCCATTAGTTTAGCGATTTTAAGAACTTTCACCCCATATTAAGACCTTTCGTGCCATTCAGGTGTCAATTTTATCCTGGCGAGCGAAAGCGAGCCTGTAATTTAAGAGGAACCGGCCTTCGGCCGAGACATTTTTCTACCGAAAAATGTACAAATTTATCTTGAAAGGGACTCAAGGGGGTGTCATTTTAAGCTTGATGGAGGTCTAGGGAACAAACTAAATACCTCCCCTTAATCTTAAAAGCATCCCTAAGATCCCCCTTCTAGACAAACCTGTATATTTGTTGGTAGAAAAATGTCCCGGCCTAAGGCCGGTTCCTCCAAAATTACAGGCTTGCTATCACTCGACAGGATAAAATCGACACCTAAATAGCACGGAATGGCAAGAAATGGAGCGAAAAGTCTTAAAATCGCCAAACCAATGGGCCGAGCGTCTTAAAATCTGCTAGGTAATGGGGGTAAACCTGAGGGAGAAGGGGGTCGAGATAAAGCAACGACCTCCCCCTTAAAAACGTTAAAGGGGTAAACACTGCCATTGGAAGGTTTCTGGGAAGCATCAGTCTAACACGGACATGGTAAAGGGAACTGAGGGTGAGCAGTCGAGAGTTACAAGGAATAGTTATACCCTGTTCCAAGTAAGTTTTTTTTGTTTTGGCTATACCCTGTTCCAAGTATTTTTGTGCATGAAAGAGACAAAAGGCAAAGCTGCATGTAACAAGCATCAAGGTTGAACACTGATTGAAAACCAACATCAGGGTACATTAGCGGTAATTTAGGTGTGTTGGAAAGAAGTGTGGGGTGCTTGTTAAGTGTAATGAAATTAATAGGAGGAGGAAGTGTTTGCGAGAGTAAGCTGGATTACTCTCTGTGTAGGTGAGGCACAGATAGAAACAGTGAGGGAAGCCAGACAATTGAAACAGGAGTTCCAGAAACTCCTTATCATATGCCCATTTAGGTAAAGTAGCATTTCAAGGAGCATTGGTGGTAGATTTAAGGACAGATTTATATATATATATATATTTATTTATCTATGTATTTATTTATCTATGTATTTATTTATCTATGTATTTATTTATCTATGTATTTATATATCTATGTATTTATTTATCTATGTATTTATATATCTATGTATTTATTTATCTATGTATTTTTTAATTATATATTTATCCATTAATAAATAAATTTATTATTTCTTAGCTCCAACAAGCTAATCAAAATACCCCCCAAGACCCTCCTTCGAGATAAATGTGTGTATATTAGGTAGATAAATGTGTGTATATTAGGTAGATAAATGTGTGTATATTAGGTAGATAAATGTGTGTATATTAGGTAGATAAATGTGTGTATATTAGGTAGATAAATTTGTGTATATTAGGTAGATAAATGTGTGTATATTAGGTAGAAAAATTTGAGTATATTAGGTAGATAAATTTGTGTATATTCGGTAGATAAATGCCTTCGTCTGGTTGCTCCTATAATGCAGGCTCGCTATCCCTCGTCAAAAAAGAATCGACACCTAAATGGCACGAAAAGTTATAAAATCACCAAACTAATGAGGCAAACGTCTTAAAACCTGGAAACTAATAGGGGTAAACATGAGGGAGAAGGGGGGGGGGGGTTTCTGGACATGTTCAATAGGGCATGGTCAGTCAGGAGCATTTCGAGATATTTTAATAGGAGCACCGGCTCGGGTTTTTAACCCTCTCCGACATATGACGCGATTTTGAGCCTATTGGGGATACTTTAAAGCCTTTGTTACCATCAGGTGTATTTAGAAACCTTTAGTTTAGTTACTTCAACCTCTGCAGTTGTCTTTGAGTTAGCTGTGTTGAGCCTATTGGGGATACTTTAAAGCCTTTGTTACCATCAGGGGTATTTAGAAACCTTTAGTTTAGTTACTTCAACCTCTGCAGTTGTCTTTGAGTTAGCTGTGTTGAGCCTATTGGGGATACTTTAAAGCCTTTGTTACCATCAGGGGTATTTAGAAAATTTAGTTTAGTTACTTCAACCTCTGCAGTTGTTCTTTGAGTTAGCTGTGTTGAGCCTATTGGGGATACTTTTAAAGCCTTTGTTACCATAGGGGTATTTAGAAACCTTTAGTTTAGTTACTTCAACCTCTGCAGTTGTCTTTGAGTTAGCTGTGTTGAGCCTATTGGGGATACTTTAAAGCCTTTGTTACCATCAGGGTTATTTAGAAACCTTTAGTTTAGTTACTTCAACCTCTGCAGTTGTCTTTGACTTAGCTGTGGGCAGAACACTAATTTTGGAGAAGTAATTATAAGAGTGAGAGAACTTTATTTATTATTGCTAATCTGGCAACCTCTGCGTCATATGTGCGTGAAAGGGTTAATACGACGAGTGTTATCTTATATCACTCTGGTTATCAGTACCTGCAATTGACCACTTGCGAGTTTCCGGCTATAAGGAAGTTCGGCCGGTACACATCGATATTCAACACAAATACAATAACTATGTAGGATTCTGATGGATAAATAGTAGCTTCAATTTGGTTTTGTGTATTTATAAATGTACTAAAACCGCATTATGGCAGCTTATTCTGCTAATTATCGATGTCTACGGCTCCAACTTCCTTATAGCCTGAAACTCGCAAGTGGTCAATTTAGGAGGAACCGGCAAAATTGTGCTATACAAAAAATGCACAAATTCATCTCGAAGGGGGGGAGGGGGGGGTCTTGGGAGTATTGTTTTAAGTTTGATGAAGGTCGATAGGGAACAAACACAAATATCCATAACTAATACATAAAAGCAAAATTATCCCCTTAATAAAAAAAAAAAATAATATATATATATATATATATATATATATATATATATAAAATAGAAGTGGCATTGCACAAAGAGACAACAAACTTCAGGGCATTTCAGAGGTGCATGAGTCTAAGAGGGGCATTTCAGAGGGAGAAGAGAAGGATTGGGGGGGGGGGGGGCGGTAGGGGGGGCAAAAGGGGGCATCTTGGCACCTTCACCTGGCACTCCCCAAGGCTGAGGGTTGCCTAGTGTCGCCAGCACACCAAAATCGCCTGCTGGTGGCTATAAAAGGTCTCCATAACTGCCTGGAGAGCTTGAGTAATATCTGTGGTGGTGTGGTTGTAGGTCTTGGTGTGTGGTAGTATGGATGGTAGGTATGGTTAGGTATGGTAGGTTATGGTAGGGTATGTGGCAGTACCGATGGGTAGGTCTGGCGCCGTGCCCAGGTGTGATTCCCTGCCACCACCACTACTACCACACTACTACCATTGCTACCATCACTACCGAGAGCTACCACTACTACTATCACACTACCGAGCTACCACTACCAATACTACCACACTACCGAGAGCTACCACTACTACTATCACACTACTACCATTGCTACCATCACTACCGAGAGCTACCACTACTACTATCACACTACCATCACTACCGAGCTACCACAATACTACCATCACTACCGAGAGCTACCACTACTACTATCACACTACCACTACTACCATCACTACCATCAATAGTTACCACTAATAATAATACCATCAATATCATCATTACATACTACCACTATACCACTACTACTATCACTACCACTACTACCAACTCTACCAACACCACTACCACACTACAATCAATCTAGTACCATCACTATTACTAATACTACTACGACTGCCATTACTACTATCGCTATATATATATATATATATATATATATATATATATATATATATATATATATATATACTGTATATATACTGAGTAATTATAGAATATCATAAAACACCAATGTAAGTTGGTCATTAACGTTTCAACAATACAGTTGGACTCGTAACAGCTTCCATAACAATGTACACTACCAAAAAATATACTGTTAAAATAGCTACATGTCCAGTCATCGGTATAAAATATACTGTTAAAATAGCTACATGTCCAGTCATCGGTATAAAATATACTGTTTAAAATAGCTACATGTCCAGTCATCGGTATAAAATATACTGTTAAAATAGCTACATGTCCAGTCATCGGTATAAAATATACTGTTAAAATAGCTACATGTCCAGTCATCGGTATAAAATATACTGTTAAAATAGCTACATGTCCAGTCATCGGTATAAAATATACTGTTAAAATAGCTACATGTCCAGTCATCGGTATAAAATAGCTACATGTCCAGTCATCGGTATAAAATAGCTACATGTCCAGTCATCGGTATAAAATATACTGTTAAAATAGCTACATGTCCAGTCATCGGTATAAAATATACTGTTAAAATAGCTACATGTCCAGTCATCGGTATAAAATATACTGTTAAAATAGCTACATGTCCAGTCATCGGTATAAAATATACTGTTAAAATAGCTACATGTCCAGTCATCGGTATAAAATATACTGTTAAAATAGCTACATGTCCAGTCATCGGTATAAAATAGCTACATGTCCAGTCATCGGTATAAAATATACTGTTAAAATAGCTACATGTCCAGTCACATCGGTATAAAATATACTGTTAAAATAGCTACATGTCCAGTCATCGGTATAAAATATACTGTTAAAATAGCTACATGTCCAGTCATCGGTATAAAATATACTGTTAAAATAGCTACATGTCCAGTCATCGGTATAAAATATACTGTTAAAATAGCTACATGTCCAGTCATCGGTATAAAATATACTGTTAAAATAGCTACATGTCCAGTCATCGGTATAAAATATACTGTTAAAATAGCTACATGTCCAGTCATCGGTATAAAATAGCTACATGTCCAGTCATCGGTTATAAAATAGCTACATGTCCAGTCATCGGTATAAAATATACTGTTAAAATAGCTACATGTCCAGTCATCGGTATAAAATATACTGTTAAAATAGCTACATGTCCAGTCATCGGTATAAAATATACTGTTAAAATAGCTACATGTCCAGTCATCGGTATAAAATAGCTACATGTCCAGTCATCGGTATAAAATATACTGTTAAAATAGCTACATGTCCAGTCATCGGTATAAAATATACTGTTAAAATAGCTACATGTCCAGTCATCGGTATAAAATATACTGTTAAAATAGCTACATGTCCAGTCATCGGTATAAAATATACTGTTAAAATAGCTACATGTCCAGTCATCGGTATAAAATATACTGTTAAAATAGCTACATGTCCAGTCATCGGTATAAAATATACTGTTAAAATAGCTACATGTCCAGTCATCGGTATAAAATATACTGTTAAAATAGCTACATGTCCAGTCATCGGTATAAAATATACTGTTAAAATAGCTACATGTCCAGTCATCGGTATAAAATATACTGTTAAAATAGCTACATGTCCAGTCATCGGTATAAAATATACTGTTAAAATAGCTACATGTCCAGTCATCGGTATAAAATATACTGTTAAAATAGCTACATGTCCAGTCATCGGTATAAAATATACTGTTAAAATAGCTACATGTCCAGTCATCGGTATAAAATATACTGTTAAAATAGCTACATGTCCAGTCATCGGTATAAAATATACTGTTAAAATAGCTACATGTCCAGTCATCGGTATAAAATATACTGTTTAAAATAGCTACATGTCCAGTCATCGGTATAAAATATACTGTTAAAATAGCTACATGTCCAGTCATCGGTATAAATATACTGTTAAAATAGCTACATGTCCAGTCATCGGTATAAAATATACTGTTAAAATAGCTACATGTCCAGTCATCGGTATAAAATATACTGTTAAAATAGCTACATGTCCAGTCATCGGTATAAAATATACTGTTAAAATAGCTACATGTCCAGTCATCGGTATAAAATATACTGTTAAAATAGCTACATGTCCAGTCATCGGTATAAAATATACTGTTAAAATAGCTACATGTCCAGTCATCGGTATAAAATATACTGTTAAAATAGCTACATGTCCAGTCATCCCTATAAAGATTTTTTTTTCAGCTTCTGTTCGTTCACATTGTGTTTTCAATGTGCATGCAGAAGACAAAAAGCAGGCTGCATGTAACAAGTGTCTCCCCCAAAGCCAATAGAGTCTAATTCAAGGGACGTTGGGGTCAAAATCCCTGGACACGAGAAGTTAAAACCAGTCTAAGTCATAGAATGAAGGAAAACTTGATTAAGGTATAGAGACCAATAAGGTACCAATAATTTACAGAATTCCCTGATAGTGGAATGAAGTTATGTGTTTTGGTGATATTACAAGTACACAAAGACAATACATAATAAAATAATAGCGATAACTAACTCATTTTGGTGATATTACAAGTACACAAAGACAATACATAATAAAATAATAGCGATAACTAACTCATTTTGGTGATATTACAAGTACACAAAGACAATACATAATAAAATAATAGCGATAATTAACTCATTTTGGTGATATTACAAGTACACAAAGACAATACATAATAAAATAATAGCGATAACTAACTCATTTTGGTGATATTACAAGTACACAAAGACAATACATAATAAAATAATAGCGATAACTAACTCATTTTGGTGATATTACAAGTACACAAAGACAATACATAATACAATAATACCGATAACTAACTCATTTTGGTGATATTACAAGTACACAAAGACAATACATAATAAAATAATAGCGATAACTAACTCATTTTGGTGATATTACAAGTACACAAAGACAATACATAATAAAATAATAGCGATAACTAACTCATTTTGGTGATATTACAAGTACACAAAGACAATACATAATAAAATAATAGCGATAACTAACTCATTTTGGTGATATTACAAGTACACAAAGACAATACATAATAAAATAATAGCGATAACTAACTCATTTTGGTGATATTACAAGTACACAAAGACAATACATAATAAAATAATAGCGATAACTAACTCATTTTGGTGATATTACAAGTACACAAAGACAATACATAATAAAATAATAGCGATAACTAACTCATTTTGGTGATATTAAGTACACAAAGACAATACATAATAAAATAATAGCGATAACTAACTCATTTTGGTGATATTACAAGTACACAAAGACAATACATAATAAAATAATAGCGATAACTAACTCATTTTGGTGATATTACAAGTACACAAAGACAATACATAATAAAATAATAGCGATAACTAACTCATTTTGGTGATATTACAAGTACACAAAGACAATACATAATAAAATAATAGCGATAACTAACTCATTTTGGTGATATTACAAGTACACAAAGACAATACATAATAAAATAATAGCGATAACTAACTCATTTTGGTGATATTACAAGTACACAAAGACAATACATAATAAAATAATAGCGATAACTAACTCATTTTGGTGATATTACAAGTACACAAAGACAATACATAATAAAATAATAGCGATAACTAACTCATTTTGGTGATATTACAAGTACACAAAGACAATACATAATAAAATAATAGCGATAACTAACTCATTTTGGTGATATTACAAGTACACAAAGACAATACATAATAAAATAATAGCGATAACTAACTCATTTTGGTGATATTACAAGTACACAAAGACAATACATAATAAAATAATAGCGATAACTAACTCATTTTGGTGATATTACAAGTACACAAAGACAATACATAATAAAATAATAGCGATAACTAACTCATTTTGGTGATATTACAAGTACACAAAGACAATACATAATAAAATAATAGCGATAACTAACTCATTTTGGTGATATTACAAGTACACAAAGACAATACATAATAAAATAATACCGATAACTAACTCATTTTGGTGATATTACAAGTACACAAAGACAATACATAATAAAATAATACCGATAACTAACTCATTTTCAAATCCAATGTATAGAAGTTAGTTTCTATGGAGTGAAATGTGTGTGTGTGTGTGTGTGTGTGTGTGTGTGTGTGTGTGTGTGTCATTATTATTCTTAATTATTATTAGTATTACAGTAGTATCATAATTATATTATTTTGTATTACTATTTTCATAATTATTAATATTAAGTTTTTATCAATGTTATGCATTCTCTTCCCTTTGTTGTTGTTGTAGTTGTTGTTGTAGTTGTTGTAGTTGTTGTTGTTGTAGTTGTTGTTGTAGTTGTTGTTGTTGTAGTTGTTGTTGTTGTAGTTGTTGTAGTTGTTGTAGTTATTGTTTTTGTTGTAGTTGTTGTTGTTGTTGTTGTTGTAGTTATTGTTTTTGTTGTAGTTGTTGTTGTAGTTGTTGTAGTTATTGTTGTTGTTGTTGTAGTTGTTGTTGTTGTAGTTGTTTTTGTTGTTGTAGTTGTTGTTGTTGTTGTTGTTGTTGTAGTTGTTGTTGTTGTAGTTGTTGTAGTTGTTGTTGTTGTTGTAGTTGTTGTTGTTGTTGTTGTAGTTGTTGTTGTAGTTATTGTTTTTGTTGTAGTTGTTGTTGTTGTTGTTGTTGTAGTTATTGTTGTTGTTGTTGTAGTTGTAGTTGTTGTAGTTGTTTTTGTTGTTGTAGTTGTTGTTGTTGTTGTTGTTGTTGTAGTTGTTGTTGTTGTAATTTACCTACCTATAGCCAAGTTACAGGTACCAATGGAACTAGCCCGGAAACCTAGCCAGAAGAGACGGATATATTAACCCCTTGAAGCTCTGACGCGTTTTAGCAGTCTATGTTGGCTATCATTAGACGATTTTATGCAGCTTAGGAAGGATCTGTGGGTATTAAAAGGGTAAAGGCTATCTCAATCAACCCTCTGACTTTCAAATACCCTTCCTGATCTGAATAAAATCGTCTAATAATTGCCAGAAAACAGAAAATAAATGAGTCTTGGATCTTCAAAGGGTTAAGGGGAGATCTCCACTTGAGGGATTTTTTTCTTGACCCCTTTCTCCCTCATGTTTAGCCCCATTGCTTTTGATATTATAAAACGTTTGCTCCATTAGTTTAATGATTTTAAGAACTTTCACCCCATATTAAGACCTTTCGTGCAATTCAGGTGTCGATTTTATCCTGGCGAGCGATAGCGAGCCTGTAATATAAGAGGAACCGGCCTTCGGCCGGGAAATTTTTCTGCCGAAAAATGTACAAATTTATCTTGAAAGGGACTCAAGGGGGTGTAATTTTAAGCTTGATGGAGGTCTAGGGAACAAACTAAATACCTCCCCTTAATGCTTAGTGTGCGGAATTTCGGTGTGAGTATCCTAGGTTCGAGTCCTTGGAGTACCACATGTATTCATTACTTTCATTGATTTCACTAGTTAGGGTTATTTGTAAATTAATTGGTGGGTTGGTGAAAACAAATATGAATTATCCAACAATCTACTACGGGTGGTCGGGGGCGGTCGGGGGCGTGCTGGAGCGACCTTGGTGACCCCGGTCTCTGGGTCTTCTCTCCTGGGTGACCTAGATGTGTGTGTGTGTGAATGTGTGTTTTTGTTTTATCTGTGTTTGTTCGTTGTTTTATGTTGTTTTTGTGTGTTCCCTGTTCTTGCTCTGTCTCGAGTCGGCCACCCCCAAGAAAAAAAAAAAAAAATAGAATGAAATAGAAGATAAAAATAAAAATAGGAAAAATGGGGATTGGGTCTGAGCATATAGATAGATAGATAGATAGATAGATAGATAGATAGATAGATAGATAGATAGATATACCAATCAACTTCCACTCTACTTGTCTATACCAATGGAAATATAGCTCGGAAACACAGCCAAAATATACGTGTATTTAAATTCAACTGGCTACAATAAGCCACCTTCAATTAAGTAAGAAATACAGGTAAGATTTGGAGTAGCGGGCGTACCACTACCGACATACAGCATAACACATCTATAAAACATTAAGGGGAGGTATTTAGTTTGTTCCCTAGACCTCCATCAAGCTTAAAATTACACCCCCTTGAGTCCCTTTCAAGATATATTTGTACATTTTTCGGTAGAAAAATGTCTCGGCCGAAGGCCGGTTCCTCTTAAATTACAGGCTCGCTATCGCTCGCCAGGATAAAATTGACACCTGAATGGCACGAAAGGTTGAAAGTTCTTAAAATCGCTAAACTAATGGGGCAAACGTTTTATAATATCAAAAGCAATGGGGCTAAACATGAGGGAGAAAGGGGTCAAGAAAAAAATCCCTTAAGTGGAGATCTCCCCTTAACCTAACCTAACCTAGTACTACGTGACTACTAGGTTAGGTTAGGTTGTTTGGTTAGGTTAAGGGGAGATATCTACTTGAGGGATTTTTTTCCGGACTCCTTTCTCCCTCATGTTTAGCCCCATTGTTTTTCTAATGTTAAGACATTTGCCCCATTATTTTGACGATTTTAAGAACTTTCAACCCATTCCTGTCAATTTTAAGACCTTTCGTGCCATTTAGGTGTCGATTTTATCCTGGCGAGCGATAGCGAGCCTGTAATTTAAGAGGAACCGGCTTTCAGCCGGGACATTTTTCTACCGAAAAATGTACAAATTTATCTTGAAAGGGGCTCAAGGGGGTGTAATCTTAAGCTTGAAGGATATCTAGGGACCAAACTAAAAACCTCCCCTTCTATAGAGGAGTTATGCTGGATGTTGGTTAGTGGTACGCCCACACTACTCTCAATCTTACCGAACCAAAAATAAGTCAGAAATGTTGCAAGAATAAGTCAGAAATGTTGCAAGAATAAGTCAGAAATGTCGCAAGAATGGTCCTATAATGTAGTCTCTTATTGCAAATCTACCTGCAGTCTACAGGTGTCTGTACTAATGAAGTAGAAAGTAGAACACCTGCACGATAGCGCCCATACTAAAGGTTTAACGATTTAAGGGAAGATTTCCACTTGAGGGATTTTTTTTTTGGGGGGACCCCTTTCTCCCTCATGTTTAGCCCCATTGCTTTTGAGATTTTAAGACCTTCGCCCTAGTAGTTTCGATATTTTAAGACATTTTGCCCCATTTCTGTCAATTTTAAGACCTTTCGTGCCGTTAAGGTGTCAATTTTTTTCTGGCGAGCGATAGCGAGCCTGTAATTTAAGAGCAACCGGCCTCCGGCCGGTACATTTTTCTGCCGAAAAATGTACAAATTTATCTTGAAAGGGGGTCTAGGGGGCGTAATTTTAAGCTTGATGAAAAGGTAGGGAACAAACTAAATACCTCCCCTTAACATTAAAAAACCTAAAATAATCTTCCTCCAAGTTGACTATACAACACACACACACACACACACACACACGGAAAGGAATATATTGATCAAACAGATTTTGTTTTGCCAGCGGTGGGTAGAACGAGAGGACATGACTATAAACTGTTGAGGAGGAGAGCTAGTCTATTTTGTGTATTAACCCTTTCACGCACATATGACGCAGAGGTTGCCAGATTAGCAATAAGAAATAGAGTTCTCTCACTCTTATAATTACCTCTCCAAAATTAGTTTTCTGCCCACAGCTAACTCAAAGACAATTGCAGAGGTTGAAGTAACTAAACTAAAGGTTTCTAAATACCCCTGATGCTAACAAAGGCTTTAAAGTATCCCCAATAGGCTCAAAATCGCGTCATATGTCGGATAGGGTTAATTTCACCACAACACCAAACACCTCCAATGAAATTAATGAAAGCCTAGGAAAGATGTTAGGTAGTTTGGTTTACTAGATAGCATGGTTGAGAAGTGGAATGAGCTACCAAACGACCTAGTGTGTGCACAAAGTATTCAAGTTATTCAAGTAAAATTTGATAAGTTAAGGGGAGGTATTTAGTTTGTTCCCTAGACCTCCATCAAGTTTATAATTACACCCCCTCGAGTCCCTTTCAAGATAAATTTTTACATTTTTCGGTAGAAAAATGTCCCGCTATCGCTCGCCAGGATAAAATCGGCACCTGAATTGCACGAAAGGTCTTAATATGGGGTGAAAGTTCTTAAAATCGCTAAACTAATGGGGCAAACGTTTTATAATATCAAAAGGAATGGGGCTAAACATGAGGGAGAAAGGGGTCAAGGAAAAAATCCCGCAAGTGGAGATCTCCCCTTAAAGGCTGACGGGACACTACGAGAGTAATTTCAATCCTGTAAAATACAATTAGGTAAATACACACACACACACACACACACACACACACACACACACACACACACACACCGAAATATTGCCAGATTAACCCCTTCAGTACCGGCTACGTCTTTCTAACTTTATTGTGGCTACTATTAGACGGTTCTATTAGACGGTTCTATTAAGACGGTTCTATTAGACGGTTCTATTAGACGGTTCTATTAAGACGGTTCTATTAGACGGTTCTATTAAGACGGTTCTATTAAGTATAAAATGGGCCTCCAGCAATTAACAGGCTTGGAACTATCTCTTAACCACTTTTACTACCACAGATCCCTCTTTAAACGGCACAAAATCGTCTAAGTATTGCTATAGAATAAAGTTAAACAGACGTCGCCAGTACTGAAGGGGTTCAACATGCCGATCTCAAATTGCCATCACAAATCCCTCAAGTGATAGATAGCACAGGAAAAAAAAAACATGAATTCTTTATATATATCACGTTACGAGCTGGGAAGATCGCCAGGAAGAAATTGACACCTGGATGGGGATAAACGTCTTAAAACAGTTGGCTGAATGGGACCGAATGGATACAAGCCAGAGAAAGAGAGAACAGGAGAGAAAGAGAAAAAAAGCATGTGACCCCCCTTAACGAAATCGTAGTGTGTTAGCCTGAATACCTCAAAACAAAGTATTAGAAGGAGTTAGTCGAGATAGCCTTGAGACCCCTCCTAGGCTGAATAAAATCGTCTATGTCAAACTAAATTGTCTATGTCAAACTAAATCGTTCTTCTTCTCACTCGGGGCTTGTGATCTCTCTCTCTCTCTCTCTCTCTCTCTCTCTCTCTCTCTCTCTCTCTCTCTCTCTCTCTCTCTCTCTATCTTTTCCCTTACCTTTTCCTCGTACTCCACCTCCTCCTCCTCAGACGTATCACACAACTCACCTGGAGAAGAACAAAGAACAATTGATTAGTTCCACATACAAATAAAATAAGTCGAGTACAGTATTTACAGATGGGATAATTTTCTAATAACATTAATAAAAGAGTGTACAGTCGCGCTAATAAGTGATGTTTCGGCACCCAGTATGTTTTGATCAATAATTGGTATCAGCTGGGGATATACAAACCTGTTCCTACATTTACCCACCCTATTCAACATCTGACTGACATTAATACAGCACAGAGCAAGCCAAACGTAATGACAGCTGAGACATTACTTATTAGCACGACTGTACATTCTATGACATACATCGTGGTATTAAGGGGAGGTTTTTAGTTGATTCCCTAGACTTCCATCAAGTTTAAAATTACTGCCCCTTGACCCCCTTTCAAGATAAATTTGTACATTTTTCGGTAGAAAAATTTCCCGGCCGAAGGCCGGTTCCCCGTAAATTACAGGCTCGCTATCGCTCGCGAGGAAAAAATTGACACCTAAATGGCATGAATGGTCTTAAAATTTACAGAAATGGGGCGAGGGTTCTTAAAATCGCCAAACTAATGGGGCAAGCGTCTTTAAATCTCACAAGCAATGGGGCTAAACATGAGGGAGAAAGAGGTTCAGGAAAAAAAATCCTCCCGGTGGAACTCTCCCCTGAACCCCTTCATTCACCACCGTTACGAAATGGGTCATCATCCTCCTATTCTGGTGACCATTATAGGATTGTCATGAGTTTGCAACCGACCTCTACACGACTCCAATGGGTTAATAGGATCTCAATCAACCCTCTTAGTAACATAGGTCCTTCGTAAACTGCATGCAATCATCACATTGTAGTCAGAATCAAAGGCGTCATGGAACTGAAGGGGTTAAGGGGAGATTTCCACTGGAGAGATTTTTTTTCTGGACCCCTTTTTCCCTCGTGTTTAACCCCATTGCTTTTGAGATTTTAAGACGTTCACCCTAGTAGTTTGGATATTTTAAGACATTTTGCCCCATTTCTGTCAATTTTAAGACCTTTCGTGCCATTAAGGTGTCGATTTTTCGTGGCGAGCGATAGCGAGCCTGTAATTTAAGAGCAACCGGCCTCCGGCCTGGACATTTTTCTACCGAAAAATTTACAAATTTATCTTGAAAGGGGGTCTAGGGGGTGTCATTTTAAGCTTGATGAAAACGTAGGGAACAATCTAAATACCTCCCCTTAAGGTTTCGAATTCATACCGATCTGAATAAAATCTTCTCTTTAATTCTTTAACTCTTTGAAGCTCTGACGCGTTTTAGCAATTTATTTTGGCTTTCATTAGACGATTTTATGCAGCTTAGGAAGGATCTGTGGGTATTAAAATGCTAAATACTATCTCAGTCAACCCTTTGACTTCCATATACCGTTACTAATCTGAATAAAATCGTCTAATAGTAGCCAGAAACAGAACAGAAACGCGTAGTGGAGCTTGAAAGGGTTAACTAATATATATAAAATTTCGGAGGTTCGTTTATGGTGTTCGAGGGTTCAAATGAGGCCAGGATTTGTGGTTTAAGGGGAGGTATTTAGTTTGTTCCCTAGACCTCCATCAAGCTTAAAATTACACCCCCTTGAGTCCCTTTCAAGATAAATTTGTACATTTTTCTGTAGAAAAATGTCCCGGCCGAAGGCCGGTTCCTCTTAAATTACAGGCTCGCTATCGCTCGCCAGGATAAAATCGACACCTGAATTGCACAAGAGGTCTTACTATGGGGTGAAAGTTCTTAAAATCGCTAAACTAATGGGGCAAACGTTTTTTAATATCAAAAGCAATGGGGCTAAACATGAGGGAGAAAGGGGTCAAGAAAAAAGTCCCTCAAGTGGAGATCTCCCCTTAATAGTCCAGTCAATCTGTAGTTTGATATGGAAAAATTGCAACAGAATTTATGTTTGGTGTAATGTAATCTACACGTCCTCCTAATCAACATAACAAAAGTGGAAGACAAAGGAAATGGTGGAAAGTTACCTAATTTGCATAAATCCAATATGGCTGCCAGGCCATTTCCGAAAACCTTAAATTTGCCCTCTTTACTTGTAATTATTGCAATGGGGTGATTTTAGTGTCTACACATATATTTTCAGGGTCCATAAACATGACTGTAAATATATCTACATGCTTCAAATGATATTTTTTGTCAAATCGAAAATAAATAATATATTTTTGTTGGTTCATGTGTAAGTAATCATTGTGTGTTGGATCTCGGTATTTCCCTTTTTAATTGTGCTGCTTTATCATTTTTTAATCATCTACATATTTTAAACAGTCTCCTTTTCTGTTTCAGATGCATGATGGAGTCCTGTGTAATTTGCAATGAAACCCTAGACAATGGGGAGGCAACTGTTGTGCTTCGTCAGAAAGGATGTGATGGTATTAGTGAAGCCAGCAAACTTCGTGGATTGATGCTCACCACTATTGTAGGACAATCTGTGCACAAAAAATGTCGCTTTGAATACTGCAACAGAAATTCCATTAGCCGAGACCTAAGGAAGAAACAGGAGACTTCATCGACTACCTGCCGTCAGCTCCGATCAAGTGATGGCAAGTTCTTATTTAATGAGCACTGTTTGTTTTGTGGCCATCCTGCTAAATACGCTGGAAGGAAAAGAGGATTTGATGTATTCCCAGTCAGGACAGGAGACTTCCAATTGACTATTCAGGATGTGTGTAAAAAACGTGGGGACTCCTGGGCTCATACTGTACAAAGTCGGATTGAATTTGCCCAAGACTTACATGCAGCAGATGCGATATACCACCAACTATGCAGTACCAATTTCCGAACAGGAAAGAAGATACCAGCTATATACAATCAATCAGGTGAAAGTAGTCAGTACACATCAGGCAGGCCAATTGATTTATTGGAAGCAGAAGCATTTTTGAAAGTGGTTGAGTACTTACAGAAAAATGAGGATATGCAGATATCTGTAAATAATCTTGTTGAGAAGATGAAAGAGTACTGTGACATTGAAGCATATACTGCAAAGTACATGAAAGTCAAACTAGAAGAACATTTTGGTAACAACATTGTGATCACAAGCAGTGGCACGAAAGGCAACATTGTCACACTCAGAGCTACAGCTTCACATATTCTAAAGGAGTTCTACAATTTGCCAAAATTGCAAGACAGTGAGAAAGAGAAGCTTAGGTTGGTTCAGGCAGCTGCAGAACTCATCAAAAGTGACATAAAGTCCATGGAGTCTATGGGCGATACTTTTCCTAGCTCTGATGGTATTGCCTCCCTGGAAAAGAATTCCGATTTCGTTCCAGAGACTTTGCACCTTCTTCTTCAAACAATCTTCAGCGAGAAACAAGCTGAGCGCAAAATAGCAGCTATAGGTCAAGCAATTGTTCAAGCTGCTAGACCTAGAATACTAGTAGCACCTCTGCAGATAGGTCTGTCAGTGCAAATGCACCACCACTTCGGATCAAAGTTTCTCATTGACTGCCTCAATAGTCTTGGATTCTGTTCATCGTACCCTGAAGTAAAACGGTTTGAGCGCTCTGCTGCAAAGTTCCAAGGTATTGATGTACCTAACATTACATCACAACATTTCATCCAGTTTGTTGCTGACAATGTAGACCACAACATTGTTACACTTGATGGTCGCAACACTTTTCATGGAATGGGTATTATTGCTGCAGTAACACCTATGACCAAACCACGAAAACAGATCCCCAGGATATCAGTAACAGCAGAGGATGTAGCAGCTGTCGGGAGAATCAAAATACACTTCTATAAATCAACAAACAATGAGACTCAACCCTTGATATATGACAAACTGCATTTGCCTATCTATGAAGACCCTACAGCAATGCTAGACCTGCTTTGGAAAATTTCTTGGCCACTTCGTTCCCCAAGACCTGGGTGGTCAGGAATGATGCAAGCAGTGTCGCATGGTATCCACCCAGGGAAGTCATCCATTATTTTCCTCCCAATGATTGATATGGATCCAACTAACCTCAGTTGCATATACTCAACTCTCTGTTTTGTGTCTTCTGAAGCCAAGCGCCAGAATATGCATCCAATCCTCACTTTTGATCAACCTCTCTGGTGGAAGGCTCAGATGATCCTTGCTGGTGAAAGCACAAACAGTGACCTGCACTCTATCATACTCCGTCTTGGAGCCTTCCACACTGAAATGAGTTTTCTGGGGTGCATCGGCAAAATCATGTCTGGGACTGGCCTAGGTGAGCTGCTTGAATTGGTATATGCACCAAATGCTGCTGCCCATATGCTTAGTGGCAAAGCAGTAGCAAGAGCATTCAGGGGACACTGTCTTGTAGATGCAGCATTAAATGCAATGATTATATCTCAGACATTTAGTTTTCCTCTTCCAGAAATGAATTGTGCTGTTCCAGAGACTACAAAGGTTGACAGCACTGCAGATGTGCAAATGGAAGAAGTTGATGATACTGATAAATCTCTGCCTGTGACAGTTGAAGAAGAGGATTTGCGTCATGCAATTCACATGTATGATGACTTGATGAAAGGTGAATTGTCTGTAGATGTGGTATGTATGGATGGTGTCCTCGAAAGAGTTAAACAAAGAGTGAATGAAGAAAAAGCTACATTGGCGTCCAATTCCACTGCTCGGTTGTGGATACAGTATATGACGATGGTTGACCTTCTTCGACAGTTCATCAAAGCTGAGCGTACAGGAAACTGGAGTCTCTACCTGCATACATTACCTGCAATGTTGCCATACTTCGCTGCTGCTGGCCATAACCATTACGCCAAATCTGTATACATCCACTTGCAACAGATGCATCAGCTCAAGACACAACATCCAGATGTTTATGATAAATTCAATGCAGGGTATCATGTTGTACGACGAAGCGACAGATTTTGGGGAGGACTTTCATCTGATTTAGCTATAGAGCAAGTACTAATGAGAAGTATGAAGACTACTGGTGGATTAACGCGTGGTCGTGGAATGTCTGAAGCACAACGTACACAGTGGCTGCTGTCCATGCCTGCATGTGCCGATGTCAATATGGCCATGCAAGAGTTCATGGCAACAAGTTATACTACAAGTGAACAACACAAAGAAGCCACAGATGCAAGACAAAAGAAAGATGAACTTGACATGTTATCAATACTGGGTCTCCTGCAAGAAAGAAATCCCTTTGCACAAGACCCAATACTACGGAACATTGTCACAGGTGTCACAGCAGACCAAACTGTCAATGCCCACAAAGCTTCAGAAGTGGGCAGAGAGGTACTCAAAAGTATGGAGGGAAAGAATGTCATGGAGTATGCTTTCAGGAAAAAAAAATCAAGTGATAACCCTTGACCACAGAGTCTCGCCAAAGGTAGATGGTGAAATGATTCATGTTGATTCCCAGCTGCTCTTTCAACGTCTCATAATGGCTGCACCTGATGTTGTGGATGATATTGAAAGCATATTCCAATATGAACTGTCTTCTCCTCCATCATCTTTGTTTGAGACCAATGGACTTCTTCGCCAAGCCAATAAACCTTCACTCGCTAATTCAATTTGGAAATTGGCACAATGCACAGATATGTCAGCTCAAGTTGATGAAGATGCTATGAGCTATGTGATTGATGGAGGCTCTCTTCTACAGCGCTTGCCATGGTCACGCGATGTCACATTTAGTTCCATCTGCCAGCGCTATGTAGACTACGTTCACGAGAAGTATAGAAATCCCACAGTTGTATTTGATGGCTATGAAGCAGGTCATTCTACAAAAGATATTACACATAAGAGAAGGTCCAAAGGAATTGTCGGTATGCAAGTAAATTTTGCTGAAGGAATGTGTGTAAAAACAAAGAAAGAAGTTTTCCTGGCCAACACAACAAACAAGCAGAAGTTCATTCATATGCTGAGTGCCAAGTTACAAAAGAAAGGCATCAAAACAATTCATGCAGCTGGTGACGCAGATGTGCTAATTGCAACGACAGCAGTAAATGAGGCATCCAAGTGTCCTACTACACTCATTGGAGAGGATACCGATCTCCTGGTGTTGTTATGCATGCAGCCAAGCCAGACGGTATTTCCACTGCTCTTCAGGTCAGAGGGACGGCAAATATCAAAGAAGATGAAGAGAATATGGGACATCAATTTGGTAAAGAGGAAACTGGGCCAAGATACATGCACATTATTGCCAGTAATACATGCTATTACTGGCTGTGATACAAACCTCCCGTATGTTTGGTATTGGGAAAGACTCTGCTCTTCGGAAACTAAGAAGTGACAGTGATATGCAAGAATATGCAAAGGTTTTTCTTAGACAATCTTCAATGGCAGAAATTACAGCTGCTGGTGAGAAGTTAGTGAGTCGTCTGTATAGTGGTGACAAAAACGAGGGATTGGACTCTCTACGTTACAGATTGTTTTGTGAGAAGGCAATGAGAGGCAGCTATTCTGTTCAAGTACAAACCCTTCCTCCAACAGCATCAGCTTTATGTTACCATAGTGCCCGTACATATTTTCAGTGCCAAGAGTGGATGGGTAACACTTTAAAGCCAGAGGAGTGGGGATGGATATGTAATCAAGGCCAATTAGAACCCAAAACTACAGACTTGGCAGCTGCCCCAGAATCACTGCTGCAGATTGTGCGCTGCAAGTGTAAAGTTAATTGCGACACTCGACGCTGCTCATGCAGAAAACATGGCCTGGAATGTTCAGCTGCATGTGGAGAATGCAGAGGGGTTGGGTGCACAAATGCAATGGCATCTGAAGATAGCTTTGTAGACAGTGAATGAATGAAATGTATACATGGAGATGTTCAAGATGATTAACCCTTTCACGTTCTGATGACGGTTCTGGCCATCATAGGTTCCCGAGGCTTAATTTTTTTTTTAGCAAATGTTTATTTAAAGGAAAGTGTGTTTTTTATTTCATTTTCTTTTATTCTCTGGGTTATTATAGATGAAAATTCAAACTATGATACATCATTCAAAAGCTAATTTATTCAGCTACACAATGGTATGTGGTAATCCGAATGACTTTATTGTTATTATTTTTGTTTTTTTGGCAAACATTTATTTGAAGGAAAGCGTGTTTTATTTAATTTTTCTTTACACTGGGCTACTATTGATCAAAATTCAAACTATGATACATTATTCAAAAGCTAATTTACTCAGCTACTTGATGATATCATCAAAATTATTCTATCTTTGTTAGGTATTTTTTGACAATTGTTTCTAGAAGGAAAGTGTTAAATTTTTGCCTTTCGGCTATACTCAAATCGTCTTTTTTGCCTTTTATTTTGAGTTTAGATTTTTATTGAGCACAGTACCTTAAAGAACAACCCTTTACCTACCAAACAATCCCAATCCCAACCCTCTACAATGAATAATAATGGTGATACACTCATTTGAAGTACAACATTTTGTGTTACCGCTACAATATGTTTATGATTAACATGTTTATTTTTAACCATGTTCCACCAATCCCATTTTTCTCTACTTTTGATATGTGATGTAATAAAGCATTAGGAACATCATACAACAGGTTTCATTTCTGTTCTAATTATTTCCATCATAGGCCATAATTTGTGCTAGATTGACTGGACTATAACCCCTTCAGCATATGACGCCTCTTCTACCTTCTATTCTGACTAACATTAGATGGTTGAACTGCTTTTTGTTATTTCTGTCCTTTTCTCTCTTCCTCTGGCTTGTATCCATTCGGCCCCATTCAGCCAACTATTTTAAGACGTTTATCCCCATCTAGGTGTCGATTTCTTCCTGGCGAGCGATAGCGAGCTAGCATTATATGAAGAAATCCGGCTTCGCCGGAGACATTTTTCTATCGAAAAATGTAAAAATTTAGCCTGCTGTCAAACAAAAATAAAAAATATGCTGGCTCGCTACCGCTGAATGGAATCGTTTGGCTGAATGGGGCCGAATGGATACAAGCCAGAGAAAGAGAGAAAAGGACATACATAACAACAAGCAGGTCACCCCCCTTAAGCGGGTAGTGCTGGTTTTGGGGTCTATTAAGTGTGTATTAAATTATTTTCGAGGTTCTTCGCTAGACCCCCATCAAGCTTTAAAAAACGCCCCCTAGAACCCCTTTCAAGATAAATTTGTACATTTTTCGGTAGAAAAATGTGCCGATTCCTTCTAAAATTGCAGACTCGCTATCGTTCGTCAGGAATAAATGGGATGGATGTAGAGTTCGGGCGTACGGTCGTCTTTGTTTACATAGGGCGATCGCCGCGGTCGCACTTACGTTCCCGTCTATTTCGACGCTATATTTGCCCCCTGTCATTACTACATGAATACTAGGTTAGGTTAGGTTAGGTTAGGTTAGGTTAGGTTAAAATAGACGGGAACATGATGGGAAAGGTCCGACGCCACTACGCGTAATGTAAACAAAGATGGCGGTACGCCCGCTCACTACATCCTACCCGAAAAAATCGACACCAAAATAGTACGAAAGGTCTTAATATTTACAACGAAATGAGGCGAAAGGTCTCAACATCATCAAACTAACGGAACGAACGTCTTTGAACGTCAAAACTAATATGCTAAACATGAGGGAGAAGGGGGTCCAAAAAAGCGAGTACTACCCCCTTAAACAAAGCATTATGGGGTATGAATCGACTCACACCAACCCCGGAACCGGACATATTCCGAAGTAAATGTGTTCGATCAGTTAAATCAGATAAAATGACACGGAACAACTTCACATTATGAGCGATCATTTCACACCGCCACACCAGATTGTATCAGACATAATCTAGTGTGGCATCATCACATCCCACTACACCATACCACACCAGACCAAACCACACACCACCACCACCACTACACCATACCACACCAGACCAAACCACACACCACCACCACCACAACTACACTATACCAAATCACACAATACCACCACCACCACCACCACACCCTACACTACCATGTTTTAAAACACCACACCACACTCCACCTCACACACCTCAGCACCCCATAGCATACTACCAAATCATCACACCAACTATTCCAACACCATACCTACTATCACCACACTACCACATCCATACCTACTACCACACTACCATACCACCTACCACAACATCCATACCACACTTCACCATACCAAATATTCTAATATACACACCTAATACCTCAGCCACACCACAACACACCACACCTACTACCATACCCCCTACCACCACAAGCACAGCCATACCACACTTCACCACACCAAATATTCCAACGTCACACCTACTACCACAACCACACCACACCACACCTACTACCACACTACCATACCACCTACCACCACAAGCACAGCCATACCACACTTCACCACACCAAATATTCCAACGTCACACCTACTACCACAACCACACCACACCACACCTACTACCACACTACCATACCACCTACCACCACAGCACACAGCCCCACCACACCAAATATTCCAACGTCACACCTACTACCACAACCACACCACACCTACTACCACACTACCATACCACCTACCACCACAAGCACAGCCATACCACACTTCACCACACCAAATATTCCAACGTAACACCTACTACCACAACCACACCACACCTACTACCACACTACCATACCACCTACCACCACAAGCACAGCCATACCACACTTCACCACACCAAATATTCCAACGTCACACCTACTACCACAACCACAACCACACCACACCTAAAGGTAGCACCAAAACAAATTACAATAATCTTGATCCCTGACCTCTCTGTAACTCAAAAGGGTCTAGAGCAAACTTGGTGTAAATATCCACACCTATTTCCTGGTGGGCTCTTCCAAAATGATAGGTACGTCAGACCGATTGCTTCCATTCATTTCGAGTTATAAGAATTTAAAGGATCAAGATTGTTGTCAATTTCGCTGGTGCTACCTATAGTACCACACTACTACGCCACCTACCAACACAACCATACCCACACCACACCTACTACCACACTACCATACCACCTACCTACCACAAACACATCAACACAACCATACCAAAAGAACACCTACTACCAAGCTACCTTGCCACCTACCACAACCACAACCACACCAGTACCACACTACCATACCATACCACCTACCACAACCATACCCTCACCACACCTACTACCAAGCTACCATACCCCCTATCACACACACACACACACTACCATACCAACACCACAACCACACCACCACAGCCATACCCACACCACACACCTACTACCACACTATCATAAGAACACCACACCACACTACACTACACCTACTACCACTCTACCATACCACCAAAACACACCACCAGCCATACCACACTACCAACACCCCCACTACCATACCACCTACCAAAACAGCCATACCCACACCACACCTACTACCAAGCTACCATACCACCAACCACACCACAACAACCATACCAACACAACCATACCAACACCACAACCACACACCATACCTCCTGGACATTTAACTGGTCTGTTCTAATAATAGCCCTAGACGCCTCCCACCTCACACCATAGCTTCGAAGAGGCCAAGTAGGGGGCACAGGCAGGTAGAGGCGAGGTAGAGTCGAGGTAGAATGAAGTAGCATGAATTAGAATGAAGTAGAATGGAAGTAGATGAGGTAGAATGAAGTAGAATGAAGTTTAATTGAGGTAGAGTGAGGTAGAATTTAAGTAGATGAGGTAGCATTAGGTAGAATGAAGTAGAGTGGAGGTAGGTGGGGTAGAAGGAAATAGCATGAGGGTGAGTGATAATATAGTCAAGGAGAATGAAGGAGAAATAAAATACGATATCATTTTAATGGATAGAATGAATGAAGTTGAATGATAGTGAGTGACAATAGTCAAGGAGAATGAAGGAAAATATGAAAGGGGATTAATTTAAAGGGTAGAATGAAATAGCATGAGGTTGAATTATATGAGTCGAGGAGAATGAAGGAGAAAAAAAAACAGGTGATATTATTTTAAGGGGTAGAATGACCGATAGATAGAGGAGGAAGAATGAGGTTGAATGATTGTAATGGATAATATAGTCGAGGAGAACGAACGATAACAAAATAGGAGATTATTTTGAAGAGTAGAATGACAGGAGGTAGAGTGGGGATAAAATGAGGTAGAATGAGACAAATTGAAACCAAGGAAAAGGAATGAGAGGATGAGACATGAGGGGAATAGAATGATATACTGAGGCTAAGAGAAGATATCATGATATTAAAAGTTAAAATGAAATAGAATGAGGTCAAGAGGAAGATAGAATGAAGAAAATAAATAGGTAGAATGAAGACAGATAAAATAAGGTTTGAGACAAAAGTAAAACAAAATAAAGTAGAATGCGACAGGGAAAAAGCAGGATGAGTCAGCCAGGCAAAAGGGAGTTATACTGAGGTAGAATGAGCCAGAGTGATGCAAGTAGGTAGAGTGACGTAGTGAGTAGTGAGTAAAACTATTCTAAGAATAGAATGAGTGAGGTAAGGAGAAAAGAATGAGCTAGAAAAGTTAGAGTGAGCTAAACATAGGAGACTGGTTAGGGATGCAGATGAGACTATTAGAGGTAGAACGAGAATGTGAGTTAGAATGAAACTATGAGGTATGAGGCTGTGCTAGAATGAGGCTATGAGGTAGAATGAGACTATGAGGTAGAATGAGGCTATGAGGTAGAATGAAACTATGAGGTAGAATGAGGCTATGTGTTAGAATGAGGCTATGAGGTAGAATGAGGCTATGAGGTAGAATGAGGCTATGAGGTAGAATGAGGTTACGAGTTAGAATGAGGCTATGAGGTAGAATGAGGCTATGAGGTAGAATGAGACTGAGGTAGAATGAGGCTATGAGTTAGAATGAGGTTATGAGGTAGAATGAGGCTATGCGGTAGAATAAGGCTATGATGTAGAATGAGGCTATGAGGTAGAATGAAGCTATGGGGTATAATGAGGCTATGAGGTAGATTTAAGCTATGAGGTAGAATGAGGCTATGAGGTAGAATGAAGCTATGAGGTAGAATGAGGCTATGAGATAGAATGAAGCTATGAAGTAGAATGAGGCTATGAGGTAGAATGAAGCTATGAGGTAGAATGAGGCTGAGATAGAATGAAGCTATGAAGTAGAATGAGGCTATGAGGTAGAATGAGGCTATGAGGTAGAATGAGGCTGAGGTAGAATGAAGCTATGAGGTAGAATGAGGCTATGAGGTAGAATGAGGCTATGAGGTAGAATGAGACTGAGGTAGAATGAGGCTATGAGGTAGAATGAGGCTATGAGGTAGAATGAGACTGAGGTAGAATGAGGCTATGAGGTAGAATGAAGCTATGAGGTAGAATGAAGCTATGAGGTATAATGAGGCTATGAGGTAGAATGAGGTTATGAGGTAGAATGAGGCTATGAGGTAGAATGAGACTATGAGGTAGAATAAAGCTATGAGGTAGAATGAGGCTATGAGATAGAATGAAGCTATGAAGTAGAATGAGGCTATGAGGTAGAATGAGGTTGAGGTAGAATGAGGCTATGAGGTAGAATGAAGCTATGAGGTAGAATGAAGCTATGAGGTAGAATGAGGCTATGAGGTAGAATGAGGCTATGAGGTAGAATGAGACTATGAGGTAGAATGAGACAATGCAGTAGAATGAGGCTATGAGGTAGAGTGAGACTCAAAGTATGCGGTTGTGTTAGAATGAGGCTATGAGGTAGAATATGGCTATTAGGTAGAATGAGACAATGAGGTAGAATGAATCTATGAAATAAAAAAATGCAGTTCATAGCTATATTGTCACCGTTGCCCCATTCATATGTAAACAAATGTAGAGGTTTCGCACCTCTGAATAAATGTAGACATTATTAATTACTCTTATACTTCGATCAAATATTGCTTGAGAGAATCGTCATAGAAGGAGCTACTAAACACATGAGTGAATGATCAAGTACTTAATTGACCACTTGCGAGTTTCAGGCTATAAGGAAGTTGGAGCTGTAGACAACGATAGTAAACAGAAATGCAATAATAATGTAGGTTTCTGATGGCTAAAGAGTATGTTGAATTGGGTTGTATGTATTTATATATGAACTACGACCGTATTTTAGCTGGTAATTATGCTAAATATCGATGTCTACAACTCCAACTTCCTTATAGAATTTACCTATACTTTAATTTACCTGTAAATTAATTTACCTGTACTTTAATTTACCTGTATTTTAATTTACCTGTACTTTAATTTACCTGTAATTTAATTTACATGTACTTTAATTTACCTGTACTTTAATTTACCTGTAATTTAATTTACCTGTAATTTAATTTACCTGTACTTTAATTTACCTGTTGTTGTTGTTGTTGTTCCCCAAGCTGCCTGGCCGAACAGCCCCAAGGCCCCGAGTAAGGCCAAGGCCATAAACGAGCGCCCCCACAGAACCCTCCCTGCCGACCACAATAAAGCCTGGGTGACCGAAGCCACTCCATGGCGGGGAGCTGAGAGGGTGCTTAATTTACCTGTAATTTAATTTACCTGTACTTTAATTTACCTGTAATTTAATTTACCTGTAATTTAATTTACCTGTACTTTAATTTACCTGTAATTTAATTTACCTGTAATTTAATTTACCTGTAATTTAATTTACCTGTAATTTAATTTACCTGTAATTTAATTTACCTGTACTTTAATTGCCAGACAAGCAGTGATATAATATAGTCTCTAAATCGGAATCTCCAAAATGTCTTTCAGATGGAAGTTAGGTGTATCTGGAATATGGCTAATTACCCAATAGGAGAGAGAGAGAGAGAGAGAGAGAGAGAGAGTGGAGAGAGAGAGAGAGATAGAGAGAGAGAGAGAGAGAGAGAGAGGAGAGAGAGAGAGAGAGAGAGAGCGAGAGAGAGAGAGAGAGAGAGTGTGAGATGAGAGAGAGCGAGACAAGAGAGAAAGAGAGGGGGTGTGTGAGAGAGAGAGAGAGAGAGAGAGGGGGGGGGGGGGGAGAGG
>CM064528.1:47939906-47967406 GCA_032716605.1 Paralithodes platypus
GCTAGAAACTATGGCACCCGAGTGTACATTCGCGCTAATAAGTGATGTCTCGGCACCCAGTATGTTTTGATCAATAATTGGTATCAGCAATATCAAAGCTTCATTTCGTCATATCGAGTGAAGTATGCACACATGTTCCTACACTTACCCACCCTATTCAACATCTGACAGACATTAATACAGCACAGAGCGAGCCCAACGTATTGACAGCTGGGACATGACTTATTAGCGCGACTGTACATACATAACAGTAGATGTGTCGGATGGTTGAAGGCCACAGTTGCTCGCGTGTTTGGGGCTAGCAACACGTATTATGAAAAACGTGTATCTATAACATAATTCACTTCTCACTTCACCCACTCACCCCACCATTTACCGCAGGATAACAGATTTTTCGCAATACGTAGACGGATTTTATTTTTTTATTTTTTGTTTACCATTTGGGAAGAGTCAACCAGTACATAGGTGTAACAAATTAGTCGGTTTGCTTCAGCCCTCCCTGAGTTACAGGAGGTTAAGGTAAGTTAGGTAACATAGGACCTCAGAAGCTATCAACCCTTCTGGAATATTAACCCTTTGAGTACCAGTGACGTGTGTTATACCTTGTGACGTGTGTTATACCTTGTGACGTGTGTTATACCTTGTGACGTGTGTTATACCTTGTGATGTGTGTTATATCTTGTGACGTGTGTTATACCTTGTGACGTGTTATACCTTGTGATGTGTGTTATACCTTGTGACGTGTGTTATACCTTGTGACGTGTGTTATACCTTGTGACGTGTGTTATACCTTGTGATGTGTGTTATACCTTGTGACGTGTGTTATACCTTGTGACGTGTGTTATACCTTGTGACGTGTGTTATACCTTGTGACGTGTGTTATACCTTGTGACGTGTGTTATACCTTGTGACGTGTGTTATACCTTGTGACGTGTGTTATACCAGTGACGTGTGTTATACCTTGTGACGTGTGTTATCCCTTGTGACGTGTGTTATACCTTGTGACGTGTGTTATACCTTGTGACGTGTGTTATATCTTGTTCTAGCTATATTTAGACGATATTATGCAGCTTGGAAAGGATATGTGGTAGTTAGAAGGGTTGGTTGTAATAGTTTGAAGTCTTATTATTGCTAGAGATCCTTCCTAAGCTGATTATAATCGTCTAATAGTTGCCAGAATATGATAACAAAATTACGTCCCTGGTGCTGAATGGGTTAACCCCTTCTGTACCCGTGGCGTCCTTTAACCCTTTCAGACTCATATGACGCAGAGGTTGCCAGATTAGCAATAAGAAATAGATTTCTCTCACTCTTATAATTACCTCCAAAATTAGTTTTCTGCCCACAGCTAACTCAAAGACAACTGCAGAGGTTGAAGTAACTAAACTAAAGGTTTCTAAATACCCCTGATGGTAACAAAGGCTTTAAAGTATCCCCAATAGGCTCAACACAGCTAACTCAAAGACAACTGCAGAGGTTGAAGTAACTAAACTAAAGGTTTCTAAATACCCCTGATGGTAACAAAGGCTTTAAAGTATCCCTAATGGGCTCAACACAGCTAACTCAAAGACAACTGCAGAGGTTGAAGTAACTAAACTAAAGGTTTCTAAATACCCCTGATGGTAACAAAGGCTTTAAAGTATCCCCAATAGGCTCAACACAGCTAACTCAAAGACAACTGCAGAGGTTGAAGTAACTAAACTAAAGGTTTCTAAATACCCCTGATGGTAACAAAGGCTATCCCTAATAGGCTAAAAATCGCGTCATATGTCGGAGAGGGTTAAGCTTTATTCTGGCTACTATGACACGATATTCTTCAGCTTAAAAAGGCCCGCCAGCAGTTAACAGGCTTCGAACTATCTCACTTAATCGCTTTCACAACCACAGATCTCTCTCAAACGTCACAAAATCGTCTCAATATAGCTAGAATACAAAACAAAAAAATACGTCTCCGGTACAGAAGGGGTTAAGCCAGCACACTGTCAAAGATGACGTCACACGAGTACATTTTCCGGCATTTTTCGATGAGCAATTTTTTTTTCGTACTGTGTTGAGGCTCTTTCACATTGGAATCGGAAACTAGATCGAAGGTGGATTATGATAGGTACTTTACTTTTTATGAAACTTTATTAAGGGGAGATCTCCACTTAAGGGATTTTTTTCTTGACCCCTTTGTCCCTCATGTTTAGCCCCATTGTTTTTGATATTATAAAACGTTTGCCCCATTAGTTTAGCGATTTTAAGAACTTTCACCCCATATTAAGACATTTCGTGCCATTCAGGTGTCAATTTTATCCTGGCGAGCGATAGCGAGCCTGTAATTTAAGAGGAACCGGCCTTCGGCCGGGACATCTTTCTACCGAAAAATGTACAAATTTATCTTGAAAGGGACTCAAGGGGGTGTAATTTTAAGCTTGATGGAGGTCTAGGGAACCAACTAAATACCTCCCCTTAAAATACATTGCTCCAAAATGGTAAAAGCAATCAAAACCCTCGATAATAATTAATCAAAATATCCTAATAACCCCCAAGATGTCGGACAAGATAGTGTTAAGTTCTAATATATATGTATCGCAATCACTCTCACTCTCACTCTTTCTCTCTCTCTCAGGCAATACAATCCATGCTCTCATCCTTTCTCTCTCTCTCTCTCTCTCTCTCTCTCTCAGGCAATACAATCTATGCTCTCATCCTTTCTCACTCTCATTCTCTCTCTCTCTCTCTCTCTCTCAGGCAATATAATCCATGCTCTCATCCTTTCTCACTCTCATTCTCTCTCTCTCTCTCTCTCTCTCTCTCTCTCTCAGGCAATATAATCTATGCTCATCCTTTCTCACTCTCATTCTCTCTCTCTCTCTCTCTCTCTCTCAGGCAATATAATCCATGCTCTCATCCTTTCTCACTCTCATTCTCTCTCTCTCTCTCTCTCTCTCTCTCTCTCTCTCAGGCAATATAATCCATGCTCTCATCCTTTCTCACTCTCATTCTCTCTCTCTCTCCCTCTCAGGCAATATAATCCATGCTCTCATCCTTTCTCACTTCTCTCTCTCTCTCTCTCTCTCTCAGGCAATACAATCTATGCTCTCATCCTTTCTCACTCTCATTCTCTCTCTCTCTCTCTCTCTCTCTCTCTCTCTCTCTCTCAGGCAAGAATCCATGCTCTCATCCTTTCTCACTCTCATTCTTCTCTATCTCTCTTCTCCCTCTCTCTCTCTCTCTCTCATCAGGCAAATTTTATTTATTCATATCATATAATCCTTTAACTCTCTATATTCTCGTCTCATTCTCTCTATCTCTCTACTCTCTCTCTCTCTCTCTCTCTCTCTCAGGCAATTAATAATCCATGCTCTACCCTTTACTCACTCTCATTCTCTTATATCTCTCTCTCTCTCTCTCTCTCTCAGGCAACTTAAAAATCTATGCTCTCATCCTTTCTCACTCTCATTCTCTCTCTCTCTCTCTCTCTCTCTCAGGCAATATAATCCATGCTCTCATCCTTTCTCACTCTCATTCTCTCTCTCTCTCTCAGGCAATATAATCCATGCTCTCATCCTTTCTCACTCTCATTCTCTCTCTCTCTCTCTCTCTCAGGCATAATTATAATCATGCTGAATCCTTTATCACTTCTCTCTATCTCACTCATTCTCTCTCTCTCTCTCTCTCTCTCTCTCAGGCAATATAATCCATGCTCTCATCCTTTCTCACTCTCATTCTCTCTCTCTCTCTCTCTCTCTCTCTCAGGCAATATAATCTATGCTCTCATCCTTTCTCACTCTCATTCTCTCTCTCTCTCTCTCTCTCTCTCTCTCTCTCTCTCTCTCTCTCAGGCAATATAATCCATGCTCTCATCCTTTCTCACTTCTCTCTCTCTCACTCTCTCCTTCTCTCTCTCTCTCTCTCTCAGGCAATATAATCCATGCTCTCATCATTTCTCACTTCTCTCTCTCTCTCGCTCTCTCCTTCTCTCTCTCTCTCTCTCTCTCTCTCTCTCTCTCTCTCTCTCTCTTAAGAAGGCAAACAAAATAATTGGCTTTATAGGCAGGTCATTTGAGCATAAATCCAAAGAAGTTATCCTAACCCTTTACAATTCCTTAGTCCGCCCTCTTCTGGAATACTGCGTTCAATCCTGGTGCCCTTATTACCAAAAAGATATAAACAAGCTAGAACGAGTTCAACGTAGAGTTACCAAAATGATACCTAGCCTAAAGAACAAACCATACGAAGAGAGCGTCTTAGAGAATTAAATCTATTTCCTTTAAACCAGCGCAGATTAAGAGGCGACTTAATTCAAGTGTTCAAAATCATCAAAGGCATCGACAATATGAACTGTAGTAAGTACTTCACTATCGACCAATCTAATTACACGCGGGGAAACGGGAAACGGTTGCAAAATTATTGGTAACTCTTTTAACTCACACGAATCTAAGAATTTCTTCTTCAATCGAGTTGTCACCTTGTGGAATGGGCTTCCCCGAGACGTTATAGACTGCAGCAGCACCGTTGATTCATTTAAATTCCGCCTAGACAAATATCTCGCATCAAAACCCGCGACTGACTGCGTTTGTAACATGAATAACTTTATCCTCCCTCAGTTACTAACCCATCTGTCCCTACTAACTTCATAGTTCTGCCACGTTAGTGGCAGGGCAGTAGTTCCCTTTCCAATGTTCCCTTACCCACTCTAAACCACTGTTTGGACACTTGATCCTCAGTGTTTTGGAGGACAAGCAACCTAGAAGGGTCACTAGATCTGTTGTTGCTTGATTTCCTTTGTACTCCTTTGTACTCCTTTGTACTCCTTTGTACTCAGGCAATATAATCCATGCTCTCATCCTTTCTCACTTCTCTCTCTCTCTCACTCTCTCTCTCTCTCTCTCTCTCTCTCTCTCTCTCTCTCTCTCTCTCTCTCAGGCAATATAATCCATGCTCTCATCCTTTCTCACTTCTCTCTCTCTCTCACTCTCTCCTTCTCTCTCTCTCTCTCTCAGGCAATATAATCCATGCTCTCATCCTTTCTCACTTCTCTCTCTCTCTCACTCTCTCCTTCTCTCTCTCTCTCTCTCTCTCTCTCTCTCTCTCTCTCTCTCTCTCTCTCTCAGGCAATATAATCCATGCTCTCATCATTTCTCACTCTCTCTCTCTCTCTCTCTCAGGCAATATAATCCATGCTCTCATCCTTTCTCACTTCTCTCTCTCTCTCACTCTCTCCTTCTCTCTCTCTCTCTCTCTCTCTCAGGCAATACAATCCATGCTCTCATCCTTTCTCACTCTCATTCTCTCTCTCTCTCTCTCTCTCTCTCTCTCTCTCAGGCAATACAATCCATGCTCTCATCCTTTCTCACCTCTCTCTCTCTCTCTCTCTCTCGCTCTCTCTCTCTCAAATCTGGGGATCTGCGTGTCGTGTGCATTGCGTGAGTGCGTGCATTACAAAGGAAGTTGAGAGCGTGAGGTGGGGGAGAGGGAGAGCATTAAGGGGGTAGGGGGTAGGGGGTAGGGGGTAGGGGGTAGGGGGTATTTTTTGGTCGATTCATATATTTATTTATAAACATTTTAGTTTCCTCCCTAGACCTCCATCAAGCTAAAAAAAAAAAAAAAAAAAAAAAATCTCCCGAGATAAATTTGTACATTTTTCGGTAGAATAATGTTCTGGCCGAAAGCTGTTCCTTACTAAATTACAAGCTCGCTATCGCTTGCCAGGAAAAACTCGACACCTAATTGACAGGAAATATTAATACTGACAAAAAAATGGGACGAAAGGTCTTAAAATCGCCAAACTAATGAGGCGAACGTCATATAATCTCATAACTAAATGGGGCTAAACACAAGGGAGAAGGGGGTCCAGGCGAAACCAATACCTGCCCATAAACGTAGCTCCATAGCAGTTATCCCTAGGCCACTGTAGCACTATACTTGGTTCACTACAATTAGGACAGGCATCTCCACCACTAACCTCTATTAAGGGGAGGTTTTTAGTTTGTTTCCTACTCCTCCAGCAATCTTAAAATTTCACCCCCTTGACCCCCTTTCAAGATAAATTTGTACATTTTTCGGTAGAAAAATGTCCCGGCCGAAGGCCGGTTACTCTTAAATTACAGGCTCGCTATCGCTCGCCAGGATAAAATCGACACATAAATGGCACGAAAGGTCTTAAATTTGACAGAATGGGGCGGAAATTCTTAAAATCAACAAACTAATGGGGCAAACGTCTTAACATCTCAAAAGCAATGGGGCTAGACATGAGGGAGAAAGGGGTCAAGAAAAAAGTCCCTCAAGTGAAAATCTCCCCTTAAGGCCGGAGTCACACGATCGATTTTTCCGTCAATTTCTACGGGCAATTAATTGGTTGTAGTCTGGCAGCTTCTTAAATGCAAGTTCTTCCCCCCAATATTAAACTGACTCACATAATTGATCTAGTTTCCGATTCCAATGCAAAAATATTCCTCAATATCACAAGCAAAAAAAAATTGCTCATGGAAAATTGACGGAAAAAACGCTCGTGTTACACCGGCTTAAGGGGAGATTTCCACTTGAGGGATTGTTTTCTTGACCCCTTTCTCCCTCATGTTTAGCCCCATTGCTTTTGATATTATACAACGTTTGCCCCACTAGTTTAGCGATTTTAAGAACTTTCATCCCATATTAAGACCTTTCGTGCAATTCAGGTGTCTATTTTATCCTGGCGAGCGATAGCGAGCCTGTAATTTAAGAGGAATCGGCCTTCGGCCGGGACATTTTTCTACCGAAAAATGTACAAATTTATCTTGAAAGGGACTCGAGGGGGTGTAATTTTAAGGTTGATGGAGGTCTAGGGAACAAACCAAATACCTCCCCTTAACTCCCAAAACGAGTTAACCCCTTCTGTACCGGTGACGTCCTTTTCACTTTATTCTGGCTAATATTAGACGCTTTTATTCAGCTTTTGGAAGGACATCGATCAATTAAAAAACTACAGACTATCATAATTAACCCTTTTAGCTATCTTATTTTCCTTCCTAAGCTACATAATTAACCCTTTTAGCTATCATATTATCCTTCCTAAACTACATAATTAACCCTTTTAGCTACCATATTATCCTTCCTAAGCTACATAATTAACCTTTTTAGTTATCATATTATCCTTCCTAAGCTACATAATTAACCCTTTTAGCTATCATATTATCCTTCCTAAGTTACATAATTAACCCTTTTAGCTATCATATTATCCTTCCTAAGTTACATAATTAACCATTTTAGCTATCATATTAACCTTCCTAAGTTACATAATTAACCCTTTTAGCTATCATATTATCCTTCCTAAGTTACATAATTAACCCTTTTAGCTATCATATTATCCTTCCTAAGTTACATAATTAACCCTTTTAGCTATCATATTATCCTTCCTAAGTTACATAATTAACCCTTTTAGCTATCATATTATCCTTCCTAAGTTACATAATTAACCCTTTTAGCTATCATATTATCCTTCCTAAACTACATAATTAACCCTTTTAGTTACCATATATCCTTCCTAAGCTACATAATTAACCCTTTTAGTTATCATATTATCCTTCCTAAGTTACATAATTAACCCTTTTAGCTATCATATTATCCTTCCTAAGTTACATAATTAACCCTTTTAGTTATCATATATCCTTCCTAAACTACATAATTAATCCTTTTAGCTACCATATTATCCTTCCTAAGCTACATAATTAACCCTTTTAGTTATCATATATCCTTCCTAAGTTACATAATTAACCCTTTTAGCTATCATATTATCCTTCCTAAACTACATAATTAACCCTTTTAGTTACCATATATCCTTCCTAAGCTACATAAACGCATCTATATGTAGCTGAAATCAATTGCAAAAGACGTCAGCGGTTCAGAAGGGGTTAAGGGGAGATGGGTCACTTTTTGTTTCATCTATTCATTATTTTTCGAGTTTCCTCCCTAGACCGCCATCAAATTTGCCGGTTTCTCTTGAAATACAGGCTCGCTATCGTTCGCCAAGGGAAAAAAATCGACACCTAAATGACACGAAAAGTCTTCATATTGACAAATAAATGGGGCGAAAGGTCTTTAAATCACCAAACTAATGGACCATTTATCATAAAATCTGAAAACTAATGGGGCTAAACATGAGGAAGAAAGGGGACCAGAAAAACGACCCACCTCCCCTAAATATTCTTAACGTTTGGGGAGTGTCAGTCAGGGAATAGGTGAGGGAATGTACAGCCTATTTGCTCTAGCCTGATTTGAGTTTATAGTGGTTATTGGTTAAGGGGACCGACCTGCTTTTTCTCCCTGGGTTTTATCCATTCGGCCCCATTCAGCCTAGTGTTTTAAGACGCTTCTCGCCATTCAGCTATCGATTTTTTCCTAGCGAGCGATAGCGAGCCATCATTGTATGGAGAAATCCGGCTTCGTCTGGCACCTTTTGCAGTTCGACATCGAGGGCTCTCTTGAAGTTGTCTAACGAGACGTCCCTCATGTCTCTTACTCGCCGTGGGAGTTTGTTGAAGAGACGTGGGCCTCTGTGTGATAACCAGCCCTCTCGCAGATATCCCGTAGCACCCCGATTTTTCATCTTGGGGTTATCGCGGTGACCACGGAATTGGGCCCACTTAGGTTAGATTAGGTTAGGTTAGGTTAGGTTAGGTTAGGTTAGGTTAGGTTAGGTTAGGTTAGGTTAGGTTCCCCGTGGGCCCAATCCCGTATGGGCCCAATCCCTATGGAACCGGTTATCGCATTCCCAACCCCTTCTATCACTGAACGTCATGTCGAGCGGGGTGCATAGCTTCGGAACTATGCCTTCAGCAATTATTCCACGTGTATATTATTTAGTATCGCTCCGTTCTACGTTCCACCGAGTACGGCTTCAGTCTTCTTAAAAAGGGGAGATTTCCACTTGAGGATTTTTTTTCTGGACCCCTTTCTCCCTCATGTTTAGCCCCAATGCTTTTAAGATTTGGAGATAAGTTAGGCGATCTTAAGAACTTTCGCCCAATTTCTGTCAATTTTAAGACCGTTCGTGCAATTTAGGTGTCGATTTTGTCCTGGCGAGCGATAGCGAGCCTGTAATTTAAGAGGAACGGGAAATGTTTCTACCGAAAAATGTACAAATTTATCTTGAAAGGGGGTCTAGGGGGTGTAGTTTTTAGCTTGATGGAGGTCTAGGGAACAACCTAAAAACCTCCCCTTAAACACTGCCAATAGTGTAGATTAAAATGTACAAATTTAGCCTGCTGTCAAACAAAAATAAAAAATATGCTGGCTCGCTACCGCTCACCAGTAAAAACATTGACACCTGGATGGGGATGAACGTCTTAAAAACAGTAGGCTGAATGGGGCCAAATGGATACAAGCCAGAGAAAGAGAGAAAAGGCCAGAACAAAAACAGGTCACCCCCCTTAAGCGACACACAATCGTCTGAACAGAGCTAGAATATAATATAACAGAAAGGGTTAAATAATTTGATTGGTTGAGTTCCCAATATTCAAAATGCTAATGAAGGAGAGCACTTAAGGGGAGGTTTTTAGTTTGTTTCCTACTCCTCCAGTAATCTTAAAATTTCACCCCCTTGACCCCCTCTCAAGATAAATTTGTACATTTTTCGGTAGAAAAATGTCCCGGCCGAAGGCCGGTTCCTCTTAAATTACAGGCTCGCTATCGCTCGCCAGGATAAAATCGACACCTAAATGGCACGAAAGGTCTTAAAATTAACAGAATGGGACGAACATTCTTAAAATCACCAAACTAATGGGGCAAACGTCTTAAAATCTCAAAAGAAATGGGGCTAGACATGAGGGAGAAAGGGGTCAAGAAAAATGTCCCTCAAGCTTAAATCTCCCCTTAAGGGGGGCTGGTTGTTTGTTTCTCGTCCCCCATCTCCCTCATGTTTAACCCAATTAGTTTTCAGATTTTAAGACGTTCGCCCCATTAGTTTGGGGTTTTAAGACCTTTCATCCCATTTCTTTGTCAGTATTAATTATGGTGCGAATGTCTTAAAATATCAAAAGCAATGGGGCTAGACATGAGGGAAAAAGGGGTCCAGAAAAATGTCCCTCAAGTGGAAATCTCCCCTTAAACCACCGTGATAGCTCAGCCTCCAGTCAAATGATAGAGAGAGTTCCGTAGCAGAGGGTTAATTAAGGCGGGTGACCTGTTTGGGTTCTGTCCTTTTCTATCTTTCTCTGGCTTGTATCCATTTGGCCCCATTCAGCCTACTGTTTTTCAGACGTTTATCCCCATCCAGGTGTCAATTTTTTACTGGTGAGCGGTAGCGAGCCAGCATATTTTTTATTTTTGTTTGACAGCAGGCTAAAATTTGTAAATTTTTCGATAGAAAAATTTCTCCGGCGAAGCCGGATTCTTCATACAATGCTGGGTCGCTATCGCTCCCAAGAAAAAAACCGACACCAAGATGGGGATAACCGTCTTAAAATGGTTGGCGGAATGGGGCCGAATGGATACAAGCCAGAGAAAGAGAGAAAAGGACAGAAATAACAAAAAGCAGCTCAGCCCCCTTAATTTGGTGTTCAATCTACGTATAGTAATCTTGAGAGAGAGAGAGAGAGAGAGAGAGAGAGAGAGAGAGAGAGAGAGAGAGAGAGAGAGAGAGTGTGTGTGTGTGTAGTGTGTGTGTGTGTGTAATAATAATAATAATAATAATAATAAACGGTTTATTAAAGAATGGCAGATTCATGAGCTAAAAATACACATTTTACAATTTAGTGGATGAACATGAGATGTACAGATATGAAGTGTGTGTGTGTGTGTGTGTGTGTGTGTGTGTGTGTGTGTGTGTGTGTGTGTGTTAGGCAAGGTCACGGAGAGAGTCTATTAGAGGAAAGCCCAAGATAGAGAGAGAGAGAGAGAGAGAGTGAGAGAGAAGGAGTGAGCAAGAGGGGGGGGGGGAGGGGGGTCGGAACCAATATAGAGAAACTAGGTGGAGGTGAGGGTGGGGGGGGGGGGGGCGGGGATATAAGGGGGAGGGGGAAGACAGGTACAAATAGATGGGGGGTTAGGCAGGAAGGAAACACATAGAGGGAGGTGGCGTAGGGGGGGGGGGGGGGGGGGAGGGGGGTGTACTAATATAGCCTTAATATTGATTTTTATATATATTCCTCATCAGGACATCATATACTACTTTTTGTTCACTACACACATAAGTATATATATATATATATATATATATATATATATATATATATATAGAGAGAGAGAGAGAGAGAGAGAGAGAGAGAGAGAGAGCGAGAGCGAGAGCGAGAATAATGAGTAAGAAAACCATAAATGAAGAACAACGAATAAGATAAAAGAGGGGAACAAGGAGAGGGGAACAAGGAGAGGGGAACAAGGAGAGGAGAACAAGGAGAGGGGAACAAGGAGAGGGGAACAAGGAGAGGGGAACAAGGAGAGGGGAACAAGGAGAGGGGAACAAGGAGAGGGGAACAAGGAGAGGGGAACAAGGAGAGGGGAAGAGGAAACGGCAGGTAGGGCAGTAACCAAAATATAGTGAATGAGGGGGAGAGAAGAGGGGAGGAGGGGGGAGAGATAGGGAGAAGGGGGGTGGGGGAGACAGACAGAAATAAAGGGGGGGGGGGAGACGAGAGGAGAAGAGAGAGAGAGAGAGAGAGAGGATGGGGGGTAAGGGGGAAACACACCCAGGGATAGAAATAGAGCTGGGCGTGGGTAGGGGGGGAGGAGGAGGGGGGGGGAGCGTTATTTTAACCAAACTCCGCTATTCCAGTACCAGCTCTCAGCTGATCCCGGCCTATGACGCAACACCTCCACGTGCGCGCTCTCAAATGTAAACAAAGATGACTCGGCAGTTTTTAGCGTGTTCATTTGCCTATTGCTATAACAGTTAAATAATATCAATATATAATTGAACAGATACAAATGTTATATATATATATATATATATATATATATATATATATATATATATATATATATATATACTGCAGAATTTCTATACCCTTGGCTTGTCACAGAGGGTCCTAAACACACAAGTTATAATAACCAATAACAACACCAGCACCAACACCACCGCTATCACCCAGTAACAACAGCACCACCACTACTACTACTACTACTACTACACCACTACGACAATCAGTATATACCCTTGGCTTGTCACAGAGAGCCCACAAATACACAGCTTATAATAACCTTTCTTCCACCACCAACTACACCAATAACAACTACACCAACAACACCACTATCACCAACTAACAACACCCCTACAACCACTACTACTACACCAACCAGTATATACCCTTGGCTTGTCACAGAGAGCCCACAAATACACAGCTTATAATAACCTTTCCTCCACCACCAACTACACCACCAACAACACCACTATCACCAAGTAACAACGCCCCTACTACCACTACTACTACACCAACCAGTATATACCCTTGGCTTGTCACAGAGAGCCCACAAATACACAGCTTATAATAACCTTTCCTCCACCACCAACTACACCACCAACAACACCACTATCACCAAGTAACAACGCCCCTACTACCACTACTACTACACCAACCAGTATATACCCTTGGCTTGTCACAGAGGGCCCACAAATACACAGCTTATAATAACCTTTCCTCCACCACCAACTACACCACCAACAACACCACTATCACCAAGTAACAACACCCCTACTACCACTACTACTACACCAACCAGTATATACCCTTGGCTTGTCACAGAGGGCCCACAAATACACAGCTTTTAATAACCTTTCCTCCTCCTCCTGCTCGGGTCCTGGCCAGTCTATCTCTGTAGTACATGTAAAAATAAAAGGGGCTATTTCGTCTTCATTGGCTGGGTCTGGGGTCTGGGTTTAGGGGGGCGTTTCTCCCTCGTACCCCCCTTCCATCTTATTCCCTCTCCCTCTCCCCCTCTCTCTCTCTCTCAAGTCCTGACCACCTCGTTTGGATCGTAAGGTCTGTGTGGCCAGTGTATCTATGTAAATTTCGCTCTCTCTCTCTCTCTTGCCCAAATGTATGGCAAAATTTCCCTCCTAAACTACAGTATATATATATAAGCATTATTTTCTATTATTTTCATTCACTAACATTCTGAGATAATTACTTGTCCTTAATATTACAACCAATTTACCTATTATACTTGTAATAGTGAAATCCACTTCTAATCATTAATAAAATAATTATTAATTATTATCTTACGTTTATATACTCTTCCTAATTTACCCATTCATCAAAATATATACTCTCTCTCTCTCTCTCTCTCCGTTCATTCATGTTCCCAAGATTGAATTAGCCGTGTCCCAAAAATGGTATGTCTCTCTCTATTTTCTCTCCCTCTAATTTTCTCTCAGCATGTGATCTCTTTCCCTCTTTAATTATCTCCATGGGTCATCTCTCTCCCTCTCTCTCTCTCTCTCTCTCTCTCTCCTATCCTTTACTAGTGATTTTGTGGCACTAAAATTAAGATTACACTTGGGTTGCAAGGTCTATGGGGTCTGACCATATACTGTATATTAAACTCACTCTCACTCACACACTCTCACTATCACTATCTATCTATCTATCTATCTATCTATCTATCTAAATAGATATCTAAATAAGTTTTATAATGAATTCAATTGTATTTTACGAAAATTCCCTAATGTTAATATTAATGTTTTTATTCAACTATTTAATAGTTATTGCTTAAGTTTTTATGGTACAAAATTATGGTTTTCCAATAAGCGGTGTGGTGTTCCTCTGAAACAATTTGCGGTTGGATACCACAAAGCCATTAAGAAGATTTTAAAACTTAAATACTGGGAGAGCAACCACAAAGCATGTGATTTAGCAGGGTTAATGACATTCACTCATCTAATTAATTGGCAAAAAATACGGTTTGCTCACAGATGTATGATGAAGCCTTGTATCTTTTTAAGAAAATGTTTACTTAACAATGATGATAGCTTATATTTGATGAAGGAAGTAAAGAATATTTTATTGAATATTTATAATATCGAATGTTTAATGGAAAATGACATTGACGCAGTAAAATCTAGAATTACTTTTATTCAAAGCCGTGAACCAACTATGAGATAAATGTGCTTCACAATTCTCTTACTATGTACAAAGTTTTATGTAGCTTTTACGAAATAAAATATTGAGTCTGAGTCTGAGTCTATCTATCTATCTCTATCTATCTATCTATCTATCTATCTATCTATCTATCTATCTATCTATCTATCTCTCTCTCTCTCTCTCTCTCTCTCTCTCTCTCTCTCTCTCTCCGTCTGTCACCCACAAATACACGAACAGAAATACATGAATGGGGGGGGGGGTTCAGAGGGAGGGGGGGGGGGGGGGGGGGGGGGGGGGTCAGAGAGGGAGGGGGGGGGGGGTACTCAGACGTAAACATACACTAAATATACAACAACAAGACCAACATAGGTCTGTCCACTGTGACGTCATAGAGAGCATTAAGGGGGGATGATGGGGCGAATGTCTTTCATCATTTATATATCTTATAATTTATTATGGTCCCTCCACCAACCGAATTTACTCCTAAACTCAATTAATTAATTAATTGATTGGTTTAGTTTCCTCCCTAGACCTCCATCAAGCTATACCCCTCCCCCCCTAGACCTCCATCAAGCTCCCCCCACCCCCTCCCCCCCTCCCTCCAAGACCCTCCTTCAAGATATATGTGTACATTTTTCGATAGAAAATTTGTCCCGGCCAAAGGCCGGTTCCTCTTAGATTACAGGCTCGCTATCGCTGGCCAGGAAATAATTGACACCTAAATGACACTAAGAGTCTTAACATTGAAAACGAAATGGGGTGAAAGGTCTTAAAATCGCCAAACTAATGGGTCAAACGTCATAAAATCTGAAAATTAAAGGGGTGGGTGGGGCCTAAACATGAGGAAGAAGGAGAACCCGAAAAACGTCCCATCTCCCCTTAACCATAACTGAGAACCTCGGTACACTCGGCCTAACAAGTCATGTCTCGGCACCAAGTATGTTTTGATCAATAATTGGTATCAGCAATATTTACACATGATTTCTTCTTTTTGAGTGAGATATACCAACATGTTCCTACACTTACCCACCCTATTCAACATCTGACAGGCAAACGTAATGACAGCTGAGCCATGACTTATTAGCGCCACCGTACCTGTGGAGGTGATCAAAGTAATATATTATAATTTACCAAACCTTTCTCGTCTATGTTGTGAGGTTGCTATACTTCGGTGATGTATTTGCCATTAACCCCTTCTGTACAGGTGACGTCCTTTACATTTTATTCTAGCTAAATTTAGACGACGTTGTGAAGTTTTAGAAGGATCTGTGGTAGTAAAAAGTGTTAAATGAGATAGTTCGAAAAAAAAAAAATAAAAAAAAAAATATATATATATATATATATATATATATATATATATATATATATATATATATATACAGTATATATATATTATTATATCCCGAATTCATATTTCCACATTACTTAAGGTCACTATAATATACTATAATTATATAACGTGTTAGGTATTTCTGTAATGCTTCAGTAATTTTGTCTGTGTATAGCTTCTGTTATTTCAGGCTTCGTAAGTCTCTCCCGCGCTGCCATGTTTCTTACCTGACTACAACTTTTTCTTCACAATAACACGTTTATATTGACACTACAACATGTATTCACTATAGAGGTTATTGTCCACGCTACAACGTTTTTTTCCCACGCTACGTTTCTTCCCACGCTACAACGTTTTTATCCCACGCTACATTTCCTCCCACGCTACAACGTTTCTTTCCACGCTACAACGTTTTTATCCCACGCTACGTTTCTTCCCATGCTACAACGTTTCTTCCCACGCTACGTTTCTTCCCACGCTACGTTTTTATCCCACGCTACGTTTCTTCCCACGCTACAACGTTTCTTCCCACGCTACAACGTTTCTTCCCATGCTACAACGTTTCTTCCCACGCTACAACGTTTCTTCCCACGCTACAACGTTTTTTCCCACACTACAACGTTTCTTCCCACGCTACAACGTTTTTATCCCACGCTACGTTTCTTCCCACGCTACAACGTTTCTTCCTGCGCAACAACGTTTCTTCCCGCGCAACAACGTTTCTTCCCACACTACGTTTCTTCCCACGCAACAACGTTTCTTCCCGCGCAACAACGTTTCTTCCCACTCTACAACGTTTCTTCCTGCGCAACAACGTTTCTTCCCACACTACGTTTCTTCCCACGCAACAACGTTTCTTCCCACGCAACGTTTCTTCCCGTGCAACAACGTTTCTTCCCACCCTACAACGTTTCTTCCCACACTACAACGTTTCTTCCCACGCTACAACGTTTCTTCCCACGCTACAACGTTTCTTCCCACGCTACAACGTTTCTTCCCACGCTACAACGTTTCTTCCCACGCTACAACGTTTCTTCCCACGCTACAACGTTTCTTCCCACGCTACAACGTTTCTTCGCACGCTACAACGTTTCTTCCCACGCTACAACGTTTCTTCCCACGCTACAACGTTTCTTCCCACGCTACAACATTTCTTCCACACTACAACAAAATTTCCCACGCTACAACGTTTCTTCCCACGCTACAACGTTTCTTCCCACGCTACAATGTTTCTTCCCACGCTACAACGTTTCTTCCCACGCTACGTTTCTTCCCACGCTACAACGTTTCTTCCCACGCTTCACCGGTTCTTCCCACGCTACAACGTTTCTTCCCACGCTACTACGTTTCTTCCCACGCTTCACCGGTTCTTCCCACGTTACAACGTTTCTTCCCATGCTACTACGTTTCTTCCCACGCTTCACCGGTTCTTCCCACGCTACATAATCACTTCCCATGCTTAAAGGGGGTAAGGTGTATTTTTTGGTCAATTTAATTACTATATCCTCAAAAATTGCAGACTCGTTATCAATAGCCAGGAAAAAATCGACACTTAAATGGCAAAAAAGGTCTTGATATTGATAAAGTAATGGGAGGAAAGGTTTGAAAATCGACAAACTAATGGGGAGAAACGTCCTAAAGTCGGAAAACAAATGGGGCTAAACAGGAGGGAGAAGGGGAACCAGAAAGAACAACCAATTACCCCTAAGGTTTCTTCCTAAGCTTGAAAAACGTCTCTCTCTTCCTAAGGGCCAGTTCAGCGTTCGTCACCGGGAGACGTTCTGTTAAGGGAGCCCACATCGCTTTTTGTTCTCTTTCTCTCCCTCGCTCTTTGGCTTGTATCCATTCGGCCCCATTCAGCCTACTGTTTTAAGACGTTTACCCCCGTCCAGGTGTCAATATTTTCCTGGCGAGCGGTAGCGAGCCAGCATATATATATATATATAATTATTTGTTTTGACAGGGAGCTAAATTTGTACATTTTTCGATAGAAAAATGCCTCCGGCGAAGCCGGATATCTCCATACAATGCTGGCTCGCTATCGCTCGCCAGGAAGAAATCGACACCTAATGGGGATAAACGTCTTAAAACAGTTGGCTGAATGGGGCCGAATGGATACAAGCCAGGGAAAGAGAGAAAAGGAGAGAAATCTAAACAAAAAGACGGTGAACCCCCTTAAAGGTGATCTTGAAAACGTTCCCCTTGGATAAATCGGACCCAGAGATGCTCCGTGTGTGTGTGTGTGTGTGTGTGTGTGTGTGTGTGTGTGTGTGTGTGTGTGTGTGTGTGTGTGTGTGTGTGTGTGTGTGTGTGTGTGTGTGTGTGTGTGTGTGTGTGTAGTGTGTGTGTGTGTGTGTAGTGTGGGGGGGTGGGTGTGGGTGTGTATGTAGTGTGGGTGGGTGGGTGTTTGTGTGTAGTGTGGGTGTGGCTCTGTGTATATGTGTGTCTGTGCTTGGTGTGTGTGTGTAGTGTGTGGTATGTAGTGTGTGTGCGTAGTGTTTGGTGTGTGTGCTTGGTGTATGTGTGTGTAGGTGTGTGTGTGTGTGTGTATGTGTGTGTGTGTGTATGTGTGGGTGGGTGTGTGTGTATGTGTGGGTGTGTGTGTATGTGTGTAAAGCAATACACGCAGTTCAATCGCCGTCTGGTTGCATTCATAATTCTGACTAATAAGAGAGAGAGAGAGAGAGAGAGAGAGAGAGAGAGAGATTGAGAGAGAGAGAGAGAGAGAGAGAGAGAGAGAGAGAGAGAGAGAGAGAGAGAGAGAGAGAGTGAGAGAGAGAGTGAGAGTGAGAGTGAGAGTGAGAGAGAGATAGCGGAGGAATAACATCCTAGCAACGCCTACGTCATACACCCCACCTCTCCCTCTCTCTCTCTCTCTCTATTTTGAATAACTAACTGAAATATTATAATTATACATGGGAAAGAAGTTACATAATTACATACAGTATATTTCAAAACAGACCATACTGTATAATTATAAAATGTGAAGAAATTATAATATGATCAGTAAGGTATTTATTGGTAATAATTTATCTGTCTACCCTTATTATTAGATGGGTGTATTAACAAACCTCTATAGGGGTATTTGGTTGTGGACACCTTATTTACCCTGTTCGTGCCCCTTTATTGCATTCAGTGTAGCCTTAAGGGGAGATGGGTCGTTTTTCTAGACCCCCTTCTCCCTCATGTTTAGCCCCATTAGTTCTCAGATTTTAAGATGTTTGGTCCATTAGTGTTGTCTATTTTTAGCCCCTTTGCCCCATTACTTTGTTAATATCAAGACCTTTCGTGCTATTTAGGCGTCGATTTTTTTCCTGGCGAACGATAGTGAGCCTGTAATTTTGGAACATTTGGCACATTTTTCTACAGAAAAATGTACAAATTAATCTTCAAGGGGGATCTAATGAATGTTTTGTTAAGTTTGATGGAGGTCTAGGGAAGACACTAACAAAATAATGAATAAATTAAAAAAAAAAAAAAAATCGACCAAAAAGTGAACCATCCTTAACCCTTTCAGTATTTCCATAACGCGTTCTAGCATTCTATTCTGGCTAACAATAGACGATTGTGCTAAGTTTAGGAAGGGTGTGTACGAGTCAAAAGGGTTAATGGAGATCAATTTTACCCTCTGACTGCTACAGGTCCTTCCTAAGCTGCACAGAATCGTCTAGTGGTAGCCCGAATCGTGTTGGTATAGGCTTCAGAGGGGTTAAGGGGAGGTCTCCACTTGAGGGATTGTTTTCTTGACCCCTTTCTCCCTCATGTTTAGCCCCATTGCTTTTGATATTATAATACGTTTGCCCCATTAGTTTAGCGATTTTAAGAACTTTCACCCCATATTAAGACCTTTCGTGCAATTCAGGTGTCTATATTATCCTGGCGAGCGATAGCGAGCCTGTAATTTAAGAGGAATCGGCCTTCGGCCGGGACATTTTTCTACCGAAAAATGTACAAATTTATCTTGAAAGGGACTCAAGGGGGTGTAATTTTAAGGTTGATGGAGGTCTAGGGAACAAACTAAATACCTCCCCTTAATGGTAATCAAGCTATCTTTTGACGGGTAGAGATCCTTCCTAAGCTTAACAAAAAGCGTGTAATGTAAGCCAGAACCGAAGCCCAACAATGACGCTATCATTATACAGAAAGGGTTAACGGCAGATATTTGGACCCCTTCCCCCTCATGTTTAGCCCCATTAGTTAAAACAAAATATCTATCTATCTATCTATCTATCTCTCTATATATATACACTGTATATATATATATATACACAAATATAAATCTGGCATTGTAAGCGAGATATATCCAAAGGTTCATTCCGACGCAACCAGACCGGAACAGCCTATAGTAATGTGCGAACAATAGGAAGCTTCAATGATTAAGTCTCTTCAGTGTGGAGAATTAGGGGGAGATGGGTCGTTTTTGTGGTCCATCCTTCTTCCTCATGCTTAGTCCCATCAGTGTTCAGATTTAAGGATTTATCTTGAAGGATTTTTTTTTTTTTTTTTTTTTTTTTTTTTGATGGAGGTTTAGGGAGGAAACTAAAGAAATTAAAAAAAAAATATATATATATAAAGGAGGAAATAAATACGTTTATCTCCCCTCACACACACACACACACACACACACACACACACATTTTGTGCATGTACATTAAAGGTTGTGTGTGTGCGTAAGTTTGTGTGTTTACTTTTACTTCCTTCTCCCTTATGTTTAGCCCCATTAGTTTTAAGATTTTGAGACATTCGCCCCATTAGCTTGGCGATGTTGAGACCTTTCGCCCTATTGCTTTATTATATTAAGACCTTTCGTGCCACTAAGGTGTTAACTTTTACCTGGCGAGCGAGAGCGGGCCTGTAATTTAGGAGGAACTAACCTTCTGGCATGAACATTTTTGTACCGAATAATGTACAAATTTATCTCTTTTTTTTTTTTTTTTTTTTTTTTTAAGAGACAATGAACGGAGGAAGGAAAAACACAGATAAAACAAGAAGGTCCATGTGCCTAAAGGCATCCTCCATTCATAAAATGTTTGTAACAACTGGATTTAAACATTTGTAGATTGTAAGTTTGTGGAAAGCAATTCGAGGGAAGTGAATTCCAAAGAGTAGTAGCTCTGGGGATAAATGAATTCTGATAAGCAGAAGTTCTGCATTGTGGAGGAGAAAGTGTAAATTCATGGGCGCTCTCAGCTGCCCTAGTTCTACGGGGAAAGATGTGGAGAGGCGGCACAATTGAAGCAAGTTCCTCGGAACAATTGCTGTGAAAATATCTGTAGAATAATGCAAGGGATGCAACGTTTCTTCTATTAACCCCTTCTGTATCGGAGACCTCTTTGTAACTTCATCCTGGCTACTATTGGACTATTTCATTCAGTTTTAAAAGGGCCTCCAGCAATTAACAGGCTTCGAACTATCTCACTTAACCCTTTCCACTACCACAGATCCTTCTATTAACCCCTTCTGTATCGGAGACCTCTTTGTAACTTCATTCTGGCTACTATTGGACTATTTCATTCAGTTTTAAAAGGGCCTCCAGCAATTAACAGGCTTCGAACTATCTCACTTAACCCTTTCCACTACCACAGATCCTTCTATTAACCCCTTCTGTATCGGAGACCTCTTTGTAACTTCATTCTGGCTACTATTGGACTATTTCATTCAGTTTTAAAAGGGCCTCCAGCAATTAACAGGCTTCGAACTATCTCACTTAACCCTTTCCACTACCACAGATCCTTCTTAAACTGCACAAAATTGTCTAAATATAGCAAGATTTTTTTTTTTTTTTTTAAATAGACGTGTCCGGTACAGAAGGGGTTAAGCTTGATAGAGGTCTAGAGAACAAACTACTCCCCCCCCCCTCCCCCTCCCCCCCCCCCCCTCCTCCTCTCTAAACATTATTGAGCGAAAGACATAAATAACAGGTACGTACGGTCGCGCTAATAAGTCATTTCTCAGCTGTCATTACGTTTGGCTATCTCTGTGCTGTATTAATGTCTGTCAGATGTTGAACAGGGTGGGTAAGTGTAGGAACAGGTTTGTATATTTCACTCGATATGAAGAAATGAAGCTTAGATATTGCCGATACCAATTATTGATCAACACATACTTGGTACCGAGACATCACTTATTAGCGCGATTGTACAACACCAAATATATAAATCTAAAAACAAACATAAATAAACAAATAAATAAATATAAATATATATATATAACAAAAGAGATATAAAAAATGGCAATGGGTAATTCAGGAAGTGAACCCATAAAAAACCTGTTTAAATTAATTAATCCAAAACATATAATGATGACAGCAGTAATAAATTACTCAAATACACCATACATTAATCACATTATTCTTGTAGTAAATAATGCAAGTTATATATTTATTGATTGAGAGAGAGAGAGAGAGAGAGAGAGAGAGAGAGAGAGAGAGAGAGAGAGAGAGAGAGAGATAGAGAGAGAGAGAGAGAGAGAGAGAGAGAGAGAGTGTGTGTGTGTGTGTGTGTGTGTGTGTGTGTGTGTGTGTGTGTGTGTGTGTGTGTGTGTGTGTGCATCCCGCGCAACAGGTGAATTCCTTTACCTGTTCAGAATCATAAATAGAGAAATGGAGGGAAAAGAGGGGGTGGAGGAGGGGGGGGGGGGAGGGGTGCGTTGCGTAAAAATAGGGGTTCCCGAAATAAGGGGGGAGAGGGGGAAGGCGAGGGAGATAGGGGTATATTTTGAGAGAGAGAGAGAGAGAGAGAGAGAGAGAGAGAGAGAGAGAGAGAGAGAGAGAGAGAGAGAGCGAGAGAGAGAGAGATAGAGAGAGAGAGAGAGAGAGAGAGGGAGAGAGAGAGAGGGAGAGAGAGAGAGAGAGAGAGAGAGAGAGAGAGAGAGAGAGAGAGATAATTGGGGGAGGGGAGGAGAGGGAGAGGGTAGAAGGGGGAGGGGGTTAAGAGTCTCGTGGATATTTCAGGATAGCCTCACAAGTGTGTAGGACGTCTTAATATACCTAGCGAGGGCACCAAACCCGCCAGCGCAAAATAGAGCCGCTCTATATAGCACACACACACACACACACACACACACACACACACACACACACACACACACACACACACACACACACACACACACCAGCCTCTGCGCTAACACCACCAAGACCAAGTTCACTCTCATTGCGTCATCATCACCACAACACAACCACGTGGCTTTGTTTACATTATGACGTCATTTTACGCATGTGCAGTTATAACCTAATTACAGTGAGCTGAAATTGTCCTAATGGTGTAATGGTTAGACTGTGTAAGTTCTGTACGATATATCCTAGATTAAAATCCGTGGAGAATTACATGTTTTCATTAATTTCATTTGGGGGTTATTGGTGTTAAGAACGATGTTAAAAACAAAAGACCTCTGTCGAAGCAGATCTTATTATTTGCTGCTCTTGAATAAATGTAAGTACAATTACTTCTAAACATACAAACTACACTATATCCCGAGTATGTACAATATACATCTAAAGCAAATACGTTCCTCTATGATAACAGGAGAGAAAACACATACATTCATTAAGTCACCACCACAACAAACATACACCACGTGGCTTTGTTTACATTCTGACATCAGCTATTACGCAGGCGCAGTTATTGGATACTCTACACTTTACCCTCATCTCACGGCTACTCTATACCCTGCTCAAACTAAGCAGACCAAAACTCTTGAACATTAACTTCTATAACTCAAAAATAACTAGATTAATCCAGCTAATATGTCTACCATTTGGGAAGGGTTAGCCAGGGAGTAGGTGTGGGAATTTACAGCCCATTTGCTCTAGCCTTTCTCGAGTTACAGAGGTTAGGGTTCACGATAACTGGCCTACCTACGTGAAACAGGGTATAGCATCTTGACGAATAAGCTGCAGTTATTTAAGGGGGTATGGTTGCATTTTCTGACCTCCCTTCGCCCAAATGTTTAGCCCCATTAATTTTCAGATTTTAAGACGTTCGGTCCATTAGTTTGGTGATCTTAATATCCTTCACCCTATTTCTTTTTCAACATTAAGACCTTTGGCGCCATTTAGGTGTCGATTATATCCTATGCTGTAAGTTAGGAGGAACTGGCCTTGCTTAACAATTCTTTTTATTACCACAGATCCTTCCTAAGCTGCACAAAAGCGTTTAAGGGGATATTTCCACTTGAGGGATTGTTTTCTTGACCCCTTTCTCCCTCATGTTTAGCCCCATTGCTTTTGATATTATAAAACGTTTGCCCCATTAGTTTAGCGATTTTAAGAACTTTCACCCCATATTAAGACCTTTCGTGCAATTCAGGTGTCTATTTTATCCTGGCGAGCGATAGCAAGCCTGTAATTTAAGAGGAATCGGCCTTCGGCCGGGACATTTTTCTACCGAAAAATGTACAAATTTATCTTGAAAGGGACTCGAGGGGGTGTAATTTTAAGGTTGATGGAGGTCTAGGGAACAAACTAAATACCTCCCCTTAAGTACAACTAGAATAAAATTATAAAGACGTCGCAGGTACAGAAGGGGATAGATAGCCTGAAGCTCGCGAGTGGTCAATTCTGGCCCCGGAACACAATATATAGATATAGAGAGAGAGAGAGCGCGGGCAGAAAGAGTCAGTCTCCAGTTAGGGCTACACAGAATATTCCATCGATTAGGAGATCTTGAGCTGTGAGGACCGGTTAAGGGGACAGTGGTTATTTTTGGGGGGTCTTCTTGTGTATATATTCATTTAGTGTTTAGTTTCCTCGCTAGACCTTCAAGCTAAAAAAAAATTAAATAAATAAAAAGACTCTATAGATCCCCCCCCCCCCCCACCCACACACACACCCTTCAAGATAAATGTGTACATTTTTTCGATAGAAAAATGTCTCGGCCGAAGGCCGGTTCCTCTAAAATTACAATGTCGCTATCGCTCGCTAAGAAAAAGAAAAAACTAAATTACACGAAAAGTCTTAATATTGATAAAGAAATGGGGCGAAAGGTCTTAAAATAGCCAAACGAATGGGCCGAGCTTCATGTAAACTGAAAACTAATGGGGCTAAACATAATGAAGAAGGGGGACCAGAAAAACGACCCACCTCCCCTTAATGCTTCTCAAACTTTGGACACGGTTAGAACGCGAGATTAAGGGCAGATTTCCACTTGAGGGATTTTTTTCTTGACCCCTTTCTCCCTCATGTTTAGCCCCATTGCTTTTGATATTATAAAACGTTTGCCCCATTAGTTTAGCGATTTTAAGAACTTTCACCCCATATTAAGACCTTTCGTGCAATTCAGGTGTCGATTTTATCCTGGCGAGCGATAGCGAGCCTGTAATTTAAGAGGAACCGGCCTTCGGCCGGGAAATTTTTCTACCGAAAAATGTACAAATTTATCTTGAAAGGGACTCAAAGGGGTGTAATTTTAAGCTTGATGGAGGTCTAGGGAACAAACTAAATACCTCCCCTTAACACAGTGAAGTCTTTTGGAATATTAAATGGGTTTGAAAACGTAGATCACGTCTGTTTACTGTTTTCATTGTAGCTATATTTAGACGATTATGTGCAGTTTAAGAAGTATCTGTGGTGGTAAAAGGGTTAAGTGAGATAGTTCGAAGCCTGTTGATTACTGGAGGCCCTCTACAAACTGAATACAATCGTGTAGTATTAGCTTGGATATAGTTAAAGGGACGGCACCGGCACTGAGAGGGTTAAAACAATGACTTAGGTCACAATATGGATACAGCACGCAACCATGGCTGGACGTTGGAGCTGAAGAGCCTCAACACAAGGATAAGTGGATATGTATTCACATTTAAGGGGGTAGTGCTTGTTGGGGGTTCGCTCTCGCTCGCCAGGGAAAAAATCGACACCTAAATGGTAAATGGGACAGAAGGTCTTAATACTGACAAAGAAATGGGACAAAAGGTCTCAAAATCGCCATCTAATGGAACTAACGTCTTAAAATCTCAAAATTATTATGCCAAACCTGAGGGAGAAGGGGGTCCAGAAAAAGCAACTATACCTCCCCCTTCAGCTCTGGAACAACCTTCCCTTAAGGGGAGGTCTCCACTTGAGGGATTTTTTTCTGGACCCCTTTCTCCCTCATGTTTAGCCCCATTGCTTTTGAGATTTTAAGACGTTCGCCCAAGTAGTTTGGACATTTTAAGACACTGTGCCCCATTTCTGTCAATTTTAAGACCTTTCGTGCCATTTAGGTGTCGATTTTTTCCTGGCGAGCGATAGCGAGCCTGTAATTTAAGAGCAACCGGCCTCCGGCCGGGACATTTTTCTACAGAAAACTGTACAAATTTATCTTGAAAGGGGGTCTACGGGGTGTAATTTTAAGCTTGATGAAAACGTAGGGAACAAACTAAAAACCTCCCCTTAACAGTATTAACGCTTTCTGTACCGGCGACGCATTTATTGGATTTCAGCTACACAATAATTAGACACATTTGTTATGAAGCTTAGGAAGGATGTGTGTGGTAGCTCGAACAAGGATTAATGGAGATAGTTTGTGCAGTAGCCTTTCAATAATTGCTAGACGTCCTTCCTAAGCTGAATACAATTGGGTTTAAATAAAGCTGAAACCAAATAATAAATACGTCGTCGGTACAGAAGGGGTTAAGGGGAGGGTTTTAGTTTGGTCCCTAGATATCCTTCAAGCTTAAGATTACACCCCCTTGAGTCCCTTTCAAGATAAATGTGTGCATTTTTCGGTAGAAAATGTCCCGGCTGAGAGCCGGTTCCTCTTAAATTACAGGCTCGCTATCGCTCGCCAGGAAAAAATCGACACCTAAATGGCACGAAAGGTCTTAACATTGACAGAAGTGGGTTGAAAGTTCTTAAAATCGTCAAAATAATGGGGCGAACGTCTTAACATTAGGAAAACAATGGGGCTAAACATGAGGGAGAAAGGAGTCAAGAAAAAAATCCCTCAAGTGGATATCTCCCCTTAAGCAGATCTTCAGTACAACATTTCAGGAAGATAGTACCGTACGTAACATTTTGCACATTTTGTAATAAGTGTATTGCAATTTATAATCACTCTCTTTCCACTTTGAGTATCTACTGTGAATATACCTCAAGGTCCTTGCAACTAATATCTCCCTCCCTCCCTCCCTCCCTCTCTCTCTGTGCACCCCCCTTTTCTGTCTTACTCTGACTTTTTTTATCTGTCACTCTCAAAAACGCACACACACACTCTTTCTCTCACTCATACTCACTCTCACACTCACTCTCTCTCTATCCCCCCCTCTCTCTCTCTCTCTCTCAGCCAGAGGTCAGAGTCATAAAACAGCCTCGACCTTGACGCCCACCAACACAACCAAAGCGAAATTCTTTTACTTTAGTCTCGCCTTTAACGCAGGACGAATTTTCTTTATATGTTAACACCATTTAATTTAATTTATTTATGTATTGACTTATTTCGTCACATATTTTCGGCAATGGCGGCTTGGGGTGTATTCTAAAATGGTATTCTTTTGAAAAATTGAGCCTTCAGATTTTCTCATGTGCCACAATTCCTTTACTTGGTATTGTTTAACCGTCGATGCGTCTGTCCTGCCTTCATATATATATATATATGGAAAACAAATATTGTCCCCTATATTGGAGCTGGGGTCGACAGCTTTGGTAGAGAGAGAGAGAGAGAGAGAGAGAGAGAGAGAGAGAGAGAGAGAGAGAGAGAGAGAGAGAGAGAGAGAGAGAGAGAGAGAGAACATCATTACCACCAATCAATAACATCATTACCGCGGACAATTAAGGGGAGGTGGGTCGTTTTTCTGGCCCCCCTTATTCCTCATGTTTAGCCCCACTAAATTTCATAGTTTAAGATGTTTGCCCCATTAGTTTGTCCATTTTAATACCTTTCGTCCCATTTCTTTGTCAATATTAATACCTTTCGTGATATTTAGGTGTCGATTTTTTCTCTGGCGAACGATAGTGAGCCTGTAATGTTGGAAGAATCGGCCTTCGGCCGGAACATTTTTCTACCGAAAAATGTACAAATTAATCTAGAAGGGGGATCTAACGGATTTTTTTTTTAAAGTTTGATGGAGGTCTAGGGAAGAAACTAGAAAATAATATTAAATATATCAAATAATCGACCAAAAAATGAACCCTTCCCACTTAAACCTACATATGTCTT
>CM064528.1:47977406-47987406 GCA_032716605.1 Paralithodes platypus
ATTGACAGAAATGGGGCAAAAGTTCTTAAAATCGCCAAACTAATGGGGCGAACGTCTTATAATATCAAAAACAATAGGGCTAACCATGAGGGAGAAAGGGGTCAAGAAAAAAATCCCTCAAGTGGAAATCTTCCCTTAATATGTACATCATATTCGGGAACACGACTAACAAAATCCATATAAATTAACAAATATAAGGCTCGTAAGTAGCGCTTGGGTCTCCTTTGGATTAGTCCCCCCACCCACACCCCCACCCCCACCCACACCCACACACACACCCCCACACACCTCGGCTAATACAAAGGGACCCAAAATCCATTTTGAAACATCTGGACATATAATTTTTCGGCACATGACTCATTTGTTTTTGTTTTTTAGGTGCATGAAGAACACAAAGGCAGGCTGCGTGTAACGAGTGTCTCCCCCAAAGCCAGAAGAGTGACGGAGAGCCAAATTCAAGGGACGTTAAGCTAAAAAATGCCTGGGCACACGAAGCTTAAGGGGAGATTTCCACCTGGAGGATTTTTTTCTGGACCCCTTTCTCCCTCATGTTTAGCCCCATTGCTTTTGAGATTTTAAGACCTTCGCCCTAGTAGTTTGGATATTTTAAGACATTTTGCCCCATTTCTGTCAATTTTAAGACCTTTCGTGCCGTTAAGGTGTCAATTTTTTCCTGGCGAGCGATAGCGAGCCTGTAATTTAAGAGGAATCGGCCTTCGGTCGGGACATTTTTCTACCGAAAAATGTACACATTTATCTAGAAAGGGGGTCTAGGGGGTGTTTTTTTTAAAGCTTGATGGAGGTCTAGGGAACAAACTGAATACCTCCCCTTAATAGTTTACTTGTTCGTTTATTGTTTTATTTATTTGTTATTTTTCTAGTTTTCTCCCTCGACCTCCATCAAACTTTAAAAAAAAAAAAAAAACAGGATCCCCCTTCGAGATATATTTGTACATTTTTCGGTAGAAAAATGTCCCGGCCGAAGGCCGATGCATCCTAAATTACAGGCTCGCTATCGCTCGCCAGGATAAAATCAACACCTAAATAAATACGGAAAGTCTTAATATTGACAAAGAAATGGGGCGAAAGGTCTTACAATCGACAAACTAATGGGCCGAACGTCTTAAAATCTAAACATCAATGGGGCTAAACACGAGGGAGAAGGGGGACCAGAAACCCCCCCCCCCCCTCCCCTTTAAGACCCTTTGCATTGACGCCCCCGCCCCCTCGTATCTCCTAATATATCATTATAACATAGTGAATACTAAGAGGGGGTCCTGTAATTATCAGTAATGCCAAGTGTTCAGTCACAATCAAGAGTTCGCTCAAAATCTGGCTGGTATTCATTGATTTCACTAGTTAAGGTTTATTTGTCAATGAATTGGTACCAGGGTTGGTGAAAACATATATGAATATGGGTGAGGTCGGGAGAGAGTAAACTATCAAATCGACACTCTTATATGGTCAATATCAATCAATATCAGGCGATTGTAGTTGCCTAGAGGGGAAAAAACATACATCAAAAGTTCACGGACTGCCCCATCTCCCCCTTATAAAAAAAAAAAAAAAAAAAAAAAAAAAAAAAAAAAAAAAAAAATCCCCCCCGCTTCCTTGGTGGTTGGCTGGTTGGGTGGTTAGCGAAGGGTAGTTGAGGGGAGGGTAATTAAAGGCCCCAACAGAAGCCATCACTCCACTTTCTCGACAATGGGGGCAAACATTATAGCCATGATTTTTTTTTTCCCTGGGTTGGAAAAGTGTGTGGTGATGAAGAGACTTTCAAATACATGGCTAAGGTAAATACACGAGAAACAACAGGGGAAAAAAAGAGAGAAAAAGAAACACGGGCTTAGTTGAAACTATTGGGAAAACGCCTCACACTGTCACAACGTAAACTATAGTCTATTCGCTGTAAGTCGGCGAGAAATCATGACCTCTATCCTCTGTAACTCAAAAAGGGCTAAAGCAAATTGACTGTAAAATTCCACATATATTCCTTAACTGACTCTCCCCAAATGGTAGAAATATTAGCTCGATTACCCTAGTCGTTTTTGAGTTACAGAGGTTAGAGTTCAGGACTGCTCGCCTACTTACAGCGAATAGACGTTGAGCTAAAAAAATGCCTGGACACACGAAGCTTAAAGCAGTCTAAGTCATAGGATGAAGGAAAGATTGACTGAGGGAGAGAGTATAACCGATGAGAAATCCAAGGGGCACTTAAGGGGAGATTTCCACTTGAGGGATTTTGTTTCTACCCCTTTCTCCATCATGTTTAGCCCCATTGCTTTTGATATTTTAAGACGTTCGCCCCATTACGTAGGCGATTTTAAGAACTTTCGCCCCATTTCTGTCAATTTTAAGACTTTGCGTGCCATTTAGGTGTCGATTTTCTCCTGGCGAGCGATAGCGAGGCTGTAATTTAAGAGGAATCGGCCTTCGGTCGATTGCCTCAGGTAAGCAACAAATGACTTATCTGAGAGAGAGGTCAATAATCATAAACTGTACAGCACAAATGCCTTGGATTCGGTAGAGATAACAGCAAACTCAGTACACGAAATAGGAATATAATGTAACATATATATACAACTCTTAGAGCATATACAGTATATGCAAAAGGCACTGCTGTGGTCTGATTACACAGAAACACAAAACAGATGATGATTGGGAAAGGAGTGAGGCAGGGAGACACAAAACAGATGATGATTGGGAAAGGAGTGAGGCAGGGAGACACAAAACAGATGATGATTGGGAAAGGAGTGAGGCAAGGAGACACAAAACAGATGATGATTGGGAAAGGAGTGAGGCAGGGAGACACAAACTCACCCAGACTGTGCATGGCTTGTCTTGGAAGGGATCTACACACATTGTTCATGGGAATCAAAGGGAATTAATGTAGACGAGGAATAACTTAAGGGGAGGTATTTAGTTTGTTCCCTAGACCTCCATCAACCTTAAACTTACACCCCCTCGAGTCCCTTTCAAGATAAATGTGTACATTTTTCGGTAGAAAAATGTCCCGGCCGAAGGCCGGTTCCTCTTAAATTACAGGCTCGCTATCGCTCGCCAGGATAAAATAGACACCTGAATTGCACGAAAGGTCTTAATATGGGGTGAAAGTTCTTAAAATCGCTAAACTAATGGGGCAAACGTTTTATAATATCAAAAGCAATGGGGCTAAACATGAGGGAGAAAGGAGTCAAGAAAACAATCCCTCAAGTGGAGACCTCCCCTTAACCATCTCAGTTTTGCAAATGACATTGTCTTAATTTCAGATGAAGCAGAAAAGCTCCAAGAAATGCTCAATGATCTCACTAAAGAAAGTGTCAAAGTAAGTCTAAAATGAACAAGAGTAAAACCAAAGTTATGTACAATGATAAGGCTTATATATATATATATATATATATATATATATATATATATATATATATATATATATATATATATATATATATATACATAATCCTCCTATCAATCAACCTATCAATCCACCAGCCAAAACAATCCCCTAATCCCCCCCTTCCCCCCGTATGACGTCACACTACCCAGACCATCAAAGGGTTTGGAATCCTCTCTGGGGCCGCTAATACAGGAGGATCGGTACCTGCAGATTGGCTTCGTAATGAGGAGGGGGGGGGGGGGAGAGAAGTGAGTTGGTTTGAAATGGGGAAGGGTTCGAATAAAATGGAAGAGAACGATGGATAGGTGAAGAGATAGACGGTTAGGTGGCAAGATAGATAGATAGATAGATAGATAGCTTTAGACTCTAACAGCTGATGTCTCAATAATTAACCCTTTCAGTATTCGAGGACTCACTATCAATGTATTCTGGCTAACATTAAACGATTTTATTCAGGTTTGAAAGGCCCTCTAGGCATTAAAGGGGTAAAGACTATCACAGTTATCTCTCAGACTCCAATAGTTTCATTTCTTCTTCACTTAATATCTGACTTTTTCTTTCATTCCTGTTTCTTATATATATTTTTTTCTGCAATTTCTTTATATATATTTATCTTTGTCTATCTTATCTATCCACATATCTGTCTGTCACTTTATCTCTCCCTCCATCAATATTTCCTTCATCCTATGACTTAAACTGCTTTCAACTTCGTGTGTCCAGGCATTTTGACCGCAACGGCCCTTGAATTTGGCTCTCTGTCACTCTTTTGACTCTGGGAGAGACACTCGTTACAGGCAACCTGCCTTTTGTCTCCTTCAAACATACAAATAATAAAAAAAAATATATATATACAAAATCTATGCATAAATTACCTGTACTGAATGAAATAGCCCGCATAACAGGAAGTAATGCGTCCTGGTATCTTAAGGGGAGGTATTTAGTTTGTTCCCTAGACCTCCATCAAGCTTAAAATTACACCCCCTTGAGTCCCTTTCAAGATAAATTTGTAAATTTTTCGGTAGAAAATTGTCCCGGCCGAAGGCCGCTTCCTCTTAAATTACAGGCTCGCTATCGCTCGCCAGGATAAAATCGACACCTGAATTGCACGAAAGGTCTTAATATGGGGTGAAAGTTCTTAAAAACGCTAAACTAATGGGGCAAACGTTTTATAATATAAAAAACAATGGGGCTAAACATGAGGGAGAAAGGGGTCAAGAAAAAATCCCTCAAGTGGAGATCTCCCCTTAAGGGGACCAACCTGCTTTTTTTATTTCTCTCCCTTTCTCTGGCTTTTATCCATTTGGCCCCATTCAGCCAACTATTTTAAGACGTTTATCCCCATCTAGGTGTCGATTTCTTCCTGGCGAGCGATAGCGAGCCAGCAATATATGAAGAAATCCGGCTTCGCCGGGGCCATTTTTCTATCGAAAAATGTACACATTTAGCCTACTGTCAAAAACATTTAAAAAATATGGTGGTTCGTTACCGCTCATCAGTACAAAATTGACACCTGGATGGGGATAAACGTCTTAAAACAGTAGGCTGAATGGGGCCAAATGGATACAAGCCAGAGAAAGATAGAAAGGGACAGAACAAAAACAGGTCACCCCCCCCCCCCCCCCTTAAATAAACCCCCTAAGATGGGGCCTAGAGACTGTAGAGTAACATATTGGTCAACCTCAGCCATATTGGTGCCACTGGTGTCAATAAACCCTCTTTACACTCAGATGTCCAACTCTCTAACCCAAGAGTAGACCGATTTTCCCAGTCTTTCTTTTAATCAACAAGTAAGCTCTAGAAATCTATCCCTCAATCTGTCTTTCATTCATCCTTAAACTGCTTCAAGCTCCGTGTGTCCAGATATTTTGAGTCTAACGTGCTTTTTTTTTTTTTTAAAGACCTCCGTCTACGTATTGTGAAAAACCTGTTATCCTCCGGTAAATTGCGGGGGTGAGTGAGTGAAGTGAGGGAGAGTGAATTGAATGAGGATACATGTTTTTCATAATACGTGTTGCTAGCCCCAAACGCGGGAGAAACTGTGGCTTTAACTTGGTTCTCTTTCACTCTTTCAACTTTGAAGAACTTGTGTTGAACTTGTGTTGAGTTCATCACACTTCTAGCGCCACCGAGGAGCGCGCCGCCCCTCGTTCTGGTTGGTGATTTGGTGCAGTAGACTGTTCGAAGGGGCAGCACGCTCCCCTGCGAAGATGGGCTTGTCTGGCACTTTTTGCAGTTCGACATCGAGGGCTCGCTTGAAGTTGTCTAACGAGACGCCCCTCATGTCTCTTACTCGCCGTGCGAGTTTGTTGAAGAGACGTGGGCCTCTGTGTGATACCCAGCCCTCTCGCAGAGAGCCCGTAGCACCCCTGTTATAGGAGGGACACTTGTTACAAGCAGTTTTGCCTTTTGTCTTCTTTACGTTCATAAAAAGAAAGAAAGGACTTTCTACCATGTACCTACCCATCACGCGCCACAACTACCTACCCACCCACATGCCTACCAAAGCACCAACCTACCTACCTACCAGCCCACTCGTCCCACCAACCCATATACCAAACTTCCTACCAACCACCACAACTACTAACCCATCCACCTACCTACCTACCTACCAACCGACCCACCTACCAACCCCCTCATCCCACCTACCAGCCTACCTACCTACCAACACCCCCTCCCCCTCACCTACTAACCAAGCCCACCTACCAGCCTACCTACCTACCAACACCCCCTCCCCCTCCCCTACTAACCAAGCCCACCTACCAGCCTACCTACCTACCAACACCCCCTCCCCCTCACCTACTAACCAAGCCCACGTACCAGCCTACCTACCTACCAACACCCCCTCCCCCTCCCCTACTAACCAAGCCCACCTACCAGCCTACCTACCTACCAACACCCCCTCCCCCTCCCCTACTAACCAAGCCCACCTACCAGCCTACCTACCTACCAAACACCCCCTCCCCCTCCCCTACTAACCAAGCCCACCTACCAGCCTACCTACCTACCAACACCCCCTCCCCCTCCCCTACTAACCAAGCCCACCTACCAGCCTACCTACCTACCAACACCCCCTCCCCCTCCCTACTAACCAAGCCCACCTACCAGCCTACCTACCTACCAACACCCCCCTCCCCCTCCCCTACTAACCAAGCCCACCTACCAGCCTACCTACCTACCAACACCCCTCCCCCTCCCCTACTAACCAAGCCCACCTACCAGCCTACCTACCTACCAACACCCCCTCCCCCTCCCCTACTAACCCAGCCCACCTACCAGCCTACCTACCTACCAACACCCCCTCCCCCTCCCCTACTAACCAAGCCCACCTACCAGCCTACCTACCTACCAACACCCCCTCCCCCTCACCTACTAACCAAGCCCACCTACCAGCCTACCTACCTACCAACTCCCGCTCCCCCTCCCCTACTAACCAAGCCCACCTACCAGCCTACCTACCTACCAACACCCCCTCCCCCTCCCCTACTAACCAAGCCCACCTACCAGCCTACCTACCAACCAACACCCCCTCCCCCTCCCCTACTAACCAAGCCCACCTACCAGCCTACCTACCTACCAACACCCCCTCCCTCCACCTACTAACCAAGCCCACCTACCAGCCTACCTACCTACCAACACCCCCTACTACCAAGCCCACCTACAGCCTACCTACCTACCAACACCCCTCCCCTACTAACCAAGCCCACCTACCACCCTACCTACCTACCAACACCCCCTCCCCTCCCCTACTAACCAAGCCCACTACCAGCCTACTACCTACCAACACCCCTCCCCCTCACCTACTAACCAAGCCACCTACCAGCCTACATACCTACCAACACCCCTCCCCCTCCCCTACTAACCAAGCCCACCTACCAACCAACACCCCCTCCCCCTCCCCTACTAACCAAGCCCACCTACCAGCCTACCTACCTACCAACACCCCCTCCCCCTCACCTACTAACCAAGCCCACCTACCAGCCTACCTACCAACCAACACCCCCTCCCCCTCACCTACTAACCAAGCCACCTACCAGCCTACCTACCTACCAACACCCCCTCCCCTACTAACCAAGCCCACCTACCAGCCTACCTACCAACCAACACCCCCTCCCCCTCCCCTACTAACCCAGCCCACCCACCCGCCTCCCCACCTACCAACACCCCCTCCCCCTCCCCTACTAACCCAGCCCCCCTACCAGCCTACCTACCAACCAACACCCCCTCCCCCTCACCTACTAACCAAGCCCACCTACCAGCCTACCTACCTACCAACACCCCCTCCCCCTCACCTACTAACCAAGCCCACCTACCAGCCTACCTACCTACCAACACCCCCTCCCCCTCCCCTACTAACCAAGCCCACCTACTTACCTTTCCCCTCACAGATAAAACACAATTTGGACTCATTAAGAACCCGTGTAATGACTTCTTGTGTGATAATTAAGCCCCTAACAAGCTCTTTCTCTCTTACCACCACGAGGGGGAGAGATGGCTGATTTGTGGTGGTGGCAGGGGGGGGGGGGGGGAGTAGGAGGGGTGTGGTTGGTTGGTTGGTTGGTTGGTTGGTGGGTTGGTTGGTAGGTAGAATAGTTGGTAGGTTGGTTTGTTTGAGGGAGGGGATGAAGAAGGTCGAGGGTTGGTTAGTGGGTTGGTTGGTGGGTTGGTTGGTAGGTGGGTTGGTTGGTGGGTTGGTTGGTAGGTGGGTTGGTGGATTGGTGGGTTGGTTGGTTGGTTGGTAGGTGGGTTGGTTGGTAGGTAGAATAGTTGGTAGGTTGGTTTGTTTGAGGGAGGGGATGAAGAAGGTCGAGGGTTGGTTGGTGGGTTGGTGGGTTGGTGGGTTGGTTGGTGGGTTGGTTGGTAGGTGGGTTGGTGGGTTGGTTGGTGGGTTGGTTGGTAGGTGGGTTGGTTGGTTGGTTGGTGGGTTGGTTGGTGGGTTGGTTGGTGGGTTGGTTGGTTGGTGGGTTGGTGGGTTGGTTGGTGGGTTGGTTGGTGGGTTGGTTGGTTGGTGGGTTGGTTGGTTGGTTGGTTGGTGGGTTGGTTGGTGGGTTGGTTGGTTGGTGGGTGGGTTGGTTGGTTGGTTGGTTGGTTGGTTGGTTGGTTGGTTGGTAGGTGGGTTGGTTGGTAGGTAGAATAGTTGGTAGGTTGGTTTGTTTGAGGGAGGGGATGAAGAAGGTCGAGGGTTGGTTGGTGGGTTGGTGGGTTGGTTGGTGGGTTGGTGCGTTGGTGGGTTGGTTGGGGGGTTGGTTGGTGGGTTGGTTGGTAAGTGGGTTGGTTGGTTGGATGGTGGGTTGATTGGTTGGATGGTGGGTTGATTGGTTGGATGGTGGGTTGGTTGGTAGGATGGTGGGTTGGATGGATAGTGGGTTGGTTGGTTGGTAGGTGGGTTGGTTGGTGGGTTGGTGGGTTGGTTGGTGGGTTGGTTGGTGGGTTGGTGGGTTGGTTGGTTGGTGGGTTGGTTGGTGGGTTGGTGGGTTGGTTGGAGGATGGGTTGGTTGGGTTGGTGGTGGGTTGGTGGGTTGGTTGGTGTGGGGGTTGGTTGGTTGGTGGTTGGTTGGTTGGTTGGTGGGTTGATGGGTTGGTTGGTTGGTGGGTGGGTGGGTTGGTTGATGGGTTGGTTGGTTGGTTTGTGGGTTGGTTGGTTGGTTGGTAGGTGGGTTGGTTGATAGGTAGAATAGTTGGTAGGTTGGTTTGTTTGAGGGAGGGGATGAAGAAGGTCGAGGGTTGGTTGGTGGGTTGGTGGGTTGGTTGGTGGGTTGGTTGGTGGGTTGGTGGGTTGGTTGGTTGGTGGGTTGGTTGGTGGGTTGGTGGTTTGGTTGATTGGTGGCTTGCCTGGGTGGTTTGGTTGGTAGGTGGGTTGGGTGGGTGGTTTGGTTGGTAGGTGGGTTGGTTAGGTGGTTGGTAGGTGGGTTGCGTGGGTGGTTGGTAGGTGGGTTGGTTAGGTGGTTGGTTGGTTGGTAGGTGGTTGGTGGTAGGTAGAATAGTGGTAGGTTGGTTGGTTTGAGGGAGGGGATGAAGAAGGTCGAGGGTTGGTTGGTGGGTTGGTTGGTAGGTGGGTTGGTGGGTTGGTTGGTGGGTTGGTTGGTAGGTGGGTTGGTTGGTAGGTAGAATAGTTGGTAGGTTTGTTTGTTTGAGGGAGGGGATGAAGAAGGTCGAGGGTTGGAGGGTGGGTTGGTGGGTTGGTGGGTAGGTGGGTTGGTGAGTTGGTGGGTAGGTGGGTTGGTTTGAGGAATGGAGGAGGGAGGCTGAGAGTTGGTTGGTTGTTTGGTTAAGCTTGGTAAGTGTGAGAATAAAGCCGGTATCACACGAGAGCTTTTATAGTCAACATTCGATAATCAACATTTTTCTGGCAACATTTCTGGAATATTTTGCACTGGTATCGGAAACTAGATTGATGATATATGAACTTAGGTAACCGAAATATTGTAAATGTTGACTTCATAAGCTGCCAGACCAGTGTTGAGTATAAATGTTGAGGGAAAAAGCGCTCGTGTGATACCGGCTTAAGGGGAGATTTCCACTTGAGGGATTTTTTTTCTTGACCCCTTTCTCCCTCATGGTTAGCCCCATTGCTTTTGCGATTTTAAGACGTTTGCCCCATTATTTTGA
>CM064528.1:47992406-48046667 GCA_032716605.1 Paralithodes platypus
GGCAGAATTACCTGTGGCGAGTGCTTCCCCCAGAGTTGCAAGAGTGACAGAGCCAAAATCAAGGGACGTTCAAGCCAAAACGCCTGGACACACGGAGTTTGAACCAATTTAAGTCATAGGAAGAGGGAAAGGCCGATTTTAAGACCTTCTGCCGTATTTCTTTGACAATTTCAAGAACCTTCCTGCCTTAAAGCGTCCTGGCTAGCGAAAGCGAGCCTGTGATATAGGAGGAAACGGCCTTAGGCGGGGACATGTTTCTTGCGAAAAAGTACAAGTACATTTCGAAGGGGTTAAGTCTATGGAAAAAAAAAAAAAACATAAAAATATATAAATAATAAAATAAATACATAAATTACTAAAATAGATCAATAAAATATATAAGCAACTGAATTAATTTATATAATCTTAATTAGCCTTTCCATACCTGTTGAAATCCATAATTGTCGACAGGGTGGAGGGAGAGCACCAAGAACATACCTGTAAAAACAGAGAATAATGATAATTAGTCGTAAACCAAACTAAAATGACCATGTTTTCAAGTTCCTATCAAGATTTCTCAGTTATTTTGAAGATTTTGCAGTGAAATGTGGTGACTAATTATATAAATGTGGTGACTAATTATATAAATGTGGTGACTAATTATATAAATGTGGTGACTAATTATATAAACTTGGTGACTAATTATATAAATGTGGTGACTAATTATATAAACTTGGTGACTAATTATATAAATGTGGTGACTAATTATATAAACTTGGTGACTATTATATAAATGTGGTGACTAATTATAAACTTGGTGACTAATTATATAAATGTGGTGACTAATTATATAAACTTGGTGACTAATTATATAAATGTGGTGACTAATTATATAAACTTGGTGACTAATTATATAAACTTGGTGACTAATTATATAAACTTGGTGACTAATTATATAAACTTGGTGACTAATTATATAAATGTGGTGACTAATTATATAAATGTGGTGACTAATTATATAAACTTGGTGACTAATTATATAAATGCGGCGACTAATTATATAAACTTGGTGATGACTAATTATATAAATGTGGTGACTAATTATATAAACTTGGTGACTAATTATATAAATGTGGTGACTAATTATATAAACTTGGTGACTAATTATATAAATGTGGTGACTAATTATATAAACTTGGTGACTAATTATATAAATGTGGTCACTAATTATATAAATGTGGTGACTAATTATATAAATTTGGTGACTAATTATATAAATGTGGTGACTAATTATATAAACTTGGTGACTAATTATATAAATGTGGTGACTAATTATATAAACTTGGTGACTAATTATATAAATGTGGTGACTAATTATATAAACTTGGTGACTAATTATATAAATGTGGTGACTAATTATATAAACTTGGTGACTAATTATATAAATGTGGTCACTAATTATATAAACTTGCTGACTAATTATATAAATGTGGTCACTAATTATATAAACTTGGTGACTAATTATATAAATGTGGTCACTAATTATATAAACTTGGTGACTAATTATATAAATGTGGTGACTAATTATATAAACTTGGTCTTGGAATGATACCGAGACAGTGGTTTCGTAGTTTCCATTAAGGGGAGATTTCCACTTGAGGGACTATTTTCTTGACCCCTTCCTCCCTCGTGTTTAGCCCCATTGCTTTTGAGATTTTAAGACGTTTGCCGCATTATTTTGACGATTTTAAGAACTTTCAACCCATTTCTGCCAATTTTAAGACCTTTCGTGCCATTTAGGTGTCGATTTTATCCTGGCGAGCGATAGCGAGCCTGTAATTTAAGAGGAACCGGCTTTCAGCCGGGACATTTTTCTACCGAAAAATGTAAACATTTATCTTGAAAGGGGCTCAAGGGGGTGTAATCTTAAGCTTGATGGATATCTAGGGACCAAACTAAAAACCTCCCCTTAAGTATCGACAAATTAGCTGCCAAGGGATTCAATTTATCGTCAGCTGAAATGAAACGGAGTATAGTTAATTAACCCTTTATTACACTTTATTCAGGATATAGTCTATTCGCTGTAAGTAGGCGAGAAATCATGACCTCTGTCCTCTGTAACTCAAAAAGGGCTAGAGGAAATGGGCTGTAAATTTCCACATCCATTCCTTGACTGACTCTTCCCAAATGGTAGACATATTAGCTCGATTACTCTAGTCGTGTTTGAGTTACAGAGGGAGTACAAAGGAAATCAAGCAACAACAGGGAAGAGGACATGATTTTTCGCCTACTTACTGCGAATAGACGATAGCATTAGACGATTTTTTATCCCGTATCGTAAAGTTACAATTAAAGAGGTTACTAAAGTATATCTAAGGGGAGATTTCCACTTGAGGCATTTTTTTTCCTGTAGGCTACCCCTTTCTTCTTCATGTTTAGCCCTATTGCTTTTCAGATTTTAAGAATTTCGCCTCATTAGTTTTGCGATTTTAAGAACTTTCGCCCCATTTCTGTACATTTTAAGACTTTTCGTGCCATTTAGGTGTCATTTTTTTTCCTGGCGAGCGATACCGAACCTGTAATTCAAGAGGAACCGGCCTCCGGCCGGGAAATGTTTCTACCGAAAAATGTACACATTTATCTTGAAAGGGGGTCTAGGGGGTGTAATTTTAAGCTTAACCTTAAAATACCCCTCTTACTACTAAAAACTGCTTCCAAAACTAAATAATGTCGTCTACTGATAGCCAGAATACAATGACTAAATGGGACTCAATTAACCCCTTCAGACTCAATTAAGGGGACACTGATTGCTTTGTTGGCCTATAAATTAATTCATTCATAAATTCTTAGTTTCCTCGCTAGACATCCCTCAATCTTAGAAAAACATCCCCTAGATCCCCCCTCAAGATTAATTTGTACATTTTTCGGTAGAAAACAAATCCCGGCCGAAGGCCGCTTTCTCTTACAATTACAGACTCGCTATCGCTCACCAGGAAAAACTCGACACCTAAATGGCACGATAGGTCTTAAAATTTGTAACGAAATGGGACAAAAGGTCTTAAAATCGCCAAACAAATGGACCGAACGTCTAAAAATCTAAAAAATAATTGGACTAAACACGAGGGAGAAAGGGGACCAGACAAACGACCGTCTCCCCTTAACCCCCAAAACTGCTTCCAAAACTAAACAACATCGTCTACTGTCAGCCAGATTATATAGTTAAACGCGACTCTGTTAACCCTCTGAATACCCCTACTTCCTCCCTTAACCCTTGTAGTAACGATGCTGTTCTTTTAAGGGGAGATTTCCACTTGAGGGATTTTTTTCTTGACTCCTTTCTCCCTCATGTTTAGCCTCATTTGCTTTTTGAGATTTTAAGAACGTTGCCCCATTTATGTCAATTTTAAGACATTTTGTGCCATTTACGTGTTGATGTTTTCCTGGCGAGCGATAGCGAGCCTGTAATATAAGAGGAACCGGCCTTCGGCCGGGACATTTTTCTATCGAAAAATGTACAAATTTATCTTGAAAGGGGCTCAAGGGGGTGTAATATTAAGCTTGATGGAGTTCTAGGAAACAAACTAAAGACCTCCCCTTAAACAAACTAAAGACCTCCCCTTAAACAAAAGACCTCCCCTTAAACAAAAGACCTCCCCTTAAACAAAAGACCTCCCCTTAAACAAAAGACCTCCCCTTAAACAAAAGACCTCCCCTTAAACAAACTAAAGACCTCCCCTTAAACAAACTAAAGACCTCCCCTTAAACAAACTAAAGACCTCCCCTTAAACAAACTAAAGACCTCCCCTTAAACAAACTAAAGACCTCTCCTTAAACAAACTAAAGACCTCCCCTTAAACAAACTAAAGACCTCCCCTTAAACAAACTAAAGACCTCCCCTTAAACAAACTAAAGACCTCCCCTTAAACAAAATAAAGACCTCCCCTTAAACAAACTAAAGACCTCTCCTTAACTTCATTCTGGCTACTATGTATTAGACAATTATTTCTAATTGGGGCAGAGAAAATCTTGTTACTTTCAACGCCTCCAAGGCCCAGTTGCTCCCTCTATCTCTCCATCACAATTGTCCACACGACTATCAACTATTCTTCAACAACACACAACTCAACCCTTCATCTGCTCTCAACATTCTTGGTGTATCCTTCTCATCTGACCTTTCTTGGAAAGATCATATTACCACCCTTGCTCAAACAGCTTCCCAAAAGTTAGGTGTGCTCAACCCATTTCTGTGGGTTCTTCACCCCCGCACAGCTTCTTGCTCTATATTGGGGCACAGTGCTCCCCTGTATTGAGTATTGTTCGCATGTGTGGGGAGGCTCCACCCATACCGCACTTCTCGAACGAGTAGAATCAAAAGCATTTCGCCTGATCAACTCGCCTCCTCTTACTAGTTCCCTATAATCTCTTTCTACACGCCCCAATGTTGCATCTCTTTCACTTTTCTATCGCTATTACAACAATCAGTGTTCTTCAGAGCTCTCTCAGTGTATACCCCCTCCCTTGCTGCGAGTGCGAGGCTCCCGCCTTTCAACACAGTTTCACTCCTATTCTGTCCAGCTCTCCAACCCAAGAATTTGCAAATTTTCTGTCTTTCTTCTACTCAACAAGTGAACTCTGGAACTCTCTCCCTCAATCAATCTTTCCTTCATCCTATGACTTAGACTGCTTTAAACTTCGTGAGTCCAGGGGCATTTTTTTACTCCAACGTCCCTTGAATTTGGCCCAGTCACTCTTTTAACTTTGGGGGAGACACTCGCTACAGGCAACCTGCTTTTTGTCTCCTCCATACACATAGACAAAAAAAAAAAAAAATGGCATTTATATGATGCAGAGAAATAGTAGCTTCATATTTTGCCATGAAGTATCGATTAAGGGGAGGTTTTTAGTTGATTCCCTAGACTTCCATCAAGCTTAAAATTACACTCCCTAGACCCCCTTTCAAGATAAATTTCGGTAGAAAAATGTCCCGGCTGAAAGCCGGTTCCTCTTAAATTACAGATTCGCTATCGCTCGCCAGGATAAAATCGACACCTATATGGCACGAAAGGTCTAAAAATTGACAGAAATGGGTCGAAGGTTCTTAAAATCGTCAAAATAATGGGGCGAAAGTCTAAACATTAGAAAAGCAATGGGGCTAAACATGAGGGAGAAAGGGGTCAAGAAAAAAATCCCTCAAGTGGAGACCTCCCCTTAATTTGCTGCAAAGGGACTCCATTTATCGCAAGCTGAAACAAAACTGACTATACTGTTATAACCCCCTGCCAGTACATCTATACTATTATAACCCCCTGCCAGTACATCTATAATATTATAACCCCCTGCCAGTACATCTATAATATTATAACCCCCTGCCAGTACATCTATAATATTATAACCCCCTGCCAGTACATCTATAATATTATAACCCCCTGCCAGTACATCTATAATATATATAGATATCCATTGGCCAGACCTACCTACGCCTAAGGTCACCTAAGGTTGCGTTCGCCACTCTCCTAGCAGCACCGAGGAGCGCGTCGCCCCTCGTTGTGGGTGACTGGAAGAACCTATATATATATTTCCACAGACATTGTTCCATACACAGTAACTTTCTCTATATGGCCTTAAGGGGAGGTATTTAGTTTGTTCCCTACGTTTTCATCAAGCTTAAAATTACATCCCCTAGACGCCCTTTCAAGTTAAATTTGTACATTTTTCGGTAGAAAAATGTCCCGGCCGGAGGCCAGTTGCTCTTAAATTACAGGCTCGCTATCGCTCGCCAGGAAAAAATCGACACCTTAATGGCACGAAAGGTCTTAAAATTGACAGAAATGGGGCAAAGTGTCTTAAAATGTCCAAACTACTAGGGTGAACGTCTTAAAATCTCAAAAGCAATGGGGTTAAACATGAGGGAGAAAGGGGGTCCAGAAAAAAATCCCTCAAGTGGAAATCTCCCCTTAAGGTGAGAAAGACCTTCAGTTTTTACTATATATTCTGTATTTACCGCCCTACAAAGTGGAAGCCGTCAGAGAGAGAGAGAGAGAGAGAGAGAGAGAGAGAGAGAGAGAGAGAGAGAGCGAGAGCGAGAGAGAGAGCGAGAGAGAGAGAGAGAGAGAGAGCTACAAGGAGTTACAAGGAATCGTTAGTATCTCGCAGACCTTGCCGGGCCATTCCGAGGAGCGAAGTGAAAGGAGAGAGAAAGTACCACATGCATAAATAATGATGACGCTGGTGATGTACAGTCGGGCTAATAAGTCATGTCTCGGCACCAAGTATGTTTTGTTCAATAATTGGTTATCAGTAATATCTAAACAGGATGTCTTCATTTCGAGTGAGATATACCAACATGTTCCTACACTTACCCACCCTATTCAACATCTGACAGACATTAGTACCGCACAGAGCGAGCCAAATATAATGACAGCTGGGACATGAATTATTAGCGCCACCGTACAGTATACACAAGGAGATATGGCGAGGGGAGGATAGTGAAAGAGGGGATACAAGGGAAGAGGTTGAAGGGGAGCAGATTGAAGGGGAGCAGATTGAAGGGGGAGCAGATTGAGGTTGAAAGGGACAGATTGAAGTGGACCAGATTGAAGGGAAAACATTGAAGGGGGTCATGTGGAAGAGGAGGTCATTTTGAAGGGAAAAATTGAAGGGGGTCAAATTGAAGGCGGTCAGATTGAAGGGGGTCATATGGAAGAGACCAATTTAAAGGGATTTTTTTTTCTATGTGATTGAGGGAGGCAAAAGGCAGAACTGCCTATAGCGAGTGCCTCCCCCATAGTTGAAAGAGTGACAGGGCCAAAATCAAGGGACGTTCGAGCCAAAATGCCTGGACACACGGAGTTTGAAGCAATTTAAGTCATAGGAAGAAGGAAAGACTGATTCTGGGAGAGATTTCCAGAGCTCACCTGTTGAGTAGAAGAAAGTTTGAGAGTAACGCTTCACTCTTGGGTTGGAGAGTTGAAATTGATGGGAAACATTGAAGTGGGTCTTATTGAAGGGAAACATTGAAGGGGGTCATATGGAAGAGAACAAATTGAAAGGAGTCATATTGAAGGGGACAATTTGAAGGGGGTCACATGGAAGGGGTCATATTGAAGGGAACAAATTGAAGGGGTCATATTGAAGGGGTCAGATTGAAGGGGTCATATGGAAGAGGCCAATTTGAAGGGAACACATTAAAGGGTCAGATTGAAGGGGACAGCTTGAGGGGTCATATTGAAGGTATCAGATTGAAGGGGGTCAGATTGAAGGGGGGGGGGGGGAGATGAAGAGGCAGGATAATGAAAGGGGGAGAAGGATTGAAAGGGGGGGGGGGGTGTTAGTATACAGATAGGTCCCACGTGCCCTTGTTTATGTCTGGCCAACTCTCTCTCTCCCTCTCTCTCTCTCTCTCTCTCTCTCTCTCTCTCTCTCTCTCTCTCTCTCTCTCTCTCTCTCTCTCTCTCTCTCTCTCTCTCTCACACACACATATACTCAGTCTCACTCTAACATGCACAAACTCAGTCTCACTTTCTCTATATTTCTCTCTCATACATAATATACACTCATTATCTCTCTCTCTCTCTCTCTCTCTCTCTCTCTCTCTCTCTCTCTCTCTCTCTCTCTCTCTCTCTCTCGAAGATCAAAATTCCACATGAACTAGGTGAATGTTTTGAAAAGTGGTAAAGGCCAACAATATTGTCGAAATGCAAGGTGAAGCAATCTCAAGTCAGGCTAACAACCCTTTCAGTACCGGTGCCCTTCATTTAACTGTATTCTGGCTACTATTACATGATTTGATTCAGCTTAAAATAGGCCTCCGATAACTACCAGGCTTCGAACTATCTCACTTAACCCTTTGTACTACCACAGACCCTTCTTAAACTGCAGAAAATCGTCTAAATATAGCTAGAATACAATTTAGAAAACGTTGCTGGTGCAGGAGGGTTAACTAGTACGAAGAAATCTAGAACCAATCAAAATATTTGGATGTTATGAATAACAGTGACCAAAAGTTTAACCCTTTGAAGCTCTGACGCGTTTTAGCAGTTTATTTTGGCTATCATTAGACGATTTTATGCAGCTTAGGAAGTATATGTGGGTATTAAAAGGGTAAATACTATCTCAATCAACCCTTTGACTTCCATATACAGTTACTAATCTGAATAAAATCGTCTAATAGTAGCCAGGAACAGAACAGAAACGCGTATTGGAGCTTGAAAGGGTTAATACATAATTATTTTCTTGGGGGAGACACTTACTACAGTCAGCTTTGCTTTGTCTCCTCCACTCACATAGAAATAAACAAAGTATTGTAAGTAGTTTAGACTCAGCATGATACCTTAATGAATGCCCTACGCAAACATGTCGGGAAGTTGGGAGCCGGAGAGGTTGTGCACTAAAATAATGTATGTGGAAACGCGCCACATATACAGTATACAGTAATATCTGCTCTACCTGGAACAAACTCCCTCAGATGTAAATAAAAACTCAGTAGATCAGGTTAAACAAACTTGACAATATTGTGCACACTTTGCAGATAGTATACGAACTATATATATATATATTTGTCAGCTAGGGTACCTCCCTAGACCGAGTACTCTTCATTCCTAGTGACTCCTTGAAGGACGCCATTTCTTTCTTGTTGCATCCCTTCCTTTCTCATTTTCTTATATTCTCCTTGACTCCCTTCTTCCTCCTTCTCTCTCAATTCCTCACTTTCATCAATGTCTTCCTTCCTTCCTCATCCCTACTTCCTGCCGTATCCTCCTCCTGCTCCCTATATCCCCTCCCTCTCCCTCCCTTCCTCAATCCTTTCCTTCCTTCTTCTCTGCCTCCCTCCCTCTCCCCCTCCCTTCCTCCCCCTTTTAATTGTCGGCTAACCCATAAATCCTCCTCCCCTCTTTTCCTCCCTCCCTCCCTCCCCTTCCTTCCCTCACACACCTCTTTACAACTTACTCCTCTCTCTCTCTCTCTCTCTCTCTCTCTCTCTCTCTCTCTCTCTCTTGTGCACCCCATGTAAACACTGACCATAACATGAAATATGCTTATATAATAATACAATTTGCCCTCAGAAAAGAAAGTACTGCCATTTTGAAATATTAACCCCTTCTGTACCGACGGCATCTTTTTAATTTTATTCTAGCTATATTGGGACGATTTTGTGCAGTTTAAGGGGAGGTTTTTAGTGTGTTTCGTAGACTTCCATCAAGCTTGAAATTACACCCCCTTGACCCCCTTTCAAGATAAATTTGTACATTTTTCGTTAGAAAAATGTCCCGGCCGAAGGTCGAATCCTCTTAAATTACAGGCTCGCTATCGCTCGCCAGGAAAAAATCGTCACCTGAATGGCACGAAAGGTCTTAAAATGGAGTGAAAGTTCTTAAAATCGCCAAACTAACGGGGCGAACGTTTTATATTATCAAAAGCAATGGGGCTAAACATGAGGGAGAAAGGGGTCAACAAAAAAAATCCCTCAAGTGGAAACCTCCCCTTAAGAAGGATCTGTGGTAGTATAATGAGATACGAGAGATAGGTCGAAGCGTGATCATTGCTGGAGACTCTTTTCCAAGGGAATAAAATCGCCTAACAGTAACCAGTATCAAGTTAAAAAGACGTCACGGGCATAGAAGGGGTTAACATTATTTTTAAGGGAGCCAAGAAAAATATGATGCAAGTCCAGGTGAGGTGTGAGAAACTATAGTCTATTCGCTGTAAGTAGGCAACACATCATGACCTCTATCCTCCGTAACTCAAGAAGGGCTAGAGCAAATTAGCTGTAAAATTTTCCATCTATTCCTTGCTTGACTCTTCCCAAATGGTAGACATATTAGCCCGATTACTTTAGTCGTTGTTGAGTTACAGAGGTTAGCGTTCATGATGTTTCGCCTATTTACAGCGAATAGACTAGAATTATGGTCAATGATAAGGGGGTTGCCCTGGGTTTTGTTATTTCTGTCCTTTTCTCTCTTTCTCTGGCTTGTATCCATGCGGCCCCATTCAGCCAACTATTTTAAGACGTTTATCCCCATCTAGGTGTCGATTTCTTCCTGGCGAGCGATAGCGAGCCAGCATTATATGAAGAAATCCGGCTTCGCCGGAGAAATTTTTCTATCGAAAAATGTACAAATTTAGCCTGCTGTCAAACACAAATTTAAAATATGCTGGCTCGCTACCGCTCACCAGTAAGAAATTGACACCTGGATGGGGATAAACGTCTTAAAACAGTAGGCTGAATGGGGCCAAATGGATACAAGCCAGAGAAAGAGAGAAAAGGACAGCAATAACAAAAAGCAGGTCACCCCCCTTAATACAATCGTCTAATAGTAGCCAGAATAAAATTAAAAGGACGACCCCGGTACTGAAGGGGTTAAGGGGAGATTTCCACTTGAGGGATGTTTTTCTTGACCCCTTTCTCCCTCATGTTTAGCCCCATTGCTTTTGATATTATAAAACGTTCGCCCCATTAGTTTAGCGATTTTAAGAACTTTCACCCCATATTAAGACCTTTCGTGCCATTCAGGTGTCGATTTTATCCTGGCGAGCGATAGCGAGCCTGTAATTTAAGAGGAACCGGCCTTCGGCCGGGAAATGTTTCTACCGAAAAATGTACAAATTTATCTTGAAAGGGGCTCAAGGGGGTGTAATTTTAAGCTTGATGGAGGTCTAGGGAACAAACTAAATACCTTAATGGGGAAATATGAACCTACACTCTGTCTCTGTATCATCATATAATTACCCTGTTTTTATAACTAACAACATATATCTGGCTACACAATCTGCGTAATAGCGGAGTAATTAAGGGGAGATGGGGCGTCTTTCTGGACCCCCCCCCCCTTCTCCCTCATTAGTTTGTCGATTTTAAGATGTTTGCCCCATTAGTTTTGTCGATTTTAAGATGTTTGCCCCATTAGTTTTGTCGATTTTAAGATGTTTGCCCCATTAGTTTGTCGATTTTAAGAACGTTCGCCACATTTCGTTATCAATATTAACACCTTTCGTGCAATTTAGGTGTCGATTTTTTCCTGGCGAACGATAGTGAGCCTGTCCCGGCCTTTGGTCGGGACATTTTTCTACCGAAAAATGTATAAATTATTCTAGAAGGGGAATATAATGGATGTTTACTTAAGTTTGATGGAGGTCTAGGGAGGACACGATTTTTTTTTATAAATATATATATGAAATAATCGACCCAAAAATATACCCTTCCCCCTTAAGGTGAGGATACATGGCAATTTACCGTGAGCTGAACATATACACACAATAGTTATGGCCACAACAGAGAGTAAGAAGGGTATGTAAGTAAGGTAGTTAACCCTCTCCGACATATGACGCGATTTTGAAATGGTTGAATTGGTAAAGGTGACCTAATTCATCTATCTATCTATCTATCTATCTATCTATCTATCTATATCATTATGTATCTATTTATCTCTCTCTCTCTCTCTCTCTCTCTCTCTCTCTCTCTCTCTCTCTCTCAAATTGACCCACGGGGACCTGAGCTTTCTTAGGCAAGGAGGGGAGAATGAGGGGAGTGTTGAGAGAGAGAGAGAGAGAGAGAGAGAGAGAGAGAGAGAGAGAGAGAGAGAGAGAGAGAGAGAGAGAGAGAGAGAGAGAGAGAGGTAAATAGATATATAAACCTATAGATAGATAGACAGATAGATATAGATAGAAAATGATTTAGATACAGATGAAATGTTGATAGATATTTAGATTGATGGATAGATAGATAGATATAGCTAGATAGTATACACATAATATGTGTATAGATATAAATTGACCTTGACAGATATATAGATAGATTGTTAGAAAGGCTGGAGATGATATTTTGATATAATTATATTCAGATGTCATTAGTAGATGCATAGATTGATAAATAGATAGAGATTTATATTTTGATAGATATTTAACTTGATAGATATTTAACTTGATAGATAGTCAGATTATATTTTGATATTCAACTTGATAGATAGTCAGATAGATAGATGTAGACGATATATGGAGATACTTAGCTTAGATAGATAGATAGAGAAATGAGAGAGAGAGAGAGAGAGAGAGAGAGAGAGAGAGAGAGAGAGAGAGGGAGAGAGAGAGAGAGAGAGAGAGAGAGAGAGAGCGAGCAAGGGAAAAGAAATTATGTGAAGGCAAAAAATTGGACGACCATAGAAGAGAGGAAAAAACAGCAAAAGGTAAAAACAAAGAAACAAGCTCAAAGAAAACGAGAAAAAAGACGGAGAAAAAATGAGGAGTGGCAAAGACAAAACAAAAACAAAATAAAAGTCAAACAAATATAACACATATATACTATCATAATAATAATATGAATAATTATAATAATAATGATAACAATGCTGAAAATAGTAAAAATACCTAAATAATATATAAATATATACAGTATATATATATACCGTATATATATATATATATATAGTACCGGGTATATATATAATAAAAACAACAATAACAATAATAATATAAATAATCATAAAAATAATAATAATAATAACAAAAATAATACATTAATAAATACATCCATAATTAAATCAATACAAACAATTGCTGCAGAGGTAATAAAAAAAAAAAAAAAAAAAAAAAAAAAAAAAAAACACACACACACACACACACACACAAAGAGAAGAATAACAAAGAGTAAGGGCGGAGTCACACGAGTATTTATTTCCATAATGTTGAACCCTTTGAAGATTATGCCGCATTTTGACAGCTTATTCTGGCACAGTCATGGCAGAGGATCGTATACAGGTTATAGGAAGGGTCTGTGGGAATTATAAGGGTAAAGACTATCTCAAATTCTCAATTAACCCTCTGACTTCCATAAACCCTTCCCAATCTGAAGAAAATAGTCTAAAAACTGTGGGAATTATAAGGGTAACGACTATCTCAATTAACCCCCTGACTTCCGTAAACCCTTCCCAATCACACTAAAAATAGTCTAACAATAGCCCGGGAAAAAAAAAAAACATCGTAATCGGATCTTGAAAGGGTTAAACTCAATATTACATATACTAATAATAATGACGTCATGGCTGTTGTTGCTATCATTGTGGCTACCATTAGACGATATTCTCTTGGGGTTAGCAAAACATCTCTTGTCTCTCCCTCTGATTTCCCCAAAGTCCTTCCTAATCTTAATAAAAACGCGTAATGATAGCCAAAATATATGAAGTGTAACTAAATGCGATAGTTGCGTGCGATAGTTGCGTGCGATAGTTGCGTGCGATAAATGCGTGTGGAAATTACGTGCAAGAATCGAGTGCGAGATTGCGTGCATGACTATGGACCGGTAGGAGAATTGCGAGCAGCTAGTGAGAATTGCGTGAGCCCATTAAGGGGAGGTTTTTAGTGTGTTTCTTAGACTTCCATCAAGCTTGAAATTACACCCCCTTGACCCCCTTTCAAGATAAATGTGTACATTTTTCGGTAGAAAAATGTCCCGGCCGAAGGCCGATTCCTCTTAAATTACAGGCTCGCTATCGCTCGCCAGGAAAAAATCGACACCTAAATGGCACGAAAGGTCTTAAAAGTGACATAAATGGGGCGAAAGTTCTTAAAATCGCCAAACTAATGGGGCAAACGTCTTAAAATCTCAAAAGCATTGGGGTTAAACATAAGAGAGCAAGGGGTAAAGAAAATAATCCCTCCAGTGGAAACCTCCCCTTAACCCTCTGAGTACCAGCGACGTGGGTTATATTTTATGCTAGCCGTATTGAGACGATATTATGCAGCTTAGGAAGGCTCTGTGGTCGTTACAAGGGTTGGTGGAGATAGTTGGAAGCCTTATTATTGCTAGAGGTCCTTCCTAAGCTGAAGAAAATCGTCTAATAGTTGTCAGAATAGGATGCAAAGGACGTCCCTGGTACTGAATGGGTTAACAATGTGTGTGTGAGGTAGTTAGGAGGTGGAATTGCTTGCGAGAATTGACCTGCTTTTCTTTTTATCTTTCTCTCCTTTTCTCTCTTTCTCTGACTTGTATCCATTTGGCCCCATTCAGACAACTGTTTTAAGACGTTTATCCCCATCCAGGTGTCGATTTCTTCCTGGCGAGCGATAGCGAGCCAGCATTGTATGGAGAAATCCGGCTTCGCCGGAGAAATTTTTCTATCGAAAAATGTACAAATTTAGCTTGCTGCAAAACAAAAATATATATCTGCTGGCTCGCTACCGCTCGCCAGGAAAATATTGACACCTGGATGGGGGGTAAACGTCTTAAAGCAGTAGGCTGAATGGGGCCGAATGGATACAAGCCAAAGAGAGAGGGAGATAAAGAGAACAAAGCGAGGTGGGCTCCCTTAAAAACAAATGATGCACAGTCGGCCAAGTAAGTGATGTCTAGGCACCAATTATATTTCGATAAATAATTATCAATATTTACACATAATGTCTTCTTTTTGAGTGAGATAATTATACAAACATGTTCCTACATTTAATCTCCACTTGAGGGATTTTTTTCTTGACCCCTTTCGCCCTCATGTTTAACCCCATTGCTTTTGATATTATAAAACGTTTGCCCCATTAGTTTAGCGATTTTAAGAACTTTCACCCCATATTAAGACCTTTCGTGCAATTCAGGTGTCGATTTTATCCTGGCGAGCGATAGCGAGCCTGTATTTTAAGAGCAACCGGCCTTCGGCCTGGACATTTTTCTACCGAAAAATGTACAAATTTATCTTGAAAGGGGCTCAAGGGGGTGTAATTTTCAGCTTGATGGAGGTCTAGGGAACAAACTAAATACCTCTCCTTAACCACCCTATTCAACATCTGACATACATTAATACAGCCCAGAGCAAGCCCAACGTAATGGCAGCTGAAACATGACATATTAGCGCTACTGTACAATCGAGCTAATACGTAATGTCTGGGCACTAATTATGTTTTGATCAATAATTGGTATCAGCAATATCTAAGCTTCATTTCTGCATAACGAGTGAAATATACAATCATGTTCCTACACTTACCCACCCTATTCAACATCTGACAGACATTAATACAGCACAAAGCGAGCCGAACTAATACCAGCTGAGACATGACTTATTAGCTTGAGTGAGATATACCAACATGTCCCTACACTTACCCACCCTATTCAACATCTGACAGACATTAATACAGCACAAAGCGAGCCGAACTAATACCAGCTGAGACATGAGTTATTAGCTTGAGTGAGATATACCAACATGTCCCTACACTTACCCACCCTATTCAACATCTGACAGACATTAATACAGCACAAAGCGAGCCGAACTAATACCAGCTGAGACATGACTTATTAGCTTGAGTGAGATATACCAACATGTCCCTACACTTACCCACCCTATTCAACATCTGACAGACATTAATACAGCCCAGAGCGAGCCGAACGTAATACCAGCTGAGACATGACTTATTAGCTTGAGTGAGATATACCAACATGTCCCTACACTTACCCCCCCTATTCAACATCTGACAGACATTAATACAACACAAAGGGAGCCGAACTAATACCAGCTGAGACATGACTTATTAGCTTGAGTGAGATATACCAACATGTCCCTACACTTACCCATCCTATTCAACATCTGACAGACATTAATACAGCCCAGAGCGAGCCGAACGTAATACCAGCTGAGACATGACTTATTAGCGCTACTGTACACCTGAATTACCTACAGACATTGCCAGCGGGAATTGCCTGCAGACATTAATTGCACGATTTACATAAGAACATAGCGTTAGTCATTACCTGCGAAAATTACGATACGAGAATTACGTGTACAACTTGGGGAGGTTTTTAGTTTATTACCTTAACCTCCATCAAACTTAAAATTAAACTCCCTTGATCCCCTTTCAAGATAAATTTGTACATTTTTCGGTAGAAAAATGTCCAGGCCGAAGGCCGGTTCCTCTTAAATTACAGGCTCGCTATCGCTCGCCAGGAAGAAATCGACACCTAAATGGCAGGAAAGGTCTTAAAATTGTCAGAAATGAGGTGAAAGTTCTTAAAATCGCTAAACTAATGGGGCGAACGTGGTTAAAATCTCAAAAGCAATGGGGCTAAACATGAGGGAGAAAGGGGTCAAGACAAAAATCCCTCAAGTGGATATCTCCCCTTAAGTACGAACATTGCGTGCATGACTTACTGTACGTGCGGGAATTGCGTGCAGGAAATACGTGCGAAAATTACATGCACGATTTAAGTACGAGAATTGCGTGCATGATTTACTGTACGTGCGGATATGGCGTGCATAAATTACGTGCGAAAAATACGAGCCGGAGGTATCGTGCCAGAATCACGTGCCAAAGATTGAGTGCGAAATTACGAGAATGAATTACCTACGAGAATTGCGTGCGTGAGTAGAGTGGATGCGGAAGGGGGGAGTGGGTGTTAGGGATGAGGTCATTAACTAGCGCCGTGGGTGGTCACTTTTATCACTAACAATTAAATCGTTCACCTTGATGGCCCTCGTATTGTGTGTGTCTAGAGTCTAGACGGTGGGTGGAGATAGAGAGTTACATAATAATAATAATAATAATAATAATAATAATAATAATAATAATAATAATAATAATAATAATAATAATCAGGTTACATTTCTCTCTAACCCTTGCTCCGAGATTCAATAGCGCTCGACCAAAGTATATTACCAGAGTTATATAGATATACAGACTGTACAGACCTTGCGGTCCCTACTAGGCAGTCCGGACTTAATGCAAACATAGAATTTGATACAAAGTGGAAGGTACGGATAGCAAAGCAGAAGGTTCTCTCCCCACCCACCACTCCCTCCGACCTTATGGGAAACAAGGCCCACAGCAGAATGAGAGATTTTCTACTGGGAAATTTATAGTAAAGAAGGAAGTTGAGAAATATATTACTGGTGCTTAACCTGTTATTATATATTACTGATGCTTAACCTATTATATATTACTGATGCTTAACCTGTTATTATATATTACTGATGCTTAACCTATTATTATATATTACTGATGCTTAACCTGTTATTATATATTACTGATGCTTAACCTGTTATTATATATTACTGGTGCTTAACCTGTTATTATATATTACTGGTGCTTAACCTATTATATATTACTGATGCTTAACCTATTATTATATATTACTGATGCTTAACCTATTATTATATATTACTGATGCTTAACCTATTATTATATATTACTGATGCTTAACCTGTTATTATATATTACTGATGCTTAACCTGTTATTATATATTACTGGTGCTTAACCTATTATTATATATTACTGATGCTTAACCTATTATTATATATTACTGATGCTTAACCTATTATTATATATTACTGATGCTTAACCTATTATTATATATTACTGATGCTTAACCTATTATTATATATTACTGATGCTTAACCTATTATTATATATTACTGATGCTTAACCTATTATATATTACTGATGCTTAACCTATTATTATATTACTGATGCTATTATTATATATTACTGATGCTTAACCTGTTATTATATATTACTGGTGCTTAACCTATTATTAGTATTATTTGTATTTTTGTATTTTTTTGTTTTATCTCCTACGAAAAGGATGTTTTGACTCCTTTTGAATGTGTTAATTGTATTGCATTGTATCTCATTATCTGGCATTTTGTTCCACTTGTTGACCACACTGTAGATGGAGAAGTGTTTTATGACATCGATCATCACCCTCCTGGGCTTTATACAGAGAGAGAGAGAGAGAGAGAGAGTGTGTGTGTGTATGTGTGTGTGTGTGTGCTCAATTATTATGTGTACGTGTCTGTGTTATAAGTATATGCTATTTTTCAAGCTTTTTTTGGAGTGTGTGTTAGTGCGTGTTTAAGCGTTCTTCAAGAGTTAGCTATTATGCATTCCAGAGAAAGAACAAACATTATATACTGTATACCGTATATAAAGAGCAGTTTTCCCATTATATAGTTGTCCAAAATCCTTTCTACGTTGGTTGGACAACTACAGCAGTACTTCTAATTAGGTTAGCTTAGGTTACAACTTTATGTTGGCACTGGTTGAGATCTTCTATTGGTTGAAATGGTCTACTGGTTGAGATATACTGGTCGAAATGGTATACTGGTTGAAATGGTCTACTAGTTGAGATCTACTGGTCGAAATGGTCTACTGGTGGAAATAGTCTACTGGTTGAGGTCTACTGTTTGAGATGGTCCACTGGTTGAAATGGTCTACTGGTTGAAATTTACTGGTTGAATTGATCTACTGGTTTAAATAGTCTACTAGTTGAGATCTACTGGTCGAAATGGTCTACTGGTGGAAATAGTCTACTGGTTGAGGTCTACTGGTTGATATGGTCTACTGGTTGATATGGTCTACTGGTTGAGGTCTACTGGTTGATATGGTCTACTGGTTGATATGGTCTACTGGTTGAGGTCTACTGGTTGATATGGTCTACTGGTTGAGGTCTACTGGTTGATATGGTCTACTGGTTGATATGGTCTACTGGTTGAGGTCTACTGGTTGATATGGTCTACTGGTTGATATGGTCTACTGGTTGAGGTCTACTGGTTGATATGGTCTACTGGTTGATATGGTCTACTGGTTGAGGTCTACTGGTTGATATGGTCTACTGGTTGATATGGTCTACTGGTTGAGGTCTACTGGTTGAATTAGTTTACTGGTTGATATGGTCTACTGGTTGATATGGTCTACTGGTTGATATGGTCTACTGGTTGATATGGTCTACTGGTTGATATGGTCTACTGGTTGAGGTCTACTGGTTGAGGTCTACTGGTTGATATGGTCTACTGGTTGATATGGTCTACTGGTTGATATGGTCTACTGGTTGATATGGTCTACTGGTTGATATGGTCTACTGGTTGATATGGTCTACTGGTTGATATGGTCTACTGGTTGATATGGTCTACTGGTTGAGGTCTACTGGTTGATATGGTCTACTGGTTGAGGTCTACTGGTTGATATGGTCTACTGGTTGATATGGTCTACTGGTTGAGGTCTACTGGTTGAGGTCTACTGGTTGATATGGTCTACTGGTTGATATGGTCTACTGGTTGATATGGTCTACTGGTTGAGGTCTACTGGTTGAGGTCTACTGGTTGATATGGTCTACTGGTTGATATGGTCTACTGGTTGAGGTCTACTGGTTGATATGGTCTACTGGTTGATATGGTCTACTGGTTGATATGGTCTACTGGTTGATATGGTCTACTGGTTGAGGTCTACTGGTTGAATTAGTCTACTGGTTGATATGGTCTACTGGTTGAGGTCTACTGGTTGATATGGTCTACTGGTTGATATGGTCTACTGGTTGATATGGTCTACTGGTTGATATGGTCTACTGGTTGATATGGTTTACTGGTTGATATGGTCTACTGGTTGATATGGTCTACTGGTTGATATGGTCTACTGGTTGATATGGTCTACTGGTTGAGGTCTACTGGTTGATATGGTCTACTGGTTGATATGGTCTACTGGTTGAGGTCTACTGGTTGATATGGTCTACTGGTTGATATGGTCTACTGGTTGATATGGTCTACTGGTTGAGGTCTACTGGTTGATATGGTCTACTGGTTGATATGGTCTACTGGTTGAGGTCTACTGGTTGATATGGTCTACTGGTTGATATGGTCTACTGGTTGATATGGTCTACTGGTTGAGGTCTACTGGTTGATATGGTCTACTGGTTGATATGGTCTACTGGTTGAGGTCTACTGGTTGAATTAGTCTACTGGTTGATATGGTCTACTGGTTGAGGTCTACTGGTTGAGGTCTACTGGTTGATATGGTCTACTGGTTGAGGTCTACTGGTTGAATGAGTCTACTGGTTGAATGAGTCTACTGGTTGAAATAATCTACTGGTAGAGATGTCATAGAAGCCTAATATATCTTCTGCTTATCAAAATTCATTTATCCCTAGAACTACTACTCTTTGGAATTCACTTCCCTCGAATTGCTTTCCACAAGCTTACAATCTACAAATGTTTAAATCCAGTTGTTACAAATATTTTATGAATGGAGGATGCCTTTAGGCACATGGACCTTTTTGTTTTATCTGTGTTTTTCCTTCCTCCGTTCATTGTCTCAAAAAAAAAAAAAAAAAAAAAAAAATTGTCTAAAACTGCTCAATTAAAGAACTATCTACAACTTCTTAGAAAAGCTACAGTACAGTAAATACATTTGATGAATGATTTACATATATTAGTGTTACTGTAAACCTCTGTATTATATTATAAATATTTCGGCCAATCTGTGAAATCCAAATAGTATTTTTAATATTTAGAGGAGTTGAACTCCCAGTCTACGAGTTTCACAGAGAGAGAGAGAGTGTGTGTGTGTGTGTGTGTGTGTGTGTGTGTGTGTGTGTGTGTGTGTGTGTGTATGTGTGATCAATTAATATGTGAACGTGTCTGTGTTATAAGTTCATGCTATTTTTCAAGCTTCTTTTGGATTTATGTGTGTATGTGTTGTGTTGGTGAGTGTGTGTGCGTGTGTTCGAGCGTTCTTCAAGAGTTAGTATCTCAAAGCTATTACTCATGCCAGAGAGAGAGAGAGAGAGGGGGGGGGGGGGGGGGGGGGTGGGGGGGGGGGGGGGGGGGGGGTGGGAGGGGGGGGGTGGGGTGGGGGGGGGGGGGGTGGGGGGGGGGGGGGGGGGAGGGGGGGGAGAGGAAGACAGAATAATCACATAAAACCCAGCTTAAAATGACAAACACCAAACAAATGAGAAGCTCCAGCGTACCCCGGGGAGTGTGTGTGTGTGTGTGTGTGTGTGTGTGTGTGTGTGTGTGAGAGAGAATTAAGGGGGGTCACAGGCTTTTTTTATATATCTTTCTCTCCTTTCTCTCTTTCTCTGGCTTGTATCCATTCGGCCCCATTCAGCTAACTGTCTTAAGACGTTTATCCCCATCCAGGTGTCGATTTTTTCCTGGCGACCGATAGCGAGCCAGCATTGTATGGAGAAATCCGGCTTTGCCGGAGAATTTTTTCTATCGAAAAATGTAAAAATTTAGCTTGCTGTCAAAACAAAAAAAATATATATACGGGCTCGCTACCGCTCGCCAGGAAAATATTGACACCTACATTAGATGGGGGTAAACGTCTTAAAACAGTAGGCTGAATGGAGCCGAATGGATACAAGTTAAATAGAGAGGGAGAGAAAGATAAACAAAAGCGAGGTGGGCTCCCTTAAAGAGAGTGAGTGAGAGAGAGAGAGAGTGAGTGAGGGTGTGACAGTGCCTGGTGGTGCCATTGGGAGGGTGGCACTGGATCGGTGCCAAGCAGGGCCAGGTACCGTATACTGCTTGTTACTGCTGCGGCTGCTACCTCTACATTATCTACCCCCCCCCCCCTCCCCCACTCTCTCTCTCTCTCTATATATATATATATATATATATATATATATATATATATATATACATAGAGTACAGTAGATCTGGACTTGACACGATAATGGAACTTTGCAGGAAGGGACCAAAACGAACCTCGAAAACTCGAAAATTTTATATTTTCGCGTTTTTTCGAGGTTCAAATTTGGGAGTTCGTTCTCCGATTTCCGTGTCAAGTCCAGATCTACTGTAGTCTATGATATTGATATATATATATATATATATATATATATATATATATATATATATATATATATACTTTCTCCAAGTATAAATTGTCTTCTCCCTGATATATATTTACAGAGACATAGTGGTTTTATATCTGTCCATTAACCCCTTCTGTTCCGGTGACGTCTTTATTATTTGACTTCAGCTACATGTAGACAATTTTATTGAGCTTAGGAAAGATACATGGTAGCTAAAAGGACTAATTGAGATAGTCTGTAGCCTTTTAATTGGTAGATGCCCTTTCTAAGCTGTATAAAATGGTCTAATAGTTACCAAAAAGGACAATACCGGCACTGAATGGGTAAACTATCAGCTAAAAGGGTTTAAGTTTTCCGCCAGCTAAGATCAAACAGACTATAGTTGAATTGGTAAGGAACTTTAATTGGTAAGGAACTTTAATTGGTAAGGAAGTGAGGGCAATCGGTACTAAATAGGACAAGAATTGCTCACAAGGTGATACAAGCATAAAACTTTCCACAATAGTTCACAAAGACCTATTTTACAATTTCAGGGCAGGAGCCACCGAGATTTCAGTGTTGCATAGCAACGGTTGCTAGGCAAATAATTTTCCTTAGCAACCGGCAGCAACAATGCAGTTTCTGGAAAACTGTGAGGTGCTATGGTTTTTTCTCAACTCCTTGTTCTAAAAAACATGTAGCATTGCATTTGGAGATCATATACAAGAATTATGTGGCATAAAATCCAAGTCAGGCTATAAAAATGCCACTCCTAAAGCTTCAGACACTGTTGTCACAGTCACTTTTGCATTTGCAGTAGGCTGTGCATTTTAGATGCGCATCAACACATTTGCAGTCTGTGCATCCTCCTCGGCAAGAACACTTCAGTAGTTCTGGGCAGGTTGCACTGGCTTCGGGCAAGTTAGACCACAGAGGCCTCCACTTTTCTGGGCAAGTCCATCCCCACTCACTTGGAGAGGGCAACTGTCGTTCTGGCACCGTGGTGCAGCCCCAGTGGTGCCCACCTTGTAGTACTGCCCTCTTCATGTGTTGCTGTAGAGCAGCCTTGGTTGGAGGTAGACATGATATCTGACGTCCTTTGTGGATGAACAGATTCTTTCTGACTTCATTGATGGAACGAGAAGTTGCTGTCCTGTCATAGAGTCGAATGGTGAAGTACTCCAGAGAAGCCTCAGTCGCTTCACCAATTTGTTCAGGTGCATTGTGCAGCTCATAGAATGTCGCAGTAAATTCATCATGTGCCTCCCACACTTTCCATGCAGTCTTCTTTCCCACCTGGACCAGATGGGACACAGTATCACAACCTGTATAAGCATGGAACACAGGCAGTGCCAAGGATCTTTCTGTGTCAAGTGAAGCACATATTTCATGAGCTGGGATGTACCTAAAGTCCTTTCCACAACCAAAGGCAATCCAGAGTTCTATCTGCTGTCTCTGAGCCAGCTGCTGTACGACTGCCACTGCCAATACTACCACGTCAGTGTCCACAGTTCGAACAAGGATCTTGTGGAAGCCCTGCATAACAGCATCACTGACATGCACCATGATCCTCGAGTCTGCCTCCTCATGGTTGCAGGGAGCAATGTTGCTGGTGTCTCGTGTAGGTAAGCATAGCACATTGGCACCATCAGTAACAATGAGAGTCTGGTCTCCTGATGCATTATCCAGCAGTTCCTTGTTCAGGAATGTAAACAGGTCTGTCTTGTTGTTGGCCAAGCGAAGGAACTGCTGCCAGTTCTTTGGTGTTGGGCTAGACGCCCCAACTCGTCTGCGCTGAATAGGACCAGTGACACGTTGTTCTCTTGTCTGTGACTTGAGGCTGTTATCGAAGTACTGGTCCCAGACAACATCCACTCTCAGAGCCTGACTTTGAGCATTGTTTATGTATGGAAGAAAGACCTTGGCAGCATAGTCTCCAAATGTCTTGCAGCCCTCAGGTCTAAGAAAGTGAACAAGTGCCGCGCCATCCATGATTCGCACTTCAGTCTCTGGTGTCACATCATTTGATGACCCTACTTTCTTTTCAAGACATTCTATGAGATCAGACTTCTTCCCTGGACGTAGCTGCCCATAGGCAGACAGAGATGGAGGAAATGGGAGGTTTTCATGATTGAAGAAATTGTTCAAGTCACCTTTCCTTGTCTGACATGCAACATACAGACTTGCAAACAGCGAAGATTCACTTTTGAGGAGACTGACTTTGTCCCCTGATTTGTTTGATCGTTTGCCTTGGACATTGAACAGTACCACCTTGTTCCTGGTAATTGTTGCTGTGATTGGCTTAGTATTTGTTCTGAGCCGCTCTTCCACAAATGTTGCATACTGCTCCTGACCCTTTGATGCGAGAGTGGTTAGACACTCGACTGACTGCTCATCCATGATGTCCTTTGTATGGAGTCTGAGAAGGTCCTGCCCTTCCTCCTCAAATGGGCTCCCCATGTCCTCCATTACACTAACTACCGCCTGAACCTGTCCAGCAAACAACTTCTGGGTTGACCGGGTTTGTTCATGATGGTTTCTTTGCCCAGAACTTTGTTGTTTCCCTACCATGGTCGCTTCAAACTCAGAAATGACTCTGACAAGTTCTGGTCCTACCACTGCCCATCTCAAGAGGGAGTTTGCATCCTGGGTAAGCCCGATGATTCCGCCTTCATCCTTCATTACTCCATTGTTTTGTTCATGGCAGTGATCGACAGCAATGAGGGAGAATTTTCTCTGGGATTTTGCCACAACAAACTTGCCTTGCTGAAATTCTTTGGCAACATCTGGATGAGTGTGAGATAGACTGCTCATGTCACGCACATGTACGGACATCCAACGTGCGTAGTGGGTGTGGTTGAGACTGAAGAACCAAGGTATTTCTTCAATGTATCCACATACAAATCAAAGTCACCAGTACGTAGTGATCGCACAAATGTGAACAAGAGAAGTTCCAGCTCTAGACTCGTATGCCAGTACATGAACTGAGGACTTTCAGCTTTTCGCCGTTCACACCAGAAGCATTTGGGACAATTGCTGCCAACTGTTCCACTTGAGGCAGTATCACCACCACTGCTAGTGCTACGTGTGAAAATTCGTTTTGAAGCAGTCCCATCTTCCTCAGACTTGTGCTTTCGTTTTGCGCGTTCCAGTTTGGTATGTGAAAACTTCTGATAACAAGATTTGTGCCACTTTGCATTCTGTTCTTTCAATGTTAATTGAATACCATTCCCATGGTCAAGTCGTGCCAGATTGATTTTGATTGGCATTGAGTCAAGGTTACTAAACTGTGTGATGTTGTCTACTATGGTTTCATAGCCTCTGTCAGTTGGTGATATGAGAGACTCTTTGGTGTCCAGTTGACAAAAAACACAGATAGTCCAATCAGTTGCTTGAACAGATGAAGATGAGGCACTGGCCATTTCTGTGAATATTCAGTACGTCTTGACTATCACTGTGCGCAGATCAAATATATCAAACTTGCTGAAACTGGAAACAAAATATGATTAAGGCCGAGGGTTTATCCTTTTACCACCTTTATCAAATACATCTGTTGCACACATTCCTTTATGGGATACAACTAGGTTCAGTTTCCCTACACCTAGCCCGATCGTTCATCCAGTGCCATTTAAGTCCCGTGGTGCGATCTGTACACCTTCCGGGTAATTCTTAAGCCCCGTTACCCTTGGCTCGGCTCTCCCGCGCTGGCACATCCTGTCAATTCAGGCGCGGCTATCTAACTACATCTACCAACTACAGTTTAGTAGCTAGTGGATTTGGGGCTGTTAGATAGCATTTGGGACACTGATCTAGATATACTAGTACTTATTAAAGTACTAGTATATCTAGATCAGCTGGCACTGAACCCCATGCTGAGTTACACAGCAGTGATGTCACCAGTGTGCCCTGGTTGTGTGCTGACATTCACTCTATTATATAGATATATATGCTTTTATACATCTTTTGAACCATTTTAGGAGTGAATATAGGAAAATAAATAAAAGTACAAAGTCATAACACTTCATAGTAGTTCAGAAACGGCATCGTTGCTGCCGGTTGCTAAGGAAAATGCTTTGCCTAGCAACCGTTGCTATGCAATACAGAAATCTCGGTGGCTCCTGCTCTGAAATTGTAAAGTAGGTCCTTGTGAACATTTCCGGGAAGTTTCATGCTTGTATCACCTTGTGAGCAATTCTTGCACCCATTTCCTTGACCATTGGAAAGGGAACTACTGCCCTAGAACTAATGTCCGTGGCAGGATTACGAAGTTAGTAGGGGACAGATGGGTTAGTAACTGAGGGGGGGGGGAGAGAGAGAGAGAGAGAGAGAGAGAGAGAGAGGAGAGAGAGAGAGAGAGAGAGAGAGAGAGAGAGAGAGAGAGAGAGAGAGTGAGTGAGTGAGTGAGTGAGTGAGTGAGTGAGTGAGTGAGTGAGTGAGTGAGTGAGTGAGTGAGTGAGTGAGTGAGTGAGCGAGCGAGTGAGAGAGAGTGTGAGAGCGAGTGAGTGAGAGAGAGAGAGAGAGAGTGAGTGAGAGAGTGAGCGAGAGAGAGAGAGAGAGAGTAGAGAGAGAGAGAGAGAGGAGAGAGAGAGAGAGAGAGAGAGAGAGAGAGAGAGAGAGAGAGAGAGAGAGAGAGAGAGAGAGAGAGAGAGAGAGAGAGATATGATTCTGTGTGAGTGCCCAACCAAAATCTTTTAGGTCTCACCAATATTTGAACCTATATGCCATTACCTATCTGTTCACAGTATGGACCCGCTATGCAACATTCCTCGGAACAGCCAGACAATGTTGTTTGAATATTGCATTGTACATCTCTATAAATATTCCTTTAAGGGGAGATGGGCGTATTTATTTGTTTTTTGTTTTATCTTTTAATCATTTTTAGTTTGCTCCCTAGACCTCCATCAACCTGTCAAAAAAAAAAAAAATATATATATATACAGTATATATATATATATATATATAACCCCTATGATAAATGTGTACATTTTTTGGTAGAAAAATGTCCCGGCCGATTACAATTAAAATTACAGGCTCGCTATCGCTCGCCAGGAAAAAATCGACACCTAAATGGCATGAAAGGTCTTAATATTGATAAAGATGTGGGGTGTAAAGTCAAAAAGTCGCCAAACTAATGAGTCAAACGTCTTAAAATCTAAACAAAACCCCAATGGGATTAAACACGAGAGAGAATTAGGGGACCAGAAAGCCAGCCCATCTTGTGCAAAAATAAATAAATAAATAAATATATTTATATATATATATATATATATATATATATTTATATATATATATATATATATATGCATGTCTGCCTGCCGAGATCGGAACCTCTCCTGGTGGTCAGGGGCCGGGGGAGTGCTGGAGCGACCTTGGTAACCCTGGTCTCTGGGTCTTCTCCTGGGTGACCTGGATGTGTGAGAGTTTGTGTTTTTTATCTGTGTTTATTTTTTGTTTTATGTTGTTTTTGTGTTTTCCCTGTTCTTGCTCTGTCTTGAGTCGGCTACCCCCAAAATGGGGATTGGGCCTGAGCATGCATATAGATATATATATATATATATATATATATATATATATAATAAAATAAAAACAATATATACTGTATATACTGTACATTTTTTGTTTTTTTGCCGCATCGGGATTCGAACCCATAATATATTCACCTGGCATATGGGCCGGCTATGTATGTATCATTCGGCGAACCACTCTGCGATTCTTCTCTTTTTTACACCTGTCCGGGGCTCGTGTCAAGATGGAGGTCACGTCGGGCGAGAGTCGGCTGAATAGTGCAGAGGTCAATTGTCAGTTAGCGACATTGAGGTCAGGTCATGAGTGTATGCATGGGCGGGGATATAAAGGTTTGGAGAACTTGGTTTGGTCAGGTCAAATTGTGTAATGTTAGGTTAAGGGAGCCCACCTCGCTTTTTTTCTCTTTCTCTCCCTCTCTCTTTGGCTTGTATCCATTCGGCCCCATTCAGCCTACTGTTTTAAGACATTTACCCCCATCCAGGTGTCAATATTTTCCTGGCGAGCGGTAGCGAGCCAGCATATATATATTTTTGTTTTAACAGCAAGCTAAATTTGTAAATATTTCGATAGAGAAATGTCTCCGGCGAAGCTGGATTTCTCCATACAATGCTGTCTCGCTTTCGCTCGCCAGGAAGAAATCGACACCTGGATGGGGATAAACGTCTTAAAATAGTAGGCTGAATGGGGCCGAATTGATACAAGCCAGAGAAAGAGAGAAAAGGAGAGAAAGATAAAACAAAAGCCAGTGACCCCCCTTAATAGATTGGTCAAATATTTAGATCAGGTCAGGATGAGTTAAGGGGGGATGGTTCATATTTATGGGCCCTCTTCTTCCTCATGTCTAGCCCCATTAGTTTTCAGATTTTAAGACGTTCGGCCCATTAGTTTGGCAATTTTAAGACCTTTCACCCTATTTCTTTGTCAGTATTTAGACTTTTTGTGTAATTTAAGTGTCGATTTTCTCCTAGCGAGTGATAGCGAGCCTGTAATTTCAGAGGAACCGGCCTTCGGCCGGGAAATTTTTCTATAAAAAAAACGTACACATTTATCCTGAAGGAGGGTCTTAGGTTTTGTTTTTAAAGCTTGATGGAGGTCAAGGGAGAAAAAACAAAATATATTATATACATAAATGAGCAAATAAATACACCCATCCCCCCTTAAATAGATAAGTCAAACATTCAGGTCAGGTTTAGTAATGTTAGGTTAAATAGATTGGTCAATTATTCAGGTCAGTTCAGGTTGAGTAACGTTAGGTTAGGTTTTTTTTTTTTTTTTTTTTTTTTTTATTGGGGGTGGCTGATTCGAGACAGAGCACGAACAGGGACATCACAACACAACAGAAAAAACACAAAATCACACCCATCTAGGTCGTCCAAGAGAAATACCCAGAGACCCAGGCTCATTTGGGGTCTCCAGCAAGATTTCCAGGTCCCAGAAATAATATATATATATATATATATATATATATATATATATATATATATATATATACCCGGTATATATATATATGTCGACCAACAAATAAACCCTTTCCCCTTAAGTCAAATAGCCAAGTTACGTCAGGTCGCCCGGTCAAATAAAGTAAGGAAAATACAGGTTAGCTCGCATAAGTCAGGTCAGTCGGGGTCAATATCGAAAAGGTCATGGTCAGTTAGCGATATTGAAGACGGGTTATAGATGTATGCATGTGGGGTTTTAAAGGTTAGGGGGAGTATGGTTGGGTCAGGTTAGAGTATATCGAGTCAGGTCAGATAGTCAGATAGTCAGGTCAGGTCAGATAGTCTGGTCAGGTCAGATAGTCAAGTTAGGTCAGATAGTCAAGTTAGGTCAGATAGTCAGGTCAGGTCAGGTCAGATAGTCGGGAAAGGTTTCATAGTCAGGTCAGGTCTGATAGTCAAGTCAGGTCAGGTCAAGTCAGATAGTCATGTCAGGTCAGGTCAGGTCTGATAGTCAGGTCAGGTCAGATAGTCAGGTCAGGTCAGATAGTCAGGTCGGATAGTCAGGTCAGATAGTCTAGTCATGTCAGATCGAATAGTCAGGTCAGATCAAATAGTCAGGTCAGATCAAGTAGTCAGGTTAGAACAGCATCATGTCAAACAAAATAGTCATGTCAGATCGAAATGTCAGGTCAGATCGAATAGTCATGTCAGATCAAATAGTTAGGGTAGAACAGTGTCATGCCAAATAAAATAGTCATGTCAGATCAAATAGTCAGGTCAGATCAAATAGTCAAGTTAGAACAGTATCATGCCAAATATAATAGTCATGTCAGAGTTGAACAGTATCATGTCAAATAAAATAGTCAGAGTGGGCGAATATTAGAGGCGTTACGTCAGTTAGCGATATTGATGTACAGTGGTAGCGATATTAATGTACAGTCGCGCTAATAAGTGATGTCTCGGCACCAATTATGTTTTGATCAACATTTGGTATAAGAAATATTTACACATGATTTCTTCTTTTTGAGTGAGATATACAAACATGTTCCTACACTTACCCATCCTATTCAACATCTGACAGACATTACTACAGCACAGAGCAAGCCAAACGTAATGCTAGCTGAGACATGACTTATTAGCGCCACTGTACAGTCATGGTTGTACTGTATTGATGTTGAGATATAGTGCTGTATTCTTAGACGTGTGGGGTAGCTGTTATCCAGCCCATAATGAACGAAGATATTGGAACCGAGTGTTAATTAACCCATTCATTGCGGGACCTGTTTTGGAACGGCATGGCAATTTACTGTAATTTACAGCCCATTAAAGCCTGTGGAGATGAGTGAGAGTGAGCTGGAGTGCGGCAGGCTCCCGTCTGCTCTCCAGCACGTCAGCCGGGGCACTGAGACTCTCACCCCATCTCTCGCGAGACTTATGCAGCGCTGCAAAAGGCAAATGTAGCCCGACATTGCTAATAATTAGCAAATATTTGCCAATGTCTCTGGTAGCACTCCGGGTGAACCCCGCACGCTACAAAGTTCGGTCTTGTGTCATTTTGAAGCTATTTTCTTCTAGTTTTTTGCTGTATAGATTTAATTTCATTCAGGCACTTGCTTAAGCAATCATAAGACAAGTAAGGTCAAGTAAGCCCAGGCAAGATCAAGTAAGCCAAGCAAGGTCATCAAGTAAGCCAAGCAAGGTCAATATAGGCCACCAAGTAAGGTCAAGTAAGCCAAACAAGGTCAATATAAGCCAAAGAAGGTCAAGTAAGCCAAACAAGGACATCAATATAATCCAAGTAAGGTCAAACAAGAGCATGTAAGCCAAGCAAGGTCATCAATATAATCCAAGTAAGGTCAAACAAGAGCATGTAAGCCAAGCAAGGTCATCAATATAATCCAAATAAGGTCAAACAAGAGCATGTAAGCCAAGCAAGGTCATCAATATAATCCAAGTAAGGTCAAACAAGAGCATGTAAGCCAAGCAAGGTTATCAATATAATCCAAGTAAGGTCAAACAAGAGCATGTAAGCCAAGCAAGGTCATCAAGTAAGCCAAGCAAGGTCAACATAGGCCACCAAGTAAGGTCAAGCAAGGATCTATATATACTGTATATAAGGTCAGACCACAGGCCGGCACAGGTATAATGTTTACCTTAATTCACCAACATAATTAACACCCAAGGATTTCTGCCTCCACAATTTACGAATACTTACCCAAAAAAAGCGAGGGGGAGGGTTTGGGGGAAAGAAATGCTGTAATATATATTTATGGTGCAAAAAACGTATATATGAAAAAACTGGAAGAAGATTTTGGTTATAATTGTTTTAAGCATGTTAATGTTATAAACAAGTGGGAAGAGATTATGGTAAGAATTGTTTTAAGCACGTTAAGGTTGTAAACAAATTACGATTTTTGTGTACTTCGTTTTCTTTCATTTATTTATTTATTTATTTTTTTTTGGGGGGGTAACATTTATATATACATATATAACCATAATGCAATAAATATGTATTGTTTTGTTTTGTATTGTTATTATTATTATTATTATTATTATTATTATTATTATTATTATAGTGTTGCCCTAAATGGTTAAATAACACGAGGTGGGAGGGATTTACAAAATGGTATCATAGATAATATATTTCAATATATATTAATATATGGGCAGTTGGGCTTGAGCGACCCTCTCCCGTGAACAGGAATAAGCTAGAGCTGCTAGACAATCGATTGAGTTGCCTCGGCACACACATCTTTCCTTCATCCTATGACTTGGACTGCTTTAAACTTCGTGTCCAGGCGTTTTGACCCCAACGTCCCTTGCATTTGGCTCTGTCACTCGTTTAGCTTTGGGGGAGATACTCGTTACAGGTAGCATGTCTTTTGTCTCCTTCATACACACATCTATCTCTTAATTTTCCTCTATTCTTCTGTACACAAAATACAATAAGATAAATTACTTCCTTATAGGGGAAGTAGTCTCTTCCTTATAGGGGAAGTAGTCTCTTCCTTATAGGGGAAGTAGTCTCTTCCTTATAGGGGAAGTAGTCTCTTCCTTATAGGGGAAGTAGTCTCTTCCTTATAGGGGAAGTAGTCTCTTCCTTATAGGGGAAGTAGTCTCTTCCTTATAGGGGAAGTAGTCTCTTCCTTATAGGGGAAGTAGTCTCTTCCTTATAGGGGAAGTAGTCTCTTCCTTATAGGGGAAGTAGTCTCTTCCTTATAGGGGAAGTAGTCTCTTCCTTATAGGGGAAGTAGTCTCTTCCTTATAGGGGAAGTAGTCTCTTCCTTATAGGGGAAGTAGTCTCTTCCTTATAGGGGAAGTAGTCTCTTCCTTATAGGGGAAGTAGTCTCTTCCTTATAGGGGAAGTAGTCTCTTCCTTAAAGGGGAAGTAGTCTCTTCCTTATAGGGGAAGTAGTCTCTTCCTTATAGGGGAAGTAGTCTCTTCCTTATAGGGGAAGTAGTCTCTTCCTTATAGGGGAAGTAGTCTCTTTTTCGGGACCCCCTTCTTCATGTTTAGCATATTGGTTTTGAGATTTTAAGACGTTCGTTCCGTTAGGTTGTGGATTTTGAGACCTTTCGCTCCATTTCTTTGTCAATATTAAGATTTTTTGTGTCGAGTTTTTTTCCTGGCTAACGATAGCGAGCCTGTAATTTAAGAGGAACCGGCTTTTGGCAGGGACTGTACATATATATCTTGATATTTTTGTGTGTTTTTTTTAAAGCTTGATGGAGGTCTATGGAGAAAACTAAAACAAATAATAATAATAATAAAAATATACCTAGATGATCAATTATACACACCCGTCCCCCCCTTAAGGGGAGGTCTCCACTTGAGGGATTGTTTGCTTGACCCCTTTCTCCCTCATGTTTAGCCCCATTGCTTTTGATATTATAAAACGTTTGCCCCATTAGTTTAGCGATTTTAAGAACTTTCACCCCATATTAAGACCTTTCGTGCAATTCAGGTGTCGATTTTATCCTGGCGAGCGATAGCGAGCCTGTAATTTAAGAGGAACCGGCCTTTGGCCGGGACATTTTTCTACCGAAAAATGTACACATTTATCTTGAAAGGGACTCAAGGGGGTGTAATTTTAAGCTTAATGGAGGTCTAGGGAACAAACTAAATACCTCCCCTTAACACACATCTATCTCTCTATCTCTCTCTCTATCTTCCTCCATCCTTCCTATTTTCATCCTTCCTTCTGTCCTTCATCCATCTCCGGGCATCCTGTGACTCATTGGTCGTCCATCTCTCACTTCTGCTCTTCCATCTCCCAGTGTTTAGGTCTTTCATTGCTGACTCACTGTCCACTCTCCTGCGGTCATCTCTCTCTCCTCAGCCTCCTAAGTCGGCCCTGTCTCTGTCTCTGTCTCTGTCTCTGTCTCTGTCTCTGCTACAACTACAACAACATCAACTACGACTATTACTACTACCACTACTACTACTACTCTCTCTCTCTCTTTCAATCACTCACTATCCTTCTCTGCCTCCAGCCCTACTACTACTACTCTCTCACTCTCTTTCTTGCTCTCTCTCTGTCTGTCTGTTTGTCTGTCTGTCTGTCTGTCTGTCTGTCTCTCTCTTCTCTACTTTATTGTCCTATCCTTCCACTATAAACTGTCCCTGTCTAGTAGTATTAAGACCGGACCACCTAGTTGGGACCGCAAGGACTGTGTGGTCTTAGTATATGTGTAACTCTGTGTAACTCTGAGATACTAACTACACTGCAGTACTTAAAGTGGTAAATCACCATCATTAAACTATCAATAAACTCAATAAGCTTCATATATATTTATTTAATTATTTATATATATATATTGATTTGTGTATTATTATTGTGTGTGTGTGTGTGTGTGTGTGTGTGTGTGTGTGTGTGTGTGTGTGTGTGTGTGTGTGTGTGTTGTTTGTAACTGTGAGCGTGACACCTCTATATGTCAGTCCGCCCCCCACCATCCCTCTTCACAAGTGGGGCGGTGTCCCCCTCTCAAACCAACAGTGACTTATTTCTGGACAACGGTGTGATCCCAGGCACTCCTCCTTGGCTCGTCGATCATAGTCCGCTGATCAAATTGACTTGCTCTTACCCTTTGTGGGGTGCCTACATGGCTTCACACAGTTTGATATAGCTCCATTTAACTTCCCCTACTATAGTCTATTCGCTGTGAGTAGGCGAGAAATCATGACCTCTATCCTCTGTAACTCAAGAAGGGCTAGAGCAAATTGGCTGTAAATTCCCACATCTCTTCCTTGACTGACTCTTCCCAAATGGTAGACATATTAGCTCGATTACTCTAGTGGTTTTTGAGTTACAGAGGTTATAGAGGTCATAATGTCTGGCCTACTTACAGCGAATAGACTATAGTGTCTGTGTTGGGTTCTATACAGCATCATTCACGGTGGAAAGGGTTAAGGGGAGGTTTTTAGCGTGTTTCCTAGATTTCCATCAAGCTTGAAATTACACCCCCTTGACCTCCTTTCAAGATAAATTTGTACATTTTTCGGTAGAAAAATGTCCCGGCCGAAGGCCTCTTAAATTACAGGCTCGCTATCGCTCGCCAGGAAAAAAGTAGACACCTATATGGCACGAAAGGTCTTAAAATTGACATTAATGGGGCGAAAGTTCTTAAAATCGTCAAACTAATGGGGCGAACGTCTTAAAATATAAAAAGCAATGGGGCTAAACATGAGGGAGAAAGGGGTCAAGAAAAAAATCCCTTAAGTGGAAATCTCCCCTTAACGGGACCCACCTCATTTTGTTATCCCTCTCTCCCTGGGTTGTATCCATTCGGCCCCATTCAGCCTACTGTTTTAAGACGTTTATCCCCATCCAGGTGTCGATTATTTTCCTGGCGAGCGGCAGCGAGCCCGTCTATTTAAAAAAAAAAAAAAATGACAGCAGGCTAAATTTGTAAATTTTTCTATAGAAAAATATCTCCGGCGAAGCCGATTTCTTCATAAAATGCTGGCTCGCTATCGCTCGCCAGGAAGAAATCAACATCTGGATGGGGATAAACGTCTTAAAACAGTAGGCTGAATGGGGCCGAATGGATACAACCCAGAGAGAGAGAAAAACCGCAGTAGACATAAATAGCTACGTACCCATTTACATTTCTATCGAACCCAAACGAGAGACACTACAATCAGATTTGTTTTATATGTACTGTAGTGTATATCCGAGATTCGAACCCTAGCTTATAACATTCAAAGACTCAACTAGGTGTGTGTATACTTACTAGTAGAGTTGTTCACGACTAATAGCACAGACTTTATATCCAACACGTATCTCCCACAATAATAGACGTTTCGCCCCTCCCATGTAGTAAGGTAATTTAAAGCAGCCATGTCCCCTCTCCTTTTAAACTCCCATATAAATACCCCGTTCCAAACCCTCCCATGTAGCGTATTTAGAGCAATCAACCTCCCTCCCACCCTCTCTCTCTCTCTCTCTCTCTCTGTTGCTATCTACTTCCTTTTACTCATTGTCTACCTCCTTCCTTCCACATCTCTCTCTCTCTCTCCTCTTTCTCTTCCCTTCCTCCCTCCCACCCACTGCTTCCATCCATCCATTCCTTACTTCCTCCCTCCCTCTCTCTCTTGCACTCGTTCCCTCTATACCAGTCCTTCCCTCTCTTCCACTTCCTTCATTCATTCTTTCCCTCTCTCCATTCTCGCCACTCCACCCAACCTTATTATCTTCCTCTCTCCCTTCCTTCCTTCCTTCTTCCCTTTTTCCATCTCTCTCTCCATTCTTCCTACTCCCTCATTACCTTCCTCCTCTCCCTCTTTCCTTCCATCCCGCCCTCTCTCCATTCTCCCTATTCCTCCCTCTCTCCCACATAATCTCCCTCCCCTCCTTCCATTCTCTCCGCCTCTCCCTTTCTCTCTCCATTCTCCCCACTCCTCCCTCCCTCCCACATCATCTACCTCCCCTCCTTCATTCCTACCTACCTCATTCCCTCTACCCACTCCTCCATCCCTCCCTCTCTCATTACCATCTCACTCCCTCCCCTCACACAGACCGAGGGAGTGAGTGAGGGAGGGGAGGGAGGGGGGGGGAGTGCCATGTCTCCCCCTCTCCCTCCTCCCACACGGTACCAGTTCAACAAGGCCAGCAGGGGAGGGGTGGGGATTGTGGGATTGTGGGATTGTTCGCCTCCTTCCCACAAAATGCCACTCCCACCGCTATTTTAGACACTTAGCTTAACCCTATTTGGTTCTTCGAGGGGGATCTTTTTTTGGATCTACCCTGTTTCGCATTACACACACACACACACACACACACACACACACACACACACACACACACACTCTCTCTCTCTCTCTCTCTCTCTCAGTAACGAACCAAATAGTAGCATGTAACGAACCAAATAGTAGCAGTAACGAACCAAATAGTAGCATCGAAAAAGTCCCTAATTTCAAGAAAGCAAACTTCCATAAACTTAGAGCTATGTTTAAAGAAACTGACTGGAGCTTTTTAATTAACAATAACGACATAAATACATCTTGGAAGTTATTCGAAACCACTTACCTAAAAGCAGTGCAAGACTGCATACCATCGAAAATAAGGCGTCCAGGCCATAATAATAAGCCCAAATGGTGGAATAAAGATATTTCAAACTGCCTGCTTGCTAAAAAAAATTGCTAATGATAGATTAAAATCCTCACAAAATGACGAAGAACGGGTGAAATTTGTAGAGCTACGACGCAAAGCCAAAAAGTTAATTAAGCAAAGTAAAAAGACCCTAGAGTTACATATTGCGAATCAAAGTCAAACAAACCCGAAAGAATTCTATAGTTATATCAGAAAGAAAAAAGTAGTTACTTCAACTGTTGGACCGTTAGTCGATGAAAATGGAGAATACACCAAAGACGAAGTACAAATGAGTAATGCCCTCAATACCTTCTTTGCATCAGTTTTTACAACAGAAGACCTCCGTGATATCCCTACACCATCGCCGATTCAGATTGATATTCAGATGTTCTAAGCAATATCACCGTTACAGAGAGAGAAGTATTGAATTGTTTAGATAAACTCAAGGTAAATAAAACGCCTGGACCTGATACAATCTCGCCTAGAGTTCTGAAGCTAAGGATGAGCTCTCCAAACCACTGACATTACTATTCAATAAATCCTTGCAGTCTGGAACTATGCCTGATCAGTGGAAGCTAGCCAACGTAACACCGATATTCAAAACAGCAAATCCCTACCTCGTCCAATTAGCTTAACCTCAGTTGTATGTAAAATGCTAGAAACGGTCATACGAGACAGACTCGTAAATCACTTAGAGGAAAATAACATACTTACAGATACTCAACACGGCTTTCGTAAAAAACGTTCCTGTTTAACAAACCTCTTAGACTTCTTCCACGATATTCTCAACCTCTACGATGAGAGTAAAGCTGTAGATATTATATACCTTGATTTTCAAAAGGCCTTTGACAAAGTTCCCCACAAACGTTTACTGCTAAAACTAAAAGCGCATGGAATACAAGACGGTGTGTTGAAATGGATAGAAAATTGGCTCAGCGACAGAAAGCAAAGAGTAGTCATAAACGTAAGGCATCTAAATGGACCAATGTAAGTAGCGGGGTACCCCAGGGATCGGTACTAGGACCAATTCTCTTTCTAATTTACATCAACGACATAGATGAGGGCCTCACCTGTACAATCTCAAAATTTGCTGACGATACAAAAATTGCAAATAGCGTACTCTCAAAAGAACAAGTTGACGATATGCAACACAATCTAGATAAATTGTCATGTTGGGCCCAAATTTGGCAAATGAGTTTCAATGCGGATAAATGTAAAGTACTACATATCGGATACCTAAATGAGAAAGCAAACTATTCGATGAATGGCACTCAGCTTAAGAATGTAAACAGAGAAACCGATCTGGGAGTAACAATATCGAGTAACCTAAAACCGAGTCAACAATGTTCAGAAGTTGTTAAGAAGGCAAACAAAATAATTGGCTTTATAGGCAGGTCATTTGAGCATAAATCCAAAGAAGTTATCCTAACCCTTTACAATTCCTTAGTCCGCCCTCTTCTGGAATACTGCGTTCAATCCTGGTGCCCTTATTACCAAAAGATATAAACAAGCTAGAACGAGTTCAACGTAGAGTTACCAAAATGATACCTAGCCTAAAGAACAAACCATACGAAGAGCGTCTTAGAGAATTAAATCTATTTCCTTTAACCCAGCGCAGATTAAGAGGTGACTTAATTCAAGTGTTCAAAATCATCAAAGGCATCGACAAACTGTAGTAAGTACTTCACTATCGACCAATCTAATTACACGCGGGGAAACGGTTGCAAAATTATTGGTAAATCTTTTAACTCACACGAATCTAAGAATTTCTTCTTCAATCGAGTTGTCAACTTGTGGAATGGGCTTCCCCGAAACGTTATAGACTGCATCACCGTTGATTCATTTAAACTCCGCCTAGACAAATATCTCGCTTCAAACCCGCGACTGACTGCGTTTGTAAATGAATAACTTTATTTTATCCCCCCCCTCAGTTACTAACCCATCTGTCCCCTACTAACTTCCTAATCCTGCCACGGACATTAGTTCCAGGGCAGTAATTCCCTTTCCAATGTTCCCTTACCCACTCTAAACCACTGTTTGGACACTTGATCCTCAGTGTTTTGGAGGACAAGCAACCTAGAAGGGTCACTAGATCTGTTGTTGCTTGATTTCCTTTGTACTCCTTTGTACTCATACACACACACACACACACACACACACACACATATTATAACACATACACACATAACACAAACACACAGATAACACACGTATAACACACACACATAGCACACACCTCATTAACGTTTGGAAAGTTTAAGACGCTTCACCCCATTAGCTAGGCCATAGTATGACGCTTCGCCCAATTCAGATGTCGGTTTTTTTCTGGCCATGCGATAGCGAGCCTGTAACTTAGAAGAAATCGGCCGAGACATTTTTACGTCGCAAAATGTACAAATTAAGCTTGAAGGGAGTCTAAGTGTGTATCTTTAAAATTAATTAACTAATGCTTATTATTTATTTTTATTTATTTTATCTTGAAGGAAGTTTTTGTTAGCCTAGGGGACAACATAAAACACATAGCTCGAAAACACATAGCTCGAAAACACATAGCTCGAAAACACATAGCTCGAAAACACGTAGCTCGAAAACACATAGCTCGAAAACACATAGCTCGAAAACATATAGCTCGAAAAAGGCAAAATCAAGCAAATTCCTCAATAAAAATTAAGTCATATTTGTTTTCAGAAACTTACCAATTAATTAACAAATAAACCTAACTAGGGAAATCAATGAAGTAATTAAATACATGTGGTACTCTTAAGGACTGGAACCTAGGAGACTCACACCGAAATTCCGCACACTAAGCACTAGGCTATCCAGACATATCATAAAAGAAAACCCAAGACGTCGAGCCAGATAGTGTTAAGGGGGGTGACCTGTTTTTGTTCTGTCCTTTTCTATCTTTCTCTGGCTTGTATCCATTTGGCCCCATTCAGCCTACTGTTTTAAGACGTTTATCCCCATCCAGGTGTCGATTTTTTACTGGTGAGCGGTAGCGAGCCAGCATATTTTTTATTTTTGTTAGACAGCAGGCTAAATTTGTACATTTTTCGATAGAAAAATGTCTCCGGCGAAGCCGGGTTTCTTCATATAATGCTGGCTCGCTATCGCTCGCCAGGAAGAAATCGACACCTAGATGGGGATAAACGTCTTAAATTAGTTGGCTGAATGGGTCCAAATGGATACAAGCCAGAGAAAGATAGAAAAGGACAGAACAAAAACAGGTCACCCCCCTTAAACCCCCACTCGTCTTAGCTATTTCAAACACATACGCTTTAAGGGGGGATGGGCCGGTTTTCTGGACCACTTTCTCCCTCATTTTTAGCCCCATTAGTTTTCAGATGTTAAGATGTTTGCCCCATTAGTTAGTCGATTTTAAGACCTTTCGCCCCATTTTGTCGTCAATATTTAGACCTTTCGTGCTATTTAGGTGTCGATTTTTTCCCTGGCGAACGATAGTGAGCCTGATATGTTGGAAGAACCGGTCTCTGGCCGGGACATTTTTCTGCCGAAAAATGTACAAATTAATCAAGAAGGGGGATCCAATGGATGCTTTTTTTTATTTGATGGAGGTCTAGGGAGGAAACTAGAAAAATAATGAATACATGCAAAAATCGGCCAAAAAGTGAACTATCTCCCCCTAAATGAAACCACACAACTATTGAATCTCTCCTAGTACTATTGTGGCAAGTATCTCTATTAATTAGGTATCTCTATTAATTAAGTATCTCTATTAATTAAGTATCTCTATTAATTAAGTATCTCTATTAATTAAGTATCTCTATTAATTAAGTATCTCTATTAATTAAGTATCTCTATTAATTAAGTATCTCTATTAATTAAGTATCTATTAATTAAGTATCTCTATTAATTAAGTATCTCTATTAATTAAGTATCTCTATTATTTAAGTATCTCTATTAATTAAGTATCTCTATTAATTAAGTATCTCTATTAATTAAGTATCTCTATTAATTAAGTATCTCTATTAATTAAGTATCTATTAAGTATCTCTATTAATTAAGTATCTCTATTAATTAAGTATCTCTATTAATTAAGTATCTCTATTAATGCTCTGACCTTTAAACTGTCTTCTTAAGCTAAACGGCCGGATTAATATGAAGAGATGAAGAGAGAGAGAGAGAGAGAGAGAGAGAGAGAGAGAGAGAGAGAGAGTATTTTGAAATATAGTAAAACAAACTAAGATGAAGCAGAGATAACGATACACTAAGACAGAAAAAAACAGCGAGATCAAAAAGAGAGCGAGAGACAGAGAGAGACGGGAGGGGGGGGGGGTTATGATCCTGGACAAAGGGAATGAGCGTGAAAGATGGGACAGTGAGATGATGATGAAGGAGGAAGAGGAGGAGGAGGAGGGAGGGGGGAGGGGAGAGGGAGGTGGGGGAGGAGTCGGAGGGGAGAGGAGGTGGAGAGGTGGAGGAGGAACAGGAGGGTGGGTTGAGGAGGGGGGAAAGGAGATGGAGGAGGAACAGGAGGTAGAGGAGGAGGAGGCGGTGATGGAGGGGGAGAGAGGTGTAGGTGGAACAGGAAGGGGGGTGGAGGAGGGGGAGAGGAGGCATGGAGGAGGTGGAGGAAGAACAGGAAGGGGGGTGGAGAAGGAGGGGGGAAAGAAGATGGAGGAGGAGCAGGAGGGAGGAGGAGGAAGAGGGGAACCAGGAGAAGAAGAAGGGAAGGAGTAAATATTGCTTAAGTGTTTTTTTTTGTGGACCCCTTTCTCCCCCATCGTTATCCCCATAAGTTTTGACATTTTAAGACATTCACCCCATTAGTTTTGGTATTTCAAGGCTTTTCGCCCAATTTCTTTGTCAATTCTAAGGCCATTCGTGACATTTAGTTGTCGATTCTTTCCTGGCGAGCGAGAGCCAGCCTGCAATTTAGGAGGAACCGGCTTTCGGCTGGGACATATTTTACGATAAATGTATAAATGTATCTCGAAGGGAGTCTTGCGTTTTTTTTTTTTTTCTTTACTTCTTGGAGGTCTTGGGAGGAAACTGAAAATTAATAATAAATATAAAAATAATAATGATACAAATACATAAATAAATATATAAATGTATGCATAAGTGAATACATAAGTGAATACATAAGTGAATACATAAGTGAATATATAAATGTATGCATAAGTGAATACATAAGTGAATACATAAGTGAATACATAAGTGAATACATAAGTGAATACATAAGTGAATATATAAATGTATGCATAAGTGAATACATAAGTGAATACATAAGTGAATACATAAGTGAATACATAAGTGAATACATAAGTGAATATATAAATGTATGCATAAGTGAATACATAAGTGAATACATAAGTGAATACATAAGTGAATACATAAGTGAATATATAAATGTATACATAAGTGAATACATAAGTGAATACATAAGTGAATACATAAGTGAATACATAAGTGAATACATAAGTGAATACATAAGTGAATACATAAGTTAATACATAAGTTAATACATAAGTGAATACATAAGTGAATACATAACAAATTCTGGCCTACAAAGCCCAAGTACAGGATAAAAGGGGAGGAAAACGAGGCACCATTATGATATAGGTGGGAAGGGAAGGAGGAAGGTAGGTAGGGAAGGAAGGCGTTAAGTATGTATGTGTGTAAATGTATATACTATATACTCAGGCACATACACCATAGCTAAGGCTGCCCGACTCGAGACAGAGCCAGAACAGGGACAACAGAACACACACACACACACACACACACACACACACACACACACACACACACACACACACACACAGCCCGTAGCCTAGTAGGTAGAGCTCTCGTCTCACACACGAGGGGTCGGGGGTTCAATCCCCCGGCCGGGCGGAGACAAATTGGGCTTGTCTCCTTTCATGTGTTAGCCTCAGTTCACCTAGCTGTAAATAGGTACCTGGAATAAGTGGACGACGTTGTGACGTCCCATCTGGGGTTGGCAAAATGGTACAAGGCGAGATGGGTATCATATGGTTCACCTAAGCTGATGGCTACCTAAGCCTTCGGGCGAGACGGTACCGTCTATAGTGAGAATGGTACCATACAGATCCACCCTAAGCCTTCGTTTCCGTTGTCGCCAATTGGCTAAATACAGACTACACACACATCCACAGCCATTCCAACAGTACATAAAACACTTAACATGCATTTCACGCAATACATTCCCAGTTAAGGAGGCGCGATAATAATGAGCTTAGCTCGCATTGCGTGGATTCCCCTTGACGAACAAGTAACTGAGAGTAACACACACACAAAAATAAATAATAATAATAATAATAATAATAATAATAATAATAAATTATATAACAAATAAATAATATATTCACACACATGTAGGTCGCCCAGAAGACCCAGAGACCCAGGCACATTTGAGGTCCCCAGCAAAGATAACCAGGTCCCAGACCTCCCGGAGAGGTTCCGGTTTCAGCAGGCAGATATGCAGCGAAGCCGACAACCACAAAGCCCGCCCACCATACTTCCAGGCATGACCCTTTACAACAGGGCCAGGCGCCTGACGGACTATTATCTAGTCCAACTGGCACCCGAACCCCTCTCCCAACGACCGCGTTATCACTGATCTATTCGCAAGCATTCTCCATTCATTCCTTTTCATTATTACTTCTCTTTTATTTTTTCTCTCTACCTTCCAACGCTTGTATTACACCATCTCTCCATCTCAACCGAGGTCTTCCTACTCCTCCATTTCCCCTTGTAGGTATGGAAGGAAATTAAGGAAGGGGGAAGCTACATAAAGAAGCTACGGCTAAATCAAAGAAGGACAATATGGAAGGAAAGTAGGATTAAAGCAAGGAAGGAAGGGGGATAATGAAGGAAGGAGGAGGATAATGAAGGAAGAGAGAAGTAAAGCAAGAAAGGGAGGAGGATAATGAAGGAAGGGAGGAGGATAATGAAGGAAGAGATAAGTAAAGCAAGGAAGGGAGGAGGATAATGAAGGAAGGGAGGAGGATAATAAAGGAAGGGAGGAATAACGCAAGGAATGGAGAAGAAGGAATGTAGGAGTAAAGCAAGGAAGGAAGATAATGAAAGGAGGAGTTAAGACAGCTACGACTAAAGCAAGAAAGGAAAGAGCTGAGTAACGACATACAGACAAAAAGGAAGGAAGGAAGGAAGGAAGGAAAGAAGGGAGAGGAAGGAAACACGTACCGGTAAGTAATAAGTAGAGAGGAAGGAATGAAGAGACGAAACACAAATAATAAGTAGAGAGGAACGAATGAAGGAAGGAAGGAAGGAGGGAAGGAAACACATAAATAATAAGTAGAGAGTAAGCAAGCAAGCAAGCAAGCAAGCAAGCAAAGGAAGGAGAGAGGGAGGGAAGGCAATGAAGGAAGGGAGGGGGTGGCCAAACGTGAGATAATAATGAAAATTGGTACAGTATTGACCTGTCCATTGTGAAGGAGAGAAGGACGGGGGTGAGGGAGGAAGGAAGGAAGAGAGGAAGGTAGGGAGGGAGGAAAGAGAGGAGGGAGGAAGGAAAAGAAAGAATGGGGGAGGAAGGAACGAAGGAGGAGAGAGAGGAAAAGAAGGAATGGAGGAGGAAGGGAGGGAGAGAGATAAAGAAGGAAGGTAGGAAGGGAAGAGGAGAGTAAGAGGGAGGGAGGGGAGGAGGGAGGAAAATATGTAAGGAAGGAGGAAGGTTGGGAGGAAGGAGAGGAGGAAGAAAATAAGGATAGGAGGAGGAAGGTAGGGAGAGAGGAGGAAGGAACGAAGGAAAATAAGGAATGTAGTAGGGATGAACAGAAGGAATGGAGAGGAAGTAGGGAGAGAAGGAGGAACGAAGGAGAGTAGGGAGAACAGAAGATGGAGGAGAGTAGGGAGAGAGGAGGAAGACGAGGAAGGAATGTATAAGGGACAGAGGAATGGAGGAGGAGGTAAGAGAGGAAGAACGAAGGAAAATAAGGAATGTAGTAGGGATGAAAAGGAAGTAGGAGGAAGGTATAGAGAAAGAAGGAACGAAGGTAAGGAATGTAGTAGGGAGGAATGGAAGGGAGGATAGAATTATGAGGAAGGAAGGAGAAAGGCAAGAATGAAGGAATATATAAAATGAAGGGTAAAGTAGACATGAAAGAAAGAAGAATATTATAGTAGGAAGGAAGAGAGAAGAAATTAAAGAAGTAATGAAGAAAAAGAAGGACAGCAGAAAGGAGAACGGTGGATGTAAAGAAGGTCTTAATATTGATAAGAAAATGGTACAAAAGGTCTTAGAATCGGCAAACTAAAGAATGAACGTCTTAATATCTTAAAACTAATGGGGCTAAGCATGAGGAAGAAGGAGGTCCATTAAAATCACCACCCTCCCCTTCAGAGTACAAGCCAGGTAAGGTGGGGTAGGTCAGGGTAGGGTCCAGTAACTAGATAGAAGGGATATGCTGTATATATAGAGATGGTGTGATAGATAGAGAACTGTATATATACAGTATAATAATATATATATATATATTATATATATATATATATATATATATATATATATAGATATATATATATATATATATATATATATTATATATATATATATATATATATATTATATCTATATATATATATATATATATATATATATATATATATATATATAATTATATATATAATTATATATACTGTATATACTGTATATATATATATATATATATATATATATATATATATATATACAGTACTGTATATATAATTATACAGTATATTTATATATTTATTTATTTATATATATCTTTTATTTTCACATAATCAGTTTTAAGTATATTACAGAGAGAGAGAGAGAGAGAGAGAGAGAGAGAGGAAGAGAGAGAGAGAGAGAGAGAGAGAGAGAGAGAGAGAGAGAGAGCTACATAGAGCTACATAGAGCTACATAGATACACAGACCACACAGACCTCAGGGTCCTTACTAGGCAGTCTGGCCTCACAAACTATATATATATATATATATATATATATATATATATATATATATATATATACAGTACCGTATATATATATATATACACCGGTACATACACATACACACATACACGAGAGAGAGAGAGAGAGAGAGAGATAAGAAGGAAGAGAGAGAGAGAGAGAGAGAGAGAGAGAGAGAGAGAGAGAGAGAGAGAGAGAGAGAGAGATATGAAGAGATAGTGTGAGGGATCCACTGGTGAAGGAGAGTTTCAACCTTCAAGACCTAAAAGAAAGACGCAGACAAAAAGTGACAGATATATATTAAAGTAACGAAGAGAGTTAGAGAGAGAGATATGATGAAGGAAAGAATGATTGAATTAATGAATGAATGAAGGTAGGAAGGACGAAAGGAAGGAAGGAAAGAAGGAAGGAAGAGACGGAAGGAACGAAGGAAGGAAGAGACGGAAGGAACGAAGGAAGGAAGAAATCAAGGGAGGGAGGGAGGGAGGGAAGATGGAACGAAGGAAGGAAGAAGGAAGGAAGGAAGGGAAGAAGAAAGGACTGTATATCTTAAAGGAAGGAGAAAAGTAAAAAGAAACAGGAAAACAAATAGAAGACAGGCAGGAAAGACATAAAGGAATAAAGAAGGAAAGGAGAAGGGAGGGAGGAAGTAAAGAAGATAGGAAGAAAATAGGATTGAAGGAAGGAGTGAGCAGATAATTCAGGAAGAGAAACACAAATGAAGCAAAAAAGAAGGAATACAAATGAGATACAAAATGAAGGAAGGGAGAAAGAAGGAGGGAAGGGGGAAAAAAGGAAGCAGGGAACAACGAATTTAGGAAGCAAGTAAAGAAAGCAAATAAGGAAATTAAATTAGATAATAAATGAAGGAAGGAGGAAGAAGGAAGGAGGGAAGAAGGAATGAAGGACGAAGAAAGAAGAGAGAAGGAATGAAGGACGAAGAAAGAAGAGAGAAGGAATGAAGGAAGGAGGGAGAAGGAAGGAGGGAGAATATATGCAGGAAGAAGGAAGGAAGGAAGGAGGGAGAACGAAGGAATAAAGGAAGGTAGGAAGGGTTTTGTCTCATTACTCTCAGATTCCCCTGTCTATTGCTCTACCTCCCCCCCCCCCCAACCTCCCTCCTCCTCCCCCCTCTTCTTCTTCTCCTCCTCTTCTTTCTTCTTCTTTTCCTCCTCCTCCTCCTCCTCCTCCTTCTTCTTCTTCGCCTGCTTCTTCTTTTCCCCCCTGACGTCTCCCCTTCTTCTTATTATTATTTCTTCTTCTTCTTCCTCATACCTCGTCCACCCTCGTCTTCTTATCTCTTCTTCTATTCCTCCTCTTCTTCTTCATTATCTTTCTTTCTTTATTTTGTCTACCTCTTCTTCTTCATTATCCTACTCCTCTTCTTTATCTTCTTCTTCCTCCTCCTCCTCCTCTTCTTCTTCTTCTATATTATCCCACTCCCCTTCTTTAGCTTGTCCTTCTTATTCTTCCATTCTATATTCTTCTTCTATGCCCGTTTCCTCTTGCACTGATTATTTTGGTTATTCTTTGTATCTTATATATCTGCATCATCTTCTTCTTCTTCGTTTCCTTCTTCTTCTTCTTCTTCTTCTTCTTCTTCTTCTTCTTCTTCGTTTCCTTCTTCTTCTTCTTCTTCTTCGTTTCATTCTTCTTCTTCTTCGTTTCATTTTTCTTCTTCTTCTTCTTCTTCTTCTTCTTGCTTTCCACTGCTCTTGCTTCCATCCCTTCAATATCGCCAAACATTTGTCTTAATTAACGATTTCTCCTCCCATTCTTCCCCAATTCCCCTATCACTTCTTTCTTACCCATGATCAACTCGACTCTTTCTTCTCTCATCCACTTCCTTCCTCCTCTTATGCTTTGTAGTTTCCTTTAATCCTTACCTTTATCCCCTTATATATCTCCCCCTTTCCTCTCTCTCTTCCTTGGTTCCTTCTTTTATGCCTTCCGCTCTCTCTCTCTCTCTCTTCTTTACTTCCTTATTTCCCTTATGCCTCCATTACTAATCTCTTTGTTTCTTTCCTTCTTTCAATCCCTTTCATTCCTTCTTCCCTGTATACCTTTCTTCTGCCTTACCTGTGTTCCTTCCTTTCTCCCTCTCTTCCTTGTTTCCACCCTACTCTGAGCTTTCCTTCCTAATTTCCTTCCTTCCTTCCCTCCCTGTCTTTTTACTCCTTTCTCTCTCCCTTCCTTCCTTTCCTTTTCCCTTCCATTCTTTCTTCTTATGTAATTCGTCCTTCCTTCCTTCCCCCCTCTTTCTTTCCATTTTTTCCTTCCTCTTCATTCTTATTGTTGTCTTCCCTCCTTCCTTCCCCCTTCTTTCCTTTCAGTCTTCCTTTCCTCACTCCCCTATTTAGTACTTATTTCCCCATTCCTTCCCTCCCTTCTTGCCTCCTTCGTTTATTTTCCCTTTTAACTCCTCCATTCCATATTCCCTTCCTTCTTTCCATCCTCCTAACTCTCTCCCTTCCTCCTTTCTTCTCTTCCTTTCTCCCCCCTTGCTTATTCCCTCCTTTACTCCCTTCCTGCTTGTCCCCCTCTTTAACTTTGCCCTCCCTTTAACTCATTTCACTCCCCCTCCCTCCCCTCCCCCTCCCTCCCCTCGTTACATCTCTCCCTCCCTCCTTTATTCATACCCCCTTCCTCCCTTCTTGCTACTCTCTCTCTCGCTTTCTCTCTTAATGCTCTTCTCTTCCCCTCTTCTCTCTATCTCTCTCTCTCTCTCTCTCTCTCTGCAAATCTCTCTCTCTCTCTCCACCTCTCATCTCTCTCTCTCCTCTCTCTCTCTATCAGCTCTACTTCTCTCTCTCTCACTTATAACTGTGTTATGTTACTAACCCATCTGTCCCATACTAACTTCCTAATCTTGCCACGACATTAGTTCCAAGGCAGTAGTTCCCTTTCCAATTGTCCCTTATCCACTCTAAACCACTGTCTGGACACTTGATCCTCAGTGTTTTGGAGGACAAGCAGCCTAGAGAGGTCACTAGACCTGTTGTTGCTTGATTTCCTATGTACTCCTTTGTACTCTCTCTCTCCTCCTTGCAGTCTGGAAATATGCCTGATCAGTGGAAGCTTGCCAACGTAACACCGATATTAAAAAAAGGCAGCAAATCCCTACCCAGTAACTATCGTCCAATGAGCTTAACCTCAGTTGTATGTAAAATGTTAGAAACGGTCATACGAGACAGACTCGTAAATCACTTAGAGGAAAATAACAAACTTAAAGATACTCAACACGGCTTTCGTAAAAAACGTTCCTGTTTAACAAACCTCTTAGACTTCTTCCACGATATCCTCAACCTCTACGATGAGAGTAAAGCTGTAGATATTATATACCTTGATTTTCAAAAGGCCTTTGACAAAGTTCCCCACAAACGTTTACTGCTAAAACTAAAAGCGCATGGAATACAAGAAGGTGTGTTGAAATGGATAGAAAATTGGCTCAGCGACAGAAAGCAAAGAGTAGTCATAAACGGTAAGGCATCTAAATGGACCAATGTAAGTAGCGGGGTACCCCAGGGATCGGTACTAGGACCAATTCTCTTTCTAATTTACATCAACGACATAGATGAGGGTCTCACCTGTACAATCTCAACATTTGCTGACGATACAAAAATTGCAAATAGCGTACTCTCAAAAGAACAAGTTGAAGATATGCAACACAATCTAGATAAGTTGTCATGTTGGGCCCAAATTTGGCAAATGAGTTTCAATGCGGATAAATGTAAAGTACTACATATTGGATACCAATATGAGAAAGCAAACTATTTGATGAATGGCACTCAGCTTAAGAATATAAACAGAGAAACCGATCTGGGAGTAACAATATCGAGTAACCTAAAACCGAGCCAACAATGTTCAGAAGTTGTTAAGAAGGCAAACAAAATAATTGGCTTTATAGGCAGGTCATTTGAGCATAAATCCAAAGAAGTTATCCTAACCCTTTACAATTCCTTAGTCCGCCCTCTTCTTGAATACTGCGTTCAATCCTGGTGCCCTTATTACCAAAAAGATATAGACAAGCTAGAACGAGTTCAACGTAGTTACCAAAATGATACCTAGCCTAAAGAACAAACCATACGAGGAGCGTCTTAGAGAATTAAATCTATTTCCTTTAACCGAGCGGAGATTAAGAGGCGACTTAATTCAAGTATTCAAAATCATCAAAGGCATCGACAATATGAACTGTAGTAAGTACTTCACTATCGACCAGTCTAATTACACGCAGAGAAACTGTTGCAAAATTATTGGTAAATCTTTTAACTCACACGAAGCTAAGAATTTCTTCTTCAATCGAGTTGTCAACTTATGGAATGGGCTTCCCCGAGATGTCATAGACTGCAGCACTGTTGATTCATTTAAACTTCGCCTAGACAAATATCTCGCATCAAACCCGCGACTGACTGCGTTTGTAAATGAATAACTTTATTAATCCTCCCCTCAGTTACTAACCCATCTGTCCCCTACTAACTTCCTAATCCTGCCACGGACATTAGTTCCAGGGCAGTAGTTCCCTTTCCAATGTTCCCTTACCCACTTTAAACCACTGTTTGGACACTTGATCCTCAGTGTTTTGGAGGACAAGCAGCCTAGAAGGGTCACTAGAGCTCTTGTTGCTTGATTTCCTTTGTACTCCTTTGATTTCCTTTATACCTGTCTAAGTGTACACTATATGTTAATGTAATAACATAAACAGAGTAACCACTTTTTGGTGGAAATAAATGTATTATTTGTATTAGTTTTATTATTATTATCATTATTATTTTTCTCTATCTTCCTTTCCCAACTCTTCCTCTATCTCTCTTCCCTCCGTTATCTCTTACTCTCTCTCTCACACTCTTTCTCTCGTAATTCTTCTTCCATCTCGCTTCCCTCCTATCTCACACTCACACACATTCACACACTCTCTCTCTCTCTCTCATGTCTCACTTAATCATTCCGTACCCACCTACCTACCCACCCACCTACCTACTTACTTACCTACCAACCTACCTACCTACCTACCCTCCTACCTACCTACCCTCCTACCTACCTACCTACCATCCTACCTAGCTACCTACCATCCTACCTACCTACTTACCTACCTACCTACCTACCAACCTACCTACCTACCTACCAACCTACCTACCTACTTCGTTTCCCCCTTTCATCTTTCTATCTCCCCATTATTACATTATCTTCGTTAGTCTTTCTTTATTTAATCCTTCCTTTCCTTCCTTCATTCGTTCCTTTACTCTCTTTCTTTTCTTCATATCGTCTCCTCTCCTTCCTTTCATTCCCTCTCCTTCCTTCCTTCCTTCCCACCCTTTTTATTTCTTTACTTCTGTTCTTCCCCATTCTTCCTTCTCTTCCTTCACTCTTCTTCCCTCCTTCTTACTATATTCCCCTTTCTTCTCCCTTCCTTCTCTTCTCTTCTCTTCCATCATTCTTCTTCGATCATTTTGTTTAGTCTGTTCTATTCTCTCTCACCTATTCTACCCTCATTTCGACTTCCATTTCCTCTTATCTCCCGTTTATCGTCCTCCCCAATTATCTTACCTTACCCCCCCTTCCCTCATTTCTCCTTTCTTCCACTTCCTCCTTCTCTTTCATTCATTTATTCCCTTATTTATCTATTTCTTCTGCCTCCCTCTTTTTACTCTTCTCTCTTCCTTTCCTCCCTTTCTCTTTTCTTCACCCCCTCTCCCCTTCTCTCTCTCTCTCTCTTCGCTCTCTCTCTCTTCCCTTCTTCTCCTTTCCTTCCTTTTTCTCCCCCCCTCTCTTCCTCCTCTCTCTCTCTTCTCTCTCTCTCTCTTCCCCCCCCCCCCCTACCCTCAGCAAGCGTGTCAAGGGGAGGGAAAATGGAGGGTGATGGAGAAGGAGGGTCATGAGAGAGAGAGAGAGAGAGAGAGAGAGAGAGAGAGAGAGAGAGAGAAAGAGAGAGAGAGCGAAAAAAAGTGAGAACGAAAGAAAGAGAACGAATGAGAGAGAGAGAGAGAGAGAGAGAGAGAGAGAGAGAGAGAGAGAGAGAGAGAGAGAGAGAGAGAGAGAGAGATACTCTTGATGGAGGATTGACATAGTGCAACACACTTATTGCAAAGTGTGAAAAGTGTCAAAATACCTTCTACGTAAATCCAAATTGTTCTTGTCCAATATGCCACTTATAATATCTGCAAAACAAAATGCTTGCGTAGGACTGAGCCGGTGTCACACGAGCGTTTTTTACATTAATATTCCATGAGCAATTTTGTTCTTGTATTATTTCGAGACATTTACGCACGGGTATCGCTGAATTCTGATAAAGTGTAATGTTTGATGCTTCCAGACCATAAATGCCCGTACAAATTGATCGAAAATGCATTCGTGTGCCACCGAGTTTAGCCTCTTCAAAATGAACCTGTGCAGACTCAACCAATACGCTATTTTCTGGGTTATTAGATTTGGCTGGGCAAGTTCCGAAAGTATATATTATCCATGATTATTTACCAACGTTTTACCATCATTATCAACTGCACATTCATCAACAAAATACGAATTTAATCGGATGGATAATTTAATAGGATGGGTAATTTAATAGGATGGATAATTTAATAGGATGGATAATTTAATGGGATGGATAATTTAATAGGATGGATAACTTAATGGGATGGATAATTTAATGGGATGGATAATTTAATGGGATGGATAATTTAATGGGATGGATAATTTAATAGGATGGATAATTTAATATGATGGATAATTTAATAGGATGGGTAATTTAATAGGATGGGTAATTTAATAGGATGGATAATTTAATAGGATGGATAATTTAATAGGATGGATAACTTAATAGGATGGATAATTTAATGGGATGGATAACTTAATGGGATGGATAATTTAATGGGATGGATAATTTAATGGGATGGATAATTTAATAGGATGGATAATTTAATAGGATGGATAATTTAATAGGATGGATAATTTAATAGGATGGATAATGTAATAGGATGGATAATTTAATAGGATGGATAATTTAATAGGATGGATAATTTAATAGGATGGGTAATTTAATAGAATGGATAATTTAATAGGATGGATAATTTAATAGGATAGATAATTTAATAGGATGGATAATTAAATAGGATGGATAATTTAATAGGATGGATAATTTAATAGGATGGATAATTTAATAGGATGGATAATTTAATAGGATGGATAAGAGCCAAGTAACTGCATATTGAATTACGAATGATTATTGTGCTGATAATGTTTAAGGGGAGGTTTCCACTTGAGGGACTTTTTTTTAGGACTTTTTTTTTTTCTTGGACCCCTTTCTTTTCTACCACCCCCCTTTCTCTCTCCCTCATGTCTAAGCCCCATTGTTTGTTTAGATTTAAGACGTTTGCCCCATTAGTTTGGCGTTGGTAAAGAACTTTTTCGCCCAATTTATTAGGTCACTTTTAAGACCCTGTTCGTCTTTTCGTGCTTCGCGTGCCATTTAGGTGTCGATGTTTATCCTGGCGATGCGATAGCGGAGAGCCTGGAGATTTCAAGAGTACTCGGCCTTCGGCTCGGGACATTTTTCTACCGAAAAATGTACAAATTTATCTTGTAAGGGGGTCAAGGGGGTGAAATTTTAAGATTGCTGGAGGAGTAGGAAACAAACTAAAAACCTCCCCTTAATATCATCATAACTTTTAGCTGCTACTCTAACAACTTAAGTACAGTATAGCCGAAAGTCAATGTTGTTTCTTGCCTTAGTTAAACTAGGACTTCAGAGGCTATGAACCCTTCTGGATTATTAAGCCAGCACACTGTAAGTCAAGAATAGCGTCAGGACTGGAGCCGCTTTTCTAAAACTCCAGTCCCTTCGTCTTGTTTTTAGGTCAGAGTTAACTTAAAACTAAGGCTACTGAAAACTTAACAATGGCATCAAACTAGTAGGGTGAGGAGGGAAGGTTGTAGTTGATAAGTGGTGAAGCCTATAATAATGAACTACATTAAGTATATATACACACACACACACACACACACACACACACACACACATATATAATATATATGTATAGATATTACTACTTATATATAATCTATATATATATCTAGATATATATATATATATATATATATATATATATATAAGGATATATATATATATATATATAATATATATATATATATATATAGATATATATATATAATTGTTTCCTATTCCTCAAAACATCCACCAATCTACAGAGTAATCTTGTCCTACTTTTAAAAAAAATACATTCATTTTTTTCTATTCCTCGGACATTTGAGTAAATTAATTGTTACATCATCATTCTCTCTCTTCCCTTCTTCCTTTCTTCAAACATTGTGGTCTCTCCCTCCCACTAATCCTTTAATATCCTTCCTTCCCCTTTCTTTCTCGTTCCCCCTTCTCTTTTTCTTCCCCACACCTCCTCTGGCGTGCCTCAGATTTATTGTCACTCCTCCTCTCCCCGGTGCGCCCCTCCTTCTCTCCCTGTCTTTCTTTTTCTTGCTTTTATGCATTTGTGGTTTTTAGTGAGTTTTAGTCTATTCTATAAGTCTATCTATCTATACCCTTTTTTTTGGGGTTATTTGGTCCGCATGTTTTCTAGGATGATCTGTTATTTTCGATGTTATTTTCGCCCGTGTTGAAGTTCACACACACACACACACACACACACACACACACACACACACACACAGGAGAGTGCACAATTAGTCTTATTTGTACTAACTTGTTCTTTGTACTCAATTGAACTGATTTGCATTCCTTTGCACTCCTTTGTATCCCATTAAACTGTTTTGTATTCACTTGCACTTCTTTGTACTATACTCACAGGGTACATAGCTGAATTCACCTGCATTCCTTTGCACTCACTTGTACACAACTATACTCATCTTCAATGTTTGGTTCTCGCTTATTCAAATACTTTTAATTGTACTTCTTTGTACTCACTTGTCCTTTGTACTCTGTAATTTTCCTCCAGCTGTGATTGGTGATGTGCTCTTACCTGAGAAAGATAAAATAATTAACGTTAGACATTGTAAAACAACTATATTAAGCATCTTGATTTAAAACAAAATAATAATAATTATATATATATATATACCGGTATATACTGTATATATATAATATATATATATATATATCTGAATAAATGGACAAATAAATACACCCATCCCCATTAAATATCAATAAATCAACTGCTTAGGGCTTCAATTTAGCGTCAGCGGGAAAGAAATAGATTATAGTGCGCCAAATAGAACAAC
>CM064528.1:48046767-48177297 GCA_032716605.1 Paralithodes platypus
TGACTCTTCCCTCTCACACCTCATATTGTTAACACATTAGTCTTGGTCTGCCCACACTCATCTTCTTTGAACTACACCTGAAGAATAACACAACAACCAAACAGAATAGAGATAACGAAAAGAGGGAATAAAGGAAGAGAAAGAAAAGGAAAGAAAAGGCGAGAGAAAAAAATATATATAAATAGAAGGACAAGAAAAGACAGGATATAGAAAAGATAATATAGAAGGAAGGAAGGAAACACGAGAGAAAGAAAAGATAATATAGAAGAAAGGAAACACGAGAGAAAGACAAGATAATATAGAAGGAAGGAAACACGAGAGAAAGAAAAGATAATATAGAAGGAAGGAAACACGAGAGAAGGAAAAGATAATATAGAAGGAAGGAAACACGAGAGAAAGAAAAGATAATATAGAAGGAAGGAAACACGAGAGAAAGAAAAGATAATATAGAAGGAAGGAAACACGAGAGAAAAAAAGATAATATAGAAGGAAGGAAACACGAGAGAAAGAAAAGATAATATAGAAGGAAGGAAACACGAGAAAAAAAAAGATAATATAGAAGGAAGGAAACACGAGAGAAAGAAAAGATAATATAGAAGGAAGGAAACACGAGAGAAAGAATAGATAATATAGAAGGAAGGAAACACGAGAGAAAGAAAAGATAATATAGAAGGAATGAAACACGAGAGGAAAAAAAAGATAATATAGAAGGAAGGAAACACGAGAGAAAGACAAGATAATATAGAAGGAAGCAAACACGAGAAAAAAAAATAATATACAGTAGAAGGAAGGAAACACGAGAGAAGGAAAAGATAATATAGAATGAAGGAAACACGAGAAGGAAAAGATAATATAGAAGGAAGGAAACACGAGAGAAAGAAAAGATAATATAGAAGGAATAATAGGCGAGAGAAAGAACAGATAATATAGAATGGAACAGACAAAGCAAAGGAAATATAGAAGGAAGGAAACGCTAGAGAAAGGGAAGAAAACATATACAAGATAAAGAAAAGGAAATAGAGGGGCAAATACACTAGAGAAAGAAAATATAATATAGAGGAAAACACGAGAGAAACGAGATATACAGGGAATATAATACGAAAGAAAAAACACGAGAAATTAAACATGGGAGAAATAAAAACACGAGAAAAGACGAAAGAAAGAAAAACACGAGGAAAAACACGAGAAAAGACGTAAGAAAGAAAAACACGAGAGGAAAAACACGAGAAAAGACGTAAGAAAGAAAAACACGAGGAAAAACACGAGAAAAGACGTAAGAAAGAAAAACACGAGGAAAAACACGAAAGAAAAACACGAGAAATTAAACGCGAGAAAAGACGTAAGAAAGAAAAACACGAGAAATTAAACGCGAGAAAAGACGTAAGAAAGAAAAACACGAGAGGAAAAACACGAAAGAAAAACACGAGAAAAGACGAGAAAGAAAAACACGAGAAAAAGAAATATAGATGGTATTAAATACGAAAGAAAAAACACTATTAAACACGAGTGAAAGAAAACCACGATAGAAATAAATATAGAGGGAAGAAAATACGAAAGAAAAAACACGAGAAAAGACGAGAGAAAGAAAAACACGTGAACAAAAATATAGAAGGAAGAAAATGCGAGAAAGACAATTTTTTAGTCAGTCAGTCAGTAGCCAGCCCTTACTCCCACAAAGGGGTAGGGAGGATCAACAAGACACGTGAACAAAACTATAGAGGGAAAAAAATGCGAGAAAGAAAAAATATTAGTCAGTTAGTCAGTAGCCATCCCTTACTCCCACAAGGGGTAGGGAGGATCAACAAGAGACACGAGAAAGGGAAAAGGGGTGACAGGAGAAGAACACATGTAACAGTTCGCCCACTATAAGCCAGCACACAAGCATTCAGAAGCACCAATCACTCATCAGCCCCTGAAATCAATGGCTTCACCTCAGATGTTATACCTATAAGAAAATATATTATAGGACAAAACACGAGAATAGGGAAGGAAAGACGATAAAAGGGAAAACAGAAGAAATAATAAATAACAAAATATTCATACTTATATATTCTATGTACGGTCGCGCTAATAAGTCATGTCCCAGCTGTCATTACGTTTGGCTGGCTCTGTGTTGTATTAATGTCTGTCAGATGTTGAATAGGGTGGGTAAGTGTAGGAACATGTTTGTATATTTCACTCGATATGAAGAAATGAAGCTTAGATATTGCCGATACCAATTATTGATCAAAACATACTTGGTGCCGAGACATCACTTATTAGCGCGACTGAACAAAAATCAATCAATAAATAAACCCTTCCCCTCTTAAACAGTAGTCCCATGACCTCAAGAGGACTATGTAATCTACGGGGAGAACACATACCCGGTACCATTTGTGTGTCCCCTTGGCAATCAACCAATTCTGCCCCCCCCCCCCTGGGTAAACCAGCCGAGTCTCATCTCCATAATAACAGTGGTATGGGGGGCCAGAGGGGATACACACACACGAACATACTCAACAACTTTATATATGGAGAATTGGAGATGGATTAGTGGGATTACTGACATGTATTTATCTCTCTATTCATCTCTCAATCTCAATCTCTCTCTCTCTCTCTCTCTCTCTATCTCTCTCTCTATACATATATATATATATATATATATATATATATATATATATATATATATATATATATATATATATATATATATATATTATAGATAGATAGATACAGAGAGAGAGATGAGAGAGAAGAGGAGAGGAGAGAGAGGGGAGAGAGGAGAGAGAGAGAGAGAGAGAGGAGAGAGAGAGAGAGAGGGAGAGAGAGAGAGAGAGAGAGAGAGAGAGAGAGAGAGGGGGGGGGAGAGACGGAGAGAGAGAGAGAGAGAGAGAGAGAGAGAGAGAGAGAGAGAGGGAGAGAGAGAGAGAGAGAGAGAGATAATAAAAATAAGTAGAAGAATGCAGGGTCGAAGTCAACCGAAGAAAGACCCACCAAACAAAAGAAGAAACAAGGCGAGCGAAGACAAAGAAGGACAGGGGGGGGGGGGGAGGGCGTGAGACCGGTTCAGTAAATCAAGGAGGGGGGCGTGGGAGGGGCCGGTCTGACCTATCCTCCACCCCCACGTCGCACCCACCCACACGCTAGACAGTGACCAAACTATCTGCCCACAATGCACCGTGCGATGGGGGACCACTAGCGCAACTGTCATATCGATAGATACATAGATAGATAGATAGATAGATAGATAAATTATAGATAGATAGATAGATATAATTATATATAGATAGATAGCTACATAGATATATACATAGATAGAAAGATAGATAAATAACTCGATAGATAGATAGATAGATAGATAGATAGATAGATAGATACATAACTAGATAGATAGATAGATAGATAGATAGACCATAGATATAGATAGATAGATAGATATAGAAAGATAGAAATAGATAGATATATAGATAGACAGAGATAGATAGATACAGACAGACAGACAGACACAGATAGATAGATTATAGATAGATAGATAGATAGACTCACTCTCAGACTCAATATTATATTTCGTAAAGGCTACATATAACTGTGTACATATTAATTAACCCTTTCAAGCTCCAATACACGTTTCTGTTCTGTTTTCTGGCTACTATTAGACGATTTTATTCAGATTAGTAACGGTATATGGAAGTCAGAGGGTTGATTGAGATAGTATTTACCCTTTTAATACCCACAGATACTTCCTAAGCTGCATAAAATCGTCTAATGATAGCCACATTAAACTGCTAAAACGCGTCAGAGCTTCAAGGGGTTAAGGGGAGGTATTTAGTTTGTTCCCTAGACCTCCATCAATCTTAAAATTACACCCATTCAGTCCCTTTCAAGATAAATTTGTACATTTTTCGTTAGAAAAATTTCCCGGCCGAAGGCCGTTTCCTCTTAAATTACAGGCTCGCTATCACTCGCCAGGATAAAATCGACACCTGAATGGCACGAAAGGTCTTAAAATGGAGTGAAAGTTCTTAAAATCGCCAAACTAACGGGGCGAACGTTTTATATCAAAAGCAATTGGACTAAACATGAGGGAGAAAGGGGTCAACAAAAAAATCCCTCAAGTGGAAATCTCCCCCTTAAGAGAAGAGTGATACCCATTTATCTCATAGTTGGTTCACGGTTTTTAAATATAAGTAATTCTAGATTTCACTGCGTCAACGTCATTTTCCACTAAGGGAGCCCACCTCACTTTTGTTCTCTTTCTCTCCCTCTCTCTTTGGCTTGTATCCATTCGGCCCCATTCAGCCTACGGTTTTAAGATGTTTACCCCCATCTAGGTGTCAATATTTTCCTGGCGAGCGGTAGCGAGCCAGCATATGTATATTTTGTTTTTGACAGCAAGCTAAATTTGTACATTTTTCGATAGAAAAATGTCTCCGGCGAAGCCGGATTTCTCCATACAATGCTGGCTCGCTATCGCTCACCAGGAAGAAATCAACACCTGGATGGGGATAAACGTCTTAAAACAGTAGGCTGAATGGGGCCGAATGGATACAAGCCAGGGAAAGAGAGATAAGGAGCGAAAGATAAAAAAAAGGCCGGTGACCCCCCCTCCCTTAAAGGCCGGTGACCCCCCCTCCCTTAAACATTCTATATTATAATTATTCAATAAAATATTCTTCACTTCCTTCATGAAAAATAAGTTATCATCATTATTTAGCAAGCAAAACAAAAAATAAATAAACAAATAAAATACAAGGCTTCAGCATACATCTGTGAGCAAACCGTATTGTTTGCCAATTAAGGGGAAGGTAGTTCGTTTTTCTGGACCCCCTTCTCCCTCATGTTTAGCATAATATTAGTTTTGACATGTCAAAGACATATTTTTTGTTAGTTTGGCGATTTTGAGACCTTTCGCCCCATTTCTTTGTCAATATTAAGACCTTTCGGGGAATTTAGGTGTCAGTTTTTTTTCCTAGTGAGCGATAGCGAGCCGAAAAATGTACCGACAAATGTACAAATATATCTTGAATGGGGATCTAGGGGATTTTTTTTTTTTTTTTTTTTTTTTTTAAACTTGATGGAGGTCTAGCAAGGAAAAACAAAATCGAAAATAAGATATACAAATAATACAAAAACTCAAAAATAGATTAATAGTTAACTAAATATCCCAAAAACCCAGCACAACCCCCCCCCCCCCCCCCCCCTTAAGGGGAGATTTCCACTTGAGGGATTTTTTTCTTTACCCCTTTCTCTCTCATGTTTAGCCCCATTGCTATTGAGATTTTAAGATGTTCGCCCCATTAGTTTGGCGATTTTAAGAACTTTCACCCCATTTATGTCACTTTTAAGACCTTTCGTGCCATTTAGGTGTCGATTTTTTCCTGGCGAGCGATAGCGAGCCTGTAATTTAAGAAGAACCGGCCTTCGGCCGGGAAATTTTTCTACCGAAAAATTTACAAATTTATCTTGAAAGGGGGTCAAGGGGGTGTAATTTCAAGTTTGATGGAAATCTAGGAAACACACTAAAAACTTCCCCTTAACAAGACGAGTGAACGTCATCAACCCTGCTACATCACATGTTCGGGGGTTGCTCTATCAGTATTTAAGGTTTAATAGCTTCTTAATGGCTTTGTGGTATCCGACCGCAAATTGATTTAATGATAGATAGATAGATAGATAGATATATATATATATATATATAGATAGCTAGATAGCTAGATAAATAGATAGATAGATATATAGACAGTTTATTGACCACAGTTACACCGCAATTTGTTTTGATGATAGATAGATAGATAGATAGATAGATAGATAGATAGATAGATAGATAAATATATAAATAGATAGATAGATAGATAGACAGTTTATTGACCACAAAGTTACATTTTGCTTTATACAATATAAAATGTACACATTTACCTACCGAAAAATGTACACATTTATTTAGAAGTGAAGTCTTTGGCGGTATTTTGTAAATCTTAATGGAAGTCTAGGGAGCAAACTAAAAACCTCCCATTCTAAACTCCTAAGGAGAGATTTTCACTTAAGGGCATTTTTTCTGGACCCCCTTCTCCCTTATGTTTAGCCCCATTAGTTTGGCCTATTTTGACCTTTCGCCCCATTTGTCAATGTTAAGACCTTTCGTGCCATTTAGGTATCGATTTTTTTTCCTGGCTAGCGATAGCGAGCCTGTAATTCAGGAGTCCCGGCCGAAGACCGATTCCTTCTAAAATTAGAGGCTCGCAATCGCTCGCCAGGAAAAAATGTACACCTAAATGGCACGAAAGGTCTTAATATTGACAAAGAAATGGGGCGAAAGGTCTTAAAATAGACAAACTAATGGACCGAACGTCTTAAAATGTCAAAAATAATATGCTAAACATGAGGGAGAAGGAGGTCCAGAACAAACTAAAACTCTCCCCTCAACCCATCAGTAGTGGTGGACAACGAGAGCTCAATGCCTACCCTGATAATGATCCTACAATACGATGTTTGTGTATAGAGACGACTACATTGTTCCGGAGTGACAAGGTCTATTGTAGGGACACTTAAGGGGGGTTACCTGTTGTTTTATCTTTATCTCCTTCTCTCTCTTTCCCTGGCTTGTATCCATTCGGCCCCATTCAACCAACTGTTATAAGACGTTTATCCCCATCCAGGTGTCGATTTCTTCATGGCGAGCGATAGCGAGCCAGCATTGTATGGAGAAATCCGGCTTCGCCGGAGATATTTTTCTATCGAAAAATGTACACATTTAGCTTGTTGTCATAACAAAAAAAATATATATGCTGGCTCGCTACAGCTCGCCAGGAAAGTATTGACACCTGGATGGGGGTAAACGTCTTAAAACAGTAGGCTGAATGGGGCCGAATGGATACAAGCCAGAGAAAGAGAGAAAAGGAGAGCATAATTGCAGGTCACCCCCTTAAGAATACACCTATAGTCCATTCACCGTAATTAGTACAGACATCTTGACTATAATCTGTTTCTTTTCATCTGGCGACAAATTGAATCCCTTAGCAGCTAATTTGAATCCCTTAGCAGCTAATTTGAAACCCTTAGCAGCTAATTTGAATCCCTTAGCAGCTAATTTGAATCCCTTAGCAGCTAAATTGAATCCCTTAGCAGCTAATTTGAATCCCTCAGCAGCTAAATTGAATCCCTTAGCAGCTAAATTGAATCCCTTAGCAGCTAATTTGAATCCCTTAGCAGCTAAATTGAATCCCTTAGCAGCTAATTTCTCGATACGTAATGGACAAATATGAAAATACTGTGTCTCTGTATCAAACTAAGACCAAGATTAAATTATTAGCGCCCTGTTTCACTACAAAATCTTCAAAATAACTGAAAAATCTTGATGGGAACTTTGCAATTGACCGTCAGTTGAAATGAAACAGAGTAGAGTAGCTGCTTGTAACTCATAAATGAAACAGAGTAGAGTAGCTGCTTGTAACTCATAAATGAAACAGTAGAGTAGCTGCTTGTAACTCATAAATGAAACAGAGTAGAGTGGCTGCTTGTAACTCATAAATGAAACAGAGTAGAGTAGCTGCTTGTAACTCATAAATGAAACAGAGTAGAGTAGCTGCTTGTAACTCATAAATGAAACAGAGTAGAGTAGCTGCTTGTAACTCTAAATGAAACAGAGTAGAGTAGCTGCTTGTAACTCATAAATGAAACAGAGTAGAGTAGTGGCTGCTTGTAACTCATAAATGAAACAGAGTAGAGTAGCTGCTTGTAACTCATAAATGAAACAGAGTAGAGTAGCTGCTTGTAACTCATAAATGAAACAGATTAGAGTAGCTGCTTGTAACTCATAAATGAAACAGAGCAGAGTAGCTGCTTGTAACTCATAAATGAAACAGAGTAGAGTAGCTGCTTGTAACTCATAAATGAAACAGAGTAGAGTGGCTGCTTGTAACTCATAAATGAAACATAGTAGAGTAGCTGCTTGTAACTCATAAATGAAACAGATTAGAGTAGCTGCTTGTAACTCATAAATGAAACAGTAGAGTAGCTGCTTGTAACTCATAAATGAAACAGAGTAGAGTAGCTGCTTGTAACTCATAAATGAAACAGAGTAGAGTAGCTGCTTGTAACTCATAAATGAAACAGAGTAGAGTAGCTGCTTGTAACTCATAAATGAAACAAGAGTAGAGTAGCTGCTTGTAACTCATAAATTAAACAGAGTAGAGTAGCTGCTTGTAACTCATAAATGAAACAGAGTAGAGTAGCTGCTTGTAACTCATAAATGAAACAGAGTAGAGTAGCTGCTTGTAACTCATAAATGAAACAGAGCAGAGTAGCTGCTTGTAGCTCATAAATGAAACTGAGTAGAGTAGCTGCTTGTAACTCATAACTGAAACAGAGTAGAGTAGCTGCTTGTAACTCATAAATGAAACAGAGTAGAGTAGCTGCTTGTAACTCATAAATGAAACAGAGTAGAGTGGCTGCTTGTAACTCATAAATGAAACAGAGTAGAGTAGCTGCTTGTAACTCATAAAAGAAACAGAGTAGAGTAGCTGCTTGTAACTCATAAATGAAACAGAGCAGAGTAGCTGCTTGTAACTCATAAATGAAACAGAGTAGAGTAGCTGCTTGTAACTCATAAATGAAACATAGTAGAGTAGCTGCTTGTAACTCATAAATGAAACAGAGTAGAGTAGCTGCTTGTAACTCATAAATGAAACAGAGTAGAGTAGCTGCTTGTAACTCATAAATGAAACAGAGTAGAGTAGCTGCTTGTAACTCATAAATGAAACAGAGTAGAGTAGCTGCTTGTAACTCATAAATGAAACAGAGTAGAGTGGCTGCTTGTAACTCATAAATGAAACATAGTAGAGTAGCTGCTTGTAACTCATAAATGAAACAGAGTAGAGTAGCTGCGTGTAACTCATAAATGAAATAGAGTAGAGTAGCTGCTTGTAACTCATACATGAAACAGAGTAGAGTAGCTGCTTGTAACTCATAAATGAAACATAGTAGAGTAGCTGCTTGTAACTCATAAATGAAACAGAGTAGAGTAGCTGCTTGTAACTCATAAATGAAACAGAGTAGAGTGGCTTCTTGTAACTCATAAATGAAACAGAGTAGAGTAGCTGCTTGTAACTCATAAATGAAACAGAGTAGAGTAGCTGCTTGTAACTCATAAATGAAACAGAGTAGAGTAGCTGCTTGTAACTCATAAATGAAACAGAGTAGAGTGGCTGCTTGTAACTCATAAATGAAACAGAGTAGAGTAGCTGCTTGTAACTCATAAATGAAACAGAGTAGAGTGGCTTCTTGTAACTCATAAATGAAACAGAGTAGAGTAGCTGCTTGTAACTCATAAATGAAACAGTAGAGTAGCTGCTTGTAACTCATAAATGAAACAGAGTAGAGTAGCTGCTTGTAACTCAAAAATAAAACAGAGTAGAGTGGCTGCTTGTAACTCATAAATGAAACAGAGTAGAGTAGCTGCTTGTAACTCATAAATGAAACAGAGTAGAGTAAGTGCTTGTAACTCATAAATGAAACAGAGTAGAGTAGCTGCTTGTAACTCAAAAAGGGTTAGATCATAGGAATAGTTCAGTGACGACCATACTGGGAGTTATACTTTCGCAATAAATATATCCTCATTAGTAAAACAGTAAAGTCTAATAGGCCTTGGTTTTTGACGCAGACAAGGAAATAGAGAGAGAGAGAGAGAGAGAGAGAGAGAGAGAGAGAGAGAGAGAGAGAGAGAGAGAGAGAGAGAGAGAGAGAGTTACAAGGAATAGTTAGTATCTCAGAGACCTTGTGGTCCATTTCCGAGGAAATACTCGAAGTGGAAGGAGACAGACTGTTTAGTGCACTACACTCTTTACAGAGTGTGCAAAATACTATCTACGCTCTTCTTGAACTGCTCTACTGAAGAACTGTTTACAACTTCGGAGGGAAGTTTGTTCCAGGTAGAACAGATCTTATATGTGAAAAAGTGTACACAAATACTAGTGCTGAACCTTTTCAACTCTAATTTTCAGCCATGGTTGCGTGTTATATTCATATTGAGGCTAAACATGTTGTTATAATCCACATTGTCAAACCCATTAAGTATTTTAAATACTTCAATGAGCTGACCTCGTAGTGTGCGTGTCTCCAACGGAAAGAGATCAAGAGCTCTCAACCGGTCCTCATAGCTCATTCTTCTAAGCGATGAAATAAGTTTTGTAGCCCTAGCTTGTACTCTTTCTAGTCGCTCTATATCTTTCCTGAGTCCTGGAGACCAGAATTGAACAGCATACTCCAGGAGAGGCCGTATCAGAGCGTTGTAAAGTGTGAGGGTTATTTCCTTATTTCTATACTTATATTGCCTCTTAATATAGCCCAATAATTTCTGAGCTTTCGTCTCTACTTCAATGCACTGCTTGGAAAACTTTAGTTCACTGCTAATCAGAACACCCAAATTCATTTCCAACTCAGTCACTTCCAGAGGCATTCCCAATAGTGAATAGCCTGACATGGGGTTTGCTTGGCCGATATGCATCACCTTGCACTTTTCCAAGTTTAGAGGCATCTGCCATGTCTCCGAACATTCACCCACTCTGTTGAGGTCCATCCTGAGCTGTTCAACCCCTTTGGGGTCTTTCACGTTCATTCCAAGTTTTATGTCATCTGCAAACTTGGAGATCGCACTCAACAGACCAATAACTATGTCATTGACAAATATGATAAACAGAAGTGGGCCAAGGACAGAGAGAGAGAGAGAGAGAGAGAGAGAGAGAGAGAGAGAGAGAGAGAGAGAGAGAGAGAGAGAGAGAGAGAGAGAGAGAGAGAGAGAGAGAGAGAGAGGAGAGAGAGAGAGAGAGAGAGAGAGGAGAGAGGAGAGAGGAGAGAGAGAGAGAGAGAGAGAGAGAGAGAGAGAGAGAGAGAAGGGGGGGGGGGGGGATTTACTAGGGGGATACCTGAAACCGGTTCAGTAAATCAAGGTGGAATAAAGGGAAAGATGGCGGGCTGACCTATCCCCACCCACGCACGATACACCCACACCCACAACCCACACATCACTTCAAGGAGAGATTTTCACTCAAGGGATTTTTTTTCTTGACCCCTTTCTCCCTCATGTTAGCCCCGTTGCTTATGAGATGTTATGACGTTCACCCCATTAGTTTGGCGATTTTAAGAAGTTTGGACCCATTTATGTCATTTTAAATACCTTTTGTGCCATTTAGGTGTCGATTTTTCCCTGGCGAGTGAAAGCGAGCTTGTAAATTAACCCGGCGAGCGCGCGCAGGGTGTAGTGAACACCACAGTTCTGGGCGGCAATATTAAGCTCCATTCCTGCCTATAATCGTAATTTTACGATAAATATCGTTATTACTTATTCATATGCGCCTATTTTACCTTTAATATGAAGATAGTAACCTGTAACAACAATAAAACAAGTGGGAATATCATTTGGATGGTCAAAATCGCGAATTGTTAGCGAGCGGTTCATTCAACAATTGTGAGCCAGCCAGCCTCACACCCTCTTCTCTCGAGGGTTGAAGCAGTACTGAGCTACTCCCTCACACTCTCCCAGTCTCTACCTTACGCAACACACACATGACCACAGCCTAGGATCGGTTTGGAGATGTTTACACGAAAATATACCAATGAATAAGGGAATAACAGGGAAAATAGGTGATAATTGAAGGGGGGGGGGGGGAAGGGGGGAGGGGGGGAAGGAGGGGATGTGGAGGAGTGATATGAGGTATGGAGGAGAACAACAAAATAATTTAAGTGCTACCGGGGCTTTTTAAAGTTTTTTTTGTAGGCCTTACCTCTTAAGGGGAGGTATTTACTGTGTTCCCTAGACCTCCATCAAGCTTAAAATTATACCCCCTCGAGTCCCTTTCAAGATAAATTTGTACATTTTTCGGTAGAAAAATGTCCCGGCCGAAGGCCGATTCCTCTTAAATTACAGGCTCGCTATCGCTCGCCAGGATAAAATCGACACCTGAATTGCACGAAAGGTATTAATATGGGGTGAAAGTTCTTAAAATCGGTAAACTAATGGGGCGAACGTTTTATAATATCAAAAGCAATGGGGCTAAACATAAGGGAGAAAGGGGTCAAGAAAAAAATCCCTCAAGTGGAGATCTCCCCTTAAGAGTGTTCTCGCCGTCGCCCACCAAAACCTCTTAAGAGTGTTCTCGCCGTTCCCAGGTTAAGCGGAGCCGGCCTTCGGCTGGGGCATTTTTCTACCGAAAAATGTACACATTTATCTAGAAAGGGGGTCAAGGGGATGTAATTGTTTAGCTTGATGGAGGTCTAGGGAGGAAACTAGAAACCTGCCCTTAATGAGAGCGGTTGTGGGAGACTGTTATATTTCTGGGTGTGATACAGTAGACTCTTCTTGCTTGGTGACTCTGGTAGGGGAGATATTAGGGGCAGGGTGTCCACCAAGGGCGAAATAAATGGCAAGGGCGCTGGCAGTACTGGTAGTGACAATCATTGCAATCCTGTATTTTGGCATCGTTGCAACCTGGCATTCTAGCATTTTTTTATTTTTTGAGACAATGAACGGAGGAAGGAAAAACACAGATAAAACAAAAAGGTCCATGTGCCTAAAGGCATCCTCCATTCATAAAATGTTTGTAACAACTGGATTTAAACATTTGTAGATTGTAAGTTTGTGGAAAGCAATTCGAGGGAAGTGAATTCCAAAGAGTAGTAGTTCTAGGGATAAATGAATTTTGATAAGCAGAAGTTCTGCATTGTGGAGGAGAAAGTGTAAATTCATGGGCGCTCTCAGCTGCCCTAGTTCTACGGGGAAAGATGTGGAGAGGCAGCACAATTGAAGCAAGTTCCTCGGAACAATTGCTGTGAAAATATCTGTAGAATAATGCAAGGGATGCAACGTTTCTTCGTATGGATAATGTAGGAAGGTCCTGTGTGATTGCAGGGTTATTGATTAATCTAATAGCTTTATTTTGAATTTTGTCCAACTGCCTCAATGCAACCACTCCACTTCTACTCCACAGAGGTGAACAGTAATCCATCTGAGAACGCACATGACTTTTATATTTCACGGCCAACTGCTCGTCAGTGATGAATTCTCGAACTCTGTACAGGAGTCCCAGTTTTTTAGAGGCATTCTTAGCAATGCTTCTAACATAATGTGTCCAGCTCAAGTTAGTAGTTAATGTTACACCGAGAATGTCAATACTAGGGGAAGTGGGAATATTTACATCATTAAAAAATATATGGGAGTCAGTGAGATTCTGTCGGTTAGAAAATTGAATGTACTTGGTTTTCTGTGCATTAAAGGAAACTAGATTCTTTTGTCCCCATTCTTCAATTCTAGAAAGGTCCTGGTTCAGAGAAATTGCAGTGTTTATTTTTGAATTTATAAGATCGGGTTGGGTGAAAGAATTGGTAAATGTGAAGGAACTGTGGAGTGTTGAGTCATCTGCGTAGGAATGTATTGGATTATGAGTGGTAGATATGAGATCATTGATATGAATGAGGAACAGAGTTGGGGCCAAAACTGATCCCTGGGGAACACCAGCATTTATTGAGTGAAATTGAGAATAAAGGCCATCTACCATTACACATATTTTTCTGTTATGAAGATAAGAAGAAATTAGTGGAACTAATGATGCAAGGCCGTAGGGTGACATCTTCGACAATAAGGATTGATGCCAGACTCTATCAAATGCCTTTGATATATCCAGTGCTATTGTATGTGTTTCACCATATTGGTCTGTAGCTTGGTTGATTTGATGCGTAAGAAGGCAAAGAATGTCTGCAGTTGATCGACATCGTCTAAAACCATATTGCCTATCACTGATTAATTTATTATTCTCAAGATGCTTAATTATGTGATTATTTAATATAATTTCAGACTTTACCAAGAGTGGAAGTTATAGCTATTTGTCTGTAGTTTGATGGATCTGAAGAGGCACCTTTTTTAGGAACTGGGTGGATGTTTGCTTCTTTCCAGGGTACTGGGAAGCATGAGGTATGAGTACATAGACGGAAAAATTTTGCCAATACAGGAGCGAGCACCAAGGAGCAATTCTTAAGTACTATTGGAGGAATTTCATCTGGACCAGGAGCCTTATCTACTGAGAGATTCTGCAAAATAGTTTTGACATGTCTGGTGTGGATCTTAAGTGAGGGAATTTCAGGCGAATTAAAATTAAGTACAGGACATCTTGATTTATTTCATCTAAGGTTGAGTTGGTGGAGAAAATATCCGCAAGAAGGTTAGCTTTACCTCGTGGGTCACTTACAAGATTGCCAGTCGGAGATTTTAATGGTGGAATGGATGAAGCAGTAGTGAAGTTGGATTTGAATGAGTTAAGAGTAGACCAAAATATTTTGTTATCATTTTGGATTATTTAGAAGTTTATTTGCCTGCTTGTGGAGAAAGTTTGATTTAGTTAGGTTTAATACAGTTTTGGCATGATTTCTGATGTTTCTAAAGTAATTAAAGGCTTCATGTGTTTTTGATCTTGTGTATGCATTGTAGGCTATTGCTTTTTGTTCAGTTACTCTAGCACAATTATGGTCAAACCATTTAGGTGAATTAGAACTTTTAATGTACTTTTGATGAGGAATAAAAGTTTCCATTCCAATTTTTACAAAATCCTGTATGTGGCTCAAGGTGGAGTGTGCATCATTAGAAAAGAAAGAGGTCCAGGGAATATCAATAAAGAAACTTGAAGACCCTCCCAGTCTGCCCTATCGTAATGCCATTTAGTCACCAAAACAGGTTCAGAGTGGGAAGGTGTGGTAGGTGATAGACAGGTGGCCTGTATCAGACAGTGATCAGAAGATCCAAGCGGGGACCTCACTGTAACATCATAATTTTCTGAATTGGTTGTTAAAAATATCAATATATACATAGCAAACGGACCCATTCACCTCTTTTCATGCACACTAAGTCCACTCTCCAGACGCTTGTAATCTAACCTAACCTGAAACACTCTATATTTAAGTATTTACAAAATGTATGTACATTGGGGTGGGACTCGTTAGCCTTGGTCGGCAACTCATCTAGGGGAGACAACCATATACAAATTCGGGTGGATGGGACTCGTCAGCCTTGGTTGGCAACCTGTCTAGGGGAGTAAACCTGATACAAATCCGTACTGCTTACCTAAGGGTAAGGCAGGTTAGTGGGTGGATTAGCCGAACACCACTGTAGAAAAATAGTGCTAACAAAATACACAGAGGGCCTCGGAGTCGGACCGATCCTAAATTGAGTGGTCAATCCTGTAAGTCCTTCAATAAACTGGCTCAGGTTGTCCCTCTCACAGGGAATAGGTCCGCTTGGGGGCATTCTGTGTATGGCCACCCTCGTAAGGGGAGTAAGGCGTCCGGCAATAGATAGATAGATAGATAGATGTACAGTTAAACTGTCAGCTCAATCTAATTTTACATATAATCCTACAAACACACACACCTCCACACATATCAATATTCCTCCGAGATATACACACACACACACACACACACACACACACACACACACACACACACACACACACACACACACACACACACTCTTGTTAACCTACACATCATTCCACGTGTCTTGTAGATCGTGAAGCAACTTAAGTATGGAAGTGAGGCACCATCGTGGTCGACTAAAGGTCTCATGTGACTTCGTGTTGAGGATGTACACACGCATTATACAAGAACTAGGTTAAAGGGGAGATAGCCACTTGAGGGATTTTTTTTTTTACCCCTTTCTCCCTCATGTTTAGCCCCATTGCTTTTGAGATTTTAAGATGTTCGCCCCATTAGTTTGGCGATTTTAAGCACTTTCGCCCCATTTATTTCACTTTTAAGACCTTTTGTGTCATTTAGGTGTCGATTTGTTCCTGGCGAGCGATAGCGAGCCTGTAATTTAAGAGGAACCGGCCTTTGGCCGGGATATTTCTCTACCGAAAAATGTACAAATTTATTTTGAAAGGGGGTCAAGGGGGTGTAATTTCAAGCTTGATGGAAGTCTAGGAAACACACTAAAAACCTCCCCTTAACATATACTGTAGTTCTTACAACTTCAGGGATATTATTATTATTTTAACCACACCCACATCCACACTCACATATATACATACTCATATACTGCGCGCACGCACACACACACACACACACACACACACACACACACACACACACACACACACACACACACACACACACACACACACACACACACACACACCGTAGCCCGTAGCCTAGTAGGTAGAGCTCTCGTCTCACACACGAGGGGTCGGGGGTTCAATCCCCCGCCGGGCGGAGACAAATTGGGCTTGTCTCCTTTCATGTGTTAGCCTCAGTTCACCTAGCTGTAAATAGGTACCTGGAATAAGTGGGCGACGTTGTGACGTCCCATCTGGGGTTGGCAAAAATGGTACAAGGCGAGATGGGTATCATATGGTTCACCTAAGCTGATGGCTACCTAAGCCTTCGGGTGAGAATGGTACCGTCTATAGTGAGAATGGTACCATACAGATCCACCCTAAGCCTTCGTTTCCAATGTCGCCAATTGGCTAAAATACAGACTACACACACATCCACAGCCATTCCAACAGTACATAAAACACTTAACATGCATTTCACGCAATACATTCCCAGTTAAGGAGGCGCGATAATAATGAGCTTAGCTCGCATTGCGTGGATTCCCCTTGACGAACAAGTAACTGAGTAACTGAGTAACACACACACACACACATCCCCCCTCCCCCAACACGAAACATATACATATACTCACACACACACCCACACACACACACACACAGCCGTCCACCCACATATACCACCACCCACACAGAACCAGCCGGCAAGTCATGACATCACCACCGGCCTCTCCATGACGTCAACACCCAAATTACGTCAGATTCCTTTATGACGTCACACACCACAACAAACACTGCTGCCGTCTATAGGTAGAAGACAACTAATATTTTGTATGCATTGCAAGCAACATTTTTATATTTATATATTTATTGTTATGTTTTTATCATAACAATCCAAACACTAAAGGCTGTATTTTAGATCATGTAGGAAAGGTCATGTTGTTTTAGATCATGTAGGAAAGGTCATGTTGTTTTCATGTTGAACGAATTTTATGGAAGTGGGTCATGAATGGAAACTTAAGGGGAGGTTTTTATAGTTGACTCCCTAGACCTATATCAAGCATAAATGAAAATACCCCCAAGACCATCCTTCGAGATAAATGTATAAATTTTTCGGTAGAAAAATGTCGGCCTGTTCCTTCTAACTTACATATCGCTCGCCAGGAAAAAAATGAAAGCTAAATGGCACGGAAGGTCTTAATATTGACCAAGAAATGGTAGAAACATCTTAAGATCGCCAAACTAATGGGCCGAACGTCTTAAAATCTGAAAACAAATGAGGCTACAAATGAGGGAGAAGGGGGGCCAGAAGAAAAAACAATAATCTCCCCTTAACCCTAATACTACGGGTTTATTTCTATAATAGGGATCATTCAGGCACTCCTGATTGCTTTAGCAAGTATCTGAAATTAATTAAATGTTTACAGCAAAAAACTAGAAGAAAATAGCTTCAAAATTACACCAGAACGAGCTTCGTAGCGCGCGGGGTTCACCCGCAGCGCTTCCACAGACAACAGCAATATTCGCTAATAATTAGCGGATGGGAGCCTGCCGCGCTTCCGCTCACTCGACTCGTCTCCGCAAGGTTTAATGGGCTTTATATTGCAGTAAATTGCCATGACGTTCCAGAATGTGTCCCGCAATGAGAGGGTTAAGCAGTAATGTTAGTGTGTGTGTATCTGTATGGTATGTATATCTGTTTGCCCGTCTGACTCATGGTAAAACGTCTCTGGAATTAATGAAGGGATTTTGAGGAAACTTGGCCTTTCGTGCCATTTGGTACCCAAAAAGATCCCACTAACTTTCGTTCTCCCACCCTCCAGCACACACACTCAAATACTCCCCCCCCCCCCCCAAACGCGCACAATTAATTACCCTCTCTCCCCTCCACCACCTACACATAAATGAATAACTTTATTTTATCCCCCCCTCAGTTACTAACCCATCTGTCCCCTACTAACTTCCTAATCCTGCCACGGACATTAGTTCCAGGGCAGTAATTCCCTTTCCAATGTTCCCTTACCCACTCTAAACCACTGTTTGGACACTTGATCCTCAGTGTTTTGGAGGACAAGCAACCTAGAAGGGTCACTAGATCTGTTGTTGCTTGATTTCCTTTGTACTCCTTTGTACTCCTTTGTACATACGTCACATCACCCACCCCCTCAAAAGAGCCCCGGTATCAAAACTCTCACCCATACACAGCACCCCCAGCCAAACACCAAACCAGACCAACCAACCAACCAATCTACCTACCTACCAATCTACCAACCAACCTACCTGCCAACCAACCTACCTGCCTACCAACCTACCTACCTACCTACCAACCAACCAACCAACCAACCAACCTACCTCCCTCCCCACCTACCTACCTACCTACCTACCATCCAACCAACCAACCAACCAGCCTACCTGCCTACCTCTCTATTGCTACGTCCCGCCCCGCCTTCTCACCCAAGCTGCCGACATATTGGACGATTTACACCCTTCCTTGACATATAAATAGAGGGACGAAAGTGGAGTTTTGTTGGTTGGGGGGTAAATTTAGGGTACAGGGGTGGTTTGCAGAAGTTACAGAACTTTATAAGGATTTTTTTTTTTTTTTTTTTTGGAGTGTGAGGTTGTGTGTTGGAGTGTGGTGGGTGACCGTGTGTGTGTATGTAAAGTCACTTACAAAAAATCGTGCCGCCTCCCCCCCCCCCGTGTTTTTCTTTATGCTATTACAACTATTTGGATACATTTGTTAACCCTCTCCGACATATGACGCGATTTTGACCCTATTGGGGATATTTTAAAGCCTTTCTTACCATCAGGGGTATTTAGAAACCTTTAGTTTAGTTACTTCAACCTCTGCAGTTGTCTTTGAGTTAGCTGTGGACAGAAAACTAATTTTGGAGATGTAATTATAAGAGTGAGAGAACTCTATTTCTTATTGCTAATCTGGCAACCTCTGCGGCATAAATGCGTGAGAGGGTTAATATAACTTGCTTTTCAATAAATGGTATATATAGCTTTGTAGTTGATGCATAGAACATTTGTATTCATAAATTCGTTTCCAGAGATATACCTCCATAATATAGAAATAGGTGAGCTCTACGAATTTTCACGGGTGACTGTACAGTATGTGTGTGTGTGTGTGTGTGTGTGTGTGTGTGTGTGTGTGTGTGTGTGTGTGTGTGTCGGAGGAATATTGATGTGTGTGTATTTGTGTGTGTGCGCGTGTGTCGGAGGAGTATTTATGTGTGTAAAGGTGTGTGTGTGCTTGTGCGTGAGTGTGTGTGTGGGTGGAGTGTGGGTGTGCCTGTGCCTGCTAATATATTCGGTATACCCCATGCATAAGTCAACACGAACACACACTAAATCAAAGAGTGTGCAACATATGGTTAATTCAATATGGAATAGGTTGTATAGGTTACCTTCGACATATGTATTTTTATGTATATTGTATACCGTATCGATGTATACAAACACACACATATATATATATATATAAAGGTAGCAGCACATTTCATAATATACCATCATGACAACTATAGAGAAAGGTAGCAAGTTACGATTCATGTATGTATGTATGTACAGTATGTATGTATGTATGTATGCATGTGTAACCTACTGTATATATATGTATAGAAAGTATGTATAAATGAGTGTAAAGAGCATATTCCAGCACGTCCAGCATCACGCATATACATGGAGCCCAAATATACAGCCGTGGGCAGGTACACTTCATCAACACCTCCTCCTCCACCTGATAAATACAAGATGGTGATCGCTGACTAATGAAGCTCATTAACAGGGGAGAGGGCTCGCTTTTCTGGCCTCCCTCCTTCTTTCTCATGTTTAGCCAGTTTACAGATTTTATGACGTTCGGCCCATTAGTTTGACGATTTTAAGACCTTTCGCCCCATATCTGTGTCAATATTAAGACTGTTCGTATCATTCAGGTGTCGATATTTTCCTGGTGAGCGAAAGCGAGCCTGTATTATAAGAGGAACCAGCCTTCGGCCGGGAAATGTTTCTATCGAAAAATGTACAAATGTCTCTTGAAGGAGGGTTTGGAGGGGGTGTTTTTTATGCTTGATGGAGGTCTAGGGAGAAAACTAAAATAATTATACAAATAATATATATATATAAACGAGGAAATCAATACGGCCATCCCCGCAGTTGTGATTCAGTAGGGTATCAAAATGGTTGGCAAATTGGCTGGGACATTTTTATACCGAAAATTATATTTAGATTGAATGGATTTTTTTTTTTTTCCTTCTTGTTTCTTTCTTTCGTTATTTCTTTTTGTTTCTTTCTTTTTCTTCTTCTTTCTTTCTTTTTGCTATTTTTCTATTTTGTGTATTTTTTGTTTTTGTATTTATTGTTTTTTCTTGAAGGGGGACTCGAGAGGCGTATTTTACTTACTCTAAGAAGCTGAAAATAAATGGCTCCAAGAGGGCAAAGATTACTACTAATTAAAAAAAAACAAAAAAAAAAAAACGTCAGATGGGCTACTGTTAAGCCTTAAGGGAGGTGACCTGTTTTTGTTCTGTCCTTTTCTATCTTTCTCTGGCTTGTATCCATTTGGCCCCATTCAGCCTACTGTTTTAAGACGTTTATCCCCATCCAGGTGTCAATTTTTTACTGGTGAGCGGTAGCGAGCCAGCATATTTTTTTAATTTTGTTTGACAGCAGGCTAAATTTGTAAATTTTTCGATAGAAAAATGTCTCCGGCGAAGCCGGATTTCTTCATATAATGCTGGCTCGCTATCGCTCGCCAGGAAGAAATCGACACCTAGATGGGGATAAACGTCTTAAAATAGTTTGCTGAATGGGGCCGAAAGCCAGAGAAAGAGAGAAAAGGACAGAAGAAAAAAGTCACCCCCTTAATGGAGTCGGTGTTATTTATTTATGTATTTATTATCATTTTAGTTTCCTCGCTAGGCCTCCATCAAGCTTAAACAAATGGAGTCGGTGTTATTTATTTGTGTATTTATTATCATTTTAGTTTCCTCGCTAGGCCTCCATCAAGCTTAAACAAATGGAGTCGGTGTTATTTATTTGTGTATTTATTATCATTTTAGTTTCCTCGCTAGGCCTCCATCAAGCTTAAACAAATGGAGTCGGTGTTATTTATTTGTGTATTTATTATCATTTTAGTGTCCTCGCTAGGCCTCCATCAAGCTTAAACAAATCATCATAGATCCCGCTTCGAGATTAATTTGTACATGTTTTGGTAGAAAAACTCGACCGGTTCCTCCTGAAAGTATAGGCTCGCTATTGCTCGCCAGGAAAATTTCCACACCTAAATGGCATGACAGATCTTAATATTGACAGAAGTGGAGCGAAAAGTCTTAAAATCGCCAAACTAACTGACCGAACGTCTTAAAATCTGGAAAGTAATGGGGCTAAACATGAGGGAGATGAGGGGCCAGAAAAAACTCATCTCCCCTTTAAAAAAAACTATTAAATATTGATGCAGAAGTGGATTAATTCGTTTGTAGAGATTATATATCGAATTACCATTATATATTTTGCTGGGAACGATATTAATAGTACAAAGGAGTACAAAGGAAATCAAGCAACAACAGGTCTAGTGACCTTTCTAGGCTGCTTGTCCTCCAAAACACTGAGGATCAAGTGTCCAAACAGTGGTTTAGAGTGGGTAAGGGAACATTGGAAAGGGAACTACTGCCCTGGAACTAATGTCCGTGGCAGGATTAGGAAGATAGTAGGGGACAGATGGGTTAGTAACTGAGGGGAGGATAAAATATAGTTATTCATTTACAAACGCAGTCAGTCGCGGGTTTGATGCGAGATATTTGTCTAGGCGAAGATTAAATGAATCAACGGTGCTGCAGTCTATAACATCTATAATAGTGTATCGCCATTGCTGATCCATCTAAGACGTCATGAGTGAGTAAATGTATGTATATGTGTGTGTGTGTGTGTGGCATTTCCTGTTAAAAATATATGCATGGCTCGCAGATCACTATGCACCTGACAACACACACACACACACACACACACACACACACACACACACACACACACACACACTAAACAAACACACACATCCACACAAATAAAATAACTCACATAAGCATACAATAAAATATATTCAAATAAAAATTCACTCCCACACACACACACACAAAATACACACACACACACACACACACACACACACACACACACACACACACACACACACACACACACACACACACACACACACACACCCGGGCGGGGAAGAGAGATTTGGGCAAGTATCCTAACGGTGTAGCCTCTGTTCACCTAGCAGTATAAATAGGAACCTGGTATAAGTGGACGAAGTTGTGACATCCCATCTGGGGTTGGTGGTCGGTTACAAGGTGAGATGAGTATCGTACTGGTCAACCTAAGCTATTGGTCAACCTAAGCCTTCGGGTGAGACTGGTACCGTAGTGAGAATGGTACCGTACAGATTAACCCTAAGCCTTTGTTTCCAGATGTCGCCACTTGGCTAAAAATACAGACTACACACACATCCACAGCCATTCCAACGATACATAAACACTTAACATGCATTTCACGCGATAATAATTAACTTAGCTCGCATTGCGTGGATTCCCCTTAACGAACAAGCAAGTGAATACACACACACTGCAAGAAATCCCACTGCGTAGCCAAGAGGCAGACAAACAGACACTCCTGCATATTAAATAGGTCCTTTGTAAATATGATAATGAGAACAATCTACATGCTGCAGAGATAAGGAGTTCATTATAATCTATGAATGTAACAATATCGTCAAAGAAGGGCGTTGTTTACCTTTATGGGAGCTGGCTAATAGTACAACAACACCAATAATAATAGATATATTTTATAGACATATTTTATTTATTTTATATCTATTATTCTATCTATCTATCTATATGCTCGGGGATTGGGCCTGAGTATATAGATAGATAGATAGATAGAATAATAAATATAAAATAAATAAAATATATGTAATTAATGTATATATATATATATATATATATATATATATATATATATATATATACAGTATATGGCAGACCAAAACTGACTCGATGCCAATAAATACCTGTATATATAAAATATAATATATAATGGAGTGTAGATGTACAGTATATATACTTTGTCCATATGGGCTAACAGATAACGAAAAGAATGTTAAGGGGAGGTCTCCACTTGAGGGATTGTTTTCTTGACCCCTTTCTCCCTCATGTTTAGCCCCATTGCTTTTGATATTATAAAACGTTTGCCCCATTAGTTTAGCGATTTTAAGAACTTTCACCCCATATAAAGACCTTTCGTGCAATTCAGGTGTCTATTTTATCCTGGCGAGCGATAGCGAGCCTGTAATTTAAGAGGAACCGGCCTTCGGCCGGGACATTTTTCTACCGAAAAATGTACAAATTTATCTTGAAAGGGACTCGGGGGGTGTAAGTTTAAGGTTGATGGAGGTCTAGGGAACAAACTAAATACCTCCCCTTAAATACAATGCAATGTAAATATGCATAGGCCCCTAGTTGTCTTCCCATAGGGGCTACACATATATTAACCCATTCAGACTGATGACGCCTTTATACCATTAATTCTGGCTAAGGTTAGACAATGTAATGCAGCTTAAGGGGAGATAGGCCGGTTTGCTGGACCACTTTCTCCCTCATGTTTAGCCCCATTATTTGCAGATGTTAAGATGTTTGCCCCATTAGTTAATCAATTTTAAGACCTTTCGCCCCATTTATTCGTCAATATTTAGACCTTTCGTGCTATTTAGGTGTCGATGTTTTCCCTGGCGAACGATAGTGAGCCTGTAATGTTGGAAGAACCGGCCTTCGGCCGGGACATTTTTCTACCGAAAAATTTACAAATTAATCTAATGGATGTTTTTTTTTAATTTGATGAAGGTCTAGGGAGGAAACTAGAAAAATAATGAATACGTGCAAAAATCGCCCAAAAAGTTAACCATGTCCCCTTAAGAAGGACCTATGTAATTCAGAGGGTTGATTGCCATTGTCTTTACCCCTTTGAATCCTAGCTGTAAATGATAAGCTAACCCAAATCAGTTGATGGTAACCAGGATATGATGAACACTTCGCCATTGTGTTGAAAGGGTTAAGAGGAGATGGGTCGCTTTTCTGGTCCCCCCCTTTTTCCCTCATGTTTAGCCCCATTAGTTTTCAGATTTTATGACGTGCGGCCCATTAGTTTGGTGAATTTAAGACCTTTCGCCCTATTTCTTTATATTAAGACTTTTCGTGTCATTTAGGTGTCGATGTTTTTTCTGGCGATCGATAGCGAGCCTGTAAATTTAGAGGAACCGGCCTTTGGCCGGGAAATTTTTCTATCGAAAAATGTACAAATTTATCTTGAAGGAGGGTCTTGGGGGTGTTATTTGAAGTTTGATGGAGGAATACGGAGGAAACTAAAGAAATTATGGAAAGAAACATAAATGAGGAAATAAATACGCCCATTATATACAAACTGAATAAATACGCCCATTATACAAACTGAATAAATACGCCCATTATATACAAACTGAATAAATACGCCCATTATACAAACTGAATAAATACGCCCATTATATACAAACTGAATAAATACGCCCATTATACAAACTGAATAAATACGCCCATTATATACAAACTGAATAAATACGCCCATTATATACAAACTGAATAAATACGCCCATTATATACAAACTGAATAAATACGCCCATTATATACAAACTGAATAAATACGCCCATTATATACAAACTGAATAAATACGCCCATTATATACAAACTGAATAAATACGCCCATTATATACAAACTGAATAAATACACCCATTATATACAAACTGAATAAATACGCCCATTATATACAAACTGAATAAATACGCCCATTATACAAACTGAATAAATACGCCCATTATACAAACTGAATAAATACGCCCATTATATACAAACTGAATAAATACACCCATTATATACAAACTGAATAAATACGCCCATTATATACAAACTGAATAAATACGCCCATTATATACAAACTGAATAAATACGCCCATTATACAAACTGAAGAAATACGCCCATTATATACAAACTGAATAAATACGCCCATTATATACAAACTGAATAAATACGCCCATTATATACAAACTGAATAAATACGCCCATTATATACAAACTGAATGCAATATATGAGTTTAGTTGTCTGTTATGTGAACTAAACACTATTAACCCCTTGTGTACCGGCGTCGTCTTTTAAACCGCTTTGCAGGCTACTATTAGACGATTTTATGCAGCTTAATAAGGGACCTCCAGCAATCAATCAACCGGCTTCGAACTCTCTCCCTTATAAGCCGTTTTACCACCACAGATCCTTCCTAAACTGCACAAAATCGTCTACATATATCGAGAATAACATGCAATAAACGTCAATAACATGCAATACACGTCAATAACATGCAATACACGTCAATAACATGAAATACACGTCAATAACATGTAATAAACGTCAATAACATGCAATAAACGTCAATAACATGCAATACACGTCAATAACATGCAATAAACGTCAATAACATGCAATACACGTCAATAACATGCAATACACGTCAATAACATGCAATACACGTCAATAACATGCAATAAACGTCAATAACATGCAATACACGTCAATAACATGCAATACACGTCAATAACATGCAATAAACGTCAATAACATGCAATAAACGTCAATAACATGCTATAAACGTCAATAACATGCAATAAACGTCAATAACATGCAATACACGTCAATAATATGCAATACACGTCAATAACATGTAATAAACGTCAATAACAGGCTATAAACGTCAATAACATGCAATAAACGTCAATAACATGCAATAAACGTCAATAACATGCAATACACGTCAATAACATGCAATAAACGTCAATAACATGCAATACACGTCAATAACATGCAATAAACGTCAATAACATGCAATACACGTCAATAACATGCAATACACGTCAATAACATGCAATAAACGTCAATAACATGCAATACACGTCAATAACATGCAATAAACGTCAATAACATGCAATAAACGTCAATAACATGCAATAAACGTCAATAACATGCAATGAACGTCAATGCTATAATATGATCGAGAGTCACGATATCACACAGATCACTTGAACATAATGTATATACATTAAGGGGAGATTTCCACTTGAGGGAGGTTTTTTTTCGAACTTCCTTCTCCCTCATGTTTAGCCCCATTGCTTTTGAAATTTTAAGACGTTTGCCCCATTAGTTTGGCGATTTTAATAACTTTCGCCCAATTTCTGTCAATTTTAAGACCTTTCGTGCTATTTAGGTGTCGATTTTTTCCTGGCGAGCGATAGCGAGCCTGTAACATAAGAGGAATCGGCCTTCGGCCGGGACATTTTTCTACCGAAAAATGTACACATTTATCTTGAAAGGGGGTCAAGGGGGTGTAATTTCAAGCTTGATGGAAGTCTAGGAAACACACTAAAAACCTCCCCTTAACTAAGACCCAATCAATGTAGTGTGGATGTGTGTGTGTGTGTGTGTGTGGATGTGTGTGTGTGTGTGTGTGGATGTGTGTGTGTGTGTGTGTGGATGTGTGTGGATGTGTGTGTGTGTGTGTGGATGTGTGTGTGTGGATGTGTGTGTGTGTGTGTGTGTGTGGATGTGTGTGTGTGTGTGTGTGTGGATGTGTGTGTTACTCAGTTACTTGTTCGTCAAGGGGAATCCACGCAATGCGAGCTAAGCTCATTATTATCGCGCCTCCTTAACTGGGAATGTATTGCGTGAAATGCATGTTAAGTGTTTTATGTACTGTTGGAATGGCTGTGGATGTGTGTAGTCTGTATTTTAGCCAATTGGCGACATCGGAAACGAAGGCTTAGGGTGGATCTGTATGGTACCATTCTCACTATAGACGGTACCGTCTCGCCCGAAGGCTTAGGTAGCCATCAGCTTAGGTGAACCATATGATACCCATCTCGCTTGTACCATTTTTGCCAACCCCAGATGGGACGTCACAACGTCGTCCACTAATTCCAGGTACCTATTTACAGCTAGGTGAACCGAGGCTAACACATGAAAGGAGACAAGCCCAATTTGTCTCCGCCCGGCCGGGGATTGAACCCCCGACCCCTCGTGTGTGAGACGAAAGCTCTACCTACTAGGCTACGGGCTGTGTGTGTGCGTGTGTGTGTGTGTGTGTGTGTGTGTGTGTGTGTGTGTGTGTGTGTGTTATGGTGGGTACAGATAACTACATAACACAGGAACATACATACATACATACATACATACATACATACATACATACATACCTACATACATACATACATACATACATACAGTACATTAAAGGGCGAGATGGGCCGCGTTTCTGGTTCCCCCTTCTTCTCCCTCACGTTTAGCCCCATGATTGGTTTAGATTTTAAGATGTTTGCCCCCCTTAGTTTGTCGATTTTAAGACATTTTGCCCCGTTTCTTTATCAATATTAAGATCTTTCGTGCTATTTAGGTGTCGATTTTTTCCGACAGTGAGCCAGAAATTTGGGAAGAACAGGACATTTTTCTACCACAAAATGTATACATTAATCTAGAAGGGGATCTAATGGATGGTTTTTTAATTTTGATGGAGGTTTAGGGAGGAAACTAGACCAAAATATTTATAGAGATAAGGAAATGATCAAATAAATACGCCCCTGCTTTGTTATTTCTGTCCTTTTCTCACTTTCTCTGGCTTGTATCCATTCGGCCCCATTCAGCCAACTATTTTAAGACGTTTATCCCCATCTAGGTGTCGATTTCTTCCTGGCGAGCGATAGCGAGCCAGCATTATATGAAGAGATCCGGCTTCGCCGGAGACATTTTTCTACTGAAAAATGTACAAATTTAGCCTGCTGTCAAAACCATTTTAAATATATGCTGGCACGCTACCGCTCACCAGTAAAAAATTGACACCTGGATAGGGATAAACGTCTTAAAACAGTAGGCTGAATGGGGCCAAATGGATACAAGCCAGAGAAAGAGAGAAAAGGCGAGAACAAAAAAGCAGGTCACCTCCCTTAAATGGTGGACAGGAAAACGTGGTCTGCTGCTCTTTCTAATACACCCCATAGACTAATCAGTGTCCATCCAGTGAGTCGAAATATAGAGATGGAAGTCGATCAAAATATCACTCATTTCTATATTCATTAAAGGGGAGATTTCCACTTAAGAGATTTTTTTCTGGACCCCTTTCTCTCTCATGGTTAGCCCCATTGCTTTTTAGATTTTAAGACGCTCGCCCCCTTTAGTTTGGCGATTTTAAGAACTTTCGCCCCATTTCTGTCAATTTTAAGAACTTTCGTGCCATTTAGGTGTCGATTTTTTCCTGGCGAGCGATAGCGAGCCTGTAATTTGAGAGGAACCGGCCTTCGGCCGAGACATTTTTCTACCGAAAAATGTACAAATTTATCTTGAAAGGGGGTCTAGGGGGTGTAATTTTAAGCTTGATGGAGTTCTAGGGAAGAAACTAAATACCTCCCCTTAATGTTACAGACATATTACTCTCAAATGCTATTCAGTGCATTGCCCAATACAAAGTATATATGATGATGAATACAACAGACTATATTAGGCCTACAGAGACATTTGGCAAGGATTCCAAACTTTAGGAATCCTTGCCAAATGCCTCTGTAGGCCTAATATATAAATATATATATAATAGCAGGGGTACCCGGCGTTGTCCGGGTTTAAATTCTACTACCATAATCACCATCATCAATCACTACTACCACAATCATCACAATACTACTACTACCATAATCACCATCATCAATCACTACTACCACAATCATCACAATACTACAATACTACTACTACCATAATCACCCTCATCAATCACTCCTACCACAATCATCACAATACTACCATAATCACCCATCATCACACTATACAATCTCACCTACCACATCATCAATCACTACTACCACATCATCACATACTACTACTACCATAATCACCATCAACAATCACTACCACCACAAACATCACAATACTACTACCATAATCACCATCATCAATCACTACTACCACAATCATCACAATACTACTACTACCATAATCACCATCATCAATCACTACTACCACAATCAAATACCATAATCATCATCATCAATCACTACTACCACAATCATCACAAAACTACTACCACCATAATCACCATCATCAATCACTACTACCACAATCATCACAAAACTACTACCACCATAATCACCATCATCAATCACTACTACCACAATACTATACTACCATAATCACCATCATCAATCACTACTACCACAATCATCACAATACTACTATAGGTACTACCATAATCACCATCATCAATCACTACTACCACAATCATCACAATACTACTACCATAATCACCATCATCAATCACTACTACCACAATCATCACAATACTACTACCATAATCACCATCATCAATCACTACTACCACAATCATCACAATACTACTACTACCATAATCACCATCATCAATCACTACTACCACAATCATCACAATACTACTACTACCATAATCACCATCATCAATCACTACTACCACAATCATCACAATACTACTACTACCATAATCACCATCATCAATCACTACTACCACAATCATCACATACTACTACTACCATAATCACCATCATCAATCACTACTACCACAATCATCACAATACTACTACTACCATAATCACCATCATCAATCACTACTACACATCACAATACTACTACCATAATCACCATCATCAATCACTACTACCACAATCATCACAATACTACTACCACCATAATCACCATCAATCACTACTACCACAATCATCACAATACTACTACCATAATCACCATCATCAATCACTACTACCACAATCATCACAATACTACTACTACCATAATCACCATCATCAATCACTACTACCACAATCATCACAATACTACTACTACCATAATCACCATCATCAATCACTACTACCACAATCATCACAATACTACTACTACCATAATCACCATCATCAATCACTACTACCACAATCATCACAATACTACTACTACCATAATCACCATCATCAATCACTACTACCACAATCATCACAATACTACTACTACCATAATCACCATCATCAATCACTACTACCACAATCATCACAATACTACTACTACCATAATCACCATCATCAATCACTACTACCACAATCATCACAATACTACTACTACCATAATCACCATCATCAATCACTACTACCACAATCATCACAATACTACTACTACCATAATCACCATCATCAATCACTACTACCACAATCATCACAATACTACTACTACCATAATCACCATCATCAATCACTACTACCACAATCATCACAATACTACTACTACCATAATCACCATCATCAATCACTACTACCACAATCATCACAATACTACTACTACCATAATCACCATCATCAATCACTACTACCACAATCATCACAATACTACTACTACCATAATCACCATCATCAATCACTACTACCACAATCATCACAATACTACTACTACCATAATCACCATCATCAATCACTACTACCACAATCATCACAATACTACTACTACCATAATCACCATCATCAATCACTACTACCACAATCATCACAATACTACTACTACCATAATCACCATCATCAATCACTACTACCACAATCATCACAATACTACTACTACCATAACCACCATCATCAATCACTACTACCACAATCATCACAATACTACTACTACCATAATCACCATCATCAATCACTACTACCACAATCATCACAATACTACTACTACCATAATCACCATCAATCACTACTACCACAATCATCACAATACTACTACTACCATAATCACCATCATCAATCACTACTACCACAATCATCACAATACTACTACTACCATAACCACCATCATCAATCACTACTACCACAATCATCACAATACTACTACCATAATCACCATCATCAATCACTACTACCACAATCATCACAATACTACTACTAACATAATCACCATCATCAATCACTACTACCACAATCATCACAATACTACTACTACCATAATCACCATCATCAATCACTACTACCACAATCATCACAATACTACTACCATAATCACCATCATCAATCACTACTACCACAATCATCACAATACTACTACTACCATAATCACCATCATCAATCACTACTACCACAATCATCACAATACTACTACTACCATAATCACCATCATCAATCACTACTACCACAATCATCACAATACTACTACTACCATAATCACCATCATCAATCACTACTACCACAATCATCACAATACTACTACTACCATAATCACCATCATCAATCACTACTACCACAATCATCACAATACTACTACTACCATAATCACCATCATCAATCACTACTACCACAATCATCACAATACTACTACTACCATAATCACCATCATCAATCACTACTACCACAATCATCACAATACTACTACCATAATCACCATCATCAATCACTACTACCACAATCATCACAATACTACTACTACCATAATCACCATCATCAATCACTACTACCACAATCATCACAATACTACTACTACCATAATCACCATCATCAATCACTACTACCACAATCATCACAATACTACTACTACCATAATCACCATCATCAATCACTACTACCACAATCATCACAATACTACTACTACCATAATCACCATCATCAATAACTACTACCACAATCATCACAATACTACTACTATCATAATCACCATCATCAATCACTACTACCACAATCATCACAATACTACTACTACCATAATCACCATCATCAATCACTACTACCACAATCATCACAATACTACTACTACCATAATCACCATCATCAATCACTACTACCACAATCATCACAATACTACTACTACCATAATCACCATCATCAATCACTACTACCACAATCATCACATACTACTACTACCATAATCACCATCATCAATCACTACTACCACAATCATCACAATACTACTACTACCATAATCACCATCATCAATCACTACTACTACCACAATCATCACAATACTACTACTACCATAATCACCATCATCAATCACTACTACCACAATCATCACAATACTACTACTACCATAATCACCATCATCAATCACTACTACCACAATCATCACAATACTACTACTACCATAATCACCATCATCAATCACTACTACCACAATCATCACAATACTACTACTACCATAATCACCATCATCAATCACTACTACCACAATCATCACAATACTACTACTACCATAATAACCATCATCAATCACTACTACCACAATCATCACAATACTACTACTACCATAACCACCATCATCAATCACTACTACCACAATCATCACAATACTACTACTACCATAATCACCATCATCAATCACTACTACCACAATCATCACAATACTACTACTACCATAATCACCATCATCAATCACTACTACCAATCATCACAATACTACTACTACCATAATCACCATCATCAATCACTACTACCACAACCATCACAATACTACTACTACCATAATCACCATCATCAATCACTACTACCACAATCATCACAATACTACTACTACCATCTCCATCATCAATCACTACTACCACAATCATCACAATACTACTACTACCATAACCACCATCATCAATCACTACTACCACAATCATCACAATACTACTACTACCATAATCACCATCATCAATCACTACTACCACAATCATCACAATATTACTACTACCATAATCACCATCATCAATCACTACTACCACAATCATCACAATACTACTACTACCATAACCACCATCATCAATCACTACTACCACAATCATCACAATACTACTACTACCATAACCACCATCATCAATCACTACTACCACAATCATCACAATACTACTACTACCATAATCACCATCATCAATCACTACTACCACAATCATCACAATACTACTACTACCATAATCACCATCATCAATCACTACTACCACAATCATCACAATACTACTACTACCATAATCACCATCATCAATCACTACTACCACAATCATCACAATACTACTACTACCATAATCACAATCATCAATCACTACTACCACAATCATCACAATACTACTATATACTACCATAATCACCATCATCAATCACTACTACCACAATCATCACAATACTACTACTAACATAATCACCATCATCAATCACTACTACCACAATCATCACAATACTACTACTACCATAACCACCATCATCAATCACTACTACCACAATCATCACAATACTACTACTACCATAATAACCATCATCAATCACTACTACCACAATCATCACACTACTACTACTACCATAATCACCATCATCAATCACTACTACCACAATCATCACAATACTACTACTACCATAATCACCATCATCAATCACTACTACCACAATCATCACAATACTACTACTACCATAATCACCATCATCAATCACTACTACCACAATCATCACAATACTACTACTACCATAATCACCATCATCAATCACTACTACCACAATCATCACAATACTACTACTACCATAATCACCATCATCAATCACTACTACCACAATCATCACAATACTACTACTACCATAATCACCATCATCAATCACTACTACCACAATCATCACAATACTACTACTACCATAATCACCATCATCAATCACTACTACCACAATCATCACAATACTACTACTACCATAACCACCATCATCAATCACTACTACCACAATCATCACAATACTACTACTACCATAATCACCATCATCAATCACTACTACCACAATCATCACAATACTACTACTACCATAATCACCATCATCAATCACTACTACCACAATCATCACAATACTACTACTACCATAATCACCATCATCAATCACTACTACCACAATCATCACAATACTACTACTACCATAATCACCGGCCTCGACCTCTCTGTGCCTCATTAAACGGCGACCTCGATTTCGGCCGCTATATGACCTCCGATTTTGGATCTGACCTCATCCGTACCCCCATTTTGGGGGGCTGCGAACAACTTTCGTTCCATATTTTTTCATTTTTCTTTTCAATTTCGGCCTCGAAACGACCTCCGATCGTGGCCTAGCCCCCTCTATGACCTGACCCAGGTCAATTGACACCCACATGCAAAGTTTCAGCTCCCCAGGTCCAAAACTGCGGCCGCCTATTAAGAACACACACACACACACACACACACACACACACACACACACACACACACACACACACACACACACACACACACACACACTAAATAAAGGTACCAAAATAATACTTGCATTAATATACAGACCTCCAGCTCAATCAGTGCAAACTGACCGAGATATTTACGAACAAATTGCAGATGTAAGTAACTCGCAAGATACCGTAATTTTTGGTGACTTTAATTTACCTGTGACCAAGTGGGGCGATACTCGTACTTCACACTCCGGACATGACTTGTATACGAACTTGCAAGAGAGTTCGCTTTATCAATTTGTTCGAACGCCGACCCGTGGTAATAACGTTCTTGACATTGTACTTGCAACAAAAGAAGAATTAATAGAGAATTTGAATGTTGGTGATGAATTCAGTAACAGCGACCATCGTACGATAACTTTCACTTTAAAGTTTACTAGTAACGAACCAAATAGTAGCATCGAAAAAGTCCCTAATTTCAAGAAAGCAAACTTCCATAAACTTAGAGCTATGTTTAAAGAAACTGACTGGAGCTTTTTAATTCACAATAACGACATAAATACATCTTGGAAGTTATTCGAAGCCACTTACCTAAAAGCAGTGCAAGACTGCATACCATCGAAAACTCGGCGTCCAGGCCATAATAATAAGCCCAAATGGTGGAATAAAGATATTTCAAACTGCCTGCTTGCTAAAAAATTTGCTAATGATAGATTAAAATCCTCACAAAATGACGAAGAACGGCTTAAATTTGTAGAGCTACGACGCAAAGCCAAAAAGTTAATTAAGCAAAGTAAAAAGACCTTAGAGTTACATATTGCGAATCAAAGTAAAACAAACCCGAAAGAATTCTATAGTTATATCAGAAAGAAAAAAGTTGTTACTTCAACTGTTGGACCGTTAGTCGATGAAAATGGAGAATACACCAAAGACGAAGAACAAATGAGTAATGCCCTCAATACCTTCTTTGCATCAGTTTTTACAACAGAAGACCTCAGTGATATCCCTACACCATCGCCGATTCAGATTGATAATTCAGATGTTCTAAGCAATATCACCGTTACAGAGAGAGAAGTATTGAATTGTTTAGATAAACTCAAGGTAAATAAAACGCCAGGACCTGATACAATCTCGCCTAGAGTTCTAAAGGAAGCTAAGAATGAGCTCTCTAAACCACTGACATTACTATTCAATAAATCCTTGCAGTCTGGAACTATGCCCGATCAGTGGAAGCTAGCCAACGTAACACCGATATTCAAAAAAGGCAGCAAATCCTACCCAGTAACTATCGTCCAATTAGCTTAACCTCAGTTGTATGTAAAATGCTAGAAACGGTCATACGAGACAGACTCGTAAATCACTTAGAGGAAAATAACATACTTAAAGATACTCAACACGGCTTTCGTAAAAAACGTTCCTGTTTAACAAACCTCTTAGACTTCTTCCACGATATCCTCAACCTCTACGATGAGAGTAAAGCTGTAGATATTATATACCTTGATTTTCAAAAGGCCTTTGACAAAGTTCCCCACAAACGTTTACTGCTAAAACTAAAAGCGCATGGAATACAAGACGGTGTGTTGAAATGGATAGAAAATTGGCTCGGCGACAGAAAGCAAAGAGTAGTCATAAACGGTAAGGCATCAAAATGGACCAATGTAAGTAGCGGGGTACCCCAGGGATCGGTACTAGGACCAATTCTCTTTCTAATTTACATCAACGACATAGATGAGGGTCTCACCTGTACAATCTCAAAATTTGCTGACGATACAAAAATTGCAAATAGCGTACTCTCAAAAGAACAAGTTGACGATATGCAACACAATCTAGATAAATTGTCATGTTGGGCCCAAATTTGGCAAATGAGTTTCAATGCGGATAAATGTAAAGTACTACATATCGGATACCTAAATGAGAAAGCAAACTATTCGATGAATGGCACTCAGCTTAAGAATGTAAACAGAGAAACCGATCTCGGAGTAACAATATCGAGTAACCTAAAACCGAGTCAACAATGTTCAGAAGTTGTTAAGAAGGCAAACAAAATAATTGGCTTTATAGGCAGGTCATTTGAGCATAAATCCAAAGAAGTTATCCTAACCCTTTACAATTCATTAGTCCGCCCTCTTCTGGAATACTGCGTTCAATCCTGGTGCCCTTATTACCAAAAAGATATAAACAAGCTAGAACGAGTTCAACGTAGAGTTACCAAAATGATACCTAGCCTAAAGAACAAACCATACGAAGAGCGTCTTAGAGAATTAAATCTATTTCCTTTAACCCAGCGCAGATTAAGAGGTGACTTAATTCAAGTGTTCAAAATCATCAAAGGCATCGACAATATGAACTGTAGTAAGTACTTCACTATCGACCAATCTAATTACACGCGGGGAAACGGTTGCAAAATTATTGGAAATCTTTTAACTCACACGAATCTAAGAATTTCTTCTTCAATCGAGTTGTCAACTTGTGGAATGGGCTTCCCCGAAACGTTATAGACTGCATCACCGTTGATTCATTTAAACTCCGCATAGACAAATATCTCGCATCAAACCCGCGACTGACTGCGTTTCTAAATGAATAACTTTATTTTATCCCCCCCTCAGTTACTAACCCATCTGTCCCCTACTAACTTCCTAATCCTGCCACGGACATTAGTTCCAGGGCAGTAATTCCCTTTCCAATTTTCCCTTACCCACTCTAAACCACTGTTTGGACACTTGATCCTCAGTGTTTTGGAGGACAAGCAACCTAGAAGGGTCACTAGATCTGTTGTTGCTTGATTTCCTTTGTACTCCTTTGTACTCCTTTGTACACACGGACACAGCCCGTAGCCTAGTAGGTAGCGCTCTCGTCTCACACACGAGGGGTTGGGGGTTCAATCCCCCGGCCGGGCGGAGACAAATTGGGCTTGTCTCCTTTCATGTGTTAGCCTCAGTTCACCTAGCTGTAAATAGGTACCTGGAATAAGTGGACGACGTTGTGACGTCCCATCTGGGGTTGGCAAAAATGGTACAAGGCGAGATGGGTCACCTAAGCTGATGGCTACCTAAGCCTTCGGGCGAGACGGTACCGTCTATAGTGAGATGGTACCATACAGATCCACCCTAAGCCTTCGTTTCCGATGTCGCCAATTGGCTAAAAATACAGACTACACACACATCCACAGCCATTCCAACGATACATATAACACCTACACATATAGGAGGCGGGAAATAACGAGCATGCTCACTCCCGCAATACAACTAGAGTAAGTACACACACACGCACACACACACACACACACACACACACACACACAGACTATCGAAAATATTATATATATATATATATATGCTCGCTATCCCTCTCCAGGAAAAAATCGACACCTAAATGACACGAATAGTCTTAATATTGACAGAGAAATGGGGGGCAAAAGGTCTTAAAATCGTCAAACTATTTGGCCGACCGTCACAACGTCTGTAAACTAATGGGGCTAAACATGAGGTAGAAGGGAGACCATAAAAACACCCAACCTTCCCTTAATTGGTTACCTGTTGGTGGCAGATGACGGCAGCCAACCCATCACTTAATACACACGTACCTGTAAATACACAATAAATATATAAATAATATGTCTATAAATGTTATAACTACATATATATTGAAAACATATATAAGTTAATTATATATATATATATATATATATATATATATATATATATATATATATATATATATATATATATATATATATATATATTACACTCCAATATATGCTATGACTACAGTATATAGAGAGCAATGCCCTTACTTAATTCTTGGTATTACTTATGTTCGTGTGTACAAAGGAGTACAAAGGAGTACAAAGGAGTACAAAGGAAATCAAGCAACAACAGATCTAGTGACCCTTCTAGGCTGCTTGTCCTCCAAAACACTGAGGATCAAGTGTCCAAACAGTGGTTTAGAGTGGGTAAGGGAACATTGGAAAGGGAACTACTGCCCTGCCACTAACGTGGCAGGACTAAAAAGTTAGTAGGGGACATATGGGTTAGTAACTGAGGGGAGGATAAAGTTATTCATTTACAAACGCAGTCAGTCGCGGGTTTGATGCGAGATATTTGTCTAGGCGGAATTTAAATGAATCAACGGTGCTGCAGTCTATAACGTCTCGGGGAAGCCCATTCCACAAGTTGACAACTCGATTGAAGAAGAAATTCTTAGATTCGTGCGAGTTAAAAGATTTACCAATAATTTTGCAACCGTTTCCCCGCGTGTAATTAGATTGGTCGATAGTGAAGTACTTACTACAGTTCATATTGTCGATGCCTTTGATGATTTTGAACACTTGAATTAAGTCACCTCTTAATCTGCGCTGGGTTAAAGGAAATAGATTTAATTCTCTAAGATGCTCTTCGTATGGTTTGTTCTTTAGGCTAGGTATCATTTTGGTAACTCTACGTTGAACTCGTTCTAGCTTGTTTATATCTTTTTGGTAATAAGGGCACCAGGATTGAACGCAGTATTCCAGAAGAGGGCGGACTAAGGAATTGTAAAGGGTTAGGATAACTTCTTTGGATTTATGCTCAAATGACCTGCCTATAAAGCCAATTATTTTGTTTGCCTTCTTAACAACTTCTGAACATTGTTGACTCGGTTTTAGGTTACTCGATATTGTTACTCCCAGATCAGTTTCTCTGTTTACATTCTTAAGCTGAGTGCCATTCATCGAATAGTTTGCTTTCTCATTTAGGTATCCGACATGTAGTACTTTACATTTATCCGCATTGAAACTCATTTGCCAAATTTGGGCCCAACATGACAATTTATCTAGATTGTGTTGCATATCGTCAACTTGTTCTTTTGAGAGTACGCTATTTGCAATTTTTGTATCGTCAGCAAATTTTGAGATTGTGCAGGTGAGACCCTCATCTATGTCGTTGATGTAAATTAGAAAGAGAATTGGTCCTAGTACCGATCCCTGGGGTACCCCGCTACTTACATTGGTCCATTTAGATGCCTTACCGTTCATGACTACCCTTTGCTTTCTGTTGCTGAGCCAATTTTCTATCCATTTCAACACACCGTCTTGTATTCCATGCGCTTTTAGTTTTAGCAGTAAACGTTTGTGGGGAACTTTGTCAAAGGCCTTTTGAAAATCAAGGTATATAATATCTACAGCTTTACTCTCATCGTAGAGGTTGAGGATATCGTGGAAGAAGTCTAAGAGGTTTGTTAAACAGGAACGTTTTTTACGAAAGCCGTGTTGAGTATCTTTAAGTATGTTATTTTCCTCTAAGTGATTTACGAGTCTGTCTCGTATGACCGTTTCTAGCATTTTACATACAACTGAGGTTAAGCTAATTGGACGATAGTTACTGGGTAGGGATTTGCTGCCTTTTTTGAATATCGGTGTTACGTTGGCTAGCTTCCACTGATCAGGCATAGTTCCAGACTGCAAGGATTTATTGAATAGTAATGTCAGTGGTTTGGAGAGCTCATTCTTAGCTTCCTTTAGAACTCTAGGCGAGATTGTATCAGGTCCTGGCGTTTTATTTACCTTGAGTTTATCTAAACAATTCAATACTTCTCGCTCTGTAACGGTGATATTGCTTAGAACATCTGAATTATCAATCTGAATCGGCGATGGTGTAGGGATATCACTGAGGTCTTCTGTTGTAAAAACTGATGCAAAGAAGGTATTGAGGGCATTACTCATTTGTACTTCGTCTTTGGTGTATTCTCCTTTTTCATCGACTAACGGTCCAACAGTTGAAGTAACTACTCTTTTCTTTCTGATATAACTATAGAATTCTTTCGGGTTTGTTTTACTTTGATTCGCAATATGGAACTCTAAGGTCTTTTTACTTTGCTTAATTAACTTTTTGGCTTTGCGTCGTAGCTCTACAAATTTCACCCGTTCTTCGTCATTTTGTGAGGATTTTAATCTATCATTAGCAAATTTTTTAGCAAGCAGGCAGTTTGAAATATCTTTATTCCACCATTTGGGCTTATTATTATGGCCTGGACGCCGTATTTTCGATGGTATGCAGTCTTGCACTGCTTTTAGGTAAGTGGTTTCGAATAACTTCCAAGATGTATTTATGTCGTTATTGTTAATTAAAAAGCTCCAGTCAGTTTCTTTAAACATAGCTCTAAGTTTATGGAAGTTTGCTTTCTTGAAATTAGGGACTTTTTCGATGCTACTATTTGGTTCGTTACTAGTAAACTTTAAAGTGAAAGTTATCGTACGATGGTCGCTGTTACTGAATTCATCACCAACATTCACATTCTCTATCAATTCTTCTTTTGTTGCAAGTACAATGTCAAGAACGTTATTACCACGGGTCGGCGTTCGAACAAATTGATAAAGCGAACTCTCTTGCAAGTTCGTATACAAGTCATGTCCGGAGTGTGAAGTAAGAGTATCGCCCACTTGGTCACAGGTAAATTAAAGTCGCCAAAAATTACGGTATCTTGTGAGTTACTTACATCTGCAATTTGTTCGTAAATTTCTCGGTCAGTTTGCACTGATTGAGCTGGAGGTCTGTATATTAACGCAAGTATTATTTGTGTACCTTTATTATTCTTTATTAGCACAAAAGATGTGTCGACGTTCACAATTTGAGGTTTTGACACGAGGGTCGGGTTAAGACTTTCTTTGATATAAAATAAATATGTGTGCGTGCGTGCGTGCGTGCGTGCGTGCGTGCGTGCGTGCGTGTGTGTGTGTGTGTGTGTGTGTGCCTACCATTATGCTCACTGGTGATCTAAACTTCCCGCTCATAGACTGGGAGTTGGAGAGTGTATATGGAGGAGCAGGGGACATGCGGACTCAGGCAGAAGCTGTCCTGAACTTTGCGGAGGATTTCTGTTTACATCAAGCCATCAACACTCCCACAAGAGGTGACAACATACTGGACATTGTGATGACAAACAATGATGACCTTTTACATAATATTACTGTAAACAAAACTAATCTCTCAGATCATAACATCATAACCCTGACGACCAGCTTACCTACAAATATGCAAACTAGAATTCCCAGTGCAGCACAACAAGCACCAAATTTCAGCCGAATGAACTTTCACAGCGAGTCAGTCTGCTGGGAAAGTTTAAAGAGAGACCTCGGTGAAGTAAACTGGGATTCACTCATGAAAGACTGCGATCCTGAGGCCCAATACGACATACTGACGACTAAATGCTTGGAAATATCAGAGAAATATGTACCGTTGAGGAGATCGTCTAATAAGACCTCTCCTTATAAGGGTAACATACCAAGGGACCGAAAAGTTCTGATGCGAAAGAGAACAAAACTAAGAAAAAAACTAAAAAACACCAACAACATTGAAATACGGACGCAAACCGAAAACAAAATTACCATCATAGAAGAAAAACTTAAAAGGTCAGTTGAATTAGAAGATGACCGGAAAGAAATACAAGCCGTGGCATGCATTAAAACCAATCCTAAATACTTTTACAAGTATGCCTCAAACAAGTCAGTAGTGAGAGCAAGTATTGGCCCACTGACTGACTCAGACGGCCGAACCATAAACGAACCTCAAGATATTGTTGAAGAACTACTGCTCCAGTACAAAAGTGTCTTCAGCAACCCTGTGAAAGACAAAATAATCAACTCACCTATGGACTTTTTTCGTCACGGTGCTGACTGCACATCAAAACTGACGGACATAACTTTAAGCAGAGACATCATAGAAGGAGCAATTAAAGAGATGGCTACTAACTCGGCAGCTGGTCCCGACCACTTCCCTGCTGTGCTCCTTAAACGTTGTGCTAAAGAGCTGAGCGTTCCTTTGCTCTTTCTTTATAGAACTTCATTAGAATCTGGTATAATACCAAAGAAATTAAAAAGTGCCAACATCACACCAATCCACAAGGGAGGGTCGAAGACAGAGGCAAAAAATTATCGACCAGGTGCCTTAACCTCCCACATTATTAAAGTCTTGGAGAGAATAATGGTTAAGAACATGGCTCAATATCTCGAACAAAACAACAAAATGAACCAAGACCAACATGGTTTTCGCACTGGGCGTTCATGCCTCTCCCAACTGCTTGCCCACTATGAAACAATTTTAGAAAAGCTGGAATATAACAAAAATGTTGATGTGGTCTATCTTGATTTCGCAAAAGCCTTTGACAAGGTAGACCACGGTATTTGTTACACAAGATAAGACAAATGGGCATTACTGGAAAGCTCGGGATGTGGCTGCACTCGTTTCTTACTGACAGGGAGCAGTGTGTAGCGGCTAGCGGTGCAGTGTCTCGGCCGTCGGTGGTCAACAGTGGGGTGCCACAGGGATCAGTCCTTGGACCTCTGCTATTTCTGATCCACATATCCGACATAAACAGACACGTCTTACACTCGTCTGTAGCTTCTTTTGCCGATGACACCAGGGTACTGAAGGAAGTTTCTTCAGTATCGGATGCCGAAAAATTACAAACTGATCTGGCATCACTTTACTCGTGGGCAGAGCATAATAACATGTCCTTCAACGACAACAAATTTGAGCATATACATTACAGTTCAGGGGGAATCAATTACAATGCACACACGTTTGCAGCACCGGACAGTTCACATATAGACACCAAGGAGTATATAAGAGACCTAGGAATTACCCTCAGTTGTGATGGAAACTTTACCCAACATATACAAAATGTGGTAAAGAAGGCACGAAGCCAGGCTGGCTGGATCCTTCGCACTTTCCGGACACGTGAAAGGCTTCCTATGCTGACGTTATACAAGTCACTCGTGATACCATTGCTAGAGTATTGTTGTCAGCTGTGGAGTCCGTGGCGAGCAGGAGAGAAGCAGTCACTTGAAACAGTACAACGATCTTTCACCGATAGAATATCTGACGTCCGACATTTAGACTACTGGGCAAGGTTACGTGAACTCGACCTTTACTCACTAGAAAGGCGTAGAGAAAGGTACGCTATATTATACATCTACAAAATATTGACCGAAAAAATCTGTAAATAACTTGAATATACGGTTTAGCATCCACCAACGACGGGGTCGGCTCTGCCATATTGAAAGGATATACCCCAGAGCAAGTACAAGAATCAAGACGCTCAAAGAAAACGCTTTTGCTATAAGAGGGCCACTCCTTTTCAATGCACTGCCCAGACACCTGCGTGACTCAACGGAACATAACCTTGAACGTTTCAAGAACCAACTAGATAAATTCCTACGGATAATACCCGATCAACCCAAGCTGCCACATTACCACCTCTGCGCTGCCAGCAACAGCATCATAGACCAAATGGCGAAGAGACGAGCAGCCGGTTTATACTAGTGGCGGCGCACCAGCGTGGCCAGGGGCAGCAACTACTGGGGGTGGGTGGGTGGGTGGGTGTGGGTGTGTGTGTGTGTGTGTGTGTGTGTGTGTGTGTGTGTGTGTGTGTGTGTGTGTGTGTGTGTGTTGTGTTGTGTGTGTGTATACATATAACTGACCAAACATACATATTAACCACATTCCGTGTGTTTGCATGTATCTGTAGTCAAGTAGCTAATACGTCTATTATATTATAGTGTAAGTCATGTCTGGGCACCAAGTATGTTTTGATCAATAATTGGTATCAGCAATATCTAAGCTTCATTTCTGCATATCGAGCTAAATATACAAACATGTTCCTACACTTACCCACCCTATTCAACATCTGACAGACATTAATACAGCACAGAGCAAGCCAAACGTAATGACAGCTGAGACATGACTTATTAGCGCGACCGTACTTACAGTCTATCCTCTGTAACTCAAAAAGGGCTGGGGCAAATGGGCTTCAAATTTCAACACCTATTCCCTGGCTGACTCTTCCCAAATAGTAGAAGTATTAGCTCGATTACTCGTCTCCTTTGAGTTATAGTGGTATAGTGTTAACCCCTTGAAGCTCTGACGCGTTTTAGCAGTATATTTTGGCTATCATTAGACGATTTTATGCAGCTTAGAAAGGATCTGTGGGTCTTAAAAGGGTAAAGAGTATCTCAATCAACCCTCTGACTTCCACATACCCTTCCTAAGCTGAATAAAATCGTCTAATAATTACCAGAAAACAAAAAATAAATGCGTTTTGGAGCTTGAAAGGGTTAATATTTCTGGCCTAATCATAATGCATAGATATATACATTATGTTAATATTAATAGATTATATATACATTTTGTTAATATTAATAGATTATATATACATTATGTTAATATTAATAGATTATATATACATTATGTTAATATTAATAGATTATATATACATTATGTTAATATTAATAGAATATATATACATTATGTTAATATTAATAGATTATATATATACATTATGTTAATATTAATAGATTATATATACATTATGTTAATATTAATAGATTATATATACATTATGTTAATATTAATAGATTATATATACATTATGTTAATATTAATAGATTATATATACATTATGTTAATATTAATAGATTATATATACATTATGATAATATTAATAGATTATATATACATTATGTTAATATTAATAGATTATATATACATTATGTTAATATTAATAGATTATATATACATTATGTTAATATTAATATTCCACTACATATTCCTTTTAGATATATCGCTGGAATACATTAAGGGAGCCCACCTCGATTCTTCTTTATCTTTCTCTCCCTCTCTCTTTGGCTTGTATCCATTCGGCCCCATTCAGCCTACTGTTTTAAGACGTTTACCCCCATCCAGGTGTCAATATTTTCCTGGCGAGCGGTAGCGAGCCAGCATATACTGTATATATTTTTGTTTGGCAACAAGCTAAATTTGTAAATTTTTTGATAGAAAAATATCTCCGGCGAAGCCGGATTTCTCCATACAATACTGGCTCGCTATGATATCGCTCGCCAGGAAGAAATCGACAGCTGGATAGGGATAAACGTCTTAAAACAGTTGGCTGAATGGGGACAGATGGATACAAGCCAGGGAAAGAGAGAAAAGGAGAGAAAGATACAAAACAAAAAACGGTGACCCCCCTTAAACACTGACATGAGCACCGATGCAAAGCACAAATATGTGTACACTGCCTCAACACTCTACAGTACATATATTACTTAATGAATTACATAAACATTTTAAATATAATCTTACAATACGATTATTTTAATGAGTCAAATTATATAATACTCAAATGTGTGTTTTTTTTAACTCTTTTTAAGCCGCTGTCACACGAGCGATTTTTCCGTCAATTTTCCATGAGCAAGTTTTTCTCGTTATATTTCGGGACATTTTTGCACTGGTATCGGTAACTAGACTGAAGGTAGAGTATGTTAGGCAGCTAAATTTTGATAAAGTGTAATTTTTTAAGCTGCCAGACCATAATTGCCCGTAAAAAATGCTCGAAAAACGGCTCGTGTGACTCCAGCTTTACTCAGGCCCAATCCCCACGTCTCCTATTTGTCTTTTCCTTTTTTTTTCTTTTTTTCTTTTTTTTTTGGGGGGGGGGCGACTCAAGACAGAGCCAGAACAGGGAAAACACAAAACACAACATAAAACAACGAACACACACAGACAAAACACAAATTCACACACATCAAATGTACGTTATACAAATCCATACACTTTAAGGGGAGGTTCTTAGTTTGCTCCCTAGACCTCCATGAAGCTTTAAAAAATACCCCCCCCCCTAGAACCCCCTTCGAGATAAATGTGTACATTTTTTGCCGAAGGCCGGTTTCTCCTAGATAAGTAACACCCCGTTCTTAACATTGAGGGCAGGTATTTAGTTTGTTCCCTAGACCTCCATCAGGCATAAGGGGAGGCATTTAGTTTGTTCCCTATGTTTCCATCAAGCTTAAAATTACACCCCCTAGACCCCCTTTCAAGATATTTGTGTACATTTTTTCGGTAGAAAAATTTCCCGGCCGGAGGCCGGTTGCTATTAAATTACAGGCTCGCTATCGCTCGCCAGGAAAAAATCGACACCTTAATGGCACGAAAGGTCTTAAAATTGACAGAAATGGGGCAAAATGTCTTAAAATGTCAAAACTACTAGGGGGAACGTCTTAAAATCTCACAAGCAATGGGGCTAAACATGAGGGAGAAACGGGTCCACAAAAAAAATCCTCAAGTGGAAATCTCCCCTTAATCATCAATTACAAACCTCAATGTACTTGAATAAACTAATGAAAGCATATGGTCCTCCCGGGATTCCAACTCGGGACACCCCACCCAGAACATAAGCATTACAGGCTCGCTATCTCTCGCCAGGAAAAACTCGACACTTTAATGACACGAAAGGTCTTAAAATTGACACAGTCAGGGCGAAAGGTCGGAATAATCGTCAAACTAATGGGGCGGACAGTCACTTTTGTTTGTAACTTACAAATACAACCTTAAGGGGAGATTTCCACTTGAGGGATTTTTTTCTTGACCCCTTTCTCCCTCATGGTTAGTCCCATTGCTTTTGATATTATAAGACGTTCGCCCCATTAGTTTGGCGATTTTAAGAACTTTCGCCCCATTGCTGTCAATTTTAAGACATTTCGTGCCATTTGGGTGTCGATTTTTCCTGGCGAGCGATAGCGAGCCTGTAATTTAGGAGGAACAGGCCTTCGGCCGGGACATTTATCTACCAAAAAATTTACAAATTTATCTTGAAAGGGGGTCTAGGGGCTGTAATGTTAAGCTTGATGGAGGTCTAGCGAACTAATTAAAAACCTCCCCTTAAGCCGCTGTCACACGAGCGATTTTTCCATCAATTTTCCATGAGCAAGTTTGTTCGTGTTATATTTCGGGACTTTTTTGCACTGGTATTGGTAACTAGATTGAAGGTAGAATAGGTTAGGCGGTTGAATTCTGATAAAGTGCAATTTTTGAAGCTGCCAGACCATAATTGCCCGTAAATATTGCTCGAAAAAAGGCTCGTGTGACACCGACCTTATATACCCCGTGACCGTGTACTCTGTCCTAGCCTTGGTCCTCCAGTTATATAAGATACACTACTCCCTTAAGGGGGGTGACCTGCTTTTTGTTATTTCTGTCCTTTTCTCTCTTTCTCTGGTTTGTATCCATTCGGCCCCATTCAGCCAACTATTTTAAGACGTTTATCCCCAACTACGTGTCGATTTCTTCCTGGCGAGCGATAGCGAGCCAGCATTATATGAAGAAATCCGGCTTCGCCGGAGAAATATTTCTATCGAAAAATGTACAAATTTAGCCTGCTGTCAAACAAAAATTAAAAATATGCTGGCTCGCTACCGCTCACCACTAAAATATTGACACCTGGATGGGGATAAACGTCTTAAAACAGTAGGCTGAATGGGGCCAAATGGATACAAGCCAGAGAAAGATAGAAAAGGACAGAACAAAAACAGGTCACTCCCCTTAAAAGATTAAGGGGAGACTGGCCGTTTGTTTGGTCTATTAATTCATTTATTCATATATATTTTTTTTCCTCGCTAGACCTCCATCAAGCTTAGAAAAACACACCCTAGACCCCCCTTTAAGATAAATGTGTACATTTTTCGGTAGAAAATGTCCCGGCCGAAGGCCAATTCCTCTTAAAATTGCAGGCTCACTATCGCTCACCAGAAAAAAATCGACACCTAAATGGCACGAAAGGTCTTAAAATTGACAACGAAATGGGGCGAAAGGTGTTAAAATCGCCAAACTAATGAGCCGAACGTCTTATAATATAAAAACTAGTGGGGCTAAACATTAGGGAGAAGGGGGTCCAGAAAAACGGTCTGCCTCCCCTTAACCCCTACTGTACCGGCAACGTCTGTTATAATATATTACTTTGGTTACTATTAATCGATTGTATTCAGTTTAGGAAGGACCTCTAGCAATAATACGGCTTCACATCTCAATCAACCCTTCTAACTACCCCCAGGTCCTTCCTAAGCTGTATAATATCGTCTAAATATCGCCAGAATATAATATAACACACGTCGCTGGTACTCAAAGGGTTAACTATTACGCCTTTTATTTACTCATAAATAAAAATAAAATAAAAAGAGTATATACAGTAGATAGATAGATTTACTCATTAGTATAAATAATCATTAATTCACATCAATTTTCCTAGTTTGTGTCAATTATGTGTATATATTAATTATTAAGTGTTCGAATAAATATTCATATTTAGTGTTCGAATAAATATTCATATTTAGTGTTCGAATAAATATTCACCATATTTATCACATGTGGTTCGTAACAAAGTTGATGTTTACTATCTATCTATCTACTATCTATCTATCTATCTATCTATCTATCTATCTATCTATCTTACTATCTATCTATCTATCAAGTTACTGCTCAAGTTTTTATGGTTCTGAATTATGGTTTATAACAAAAAGTGCAAACTTCCTCTTAAGCAATTTGCAATTGGTTACCACAAAGCAATAAAGAAAATGCTGAAATTAAAATATTGGGAAAGTAATCATCATGCATGTGAATTGGCTGGACTAATGACATTTAATCATTTAATGAATTGGTTAAAAATTAGATTTGCTCACAAATGTCTCCTAAAACCTTGCAAGTTTTTACAGAAATGTTTATTAAACCTTGATGAATACCTATCGTTAGGAAAGGAAGTTAACCATATCCTATTACATGAATATGACGTATCAGATTTGAAAACTAATGATATAAATGCTATCAAGTCAAGAATTATGTTTGTACAAAACCATGAACCTAGAATGCGGTAATGTATGAGGTTACTGTTATCTCTATTGTATATATGTAAAAAGTTAATTGTGTTGCCTTTTATGAAATAAAGATTTGAGTCTGAGTCTATCTGTATATATGTAAAATGTTACCATGTAACCTTTTATGAAATAAAGAATTAACTAACTAACTAACTAACTATCTACTATCTATCTACCTATCTTACTATCTATCTACTATCTATCTATCTATCTTACTATCTATCTATCTATTGCCTGACGCCGTGATTCCCGAAGGGGTGGCCACGAACGAACCGCCCCCATGCACCTCTGTCCCCAGTCAGTCGACGCCCCTCCTCCCAACCAGCACCGCCTTCATCCATATACTTCCTCACTCCATCCTTCCACCTCTCATTCGGTCTACCTCTCCCTCTCTGTCCTTCCACCTCGCTCTCGTACACCCTCTTAGTCATTCTCTCGCTTCCCATACGTTCCACATGGCCGAACCATCTCAAGGTGTTTCTTTTCACACTTTCCAGCACATCTACCTCCACACCACACCTCCTTCTTACCGACTCATTCGTCTGTCTATCCCTCCATGTAACTCTGCACGCATTTCTTAAGTAATTCATTTCCACTGCTCTCACTCTTGGTCTGAGTCTCTCAACCAACGTCCATGCTTCACTTTCGTAAGTCAGTGTCGGGATTACCACACTGTCATGCAAGGACTTCTTCACTTCCATACTGACCAACCTATTTCTTGTTACTGCTTTTAGGTTCCTACAACCCTCTTCCCCTGTTGTACCCTCTCCCGCACTTCTTCATCCATAGTCCCATCTTTACTCAACACACTGCCCAGATACTTAAAAGAGTTGACGATCTCCATAGCCTGACCGTTCAGCTTCACCTCACACTCTATGATATATAATTTACATCACTTCACTTGGGGCCGGATTCTCTCAACATATACGGCGCCAAATCTCCCCCTGATCTCGTAGCCTTAATACAAACATCGTGGTATTAGTGCTATTATTACTCCACACACAAGTCATGTAACTTATGACAGTCTAGTTATAAAGAGTAGGAGGAAGTTATGACGTCGTTGTCAAGGATTACACTCTGAACCCACTGAGCACCAGGCAATATAATATAAATGTACACTCCAGGATCAGTAGGTTTTCAAAAAAAAATCCAGAAAACACCTGGAATAAGTTAGAAATGAAGGAAAAACCACAAAAAACCGATCCCCTAGGTCATTAAGGGGTCCTACGGGGCGCCCGAAAGTCGGAGTTAACATGGCGAAATGGGTAGGCAAAAACATGCAAAAACTGTTTTTTGCATGCTCACGCGCACGTGGCTGGACTTTGAGAGTTTTCAACCATCGGCATTGTTGCGTGGGATACTTACGCAGTTCCCATACAAATCTGAGCACTCTAGGTGCCATAGGACCGGAGTAATTAACCATGACGTACCCTATGCGGCGCTGGGGTTTAGCGGTACATATATTGCCGACGCATCATGTGCATAGCTGGGGTCCAGTGGGTTAAGTCATTGGTTTGTAATGCCTCTCACCTTACCTTAACTTACGGCATCTTTGAGTATCTAGACCCTCAATAACACTAAAGTTTCAATTCAAATTCTATTGAATGGGGATAAATGTCTTAAAATAGTAGGCTAAATGGGGCCGAATGGATACAACCCAGAAAGAGGAAAAAGCAGGTCACTCACCCCCCCTTAAACAAATACCACATTAACCACCAAAACCCTCGCTCCAGATAGTGTTGAAGAGCAAAAAAGTCCATTTTCTTTATTCCCATCCGGTTTAGGAGTGACCAGCATAAACTTCACTAATCATACAATTGACCACTTGCGAGTTTCAGGCTATAAGGAAGTTGGAGCCATAAATATTGATATAAACTAGATATACAATAATAATGGAGATCGTCAACTCTTTTAAGTATCTGGGCAGTGTGTTGAGTAAAGATGGGACTATGGATGAAGAGGTGCGGGAGAGGGTACAACAGGGGAAGAGGGTTGTAGGAACGCTAAAAGCAGTAACAAGAAATAGGGTGGTCAGTATGGAAGTGAAGAAGTCCTTGCATGACAGTGTGGTAATCCCGACACTGACTTACGGAAAGCGAAGCATGGACGTTGGTTGAGAGACTCAGACCAAGAGTGAGAGCAGTAGAAATGAATTACTTAAGGAGTGCGTGCGGAGTTACATGGAGGGATAGACAGACTAATGAGGAAGTAAGAAGGAGGTGTGGTGTGGAGGTAGATGTGCTGGAAAGTGTGAAAAGGAACAACTTGAGATGGTTCGGCCATATGGAACGTATGGAAAGCGAGAGAATGACTAAGAGGGTGTACGAGAGCGAGGTGGAGGGACAGAGAGGTAGACCGAATATGAGGTGGAAGGATGGAGTGAGGAACTACATGAACGAAGGCGGTGCTGGTTGGGGGGAGGGGCGTCGACTGACTGGGGACAGAGGTGCATGGGGGCGGTTCGTTCGTGGCCACCCCTTCGGGGATCGCGGCGTCAGGCAATAGATAGATAGATAGACAATAATAATGTGGGTTTCTGATAAATAAAAGGTATGTTGAATTGGGTTTTATGTATTTATATATGTACTCCGTATTTTATGTATTTATATATGTACTCCGTATTTTATGTATTTATATATGTACTCCGTATTTTAGCAGTAAATTATGTTAAATATCGATGTCTACAGCTCCAACTTCCCCAAGGGAGTGGAGTTCTCGCAGAGAGGCTTCAGTCCTGACGTTATTCTTGACTTTTAGAGTGCTGGCTTAATAATCCAATAGGGTTGATAGCCTCTGAAGTCCTATTTTAACTAATCCAACTTCCTTATAGAACGAAACTCGCAAATAGGCAATTAAGGGGAGGTTTTTAGCATGTTCCCAAGACTTCCATCAAACTTAAAATTACACCCCCTTGACCCCCTTTCAAGATTGATTTGTACATTTTTCGGTAGAAAAATATCCCGGTCGAAGACCGGTTCCTCTTAAATTACAGGCTCGCTATCGCTCGCCAGGAACAAATCGACACACAAATGACACGAAAGGTCTTAAAATTGACAGAAAAGGGGCGAAAGTTCTTAAAATCGCTAAACTAATGGGGCGAACGTCTTACAATATCAAAAGCAATGGGGCTAAACATGAGGGAGAAAGGGGTCTAGAAAAAAATCCCTCAAGTGGAAATCTCCCCTTAACCTCACGTCGCCAAAGGCCGGATTCTCTAAACAATTACGGTGCCTTATATTATCTTCCTCCGATCACCGTATCTTTTATAGGGGGAGATGGGTCGCTTTTTCTGGTCTCCCTTCTTCCTCATGTTTAGTCCCATTAGTTTTCAGATTTTATGACGTTTGGCCCATAACTTTGGCGATTTTAAGACCTTTCGCCCCATATCTTTGTCAATATTAAGACTTTTTGCGTCATTTAGGTGTTGATTTTTTCCAGGCGAGCGATAGCGAACCTGTAATTTAGGAGGAACCAGCCTTCGGCCATGACATTTTTCTGTCAAAAAATGTAAAAATTTATCTTGTAGGAGGGTCACGGGGGGTGTTTTATCAAGATTGGTGGAGGTCTAGGGAGGAAACTAACAAAAATCGAAAACAAATATATACTGTATTTAATATATATATATATATATATATATATATATATATATATATATATATATATATATATATATATATATATATATATATATATATATATATATATATATATATGCCGGAAAATACGCTCGTGTAACACCAGCTTTAGGCCTTTCACCTCACCTTAACTTACGGCATCTTTGAGTGTCCAGACCCTGAATAAATATTTATATAAAAAAAAAGGTAAAGGAGAGGTGGGCGCATTTATTTGCTCGTCTATTTAACTTTCTATAATGTCTGTTTAGTGTCCTCCCTAGTTCTCCATCAAACGTAAACAACACCCCCTAGACCACCCTTTAAAGATAAATTTGTAATTTTTTCGGTAGAAAAATGTCCCGGCCAAAGGCCGTTTCTCTATAAAAATCGACACCTAAATGGCACGAAAGGTCTTAAACTTGACAACGAAATGGGGCGAGAGGTGTTAATATCGCCAAACTAATGGGCCGAACGTCTTAAAATCTCAAAATTAATAGGGTTAAACTCGAGAAAGAAGGGAGTCCAGAAAAATTATCCCCCCCCCCCCCACCCCCTTAAGATTAAAACTGTCTCTCCATTTTACTTTTCTCCCAACCGGATTAAGAGAGTGACGAGCATAAAATTCTCTGTGAAATTCATTATATATCACGGCAAACTAAACAAGATATTGCTCGAAAAAGGCTGGAGCAATCAAACACCGCCATTTGTATTAAACAAAATAGCATAATAACCCCCAAGACACGTCGCACCTAATAGTGTTAAAAGGGTTGTTCTTTATTTTTGTTTTGTACATACATTGCTGGAAAATAGCTAAAGACTAATCAAAGCCCTCAATAACAATTAAACAAAATATCATAATAACCCCCAAATTGTCGCACCAGATAGCTAAAAAGGATTTGACTTGTCTTTTTATTTATTTATTTTATTTTTTTTTCCCAACCGGTTTCAGGGGAGACGGGTCGTTTTTCTGGTCCCCCTTCTTCCTCATGTTTATCCCCCATTAGTTTTCAGATTTTAAGACGTTCGGCCCATTAGTTTGGCAATTTTAAGACCTTTCACCCAATTTCTTAGTCAATATTAAGACTTTTCGTGTCATTTAGGTGTCGATTTTTCCATGGCGAGAGATAGCGAACCTGTAATTCAAGAGGAACCGGCCTTCGGCCAGGAAATTTTTCTATAAATTTTTTTTACAAATATATCTTGTCATGGGGGGGGGGGATTTAAGCTTGATGGAGGTCCAAGGAGGGAATAAAAAAAATAAAAATAAAAACAAAATAATAATAATAATAATAATAATATACATAAATGAGCAAATAAATACACTCATATCCCCTTAACCCCTTCTATACCGACGACGTATTTCTATATTATTCTAACTAAATTTAGAGGCCGTATCAAGCTGAATAAAATCGTCTAACAGCAGCCAGAGTAAAGTTTCAAAAGACATCGCCGGTACAGAAGGGGTTAAAGCCGGTATCAGACAAGCGCTTTTTCCCTCAACATTTATCCTCAACACTGGTCTGGCAGCTTATGAGGTCAACATTTAAAATATTTCTTTTGCCTAAATTCATATATTAATTATCAGTCTAGTTTCCGATACCAATGTAAAATATTCCAAAAAATTTGCCAGAAAAATGTTGATCATCGAATGTTGACTATAAAAGCTCTCGTGTGATACCGGCTTAACCCTTTCAAGCTCCAATACTCGTTTCTGTTATGTTTTCTGGCTACTATTAGACAATTTTATTCAGATTTGTAACGGTATATGGAAGTCAAATGGTTGATTGAGATAGTACTTACCCTTTTAATACCCACAGATCCTTCTTAAGCTGCATATAATTGTCTAATGATAGCCAAAATAAACTGCTAAAACGCGTCGGAGCTTCAAGGGGTTAAGAGTGACCAGCATAACATTCGCTATGATATACCATTTACATCACGGAACCCAAGGGACCCCCAAATCCGGATCGGCCGGGGCCCTCGGGGTATCTCTTGTCGTAAACCACAACACTACATGCTTGGTCAGAGAGGTTGTTCATCTCAGGTTTTCTGGACTTTTGTTTTCCCCTTCTTTCTTCTTTTGTTTCCTTCTTTTGTTTTCCTTCTTCTGTCTTTCTTTATTTCTGACCTTCTTTATTTCTTCTTCTTCTTCTTCTTCTTCTTCTTCTTCTTCTTCTTCTTCTTCTTCTTCTTCTTCTTCTTCTTCTTCTTCTTCTTCTTCTTCTTCTTCTTTTTGGCTGTCTCTGTCATATCCTACTTTCTGGATTTGCTTTATTGTTTTTGTTTTTCTGTGGCTGTCTCTGTCCTGTCCTCTCTCTCTCTCTCTCTCTTTTTCTGTGGCTGTCCCTGTCCTTTTTTTCCCTCTATCTCTGGTTCTGTCCATTTTTCATTCTTAATATTATTTAACCCGCAAAACTACATTCTTGGCCCGAGGTTGTTAATCTCCAACTTTTAATTACTTATTTTGGATTGTTTGGCTTTTCTTCGGCTGTCTCTGTCATATCCTTTCTCTCTCTGTGTCTCTTTCTTTTGCTCTCTCTGTCCTTTTTTTACCTTTATCTCTGGTTCTGTCTATGTTATATTCTTACTTATATATAACTACATGTTTGGTCAGAGGTTGTTCATCTCCAACTTTCTGGATTTATTTTGGATTTTGTTTTCTTTGTTTTGCTGTCTCTGTCATATCCAACTTGTGTTTACTTATTTTACTATATTATTAGTGTCTTATATCCAACTTTCTTGACTTATTTGTCATTATTAATAGTGTCTTTTGTTGCTGTCATATCCAACTTTCATGATTTATTTGTCCTTATTATTAGTGTCTTTCTTCGGCTGTCTCTGTCGTATCCAACTTTATTGACTTATTTTTCTTTATTATTTGTGTCTTTGTTTGGCTGTCTCTGTCATATCCAACTTTCTTGACATATTTTTCTGTATTTAATAAGTTAGTATTTAGTAAGTATTCTGTATTTAACCATTTTAGTAAGCGTTGTTTCCACATAGCGATTTTGATCATTTAATTTGACTTTATATTGTCCTTGTCCCAATTTTGGTTTGTTTAGTTTGCAAGTTTTACATTTTAATTTTTAGTGTTTTTCTTTAGCTGTCTCTTTCATATCTAACTTTCATGATTTATTTGTCTTTATTATTAGTGTATTTCTTTGGCTGTTTCTGTCATAGCCTTTCTGTTTTCTTTGCTTGCTAAATAGTAGAAATGTTATCTCGAATTCTCAAGTCATTAACCCCTTCTGTACCGGCGACCTCCTTTTCAACTTTATTCTGGCTACTATTACACGATTTTAGTCAGTTTAAAGTGGGCCTCCAGCCATTAACAGACTTCGAACTATCTCACTCAACCTTTCTTACTACCACAGATCCTTCTTAAACTGCACAAAATCGTCTAATCATGGCTACAATAAAACTGAAAATACGTCGCTGGTACAGAAGGGGTGAATGAGTTATAGAGGCTATAAAAAAAACTAGATTTGTTTCCCAGCTGATGGTAAATTGAATCCCTCAGTAGCTTATGTATCGATACTCAATGGAAATATATGAAACTGCTATGGCTGTGTGTCGAATTAAATGCCAAGTTTTCATAATTAACATCATATTTCGCTACAAAATCTATAGACCTTATAGCTGAGTAACAAAGATAAATACATGACAATTTAACCTCAGCTGGAAACAAAAATAGACTCTAGTGGTCAAGATTTCTAGCCTACCTGTAATGAACCGAGTATAGTACAAAATTATGCTGAATTTTGCTATCAATGCTCTCTCTCTCTCTCTCTCTCTCTCTCTCTCTCTCTCTCTCTCTCTCTCTCTCTCTCTCTCTCTCTCTCTCCTCATCACACTTCACTATACTCACTCACACTCTCTCTCTCTCTCTCTCTCTCTCTTATTATTTGTTCATGAATTCGGTTACTCTCTCTGTCCCTTCCCTCCCTTCCCTTTTCTCTCGTTCTGGCATATCATTTCCGCTTTTCTTCTGCTCTCTCTCTCTCTCTCTCTCTCTCTCTCTCTCTCTCTCTCTCTCTCTCTCTCTCTCTCGTTATAAGCAAATATTCCTCAGTAAAAACAACAGGAATGGTTTCGGACTTCAAAAACGCAAATTATGACGGACTTAAGGAATCGCTATCAAACATACACTCAAACCTCATAAATATAAACGAAGTAAATGAACTATGGGGAAATTTTAAGTCTACAATTACAGAGGCGCATAAACAATTTGTACCCATGAAACCAAAAACGTAATACGAAATCAAGTATGCCCCCTTGGTACAGTAGAGACATTGGCAAGGCAATAAGGAAAAGGAATCAACTCCACAAACTTGTAAAAAATAACACAAACACTGAAGTAATTAAAAACTTGTACAAAAATAGTAGAAGGGAAGTGAAAAAAATAATTAGGGCGAACAAACAAAATTACGAAATGACTATTGCCAGAGGGAAAGTGCCACAAACCCCAAAAAATTCTACAGTTACGTAAATAAAAATAAACAGATCAAAAGCGGAATCGGACCGCTAATAGAAGATGGCCAGACAATAACAGGTGACACAAACACGGCAAATCTGGTCAACAAATATTTTGGCTCAGTTTTCACAGAAGAAATTATCGATCATACTCTTGAAAATAACCACCTCAACTCATGTGATAGGAGATTTCACCATCAGTCTTACCGAAGTACAAAGCAAATTGAGTTATTTAAATGTATATAAGACCCCGGATCCCGACATGCTCCACCCGAAAATAATTAAGAATGTTAAAGACGAAATAGCAAAACCCCTGACACAACTATTTAACTTATCATTACTACAGGGGATTGTACCGAGTGATTGGAAAGAAGCGAACATTACGCCGATATACAAGAAGGGTAGCAAGGCCAAAGCGAGTAATTACAGACCAATTAGTCTAACTTCAATTGTAGGAAAAATCATGGAAAAAATCCTTAGAGATAAGATAGTAGATTACGTCGAATCAAACAACCTAATCAAAAATAGTCAACACGGCTTTAGATCAAATAAGTCATGCCTAACAAATTTGATTGAATTTTATAACAAACTATTCACATATAACGACATGACGCAATCACTAGATATAATCTTCTTGGACTTTCAAAAAGCTTTCGACAAGGTGCCTCACCGAAAACTATTGGCTAAACTGGAGAGGATAGGTATCAAAGGTGAAATTCATTCTTGGATAAAAAATTGGCTTACAGGCAGAAGACAGAGAGTGGTGATAAATGGAGTGGAATCGGAGTGGGAGCCTGTCACTAGTGGAGTTCCACAGGGTTCAGTCCTTGGACCGGTCTTGTTTCTCATTTACATTAACGATATTGATGTAGGGGTAAACAACACCATTTCCAAATTTGCCGACGATACAAAAATAGTAAATACAGTCCTGAACGAAGATGATAGAAATGCGTTGCAATCTGATTTAAACAAAATATCAGAGTGGTCGAAAAAATGGCAGATGCCATGTCGGACATGTCGGGCAGATGCCAATGTCGATAAATGTCAGGTGCTGCAGGTTGGTAGCAGAAATATGAAATACAAATACGAAATGAAAGGCAAACAAATAAAAACCGCAACGGTAGTAAAAGACCTAGGGGTACTAATATCTGAAAACCTAAAAACTTCCGACCAATGTATAGCAGCTGAAAATAAGGCAAACATAGCATTGGGCTTTATTAAACGAAAATTTACATATAAACATGAAAACGTAATAGTGCCACTGTTCAAAAGTATGAATATGGTGTGCAGTTCTGGTCACCTTATCTGATCAAGGACATTGTAAGACTCGATTCAGTACAGCGTAGAGCGACGAAGATGATACCCTCATTAAGAAATAAACCATATGAAGAAAGACTTAAACGATTGAACCTGTTCTCATTAAAAAAGAGGAGGTTGAGGGGTCAGCTTATTGAGTGCTTTAAAATACTAAAAGGTTTCGACAAAGTCGATGTAAATGCACTATTCACATTAAACAATACTAATCAAACTCGCGGAAATGGAATGAAATTAAAAACCAAAAAGGCAAACCTAGATGTCACAAAGAGTTTCTTCACCTACAGTGTGGCGACAGAGTGGAATAAACTACCAGCGAGAGTGGTGGAGAGCGACAAATAAACGCTTTCAAGGGAAGGCTTGACCTCTATCTGCAGAGGGCTGGGGTGATATGAAAAAAAAAAAAAAAAAAAAAAAAATATGTAAGTGTATGTGTGTGCACTGTACAGTATGTGTATATATACTGTATATATATGTATGTATGTATGTGTATGTGTGTATATGTGTGTACCGGTGTATATATGTATATATATGTGTGTATATATATATATATATATATGCATATATGCATATATAGTTTGTAAGGCCAGACTGCCTAGTAAGGACCTTGAGGTCTGTGTGGTCTGTGTATCTATGTAGCTCTATGTAGCTCTGTCTCTCTCTCTCTCTCTCTCTCTCTCTCTCTCTCTCTCTCTCTCTCTCTCTCTCTCTCTCTCTCTCTCTCTCTCTCTCTCTCTTATCTGAGTAAGGACATTGAGAAACTCGAGTCGGTGGGTGCAGCGTAGAGCGACAAAGTTGACTCCGTCATTAAGAAATAAATTTTATCATGAAAGATTAAAATAAAAAAAATCACTTAAGAAAAGAAGATTGGGAGGTCAATTAATCAAGTGTATCAATACTAAAGGGATTAGACAAAATTTATGTAGATTCACTTTTCAAAATAGATAATAGTTCATTAACCCAGGAACGGCGAGCGTCCTCATATGAGTCTGAACCCTAGGAGGGCGAGCGTCCTCATATGAACCATGGCCTAAAAAAAAAAGCCTTTCCAAACATCCCACTGTCACTCAAAACAAAGGAATGTGTAAATATGTGAGATAATTCCTCTCCATACATACTATCACTCCTCCACATATGTCCAAATTCCCCCCTTCCATCCTTCCCCCCCCCCCCCTTCAATTATCACCTATTTTTCTATTATTCCTGTGATTATCGGTTTAGTTATGGCGCCAAAACTCCCTACCCGGTTTCAAGGTCGAAAAGGAGGGGTGTGGAGGGAGGAGAGAGAGAGAGACTAGCCCACACTGCCTCCAGTCTCGCTCTCGTGAAGGGAGGATGCAGTTTCGCTCTCTGTCAACTCCATGAATGAACCGCTCGGTAATATTTCGTGTTTGTTACCCCCCAAATACTATTCCCACTTGTTTTATTGTTGTAACATGTAACTATCTTCATATTAAACATATAATAGGTGCATATGAATAAGTAATAACGATATTCATCAGATAATGACGATTTTCGTCAGAAATTAATGAAATAGCTTAGCCCCACACGACGTTTAACGAATCGGAGTCTCGCCGCGGATAGGTTAAGTCGTGGAAATGGTATGAAACTAAAAACCAGGAGAGCGAATCTCGATGTCACAAAGCACTTCTTCACCTACAGTGTGGTTATCGAGTGGAACAAATTGCCAGAGAAAGTGGTACAATGTAAGACAATTGACACATTCAAAAGAAGTCTAGACATTCATTTTGAGGAGGTGGGAATAATATAGGTTAACAAAAAAAAAAAAAAAAAAAATATATATATATATATATATATATATATATATATCGGTAGTAGAGAATTTTTCTCAACTTCGTTCTTTACTTTAAATTTCCCAGTAGAAATGTTTCTCATTCTCCTGGGGGACTTCTTTCCCCAACTTAATTTCATGCCGACCAACGGTCGGAGGGAGAGGTGAGTGGGGAGAGGTGAGTGGGGAGAGAGCCTTCTGCTTTGCTATCCTTGCCTTCCACTTTGTAGCAAATTTTATTTTAGCATTAAATCCGGACTACCTACTAGGGACCGCAAGGTCTGTGTAGTCTGTGTATCTATGTAACTCTCTCTCTCTCTCTCTCTCTTTCTCTTACTCTTTTTTCATGAATTCGGTTACTCTCTCTTTCCCTTCCCTCCCTTCCCTTCTCTCTCGTTCTGGCATATCATTTCCGCCTTTCTTTTGTTCTCTCTCTCTCTCTCTCTCTCTCTCTCTCTCTCTCTCTCTCTCTCTCTCAATAAATAAACAAATACATACATAATAAAGTAACACATACGTAAATAAATGAATGTATTACCATTGTATTTGAACGGTTGGAATTGCAAAAGAATGGAAAGATAGTTAGAGGTAGTGAATTCCAGAGAGAGAGAGAGATTTCATGTGGCTGTTTTGATCCGCGTCCATTCATTGCTATATAAAATAATTCTCAAGAGCAAAAGTATATATATATATATTTCTTTTAACTAGCGAGATATTAACTTATCCTCATCCTAATTACGATGTTATTATAGCCAAATATGTTGTGATTTACGACCATTTGGCAATACTATGATGCCGAGATATAGTAGGCTCTTATTAGTCAATTAATCATTCAGGAATTTGCTGATAAAAGACTAAACTTCTCGGCCAGTTAAAACAAAACAAATCGAGTAAAGTGCAACGGCGGAGGGTGCGAAGAGGCGGTGCAGTTGACACAATTTCAATGATTATAAATATATATTGTATGTACAGTCGAGGTTAATAAGTGTTGTCAGATATTTCACAAAGTTTCGAACACACTGACTAATACTTTGAGGGCTAAGCACTTTTCCCAGTAACTATAAAGATACCAATAACACTTGTTGAGCGAAGACCACTGGAATCTATGACAACACTTAATACCCCCGATTGTACAGTTTCCCACATAAATTTTGTATCCAATCCTTTATAGTAAAAACGGAAGGATAATTTGTATGAATTAGGATGACCTACAGTAGATGTGTGTGTGAATTTGTATTTTGTTTGTGTGTGTGTTCATTTGTGTGTTCTGTTGTGTTTTGTGTTGTCCCTATTCTGGCCCTGTCTCGAGTCGCCCCCCCCCCCCCAAAAAAAAATGGGGATTGGGCCCGAGTAAATAGATAGATAGATAGACAGACAGATATATATGATTGCATATTGTTGTGCAGTAGATAATTCAAATGATCAACACACGGCTTTATAACCACCAGCTATCTATTATATAATTATATCAACCCTGCTATTAGGGCTTACATAATTAGTGCTTACATAATTATCACGGAATGGGTACGAATTCGTGAGGGTTTAGTGTACGTATATGGTATGTTCATGTTTGAGTACGGGCGTGCGGGCGTGTGTAGCACCACCATTAAGGGGGGTCAACGTTTTGTTTTTATCTTTCTCTCCTTTTCTCTCTTTCCCTGGCTTGTATCCATTCGGCCCCATTCAGCCAACTGTTTTAAGACGTTTATCCCCATCCAGGTGTCGATTTCTTCATGGTGAGCGATAGCGAGCCAGCAATATATGGAGAAATCCGGCTTCGCCGGAGAAATATTTCTATCAAAAAATTTACAAATTTAGCTTGCTGTCAAAACAAATATATATATATGCTGGCTCGCGGATTGATACCTGGATGGGGGTAAACGTCTTAGAACAGTAGGCTGAATGGGGCCAAATGGATACAAGCCAGAGAGAGAGGGAGAGAAAGATAAAACAAAAAAAGCGAGGTGGGCTCCCTTAACCCTCACCCACTTGCCAAATACCACCTACCAATTATAATAGTTAGTCCCAATAATTACCACCATTTATGAACCACTCCTCGCCCATTAATGGACAATGGAGGAATGCATCAACTCTCAACACAAGAATAATAGGAGATAGCAGGATCAGATAGAGTGAGAGACGTGGACAGGATATAAAGAAGAGAGAAAATAGAGATAAACAGTAAGAGAACATATAAAAGAGAGAATGAGACTTTATATATATATATTATATATATATATATATATTTTTTTTTTTTTTTTTTTTTTTTTTTTTTTTCAAAGTGCTTGTATGTATATGTTTGTGAAATATATAAGAATTAAACAAACAAAAATATAAGTGACTGTACGTAGCATGGGAGAAGGGAAGAGTGCCCGGAGACTGGAAATCATGTATAATATAATAGGTGTGGTGTCCCGAGTTCGAATCCCGGGAGGACCATAATTATGCTTTCATTAGTTTATGTAAGTACATCGGGGTTTGTAATTGATGATTAATGTTAAGAACGGGGTGATACTTATAATAGTCCTCCTGAATAAAGGGGTTATAAGGGGAGAGAGACGACTGAGTGGCAACCCCTTATGTCTCTTTAAGGGGAGGTTTTTAGTTTGGTCCGTAGATATCCTTCAAGCTTAAGATTACACCCCCTTGAGCCCCTTTCAAGATAAATTTGTACATTTTTCGGTAGAAAAATGTCCCGGCTGAAAGCCGATTCCTCTTAAATTACAGGCTCGCTATCGCTCGCCAGGATAAAATCGACACCTAAATTGCACGAAAGGTCTTAAAATTGACGGAAATGGGGCGAAAGTTCTTAAAATCGCCAAACTAATGGGGCGACTGTCTTAAAATCTCAAAAGCAATGGGGAGAAAGGGGTCCAGAAAAAAATCCCTCAAGTCGATATCTCCCCTTAAGAAGGGGGGGAGATTGTGTAGATCAGATCTTCTTGAGGTATATTGTGAAGAAATATCTGAAGAATGGAAAGAAGTTATTGGCTGCCTTTATTTGGATTTGGAGAGATAAATAGAGATGTGGGGGTGGATTTAGATGTGCTTGAGAGCGTGAAGAGGAACACTTTGAGGTGGTTCGGCCATGTGGAGCAAATGGATGGTGAGAATATGACTAAATAAGTGTATGCCAGTGAGATGGAAGGTCAAAGAGGGAGAGGTAGATCGAGAATGAGATGGAAGGATGGAGTTAAGAGGTTTACGAGTGAAAGTGGTGTGGGGTGGAAGGAGCGCCGGCAGACGGATGACAAGAGGAGCGTTGAAACGATTCATTCGTGGCCATCCTATCAGCAATTGAGGGAGGCGTCCAGCAATAGATGGCTGGAGAGTTAGATATTACGTGTGTGTGTGTGTGTGTGTGTGTGTGTGTGTTTGTGTGTGTGTGTGTGTGTGTGTGTATTCACCTATTTGTATTTACCTATTTGTAGTTTACAGGAATTGAGCAGCGCTCGTGTTGTCCTGTCTTAGTTACTTTATAATCAATCTATTTTACTTAGACAAGTATCGTAATGGATATTCCCAGTTCCCTGTGTGTGGGTGTGTGTGTGTGGGGGTGGGTGGGGGGGGGGGGCACTATACATTAAAATAGTTATCCCCACTAACCACCAGGCAATCTTCACTTATTGAGGGACAAATAATATGAAAGAATGGCGTTAATAAATACAACTATAAAGATAAAGTGAAATACCACAGAGAGAGAGAGAGAGAGAGAGAGAGAGAGAGAGAGAGAGAGAGAGAGAGAGAGAGAGAGAGAGAGAGAGAGAGAGAGAGAGAGAGAGAGAGAGAGAGAGAGAGAGAGAGAGAGAGAGAGATACAGACAGACAGGTAGACAGACAGATAGATAGATAGATAGATAGCGATAAATAGATACACATATACATATCGCCGAGTCGTACAGGAACAACAAGACGGTAGTTAAACAAGAATCAACTAAAGGGTCACTAAAGAAGAAGAGGTGTGGATATAATATAGATGATTGTTCAGTTGTCCCCATAAATGCACACCCACTCCATTATTGTACGAATGGAAGTAATAATAGTGTGATTTGTTATAGTGTCGCCAATGTGTCACTCTAATTAACTTCACTCAAAATTCAATCATATTATGTTTCCATGTACAAAATCATTGGGGCAATTGTACAGTCGCGCTAATAAGTCATGTCCCAGCTGTCATTACGCTTGGCTTGCTCTGTGCTGTAGTAACGTCTGTCAGATGTTGAATAGGGTGGGTAAGTGAAGGAACATGTTTGTATATTTCACTCGATATGAAGAAATGAAGCTTCGATATTGCTGATACCAATTATTGATCAAAACATACTTGGTGCCGAGACATCACTTATTAGCGTGACTGTACACTCACTCCAAGAAGTATCTGCACCCCTACGCTGATCATCTGGTGTGTACAGTTAGGTAGGGTTGGCACTTCTGTCTGCAACTATATCCATGTGTCAGAGACGATCCTCTTTGACACATGGATATAGTTGCAGGCAGAGGTGTCAACCCTACCGAGCTGTACACATCAGACGATCAGCGTAGGGGTGCAGATACTTCTTTGACCGAGTGTTTCGGTTAGGCTATCACCCCTGATAACCTACTGTTGTGTATTTCAACATTGTTTTCGGTTGAAGTGATTGAAGTGTTTCTAAAGTGAGTGAAGTGTTTTAAAGTGAGTTAAGTGTTTTAAAGTGAGTGAAGTGATCTGAAGAAACTGACTGTTACCATGCCTCGCACCTGTACGAACTGCGCCAGTAGGTTTGGTGAGTCCATGTTTGTTACTGTCGATCTTCAAGTCTGCCGTCTCTGCCAGCAACAAGAGAATTTGACAGTGAAATTAGATGAAGCCTACAACAAGATCAACGTCCTCACCATGAAGCTGGAATCACTTCAAGAGTTTGTAACACTCAACGTTGGAGTACCACAAACTTCAATTGTCACCGCAACTCCAGCAGCCACCAACGCCCCAACGTCAACTGCCAACAATTCAACGCCTGCAGTAGCCATTTCATCTGATGGTTCCGATACTCAAGAAACAAATAGTAACTCTCTTCCCCCTCAAGACAACTTCCGTGTTGTGAGGAACAACGTTTGTCCCAAGACCAGGAAACCCATACCGATTACCGAGTGTCAAAACCGCTTCCAGATACTCGCAGACTCAGATGACGAAGCGGAAATAGAAGAAGTCTGGCTCGTGGGAGACTCGATGATACGTGGTCAGCTCACAGAGTTTTGCGCCAGAGCACCTAAGACCAGGAAGCGTTTTTGTATCCCTGGTGGTGGTGTGGACGACGTAGTTGCTGCAGTTGACGAAGTATCTAAGCTGGCCCCTGCTAATACAATGTACGGCATCCACGTTGGATCCAACGATGTACAGCGAACCCGGTCGGAAGATTTGCTTTTAAAGTACCAGCAGCTGATCAAGTCGTTTAAGGAGAAGTCATCAAGGATCATCGTCTCAGGAATCGTCTCCCGGCTTGGTATAGAGAGCCAATTTTACAACATAGCCAGCAGCACAAATCGTTGTCTAGCAAACCTCTGCAGGAAGGAAAACGTGGGATTCGTCGACACCTGGGACAATTTCTACTACGATGACTATTTGTTTTCGGACGATGGAGTTCATCTGAACCAGGTGGGAGCAGCACGTTTTGGGCGTCTTCTCAACGATGCGGTGAAGGATTTTCGGAGAAGAAATCGACTCAGCACAGGACAACCAGGAAGGAGGACCGAAGACAGTGAGGGCGGCAACCTGCAAAGGAATTAAATGCTAATCTGTCAAGAACCGCAAATTTGGATAAAGCTCCACCAACACGACCCAAATTCAAAACCGCCAAGGATAACGACCGAGGACCGATGTCAGCCATGAATGTAAATGTAGATCCGATCAGAACCAAAAATTTGATTAAAGAACGTTCTGTGAGTTCTAAAACCGCAACTTTAAAGGTTTTCTATGCAAACGCTCGTAGCATACGCAATAAATTTTCAGATTTAGAGGAACTAGTGTTTACTGAAAATTATGATGTGATTGGTATAACAGAATCTTGGCTCAATACAGTAGATAGAGACTTTTTAGCAGAGTATTCACTTCCCGGTTATGTAATGTTTGAGAAAAGCCGAATAAATAAAAATGGAGGTGGCGTTTTATTTTATATCAAAGAAAGTCTTAACCCGACCCTCTTGTCAAAACCTCAAATTGTGAACGTCGACACATCTTTTGTGCTAATAAAGAATAATAAAGGTACAAAAATAATACTTGCATTAATATACAGACCTCCAGCTCAATCAGTGCAAACTGACCGAGATATTTATGAACAAATTGCAGATGTAAGTAACTCACAAGATACCGTATTTTTTGGCGACTTTAATTTACCTGTGACCAAGTGGGGCGATACTCTTACTTCACACTCCGGACATGACTTGTATACGAACTTGCAAGAGAGTTCGCTTTATCAATTTGTTCGAACACCGACCCGTGGTAATAACGTTCTTGACATTGTACTTGCAACAAAAGAAGAATTAATAGAGAATTTGAATGTGGTGATGAATTCAGTAACAGCGACCATCGTACGATAACTTTCACTTTAAACTTTACTAGTAACGAACCAAATAGTAGCATCGAAAAAGTCCCTAATTTCAAGAAAGCAAACTTTCATAAACTTAGAGCTATGTTTAAAGAAACTGACTGGAGCTTTTTAATTAACAATAACGACATAAATACATCTTGGAAGTTATTCGAAACCACTTACTTAAAAGCAGTGCAAGACTGCATACCATCGAAAATACGGCGTCCAGGCCATAATAATAAGCCCAAATGGTGGAATAAAGATATTTCAAACTGCCTGCTTGCTAAAAAATTTGCTAATAATAGATTAAAATCCTCACAAAATGACGAAGAACGGCTGAAATTTGTAGAACTACGACGCAAAGCCAAAAAGTTAATTAAGCAAAGTAAAAAGACCCTAGAGTTACATATTGCGAATCAAAGTAAAACAAACCCGAAAGAATTCTATAGTTATATCAGAAAGAAAAAAAAGTAGTTACTTCAACTGTTGGACCGTTAGTCGATGAAAATGGAGAATACACCAAAGACGAAGTACAAATGAGTAATGCCCTCAATACCTTCTTTGCATCAGTTTTTACAACAGAAGACCTCAGTGATATCCCTACACCATCGCCGATTCAGATTGATAATTCAGATGTTCTAAGCAATATCACCGTTACAGAGAGAGAAGTATTGAATTGTTTAGATAAACTCAAGGTAAATAAAACGCCTGGACCTGATACAATCTCGCCTAGAGTTCTAAAGGAAGCTAAGGATGAGCTCTCCAAACCACTGACATTACTATTCAATAAATCCTTGCAGCCTGGAACTATGCCTGATCAGTGGAAGATAGCCAACGTAACACCGATATTCAAAAAAGGCAGCAAATCCCTACCCAGTAACTATCGTCCAATTAGCTTAACCTCAGTTGTATGTAAAATGCTAGAAACGGTCATAAGAGACAGACTCGTAAATCACTTAGAGGAAAATAACATACTTAAAGATACTCAACACGGCTTTCGTAAAAAACGTTCCTATTTAACAAACCTCTTAGACTTCTTCCACGATATCCTCAACCTCTACGATGAGAGTAAAGCTGTAGATATTATATACCTTGATTTTCAAAAGGCCTTTGACAAAGTTCCCCACAAACGTTTACTGCTAAAACTAAAAGCGCATGGAATACAAGACGGTGTGTTGAAATGGATAGAAAATTGGCTCAGCGACAGAAAGCAAAGAGTAGTCATAAACGGTAAGGCATCTAAATGGACCAATGTAAGTAGCGGGGTACCCCAGGGATCGGTACTAGGACCAATTCTCTTTCTAATTTACATCAACGACATAGATGAGGGTCTCACCTGTACAATCTCAAAATTTGCTGACGATACAAAAATTGCAAATAGCGTACTCTCAAAAGATCAAGTTGACGATATGCAACACAATCTAGATAAATTGTCAACATTGGGCCCAAATTTGGCAAATGAGTTTCAATGCGGATAAATGTAAAGTACTACATATCGGATACCTAAATGAGAAAGCAAACTATTCAATGAATGGCACTCAGCTTAAGAATGTAAACAGAGAAACCGATCTGGGAGTAACAATATCGAGTAACCTAAAACCGAGTCAACAATGTTCAGAAGTTGTTAAGAAGGCAAACAAAATAATTGGCTTTATAGGCAGATCATTTGGGCATAAATCCAAAGACGTAATCCTAACCCTTTACAATTCCTTAGTCCGCCCTCTTCTGGAATACTGCGTTCAATGCTGGTGCCCTTATTACCAAAAAGACATAAACAAGCTAGAACGAGTTCAACGTAGAGTTACCAAAATGATACCTAGCCTAAAGAACAAACCATACGAAGAGCGTCTTAGAGAATTAAATCTATTTCCTTTAACCCAGCGCAGATTAAGAGGTGACTTAATTCAAGTGTTCAAAATCATCAAAGGCATCGACAATATGAACTGTAGTAAGTACTTCACTATCGACCACTCTAATTACACGCGGGGAAACGGTTTCAAAATTATTGGTAAATCTTTTAACTCACACGAATCTAAGAATTTCTTCTTCAATCGAGTTGTCAACTTGTGGAATGGGCTTCCCCGAGACGTTATAGACTGCAGCACCGTTGATTAATTTAAATTCCGCCTAGACAAATATCTCGCATCAAACCCGCGACTGACTGCGTTTGTAAATGAATAACTTTATTTTATCCTCCCCTCAGTTACTAACCCATATGTCCCCTACTAACTTCCTAGTCCTGCCACGTTAGTGGCAGGGCAGTAGTTCCCTTTCCAATGTTCCCTCACCCACTCTAAACCACTGTTTGGACACTTGATCCTCAGTGTTTTGGAGGACAAGCAGCCTAGAAGGGTCACTAGATTTGTTGTTGCTTGATTTCCTTTGTACTCCTTTGTACATATCCCAGCCCACATTTATAATAGTTACTCCCAAGACCACTTGGTACGGTCGCGCTAATAAGTCATGTCCCAGATGTCATTAAGTTTGGCTACCTCTGTGCTGTATTAATGTCTGTCAGATGTTGAATAGGGTGGGTAAGTGTAGGAACATGTTTGTATATTTCACTCGATATGAAAAAATGAAGCTTAGATATTGTCGATACCAATTATTGATCAAAACATACTTGGTGCCGAGACATCACTTATTAGCGCGACTGTACAGCTATCAGTGACTGTATCTGTATAATTTATAACATCCACTACCCACTACCCAGACCACACCTGTCAATTATAATAGTTACCCACACTTGGTACAGCCACCAGTGCCTGTATCTGTACATAACATCCACTACCCAGCCCACACCTATCAATAATAAGAGTTACCCCTCCTTGGTACAGTCGTATGCCATAGTCTCTGCCCCACTCATAAGATTTCGTGGACCCCTTATGTTTTATGTATGCAATTATAACTCTTTAGATTGATTTGTTGATAGCACTTGATTTCCAAAATATAGTATATGTATTTATTCAGTTGATGTATTGAAAAATATATTCAAAAATTGGTTTCCAGAGATATATTTCCATAATTAGAAATAGGGAAAGTCCAGGAATATTTACGAGTGGGCCAGAGACAGAGTGTACATCCATGAGTGACTATATCTGTGTATCTGTATATAACAACCCATATACCCTAAACTTACGAGTGCCCGAAGAGGAATGGAGAGGATAATGTTAGGCATAACTTGGAGAAACAAGAAGTATAAACAAACAAAAGTATAAGATACCCTCTGTACCGCGACGTCTTTTCTCGTTTATTTTAGTTATATTAAGACGATTTTGTGCAGTTTAAGAAGGATCTGTGGTAGTGAAAATGATGAATTGAGATAGTTCGAAGCCTGTTAGTTACTGGAGGCAATTTTTAAACTGAATACAATAATCTAACAGCAGCCAGAATACAGTAAACACAAACGTCGCCGGTACAGAAGGGGTTAAACAGAAGAAATGGTCCTGGGCAGGTCATATATTTAGAAAAGAAGAATTATTATGTTACCTACACCAACCGACTTTACTCCTAAACTCAATTAATGAAAATAGATGGACAAACACAGCAACAGAATGGGAACCTAGAGATGGAACCTAGAGGAAGGGGTAGACAGAGAACCAGATGGAGGGATGAGGTCCAAAAATCTGTTGGGGTGGGATGGAACACACTAACATCTGACCGGTTAGAGTGGAAACGTTTGGGAGAGGCCATTATCCTGCAGTGGACTAACTCAGGCTGATGATGATAATGATGATGACCCACAACCCAGCCCACCCACCTATCCATTATAATAGTTACTGCCCATTAGTACACCCATTATCAACCCATCCTCACTTAAGGGGGGTCACCGGCTTGTTTTAGCTTTCTCTCCTTTTCTCTCTTTCCCTGGCTTGTATCCATTCGGCCCCATTCAGACAACTGTTTTAAGACGTTTATCCCTATCCAGGTGTCGATTTCTTCCTGGCGAGCGATAGCAAGCCAACATTGTATGGAGAACTCCGGCTTCGGAGAAATTTTTCTATCAACAAATTTACAAATTTAGTTTGCTGTCAAAACAAAAATATATATATGCTGGCTCGCTACCGCTCGCCAGGAAAATATTGACACCTGGATGGGGGTAAACGTATTAAAACAGTAGGCTGAATGGGGCCAAATGGATACAAGCCAAAGAGAGAGGGAGAGAAAGAGAAAATAAGCGAGGTGGGCTCCCTTAACCCTATCTGGTGTAGAGAGGGTCTTTTGGGAACCACCCTCTTCCACTCCGTTGGTTTGGAGATTATAAAACGTTACACCTCATTAGTTTGACGATTATAAGACATTTCACCCCATTCAGGTGTATTTTCCGGGCGAAAGATAGCGAGCCCATAATTTAGGAGAAGCCGGCCTTTGGCCAAAACATTTGTCCACCGAATAATGTAACAGTAACGCCCCCCCCCCCAAAAAAAAAAGAGTAAATAAATAAATAAATAATAAAAATAACAAATAAAATAAAATACAAATTAATAATAATAATAATAAAATAAATAAAATATAAATTAATAATAATAATAATAATAATAAAATAAAATAAAATATAAATTAATAATAATAATAATAATAATAAAATAAAATAAAATATAAATTAATAATAATAATAAAATAAAATAAAATATAAATTAATAATAATAATAAAATAAAATAAAATAAAATAAAATAAAATAAAACAATAAAATAAAATAGGAAAAGTGGTGTTTGGGCCTGAGTAAATAGATAGACTCAGACTCAGACTCAATATTTTATTTCGTAAAAGCTACATAAAACTTTGTACATAGTAAGAGAATTGTGAAGCACATTTATCTCATAGTTGGTTCACGGCTTTGAATAAAAGTAATTCTAGATTTTACTGCGTCAATGTCATTTTCCATTAAACATTCGATATTATAAATATTCAATAAAATATTCTTTACTTCCTTCATCAAATATAAGCTATCATCATTGTTAAGTAAACATTTTCTTAAAAAGATACAAGGCTTCATCATACATCTGTGAGCAAACCGTATTTTTTGCCAATTAATTAGATGAGTGAATAAATTAGATAGATAGATAGATAGATAGATAGATAGATAGATAGATGCCTGGGAGAGATCCTTGTTTATTTCTGTATTTATTTGTTGTTTCGATGTGAGTGAGGGAGACAAAAGGCAGAACTGTCTGTGACGAGTGCCTCCCCAGTAAAATAGTCTGGCTATGATAGATCCAGTAAAGGCAGGCAGCTTTTTATGTTATATATTGTCTAGTCTATCGCCGTTTATAGAGATCATTTCTTAACACATGTTTGTAATATTAACTCTTATTACCTGATATAAGTATACGATTGTTATCAGCTTCATGTGTGTGTGTGTGTATGTGTTTGTAATATTAACTCTTATTACCTGATATAAGTATACGATTGTTATCAGCTTCATGTGTGTGTGTGTGTATGTGTTTGTAATATTAACTCTTATTACCTGATATAAGTATACGATTGTTATCAGCTTCATGTGTGTGTGTGTGTATGTGTTTGTGTGTGTGTACGTGTATAATAATAATACTAATAATACTAATAATAATAATAATAATAATAATAATAATCGGTTTATTTCAAACCGGCAGCCAATGGGGCTGAAAATACACAGACTTAACCTAGATCTTATCCTAAGGGATCAACAGACTGATCCTGGCCGCTAACGAGAGCGCCTACATACTCCCGAGGGAGTAGGACGTGGGCAGGAGACTTTGTGGTTTGAGAGAACTTCCCCTGCCGGCGCGTGGGATCGAACCCCCGACACCAGAGATAGCGCTCCCAATGCACTGTACTAAGCGCGCTCGGCCACCGTGACCGTATGAGAGTGTATGTGTGTGTGTTAGTATGTGTCCGTGTGTATTAATCATCTACATAATTGTTGGTTTATTGTTCACTTTCAGCCGTGAGCCTGAACATCTGTAGGGTTCCTTAACCATGTGTGTGCGTATATGTGTGTGCATCTGTGTGTGCGTGCGTGCGAGTGTGTGTGTGTGTGTGTGTGTGTGTGTGTGTGTGTGTGTGTGTGTGTGTATATATGTGAGTGAGTGAGTGTGTGTGTATATCTATCTCTGTGTGTCTGTATGTGTATGTGTGTATATATGTGCATGTACGTTACATAACCTGACCTTGACTGTACGCTATATAACCTGGATAATGTATCTGCATATTGTAAGGTATGTGTGGGTGTTCGTGCAGGTGCATATCATTTACTAGTTTACTTGCAATGTGTGTATATATGATCATTGGTGTGTATTCACAAAAAAAAAAATATATATACAAATGCCAACTACACATACATCATATACACCTTTACAGACAAAAATAGAAGCATGTTTATTACAAAATAGTATTCAAGCTCATTCAACCCTTTACGTGACTCTACGTATATATACACACACAGTCAGCGTAAATATTATTAAAGGTTATACATTAATTGCGTCGATCTAGGTGATAGGGATGTTGTAATTATTGGTAGTATAATTAGTGATATACCTATTTTAGTAGTCACTGTTGATATTGTGTTAATAGAAAACATTTTAATTGTCTCTTAAACCGAGATGTTTCCTGTATATTTCTTAAATGTTGTGGTAATCCGTTCCACACCTTAAATGTTGTGGTAATCCGTTCCACACCTTAAATGTTGTGGTAATCCGTTCCACACCTTAAATGTTGTGGTAATCCGTTCCACACCTTAAATGTTGAGGTAATCCGTTCCACACCTTAAATGTTGAGGTAATCCGTTCCACACCTTAAATGTTGTGGTAATCCGTTCCACACCTTAAATGTTGTGGTAATCCGTTCCACACCTTAAATGTTGTGGTAATCCGTTCCACACCTTAAATGTTGTGGTAATCCGTTCCACACCTTAAATGTTGAGGTAATCCGTTCCACACCTTAAATGTTGAGGTAATCCGTTCCACACCTTAAATGTTGTGGTAATCCGTTCCACACCTCAATGTTGTGGTAATCCGTTCCACACCTTAAATGTTGTGGTAATCCGTTCCACACCTTAAATGTTGTGGTAATCCGTTCCACACCTTAAATGTTGTGGTAATCCGTTCCACACCTTAAATGTTGAGGTAATCCGTTCCACACTTAAAGTTGAGGTAATCGTTCCACACCTTAAATGTTGTGGTAATCCGTTCCACACCTTAAATGTTGTGGTAATCCGTTCCACACCTTAAATGTTGTGGTAATCCGTTCCACACCTTAAATGTTGTGGTAATCCGTTCCACACCTTAAATGTTGGAATCCGTTCCACACCTTAAATGTTGTGGTAATCCGTTCCACACCTTAAATGTTGTGGTAATCCGTTCACACCTTAAATGTTGTGGTAATCCGTTCCACACCTTAAATGTTGTGGTAATCCGTTCCACACCTTAAATGTTGTGGTAATCCGTTCCACACCTTAAATGTTGTGGTAATCCGTTCCACACCTTAAATGTTGTGGTAATCCGTTCCACACCTTAATTAACTCCATGATATTTTATACATGTCGGAGCTTGACTAGAAGTCATGAGAGGAATACTTAAGGGGAGGTTTTTAGTTTGGTCCCTAGATATCCATCAAGCTTAAGATTACACCCCCTTGAGCCCCTTTCAAGATAATTTTGTACATTTTTCGGTAGAAAAATGTCCCGGCTGAAAGCCAGTTCCTCTTAAATTACAGGCTCGCTATCGCTCGCCAGGATAAAATCGACACCTAAATTGCACGAAAGGTCTTAAAATTGACGGAAATGGGGCGAAAGTTCTTAAAATCGCCAAACTAATGGGGCGACTGTCTTAAAATCTCAAAAGCAATGGGGCTAAACATGAGGGAGAAAGGGGTCCAGAAAAAAAAATCCCTCAAGTCGATATCTCCCCTTAATAGATCAGCCTCCCTTAAATTGTACCTTTCATTGTTACTAGGTGTAAAATTAAATCAGTGTTATCCAGGTTCTGCAGACATTTAGATACCAAAAGCGCACTGCAGTAAGTATTGATATCCTTAAATTTAAATAATTCAAGTTTACTACAAAGTTTATTTGTGTGGGCATATCTTGATGTATGTGATATAGTTCGAATTATTCTTTTTTGTGATTTTTCAATAGTTAATGTATTGCGTGAAATGCATGTTAAGGGGAGGTTTTTAGTGGATTCCCTAGACTTCCATCAAGCTTAAAATTACTCCCCCTAGACCCCCTTTCAAGATAAATTTGTACATTTTTCGGTAGAAAAATGTCCCGGCCGAAGGTCGATTCCCCTTAAAGTACAGGCTCGCTATCGCTCGCCAGGAAAATCGACACCTAAATGGCACGAATGGTCTTAAAATTGACAGAAATGGGGCGAGGGTTCTTAAAATCGCCAAACTAATGGGGAGAATGTCTTAAAATCTCAAAAGCAATGGGGCTAAACATGGGGGAGAGGGGGGTCTAGAAAAAATTCCCTCAAGTGGATATCTCCCCTTAAGTGTTTATGTATCGTTGGAATGGCTGTGGATGTGTGTGTGTAGTTTGTAGTGTGTGTCTGTCTGTCTGTCTGTCTGCGTGTGTGTGTGTGTGTGAGAGAGAGAGAGAGAGAGAGAGAGAGAGAGAGAGAGAGAGAGAGAGAGAGAGAGAGAGAGAGAGAGAGAGAGAGAGAGAGAGAATAGTCAGTAAGCTCAAGTGTACACATATATCCGTAATAATGATATGTCTGTTGGAGTTGTTGGAGTTATTACATGTGAGTCTGTACAGTTAACATCACAAGTCACTCAGACTTTATCACCCCATTTCATTATGTGACTTAAGGGGACATGGGCTGTTTGTCTGGTCACCCTTCTCCCTCGTGCTTACCCCCAACAGTTTTACGATTTTATGACGTTCGGCCCATTAGTTTGGCAATTTTAATACGTTTTGTCCCATTTCGTTGTCAATTTTAAGACCTTTTGTGCCATTTAGGTGTCGATTTTTTCCTGGCGAGCGATAGCAAGCCTGTAATCTTAAGAGTAACCGGCCAGAACATTTTTCTATCGAAAAATGTACAAATTATCTAGAAGGGGGATCTGATGGGTGTTTTTTTTTTTTTTTTTTTTTATGGAGGTCTAGGAAGGAAACTAAAGAAAATAATAAATAAATTAAAAAATGTACCAAAAAGTGAACCATCCCCCTTTAAGGAGGGGAAGGGTTCATATATCGGTCATGTGTATTACTTATATATTATTATTTTAGTTTCTTCCCTATAGAACTCCATTAACCCTTTGAGTACCGGCGACGTGTGTTATATACTATTCTAGCTACCGGTACATTTAGAAGCTTTTATACAGCTTAGGAAGGATATGTGGTAGTTAAAATGGTTGTTGTTGTTGTTGTTGTTGTTCCCCAAGCTGCCTGGCCGAACAGCCCCAAGGCCCCGAGCAAGGCCAAGGCCATAACCGAGCGCCCCCACAGAACCCTCCCTGCCGACCACAATAAAGCCTGGGTGACCGAAGCCACTCCGTGGCGGGAAGCTGAGGAGGGTGCGGAAACGCCCGGGAAACCAAAGCCCCACCCAGGGCCCTGTGCCCCTCAGCAATTATGAAGAGAAAGTTTAGGGGCAAAGGAATAATGTGACGCTTTGGCTTCCAATCTTGGTAGATTGGGAGGTCAATCCATGGAAGAGACGCCGTCACTTGAGATCTAGAAAATATATAAGTAAAAGGAACAGTCAGAGTAAGCTATGGGTATGGCAGAGATTGCTCAACTCTCACTCTGATAGACCAGCCCGTCACCACATGACTAGAACCCAATCCTCTCAGCATCAGCTAGGAAAGGCCCTAGAAAGCCGCCTTTGGCGGGGGGATAGCTCCCCTATTTCAACCCCTTTCGGGGTTGGGCACCCGCCCAGTTAAAATGGTTGATTGAGATAGCTTGAAGCCTTATAATTGCTAGAGATCCTTCCTAAACTAATTAAAATCGTCTAAATATAGCTAAAATAAATAGAAAAGACGTCGCCGGGACAGATGGGGTTAAGATTAAGGGAGCCCACCTCGCTTGTTTTATCTTTCTCTCCCTCTCTCTTTGGCTTGTATCCATTCGGCCCCATTCAGTCTACTGTTTTAAGACGTTTACCCCCATCCAGGTGCCAAAGTTTTCCTGGCGAGCGGTAGCGAGCCAGCATATACTGTATATTTTTTTGTTTTGACAGCAAGCTAAATTTGCACATGTTTCGATAGAAAAATGTTTCCGGCGAAGCCGGATTTCTCCATACAATGCTGGCGCGCTATCGCTCGCCAGGAAGAAATCGACACCTGGATGGGGATAAACGTCTTAAAACCGTTGGCTGAATGGGGCCGAATGGATACAAACCAGAGAAAGAGAGAAAAGGAGAGAAAGATAAAAAAAAAGCAGGTAACCCCCCTTAAGAAAACATACCCAAGTCCCCTTCTAGATAAATTTGTATATTTTTCGGTAGAACAACGTCCCGGCCGTCGTGATCTTATGTGTGACTAAGGGGGGTGACCTGCTTGTGTTCTCTCCTTTTCTCTCTCTCTCTGAGTTGTATCCATTCGGCCCCATTCAGCCTACTGTTTTAAGACGTTTATCCCCATCCAGGTGTCGATATCTTCCTGGCGAGCGATAGCGAGCTAGCATTGTATGGAGAAATCCGGCTTCGCAGGAGAAAGTTTTCTATCGAAAAATGTACAATTTTAGCCTGCTGTTAAAAATATTAAAAACATGTGCTGGCTCGCTACGGCTCGCCAGGAAAAAATCGACACCTGAATGAGGATAAAACATCTTGAATCAGTCGGCTGAATGAGGCCGAATGGATACAATCCAGAGAGAGAGGGAGAGAGATAGAGAAAAACACGAGGTGGGCCCCCTTAATGAGATGAGTTAACCACTGTATAGGAAACTACAACTTGTAAATTGACTAATCACATGAGTTAAGGGGAGGTTTTTAGTTAGTTCCCTAGACCTCCATCAAGCTTAACATTACAGCCCCTAGACCCCTTTCAAGATAAATTTGTAAATTTTTCGGTAGAAAAATTTCCCGGTCGAAGGCCGGTTCCTCTTAAATTACAGGCTCGCTATTGCTCGCCAGGAAAGAATCGACTCCTAAATGGGACGAAAGGTCTTACAAGTGACATAAATGGGGTGAAAGTTCTTAAAATCGCCAAACTAATGGGGCGAACATCTTAAAATCTCAAAAGCAATGGGGCTAAACATGAGGGAGAAAGGGGTAAAGAAAAAAATCCGTCAAGTGGAAATCTCCCCTTAAGCAAAGTAAAATGACCCTGGAGTTACATGTTGCGAATCAAAGTAAAACCAACCAGAAAGAATTCTATAGTTATATCAGAAAGAAGAAAGTAGTTACTTAAACTGCTGGACCGTTAGTCGATGAAAATGGAAAATACACCAAAGACGAAGTACAAAATTAATAATGTTCTCAATACCTTCTTTGGATCAGTTTTTACTACAGAAGACCTCAGTGATATCCCTACACCATCGCCGGTTCAGATAGATAATTCAGATGTTCTAAACAATATCACCGTTACAGAGAGAGGAGTATTGAAATGCTTAGATAAACTCAAGGTAAATAAATCGCCCAGACCTGATACAATCTCGCCTAGAGTTCTAAAGGAAGCTAAGGGTGAGCTCTCCAAACCACTGACATTGCTATTCAATAAATCCTTGCAGTCTGGAACTATGCCTGATCAGTGGAAGCTAGCCAACGTTACACCGATATTAAAAAAAGGCAGCAAATCCCTACCCAGTAACTATGGTCCAATTAGCTTAACCTCAGTTGTATGTAAAATGCTAGAAACACTCATAAGAGACAGACTCGTAAATCACTTGGAGGAAAATAACATACTTAAAGATACTCAACACGGCTTTGTAACAAACGTTCCTGCTTAATAAACCTCTTAGACTTCTTCCCCGACATCCTCAACCTCTATGATGAGAGTAAAGCTGTAGATATTATATACCTTGATTTTCAAAAGGCCTTTGACAAAGTTCCTCACAAACGCTTACTGCTAAAATTAAAAGCGCATGGAATACAAGACGGTGTGTTGAAGTGGATAGAAAATTGGCTCAGCGACAGAAAGCAAAGAGTAGTCATAACGGTAAGGCATCTAAATGGACCAATGGAAGTAGCGGGGTACCCCAGGGATCGGTACTAGGACCAATTCTCTTTCTAATTTACATCAACGACATACTGCAGATGAGGGTCTCACCTGAACAATCTCAAAGTTTGCTTATGATACAAAAATTGCAAATAGCGTACTCTCAAAAGAACAAGTTGACAATATGCAATACAATCTAGATACGTAAGTTGTCATGTTGGGCCCAAATTTGGCAAATGAGTTTCAATGCGGATAAATGTAAACTACAGTACTACATATCGGATACCGAAATGAGAAAGCAAACTATTTGATGAATGGCACTCAGCTTAAGAGTGTAGACAGAAAAACCTATTTGGGAGTAACAATATCGAGTAACCTAAAACCGAGTCAACAATGTTCAGAAGTTGTAAAGAAGGCAAACAAAATAATTGGCTTTATAGGCAGGTAATTTGAGTATAAATCCAAAGAAGTTATCCTAATGCTGGGTTCACACATTCACGTATATTGCTCCCGACAGCTCCCGTCAGGCGTAATCGCCAATTTTGTGTTCTGACGGGAGTAGTCCGGCCGTGAACGCCCGTATAACCACGACTATTGCACTTCCTGACAGACGTACCGTGACGGGGCCAGTGTTACGTCAGTCGTAATTTAGTCGTATTGAACTATGTACGTGTTTGCGACTTGCGTAAGCATGTCCCCATTCGTCCGCATGGGCTGCCCGATTTGCGGGAACACAGGCCATGCCCATGCCACGCCCCCACAAGACCTGCGTAGCTGAGGCTGTACGTCTTGGGATTGTTTAGGACCTACCTGGACCGGTTCCGGACAATCGTAGGCACACCCCGTCTGTCCAAACACAGACAAAGACAGTCTTTGTCAACCACGTAGGTATGGGTTGGAATCTGGGAACTACAAAAGGGCAGGACTGGCCACACCTTTGCCATTCCCACTCCTTCCTCGGCACCATGAACAACATCGCGGAATTCATCCTGGAGGAGTTAAATTTTGTGAACTCCCTAATCAAACCGGAGAACAGGCATAACACGCGGCTAATGAAATGGATACTTTCCTACATAGAAATCTTAAAACTACTTGCAATAGCAAACTACATCCATCAAGAGGAACAAGAGAAGAAGGAAAGGAGCAAGAGGACAGTGTGGGTGTGGCCTTATCTGCAACGAAGGCTTGAACATGGCCATAATGAGAACCTGATGGAAGAGTTGGCCAGAGAATGTCCACACATGTACAAGAACTTCACCCGGGTAGACAAACAACTATTTGATGAGATTGTGGAACGTGTCACCCCCATCATTCAGAGGAAACCTACGTTCTGGCGAAAACCCATTCCTCCTGGTCTGCGGGTGGCCATCACCCTACGTTTCCTCGCTACGGGTGAAACCTACAGGAGCCTGCAGTACTCCTTTCGGGTTGCCCACAACACCATCAGCCAAATTGTTCCAGACACATGCTAGGCCCTCATCTCTGTCTACGGAGATCAGGAGCTCAAAACGCCACAATCGCCTGCTGAATGGAAGGAGGTTGCCAGCGGCTTTGAGAAACGATGGAACCTGCCGCATTGTATAGGAGCCATTGATGGCAAACACATACGGATCCGCAACCCCTCCTTTGGTGGCACATATTACTTCAACTACAAGAAGTTTTTTTCCATTGTCCTGTTGGCAATTGTTGACTCCAACTACAAGTTCATCTACGTCGACGTTGGTGCCATAGGGTCAGAGTCTGATGGTGGTGGCTTTGCACACACCCGTCTGTCTAAGTTGCTTGATAGACAGACCGCCAAACTGCCCCCCGCCGAGGTCATCTCTACCGATCCCACTGGACCACCAACGGAATACTTCTTAGCAGGTGATGATGCATTCCCTCTGCGCGCCTACCTGATGAAGCCCTACCCCCAACGATTCCTCACAAAACCTGAACGGATCTACAACTACAGACTCAGCAGGGGCCGCCGGGTGGTAGAGAACGCCTTTGGCATTCTTGCCAACCGCTTCCGGGTTTTCCACACTGCAATGTCTATGAAACCTGAGCGTGCAGAGGTTGTTGTGTTGGCCTCATGCATTCTGCACAACATCCTACGAGGACGAAACCCACCCCGAACAGAGGTAGATCAAGAGGACCCACACACCCACCAACTCATACCTGCCCCCTGGAGGAGTGACCCACCTGTAGGAACCAACATCCCACCCGTGTCCCGCAACACTGCAACCAGGCTTGCCAAGGAGCAACGGAACTACCTCAAGACCTACTTCTCTTCCCCTCAAGGATCTGTGGCTTGGCAGGATGACCGTATTTAGGTGAGTTATATCTACTTTAATACTTCTTTGAAATTTTTACGGTTTTCCCCTGTTTACTTTGTATTTTGCTTTATATTTCAGTTTCATTTTACATTTTTGTTATCGAGTCTTTGACAGCAGAGTTGGAGGTGCCAGGCATCGAGGGGGCAGGCGGTGAGGTGGCAGACGTCGATGGGGCAGGCGGAGAGGTGGTAGCCGTCGAGGGGGCAGGCGGAGAGGTGGCAGGCGTCGAGGTGGCAGGCGTCGAGGGGGCAGGCGGAGAGGGGGCAGGCGGAGAGGTGGCAGGCGTCGAGGTGGGAGGGGAAACCTTCCTGACCTTCTTCCCGCTTTTCTTGCTATTCATGGTGACAGGGAAGGGCAGGGCAGCGTACAGAGTGTGGCAGGGTGACAGGGTGGCAGGGTTGGCTGTAGGTTGTTGCTCCGGTATGGTGAGAGGTATGACTGACGGCAGCGTGTCCCGCTGGTCCTTATATACCCCCCCGTACATCGTTGCCGCGTCTTCCCGCCAGCCCGCAGTGTGGCGGTGTTGCCATATACTTCTCGACGAACGTACACTTTCCCGTTTGACGGGAATATTTTACGATTGACGGGAGCAGCTCACGTCTGACGGGCGAGCGGCTCCCGTCAGACGGCCGTGGTGGGCCGGACGGTCGTAAAAGTTCCCGACTTTTGACATACGTGAGCGCGAGCCCCGTATCTGATTCGAATTTCAAAACATACCGGGCGGCATCGCCCGCACCAACCGCCTCCCCGACCCGCGTGGCTACTCCCGCCATGCGTACCAACCCCCCCGACTGTACACAATTTCATTTACATTTTGCGTAATATGCCCTTACGTTTGACCAAACTACCAATATTCGGGTGCCAACTACCAATAAACCTTCGTACGGGAGCTGTCGGGAGCATATACGTGAATGTGTGAACCCAGCATAACTCTTTACAATTCCTTAGTCCGCCCTCTTCTGGAATACTCCGTTCAGTCCTGGTGCCCTTATTACCAAAAAGATATAGACAAGCTAGAACGAGTTCAATGTAGAGTTACCAAAATGATACCTAGCCTAAAGAACAAACCATACGAGGAGCGTCTTAGAGAATTAAATCTATTTCCTTTAACCCAGCAAAGATTAAGAGGTGACTTGATTCAAGTGTTCAAAATCATCAAAGGCATCGACAATATGAACTGTAGTAAGTACTTCACTATCGACCAGTCTAATTACACGCGGGGAAACAACTGCAAAATTATTGGTAAATTTTTTAACTCGCACGAATCTAAGAATTCCTTCTTCAATCGAGTTGTCAACTTGTGGAATGGGCTTCCCGAGACGTCATACACTGCAGCCCTGTTGATTCTTTTAAACTTCGCCTAGACAAATATCTTGCATCAAACCCGCGACTGACTGTGTTTGTAAATTAATAACTTTATTTTATTCCCCCCTCAGATTCATCAAAGGATTATTGCGTTTATATATTGCTAAGACGTTACTCTCGTTTTCCCAGATATACGAAAGATCCTTATCTGTGTTATGTTACTAACCCATCTGTCCCCTACTAACTTCCTAATCCTGCCACGGACATTAGTTCCAGGGCAGTGGTTTCCTTTACAATTTTCCCTTACCCACTCTAAACCACTGTTTGGACACATAATCTGCAGTGTTTTGGAGGACAAGCAGCCTAGAGGGGGTCACTAGATCTGTTGTTGCTTGATTTCCTTTGTACTCCTTTGTACATATCTCATACCGGTTCCCACTGTTGAGCATTATGGCAGACATTATAACCGGGTTGGGTAGTGGTTGTGGGTTGGGCTCTGTCTGGTGTCGAGCAGGGCCTTGATATAAACACCTGACAACTCCTCTCCCGGTAGACATTTTGGTGACTTTTATAACATGACCTATAACGTTTAACCCCTTCAGCACGATGACGTACATTTCATCATATGCTAGTTATCATTAGATGATTTTCTTGAGCTTATAATCTACCTCTAAGACTCAAAGGGGTAAATACGATCTCAATAAGCCTTCTCTATACAATAAGTCCTTCTAAAGCTTTACCAAATCATATAATTGTTGGCAGAATCAATGGTAAAAAAGCCTCATCGGGCAGAAGGGGTTAATAGTGGGCCAGGCTTAAAGGGAGGGTTTTAGTTTGTTTCCTAGACTTCCATCAAACTTAAAATTACACCCCCTTGACCCCCTTTCAAGATAAATTTGTAAATTTTTAGGTAGAAAAATGTCCCGCCCTGTTTCTCTTAAAATACAGGTTCGCTATCGCTCACCAGGAAAAAAACGACACCTAAATGACACGAAAGGTCTTAAAATTGAAAACAAAATTGGGCAATTTTTAAATAAATCGGTAAACTAATGGAGCGAACGTCATATAATCTCAAATGATGGGGCTAATGATGAGAGAGAAAGGGGTCTAGAAAAATAAACCTCCCTCTAAAATGTGTAGGAGCCATAATGTGGGCAGTTGTCCGTCTGTAGTCTATGGTCTGGACTCTGGCTGGAGATTATATATATATAACCCGATGCTAACCCATAAATAGATCATCTCTCTCTATCTATCTACCTATCTATCTCTCTCTCACACACATACTCACTCACTCTCACGCGCAAACACACACACACACAGCGACCTGAAGGGAGTGAAGTGTTTATAAAGTGAGATAAGTGTTTTTAAAGTGAGTTTAGTGTTTTTAAAATGAGTTAAGTGTTTTTAAGTGAGTGAAGTGATCTGAAGAAAGTGATCGTCACCATGCCTCGTGCCTGTACGAACTGCGCCGGTAGGTTTGGTGCTTCCATGTTTGCTCCTGCCGATCCACAAGTCTGCCGACTCTGCCAGCAACGAGAGGATTTGACAGAAAAATTGGATGAAGCCCACAAGATCAACGCCCTCACCAGGAAGCTGGAATCACTCCAAGAGTTTGTAACACTCAACGTTGGAGTATCACTAACTCCAAATGTTTCAACTCCAACATCCACCACCGCCCCAACGTCATCTGCCAACAATCCAACACCTGCAGTAGCCACTGCAGCATCTTCTGACGAAACTGAGCCGACATCAAACCAGGACAGCCGCCCTGTTCACCTTAGTCTCTCCCCGAGCTCTTCGTGCAAGAAGCCTGCTAGCACGAACAGTACCAACCCCTCGCCCTCGTTCTAACCACTCCTCTCCCCGACCTGTACGCAGAGTCCCGCCACCACAGGTTGCCGGATTTACACCAGTGAGGAACGGTGCACGGCCAACGCAGAAAAGGTCTCATCTACCAGTCACAATGTCAAACAGATTTGAGATATTGGTAGAGATGGAAGACGAACCAGAAGAGACCAGGCTCATTGGGGATTCCATCCTACGAGGACAGGTCGAAGAGTTCTGCGACAGAATCCCAAATCGACGAAAAAGATTTTGCATCCCAGGAGCTGGACTAGACGACATTGTGGAAGCTTTCGAAGATACCACAAAGGATGCAAATGAAAATACCCTTTTTGTCATCCATGCTGGTTCAAATGACGTCATGCGCACCAGATCCGAAGAGTTGATGGAGAAATATCGCAAGATGATCCAGCACTACAAAAACAAATCAAGGAATATCATCATCTCAGGCATTCTCCCCAAGATCGACGCACCTGACAAATTCTACGACAAGGCCTTCAGCACAAATAGCCGATTAAAATATTTGTGTCTGAGGGAAGAAATTGAATTCATCAACCTCTGGGACAACTTCTACAACCAGCCTACTCTGTTCCGCAAGGATGGCACTCATCTAAACCCTGTGGGTTCAGCACGCATGGGTCGTCTCCTACATGAAGCAGTCCGCAGCCATGGATCAAAAAACGCCATCCGAGAAGAAGCAGCAGTGACATAAATCATCCAACGCCAAGCAAAAACAGAGGCAACCGAGGACCACCAGCGATAAGGACCGAAGACAGCGAGGACCGAGGACAGCCATGAACATAAATGTAGATCCGACAAGAACCAAAAATATTATTAAAGAGCGTTCCGAGAGTTCTAAAATAACAAATTTAAAGGTTTTCTATGCAAACGCTCGTAGTATACGCAATAAATTTTCAGATTTAGAGGAGCTAGTGTTTACAGAAAATTATGATGTGATTGGCATAACAGAATCTTGGCTCAATACAGAAGATAGAGACTTATTAGCAGAGTATTCACTTCCCGGTTATGTAATGTTTGAGAAAAGCCGAATAAATCGAAATGGAGGTGGCGTTTTACTTTATATCAAAGAAAGTCTTAACCCGACCCTCTTGTCAAAACCTCAAATTGTGAACGTCGACACATCTTTTGTGCTAATAAAGAATAATAAAGGTACAAAAATAATACTTGCATTAATATACAGACCTCCAGCTCAATCAGTGCAAACTGACCGAGAAATTTACGAACAAATTGCAGATGTAAGTAACTCACAAGATACCGTAATTTTTGGCGACTTTAATTTACCTGTGACCAAGTGGGGGCGATACTCTTACTTCACACTCCGGACATGACTTGTATACGAACTTGCAAGAGAGTTCGCTTTATCAATTTGTTCGAACGCCGACCCGTGGTAATAACGTTCTTGACATTGTACTTGCAACAAAAGAAGAATTGATAGAGAATTTGAATGTTGGTGATGAATTCAGTAACAGCGACCATCGTACGATAACTTTCACTTTAAAGTTTACTAGTAACGAACCAAATAGTAGCATAAAAAAAGTCCCTAATTTCAAGAAAGCAAACTTCCATAAACTTAGAGCTATTTTTAAAGAAACTGACTGGAGCTTTTTAATTAACAATAAAGACATAAATACTTCTTGGAAGTTATTCGAAACCATTTACCTAAAAGCAGTGCAAGACTGCATACCATCGAAAATACGGCGTCCAGGCCATAATAATAAGCCCAAATGGTGGAATAAAGATATTTCAAACTGCCTGCTTGCTAAAAAATTTGCTAATGATAGATTAAAATCCTCACAAAATGACGAAGAACGGGTGATATTTGTAGAGCTACGACGCAAGGCCAAAAAGTTAATTAAGCAAAGTAAAAAGACCTTAGAGTTACATATTGCGAATCAAAGTAAAACAAACCCGAAAGAATTCTATAGTTATATCAGAAAGAAAAAAGTAGTTACTTCAACTGTTGGACCGTTAGTCGATGGAAATGGAGAATACACCAAAGATGAAGTACAAATGAGTAGTGCCCTCAATGCCTTCTTTGCATCAATTTTTACAACAGAAGACCTCAGTGATATCCCTACACCATCGCCGATTCAGATTGATAATTCAGATGCTCTAAGCAATATCACCGTTACAGAGAGAGAAGTATTGAATTGTTTAGATAAACTCAAGGTAAATAAAATGCCTGGACCTGATACAATCTCGCCTAGAGTTCTAAAGGAAGCTAAGGATGAGCTCTCCAAACCACTGACATTACTATTCAATAAATCTTTGCAGTCTGGAACTATGCCCGATCAGTGGAAGCTAGCCAACGTAACACCGATATTCAAAAAAGGCAGCAAATCCCTACCCAGTAACTATCGTCCAATTAGCTTAACCTCAGTTGTAAGTAAAATGCTAGAATCGGTCATACGAGACAGACTCGTAAATCACTTAGAGGAAAATAACATACTTAAAGATACTCAACACGGCTTTCGTAAAAAACGTTCCTGTTTAACAAACCTCTTAGACTTCTTCCACGATATTCTCAACCTCTACGATGAGAGTAAAGCTGTAGATATTATATACCTTGATTTTCAAAAGGCCTTTGACAAAGTTCCCCACAAACGTTTACTGCTAAAACTAAAAGCACATGGAATACAAGACGGTGTGTTGAAATGGATAGAAAATTGGCTCAGCAACAGAAAGCAAATAGTCATAAACGGTAAGGCATCTAAATGGACCAATGTAAATAGCGGGGTACCCCAGGGATCGGTACTAGGACCAATTCTCTTTCTAATTTACATCAACGACATAGATGAGGGTCTCACCTGTACAATCTCAAAATTTGCTGACGATACAAAAATTGCAAATAGCGTACTCTTAAAAGAACAAGTTGACGATATGCAACACAATCTAGATAAATTGTCATGTTGGGCCCAAATTTGGCAAATGAGTTTCAATGCGGATAAATGTAAAGTACTACATATCGGATACCTAAATGAGAAAGCAAACTATTCGATGAATGGCACTCAGCTTAAGAATGTAAACAGAGAAACCGATCTGGGAGTAACAATATCGAGTAACCTAAAACCGAGTCAACAATGTTCAGAAGTTGTTAAGAAGGCAAACAAAATAATTGGCTTTATAGGCAGGTCATTTGAGCATAAATCCAAAGAAGTTATCCTAACCCTTTACAATTCCTTAGTTCGCCCTCTTCTGGAATACTGCGTTCAATCCTGGTGCCCTTATTACCAAAAAGATATAAACAAGCTAGAACGAGTTCAACGTAGAGTTACCAAAATGATACCTAGCCTAAAGAACAAACCGTACGAAGAGCGTCTTAGAGAATTAAATCTATTTCCTTTAACCCAGCGCAGATTAAGAGGTGACTTAATTCAAGTGTTCAAAATCATCAAAGGCATCGACAATATGAACTGTAGTAAGTACTTCACTATCGACCAATCTAATTACACGCGGGGAAACGGTTGCAAAATTATTGGTAAATCTGTTAACTCGCACGAATCTAAGAATTTCTTCTTCAATCGAGTTGTCAACTTGTGGAATGGGCTTCCCCGAAACGTTATAGACTGCATCACCGTTGATTCATTTAAACTCCGCCTAGACAAATATCTCGCATAAAACCCGCGACTGACTGCGTTTGTAAATGAATAACTTTATTTTATCCCCCCCTCAGTTACTAACCCATCTGTCCTCTACTAACTTCCTAATCCTGCCACGGACATTAGTTCCAGGGCAGTAATTCCCTTTCCAATGTTCCCTTACACACTCTAAAACACTGTTTGGACACTTGATCCTCAGTCTTTCGGAGGACAAGCAGCCTAGAAGGGTCACTAGATCTGTTGTTGCTTGATTTCCTTTGTACTCCTTTGTACTTTGTACTTCTGTTGTACACACACACACACACACACACTCACTCACTCACATAATATATATATATATATATATATATATATATATATATATATATATATATATTTAAAGTAAAAAATACAGAAATATAAGTGATGATTGACTAGTGAATCCCAGTAATAATATCGTTGTGGCTCAAATAGATTATCTCAACAGTTCGCCAGTGTTAAAGCGCGCCTATAAAAATAGTATATACATAATTGTCTGGGACTGTACACCCTCCCCCCCCCCCCCCTCCCCACCACCACCACCACCAACACCACACACACACACACACCATGCAGACAGCTCGGACCAGTGAGGCAGTGAGTGACCCTGGACCTGTTATACCTAAACCAACAATTACTGAACACTCCCCCGCCATGCAGGGTTGTTGCCCACCTGGGGAACCTTAGGAAACTATCTGCTACTGTCCCCATTGACCTCCTTTCAAACTAAATGTGTATATTTTTCGGTGGAAGCATGTCTTGGCCAAAGCTCTCACTCGCCAAGAAAAGATCGACACCTTAATGGGGCAAACATCTTACAATCGGCAAACTAATAGAGCAATACGTGTTAACCCTTCAGCACGATGACGCCCTTTTAACTTATATTCTGGTCACTATAGACGGTGATATGCAGTTTAAGAAGGACCTATGTTATGCATAGGGTTTATTGAGATAGTATTTACCCCTTTGAGCCCTGAAGGTAGAGGATAAGCTAAAGCAAATCGTCTAATGGTAACCAGAATATGATGACAATAACGTCATCGTGCTGAAGGGGTTAAAACCGCCCAAACTAATAATGGAGACCAATAGGGAGTCCCAAAAGTGACCACCCCTAGCTCAGATACAACGACCTCCTGGACCTGTATACCTGACCCGGCAATTATTGAAGAGCCCCCACCCCCCTCCCCCCCCCCCCCCCCCCCCACCCCCGTCCCCCCTCCCCCGCCCTTGTTGTGACTGGGGGGGGGGGGGGGAAGGGAAGATGGGCGTGTTTATTTGATCATTTGTGGATTTCTATATTATTATTTTTTTTTTTTTAGTTTCCTCCATATACCTTAATCAAGCTTACAAAAACACCCAAGTGACCCTCCTTCAAAATATATTTGTAAATTTTTCGATAAATGTCCAGGCCGAGGGCCGGTTCCTCTTAAATTAGGCTACAGGCTAGCTATCGCTCGCCAGGAAAAAATATACACCTAAATAACACTAAAACCCTTAATATTGACAAAGATATGTGGCGAAAGGTCATAAAATAGACACCTAAATAACACTAAAACCCTTAATATTGACAAAGATATGTGGCGAAAGGTCATAAAATAGACACCTAAATAACACTAAAACCCTTAATATTGACAAAGATATGTGGCGAAAGGTCATAAAATAGACACCTAAATAACACTAAAACCCTTAATATTGACAAAGATATGTGGCGAAAGGTCATAAAATAGACACCTAAATAACACTAAAACCCTTAATATTGACAAAGATATGTGGCGAAAGGTCATAAAATAGACACCTAAATAACACTAAAACCCTTAATATTGACAAAGATATGTGGCGAAAGGTCATAAAATCGCCAAACTAATGGGCCGAACGTCGAAGGGGGACCATGAAAACGACCCATCTCCCCTGAAGGCAGGAACCATCTGGTGTCTGTAGCATTATTGAAGGTACTACTGAGGCAGCTGTTGAGGTAGGCTGGTGGTACAGTTGCCAACACGTCAACCACTGTTTGGACACTTGATCCTTAGTGTTTTTGGAGGACAAGCCTTACCTTTGGATACCTTTGGATGTGTTCGCCGCTCTTCTAGCGGCACCAAGGAGCGCGACGCCCCTCGTTATGGGTGGTGATTTGGTGCAGTAGACTGTTTGAAGCGACAGCTCGCTCCCTTGCGAGGATGGGCTCGTCTGGCACTTTTTGCAGTTCGATATCTAGGGCTCTCTTGAAGTTGTCTAACGAGATGTCCCTCATGTCTCTTACTCGCCGTGGGAGTTTGTTGAAGAGACGTGGGCCTCTGTGTGATAACCAGCCCTCTCGCAGAGAGCCCATAGCACCCCTGGTATTCATCCGGGGGATTTCGCATTCCCAGCCTCTCCTATCACTGAATTTCATGACTATCGGAGTATGTAGGTTTGGTACTAAACCCTCTGCGATTTTCCACGTGTATATTATTAGGTAACGTTCTCTTCTACGTTCCAGTGAGTACAGATTCAGTGCTCTTAAACGCTCCCAATAGTGTAGATGTTTTATCGAACTTATATGCGAAGTGAAATTTCTTTGTACACTCTCTACGTCATTTATTTCACCTGCTTTGTATGGGGATGTTAATACGCTACAGTATTCAAGCCGCGGTAGCACTAGAGATTTGAAGAGCGTTATCATAGGCAATTCACCGCGTGTTTTAAAAGTACGCAGAATCCAACCCGTTAGACGTTTCGCAGCCGCCACTTTGACCTGGTTATGTACTTTGAAACCCATATTTTCAGACATTAATACCCCAAGGTCTTTCACACTGTCTTTCCGTTCTATTATGTGGTTAGATTCTGTTAAGTAATTTGTAATTTCTTTAACACCATTATTATCTCCGTGAAGTTTGACAAGAACGAAAGAATATTTCTGATTGGGGATATGAATGGTAAGGTGGGTGATAGGAAAGTTGAGGGAGTGGTGGGAGGGTGGGGGGTACCATCAGAGGTGAATGGGAATGGTAGTGCACTTGTGGACGTATGTGTGGGGAGGAGGCTGTGGATAGCCAACACCTTCTTCCGACACAGAATGATCCACAGGTACACGTGGAAACGGATGTTGACGATGAAGGATAAGACAGTGGTGGAACGAAAGTCATTGATTGATTATGTATGTGTGGATGAACGAATGAAGAAATCTGTGATGGATGCTAGGGTGTATAGGGGTATTGGAGGGGGTCTGTCTGATCATTATGTAGTGGTAGCTAAGGTTAGGATACAAAAGAAGTGGGTGAGGAGAGCGGGAGGGAGGCGAGAGGAGGGTGGAATGGTGAGGAGGGTGGAGAGGTTGCAGGAGGAGGAAATCAGGGAGGAGTACAGGAGAGCAGTGGAAAGACGACTAGGTGGGTTCGACCTGGAAGTTATGGAGGAAGTGGAGGAGATGAGCAAGGTGTTTAAGGATGAGATCTGTGCAGCATGTGAGGAGGTGTGTGGAGTGAGGAGAAGAGGGAGGGGAGTGAAAGGTACAGCATGGTGGACAGAAGAGGTAAGAATAGCTGTGGAAGAAAAGAAGAAAGCATATAGAGAGTGGTTGGGTAGTAGAGGGAATGAAGATTCCGAGAGACAGAAACGAGCGAGGTACGTGGAGAGTAAGAGGGTGGTGAAGAGAGTAGTGAAGGAAAGTAAGAGAAGAGTAGATGAGGAATTTGGAAGGAATCTGAGTGTAAAATGGAGGGAGAGTAAGAAACTGTTCTGGAAAGAAGTCAAGAAAGTTAGGGAAGGTAGCAAGGGAAACAGTAAGGGTGTGAAAGATAAGAATGGGAGAATGCTAGCCGAGAAGCAAGAGAGAGTCGAAAGATGGAGGGAGTACTTCAGTGAGTTGCTAAATGAAAGGAATGAAGAGCCAGCAAACATAGCTGGATATGGTATGGGAGGGAGAAGAAGAGAAGTAGTGGAGGAGGAGGTGGGGATCAGGAGGTCAGAAGTGTGGGAAGCCATGAAAAGAGTGAAGTTGGGGAAAGCACCAGGAACAGATGGAGTGTGTGGGGAAATGTTGAGGTATGGTGGTGAGATAGTGATAGAATGGGTATGGAAAATGTGCAAACTAGCATGGGAGAAGGGGAGTGCACCCGATGACTGGAAGACTGGCATAATAGTCCCCCTATATAAGGGCAAAGGGGAAAGAGGAGTGTGTGGTAACCACCGAGGAATATGTCTTCTAAGCGTAGTAGGGAAGGTATACAGTAGGGTAGTGATTGAGAGAGTGAGAGTGAGAACGGAGAAATGGATAGGCGACGAGCAGGGAGGTTTTAGGAAGGGAAGAGGATGTGTAGATCAGATTTTTACCCTGAATTGTGTTGTGGAGAAGTATCTGGAGAAGAAACAAAAGGTGTATGTTGCCTTTATGGACTTGGAGAAGGCCTATGACAGAGTGGATAGAGAAGGTTTGTGGAAAGTACTTAGAATATACGGAGTAGAGGGCAAGTTGCTGAAAGCAGTGAAGAGCATGTATGAGGGTGCAAAGGCGGCAGTACGTGTGGAGAGTGAGCAGAGCGAGTTCTTTGACCTGAATGTTGGTTTGAAACAGGGGTGTGTGATGTCCCCGTGGTTGTTTACTGTATATATGGATGGAGTTATGAAAGAAATACTATCAAGAGCAGTGGATGTTGGTGTATCGCTGAAAAGGGAGGGAATTGAGTGGAAGCTACCTATACTGCTGTTTGCGGATGATACAGTTCTGATGAGTGATAATGAATGGGAGTTGCAGGGTCTGGTAAATGAGTTTGGAACAGTGTGCAAAAAACGGAATTTGAAGGTAAATACGGGGAAGAGCAAGGTTATGGTCTTCGAAAGGGGTGAAGTCACAGAGTGTGAGGTGAAGCTGAACGGTCAGGCTATGGAGATCGTCAACTCTTTTAAGTATCTGGGCAGTGTGTTGAGTAAAGATGGGACTATGGATGAAGAGGTGCGGGAGAGGGTACAACAGGGGAAGAGGGTTGTAGGAACGCTAAAAGCAGTAACAAGAAATAGGGTGGTCAGTATGGAAGTGAAGAAGTCCTTGCATGACAGTGTGGTAATCCCGACACTGACTTACGGAAGCGAAGCATGGACGTTGGTTGAGAGACTCAGACCAAGAGTGAGAGCAGTGGAAATGAATTACTTAAGGAGTGCGTGCGGAGTTACATGGAGGGATAGACAGACTAATGAGGAAGTAAGAAGGAGGTGTGGTGTGGAGGTGCTGGAAAGTGTGAAAAGGAACAACTTGAGATGGTTCGGCCATATGGAACGTATGGAAAGCGAGAGAATGACTAAGAGGGTGTACGAGAGCGAGGTGGAGGGACAGAGGGGGAGAGGTAGACCGAATATGAGGTGGAAGGATGGAGTGAGGAAGTACATGAACGAAGGCGGTGCTGGTTGGGGGGAGGGGCGTCGACTGACTGGGGACAGAGGTGCATGGGGGCGGTTCGTTCGTGGCCACCCCTTCGGGGATAACGGCGTCAGGCAATAGATAGATAGATAGATTATCTCCGTACCGTATTAATTGGAATTTTTCCTCATTGAATTGCATGTTGTTTTCCCTGGTCCACTGGAACACTACATTCATGTCTTCCTGCAGTCGGCCCGTGTCCTAGAAAGGTCACTAGACCTGTTGTTGCCTGTTTTCCTTTGTACTCCTTTGTACCTAGGACAAGTATATTTAACCCTTTCTCTGAGGGCATATTTCCGCCTATTTCTGCCATATTAGGGCTCATTCAGGCACTCCTGATTGATTAGGCAAGTGTCTGAATGAAATTAAATGTATTCAGCCGAAAACTAGAAAAAAATAGCTTCTAAATGACACCATAAAGAGCTTCGTAGCTCGCGGGGCTACCAAAGACATTTGCTAAAATGAGTAATTCTCGCTAATGTCTCGCTACATTTGCCCTTGGCAGCACTGTATATCTAGCGAGACTCTGACTCAGAGCCTTCATCGCCACGGCCGCCTGGCTGGGAGAAGGACAAGTGGCCTGTCGCGCTCCCGCTCCCTTGTACTCAATTTTACAGGTTTTAAGAGGCTTTAACACCTTACGAGCGGCCTATGCGGTTTATTTATATGTACCGCACAGCGGGGTGTTTTTAGCCAAAATAGGGCTGTTTACGTGATCATTTTCATGCCTAAATAAGACCCAGAACGTAAAACAAGTACCTATCCCTGAAAGGGCATAAACAGAGCTTTCGAATGACACCATAACGATCCTTGTATGATGGATAGTTTTCTTGCAATAACCGTGCAACGCGAGTGCAAAAAGCAGGTAATTCGGTACTTTCGGTACATAATTGAGTATGTAGCGAGTGAGAGAGGGAGGAGGGAGCTGAGATTTGTGTCAGTAGGTTCGCCGCGGTGGTCTGGAGCAGTCATACGCTCGCTAGTCTCCTGCCACCACTTGTCTCTCTCTCTCAGCCACATTACGTGCTGAAATTGCCACTCGACCTATGTCGAGCGCCGCCACATAGTCCAGCTTTATTTAACTCGACTTATGTTGCTCGCCGCTAATTAAGGGTTAAAAGCCTGTAGATTAATGTAAATTGCCATGGCGTTCGGGAACGTCTCCCGCAGGGAAAAGGTTAAGGAAAGTAGGAGAATTTTACAAGGGGAGGACGATTCCTAGCCCCCTGCCCCCAGAAGGAAAAGTAGGACAGTAAATGAGACAGACAGAAACAGCTAAGGTTGGGTAGAGGCTGACAAACCTCACTCTGGATAGGACCAGCTGTCACCTTACCTTTTCAAAATAATGGTTATTGAAGTGGGTAAGACCATTTAGTATCATCAGTACTATATATTTACAGTGGGCGGTTGGGGTAGCTACCCTCCCCCAAGGCAAGCTAGAGATTCTATTCAATTGCGGTTCACTCGTGACCACCCCATCGACGATCAAGGCCTCTGGTAATAAATAGATATAGGGATGGTACTATGCATTAAGGGGAGATGGGTCGTTTTTCTGGACCCCTTTCTCCTTCATGTTAAGCCCCATTGCTTTTGAAGATTTTAAGATGTTCACCCCATAAGTTTGGCAGTTTTAAGAACTTTCGTCCCATTTTTGTCAATTTTAAGACCTTTCGTGCCATTTTGGGGTCTTTTTTCCTGGCGAGCGATAGCGAGCCTGTAATTTAAGAGAAACCGGCCTTCGGCCGGGAAATTTTTCTACCGAAAAATTTACAAATTCATCTTGAAAAGGGGTCAAGGGGATGAAATTTTAAGCTTGATGGAGGTCTAGGAAACAAACTAAAAACCTTCCCTTAAATCCAAGCATCCCTCCACGCCATTCATCCCAGGTTGATATGTTGGCAACTGTTCCCTTCCCCCTAGACTGGACAAGTGGTGGTATGGTGGTGGTCCCTATATATAGACAGGTAAAGGGTGGAGTGACTACATTAAGGGGCTAGTGTTTTTTTTTTTTTTTTTTTTTTTTTGTTTTTTTTTTACGTATTCACTTGTATTTTAGTTTCGTCGCTAGACCTCCCTCAAACTTAAAAAAACACCCCCTAGACCACTCCCCCCCCCCCCCCCCCCTTAAGATAAATTTGTACATTTTTCGATAGAAAAATGTCCCGGTCAAAGGCCGATTCCTCTTATAATTACAGGCTCGCTATCGCTCGCCAAGAAAAAATCGACACCTAAATGGCACAATAGGTCTTAAAATTGACAAAGAAATGGAGCTAAAGGTGTAAAAATCGCCAAACTAATGGGCAGAACATCTTGGAAAAAAAACAAAAAAAACAATGTGGCTAAACACGAGGGAGAAGGGGTGCCAGAAAAAAAAAGTGGTATGGTGTTCCCTATATATAGAGACAGGTAAAGGGTGGAGTGACTACATCAACTATCTCGGGTGGTGTTACACTGTACGGATTATAAGGATGCCAAATGGGCGCGCGGCCATGGTGGGGGGGTTCCAGTCGTGTGATCAATGGTTTGAAGTGAAGCACAAGTGTGTTATCAAGGAGGAGAGGTGCTCCTTCTCAAATGGTGATCCCCCTCCCCCCCCCCCCCCCCTCCCCAAGATTTCGGATCTTTACCTTGACCCAAATCTAGCCATTAAACCCTTCAGACTCATATGACGCAGAGGTTGCCAGATTAGCAATAACAAATAGAGTTCTCTCATCTTATAATTACCTCTCCAAAATTAGTTTTCTGCCCACAGCTAACTCAAAGACAACTACAGCGGTTGAAGTAACTAAATTAGAGGTTTCTAAATATCCCTGGTGGTAACAAAGGCTTTAAAGTATCCCTAATAGGCTCAAAATTGCGTCATATGTCGGAGAGGGTTAATTAAACAAATCAGACAAAAAGTGCAAGACAAAGTAGCTTGTGTGAGCGAACCTATTATAAACCACCCGTTTGAAGAACAGAGACTTAAGGAGAGATTTCCACTTGGGGGATTTGTTCTTGACCCCTTTCTCCCTCATGGTTAGCCCCATTGCTTTTGATATTTTAAGATGTTCTCCCCATTAGTTTGGCGATTTTAAGAACTTTCGCCCCATTTCTGTCAATTTAAAGACTTTTCGTGCCATTTAGGTGTCGATTTTTTCCTAGCGAGCGTAAGCGAGCCTGTAATTTAATAGGAATCGGCCTTCGGCCGGGACATTTTTCTACCGAAAAATTTACAAATTTATCTTGAAAAGGGTTCTAGGGGCTGTAATGTTAAGCTTGATGGAAGTCTAGCGAACTAACTAAAAACCTCCCCTTAAGGTGAGGTTTATAGTTTGGTCTCTAGACCTTCATCAAGCTTAAGATTACACCCCCTTGAGCCCCTTTCAAGATAAAGTTGTACATTTTTCGGTAGAAAAATGTCCCGGCTGAAAGCCGGTTCCTCTTAAATTACAGGCTCGCTATCGCTCGCCAGGATAAAATCGACACCTAAATGGCACGAAAGGTCTTAAAATTGACAGAAATGGGTCAAAAGTTCTTAAAATCGTCAAAATAATGGGGCGAACGTCTTAAAATTAGAAAATATATGGGGCTAAACATGAGGGAGAAAGGAGTCAAGAAAAAAATCCCTCAAGTGGAAATCTCCCCTTAAGCGATCTGGTATCACACCCCAAAAAATCAACAATTCACTGATTTCTCGGACTCCAAGTTCTCGTGGAACATTAATTTGAGTTTTTATATGGAAACTTGAAATCTACGGCCCACCACCTATCACTGTTGGTGGCGCCAGTCAATGTCATATTCCTAGCCAGTCACTGTCATATTTCTAGCCAGTCAATGCCATATTCCTAGCCAGTCAATGCCATATTCCTAGCCAGTCAATGCCATATTCCTAGCAAGTCAATGTCATATTCCTAGCCAGTCAATGCCATATTCCTAGCCAGTCAATGTCATATTCCTAGCCAGTCAATGTCATATTCCTAGCCAGTCAATGTCATATTCCTAGCCAGTCAATGTCATATTCCTAGCCAGTCAATGCCATATTCCTAGCCAGTCAATGTCATATTCCTAGCCAGTCAATGTCATATTCCTAGCCAGTCAATGTCATATTCCTAGCCAGTCAATGTCATATTCCTAGCCAGTCAATGTCATATTCCTAGCCAGTCAATGTCATATTCCTAGCCAGTCAATGTCATATTCCTAGCCAGTCAATGTCATATGCTATAGTCTATTGTGATCCAGCAGAGGGTAAATTGTCATGTTTCTATCTTTGTTACTCAGCTATAAGGTAGATTTTGTAGCGAAATATGATGTTAATTATGAAAACTTGGCATATAATACGACACACAGCCATAGTAGTTTCATATATTTCCATTAAGTATCGAGAAATCACCTACGAAGGGATTCAATTTTTACCATCAGCAGGAAAAAAATAGGGTATAGTTAAAATTGCAATGAAGTGATTTGTTGTCTATGTGTATAAATGAGACAAAAGGCAAAGCTGCCTGTAACAAGTGTCTTTCAAAGTTGAAAGAGTGATAGTCGCTACTTAGAACGTTCTTTCTGTGTATTGGAAGCAAATGTGGTGTGCTTCTTTAGTGTAGTGACAGGAATTATTAGGTTACCTCCATCAACCGACTTTACTCCTAAACTCAATTAAGGGGAGATATCCACTTGAGGGATTTTTTTCTTGACCTCTTTCTCCCTCATGTTTAGCCCCATTGGTTTTGAGACTTTAAGACGTTTGCCCCTTTAGTTTGGCGATTTTAAGAACTTTCGCCCCATTTATGTCAATTTTAAGACCTTTCGTGCCATATAGGTGTCGATTTTTTCCTGGCGAGCGATAGCGAGCCTGTAATTTAAGGGGAACCGGCCTTTGGCCGGGAAATGTTTCTACCGAAAAATGTACAAATTTATCTCAAGGGGAAATAATTTTAAGCTTGATGGAAGTCTAGGGAATCAACTAAAAACCTCCCCTTAACGACATAGATGAGGGTCTCACCAATACAATCTCAAAGTGTCCTGACGATAACAAAAATGCAAATTCCGTACTCTCAAATGAACATGTAGAAGATATGCAAATTAATCTAGATAAGTTGTCATGTTGGGCTCAAATTTGGCAAGTGACTTATTATGCGGATAAATGCAAAGTACTTCATATCAGTAACCGAAATGAGACAGTAAACAATGCAATGAATGGCACTCCGTTTAAGGGGAGGTTTCTAGTTCGTTTCCTACTCCTCCAGCAATCTTAAAATGTCACCCCCTTGACCCCCTTTCAAGATAAATTTGTACATTTTTCGGTAGAAAAATTTCCCGGCTGATGGCCGGTTACTCTTAAATTACAGGCTCGCTATCGCTCGCCAGGATAAAATCGACACCTAAATTGCACGAAAGGTCTTAAAATTGACAGAATGGGGCGGAAATTCTTAAAATCACCAAACTAATGGGGCAAACGTCTTAAAATCTCAAAAACAATGGGGCTAACCATGAGGGAGAAAGGGGTCCAGAAAAAAATCCCTCAAGTGGAGACCTCCCCTTAAGAGTGTAAACAAAGAAACAGAGTTGGGAGTAACAAATATCGAGTAACTTAAAAGGCAGTCATCAACAATGTAAAGAAGTTGTTAAGGGGAGGTATTTAGTTTGTTCCCTAGACCTCCATCAAGCTTAAAATTACACCCCCTTGAGTCCCTTTCAAGATATATTTGTACATTTTTCGGTAGAAACATTTCCCGGCCGAAGGGCGGTTCCTCTTAAATTACAGGCTCGCTATCGCTCGCCAGGAAAAAATCGACACCTAAATGGCACGAAAGGTCTTAAACTTGACAGAAATGGGGCGAAAGTTCTTAAAATCGCGAAACTAGAGGGGGCGAGCATCTTAAAATCTAAAAAGCAATGGGGTTAAACATGAGGGAGAAAGGGGTCAAGAAAAAAATCCCTTAAGTGGAAATCTCCCCTTAAGAAGGCAAACAAAATAACTGGCTAAGGCAGGGCATATTTTGAGATATATAGCTAAAGATGAAATTCTCACTCTTTGTCGATTCTCTTCTAGATTACTGCGTTAAATACTGGTGATTTTACTACCAAAAAGATATAGACAAACTGGGACAAGTTCAACATAGAGTTACCAAAATTATATATAGTCTAAAGAACAAACCATACAAGGAACATCATAGATAATTAAATGTATTTCCTTTAACCCAGTACAGATTAATTGGCGACCTAATACCGCATTTACTGTATATATATTAAAACTAAGATGTTAGTCTCTTCTCCCGAGATAAACGAAAGATCACTTATACCTGTATTATGTAGCTAACCTAAATTGTTACCTACTAACATCTACTAACCCTGCTATGGACATAAGTCCCAGGGCAGTACTTCCATTTCCAATTGTCCCTTACCCACTCTAAACCACTGTTGAACACTCTGAGCAGCAGTGATTTAGAGGGCATACAACCTCAAGGGGTCACTAGAACTGGTGTTGCTTGACTTACTTTGTACTCCTATGTACACACACACACACACACACCATGCATAGATTACTATCCCCCCCCCCCCCGTCTCTCTCTCTCTCTCTCTCCATGCATAGATTATTATCACCTACGTACCCAAATTTGGAAATCCCCCGCCTCCAAGCCCCCCTCCAAAAAAAACACACACAAAAAATCGCCCCTTCTCTTTCAGGATTTGACCTTCATTTTCTCAGCTCCTCCATCTTTCTTCCTTTCTTCTTCTTTGTCTTCATCCTCTTTTTCTTATTCCTTGTTTACTGTCTTCAAGCCGCTGTCACACGAGCCCTTTTTCCGTCAATTTTCCATGAGCAAGTTTTTTCTAGTGTTATTTCAGGACTTTTTCGCACTGGTATGGGAAAGTAGATTACGTTAGGTGGCAGATTTCTGATAAGGTGTTATTTTTTTAAGCTTCCAGACCATAATTGCCCGTAACAATTGCTCGAAAAAGGGCTCGTGTGACTCCGGTTTGACTCACGCAGTTTGTATTCCTCATATTTGTCTTAGATACGTATTTATTTTGTCTGCGTAGAAGTCTATTTCTTTATCCTCTTATTCCTCTTCTTCTTCACTGTCTTATTATTGTCATATTATTGTCATACGTTTTCTTCTCGTGTCTTCTTTGTATTCTTATTTCCACTTCCTCTCTATGTCTTCTTTATATTCATATCTTTCTCTTCCTCTCTTGATGTCTTCTTTGTATTCTTATTTCCACTTCCTCTCTGTCTTCTTTGTATTCTTATTTCCTCTTCCTCTATATGTCTTCTTTATATTCATATCTTCCTCTTCCTCTCTTGATGTCTTCTTTGTATTCTTATTTCCACTTCCTCTCTATGTTTTCTTTGTATTCTTATTTCCTCTTCCTCTCTATGTCTTCTTTGTATTCTTATTTCCACTTCCTCTCTATGTCTTCTTTGTATTCTTATTTCCACTTCCTCTCTATGTATTCTTTGTATTCTTATTTCCACTTCCTCTCTATGTATTCTTTGTATTCTAATTTCCACTTCCTCTCTATGTTTTCTTTGTATTCTTATTTCCTCTTCCTCTCTATGTCTTCTTTGTATTCTTATTTCCACTTCCTCTCTATGTCTTCTTTGTATTCTTATTTCCTCTTCCTCTCTATGTCTTCTTTGTATTCTCATCTACCTCTTCTTCTTTATGTATTCTTTGTATTCTTATCTTCCTCTTCTTATTATTGTCTTCTTTGTATTCTTATTTCCTCGTCTTCTTTTTGTATCTTCTTTGTATTCTTATTTCCTCTTCCTCTTGATGTCCTCTTTGTGTTCTTATTTCCTCTTCCTCTCTATATCTTCTTTGTATTCTTATTTCCTCTTCCTCTTGGTGTCCTCTTTGTGTTCTTATTTCCTCTTCCTCTCTATATCTTCTTTGTATTCTTATTTCCTCTTCCTCTTGATGTTTTCTTTGTGTTCTTATTTCCTCTTCCTCTCTATATCTTCTTTGTATTCTTATTTCCTCTTCATCTTGATGTTTTCTTTGTGTTCTTATTTCCTCTTCCTCTTGATGTCCTCTTTGTGTTCTTATTTCCTCTTCCTCTCTATATCTTCTTTGTATTCTTATCTACCTCTTCTTCTTTTTGTATCTTTGTATTCATATCTTCCTCTCTGTATCCTCTTTGTATTCATATCGTCCTCTTCTTGTTGTATCTTCTTCGTATTCTCATTTTCCACTTCTTGCTTCTTCCTTTGGTTCTCGGATATCTGTTCTCGTGTTCTTGTCGTTCCTTTTGCTATATCACCTTCTTCATCATGTTCATCTTCTTCACCCTCATCTCCAGCCATATCACTTTTGCTATATCACCTTCTTCTTCATCATGTTCATCTTCTTCACCCTCATCTCCAGCCATATCACTTTTGCTATATCACCTTCTTCTTCATCATGTTCATCTTCTTCACCCTCATCTCCAGCCATATCACTTTTGCTATATCACCTTCTTCATCATGTTCATCTTCTTCACCCTCATCTCCAGCCATATCACTTTTGCTATATCACCTTCTTCTTCATCGTGTTCATCTTCTACACCCTCATCTCCAGCCATATCACTTTTGCTATATCACCTTCTTCTTCATCATGTTCATCTTCTTCACCCTCATCTCCAGCCATATCACTTTTGCTATATCACCTTCTTCTTCATCATGTTCATCTTCTTCACCCTCATCTCCAGCCATATCACTTTTGCTATATCACCTTCTTCTTCATCATGTTCATCTTTTTCATCCTCATCTCCAGCCATATCACTTTTGCTATATCACCTTCTTCATCATGTTCATCTTCTTCACCCTCATCTCCAGCCATATCACTTTTGCTATATCACCTTCTTCATCGTGTTCATCTTCTACACCCTCATCTCCAGCCATATCACTTTTGCTATATCACCTTCTTCTTCATCATGTTCATCTTCTTCACCCTCATCTCCAGCCATATCACTTTTGCTATATCACCTTCTTCTTCATCATGTTCATCTTCTTCACCCTCATCTCCAGCCATATCACTTTTGCTATATCACCTTCTTCTTCATCATGTTCATCTTTTTCATCCTCATCTCCAGCCATATCACTTTTGCTATATCACCTTCTTCATCATGTTCATCTTCTTCACCCTCATCTCCAGCCATATCACTTTTGCTATATCACCTTCTTCTTCATCATGTTCATCTTCTTCATCCTCATCTCCAGCCATATCACTTTTGCTATATCACCTTCTTCTTCATCATGTTCATCTTCTTCATCCTCATCTCCAGCCATATCACTTTTGCTATATCACCTTCTTCTTTTTCACCCTCATCTCCAGCCATATAACTTTTGCTATATCACCTTCTTCTTCATCGTGTTCATCTCCACCCATATAACTTTTGCTATATCACCTTCTTCTTCATCATGTTCATCTTCTTCACCCTCATCTCCAGCCATATAACTTTTGCTATATCACCTTCTTCTTCATCGTGTTCATCTTCTACACCCTCATCTCCAGCCATATCACTTTTATACGCATGGTGCTTTCTGCTTGGTTTTTGGTCTGTATATGTATGTATTAAAATATTTTTGAGTTTCCTCGCTAGACCTCCATCAAACTTAGAAAAACATCCCCTAGACCCCCTTTCAAGATAAATTTGTACATTTTTCGGTAGAATAATGTCTCGGCCGATTCCTTCTAAAATTAGAGGCTCGCTTTCGCTCGCCAGGAAAAAATCGACACCTAAAGGGCACGAAAGGTCTTAATATTGACAACAAAATTAGGCGATACGTATCAAAATCGCCAAACTGACGGAACGAACGTCTTAAAACCTCAAAACTAATATGCTAAACATGAGGAAGAAGGGGGTCCATAAAAAGCGAGTACTACCCTCTTAACGAAAACGCACCTACATTTATTACCTCAGCTGATTAAGTTGGACGGAGGTTATTTTTTCGCCTCCGTTTGTTTGTTTGTCTGTAAGCAAAATATCTTACAAAGTTATGTACCGATTTTCACGAAATTTGGTGGGCAGATAGGATATGCGTTAGCCCATCCAGTACCAGGGACGTCCTTTTTATTATATTCTGGCAACTATTAGACAATTGTATTCAACTCAGGAAGGACCTCTAGCAATAATAAGGCTTCAAACTAGCTCGAGCAACCTTGTTAACTGCCACAGGTCCTTTCTAAGCTGCATAATATCGTCTAAATACAGCTAGAATAAAATATAACGCACGTCGCTGGTATTCAAAGGGTTAAGGGGGTTGACCTGTTTTTGTTCTGTCCTTTTTTATCTTTCTCTGGCTTGTATCCATTTGGCCCCATTCAGCCTACTGTTTTAAGACGTTTATCCCCATCCAGGTGTCAATTTCTTACTGGTGAGCGGTAGCGAGCCAGCATATTTTTATTTTTGTTAGACAGCAGGCTAAATTTGTACATTTTTCGATAGAAAAAATTCTCCGGCGAAGCCGGATTTCTTCATATAATGATGGCTCGCTTTCGCTCGCCAGGAAGAAATCGACACCTAGATGGGGATAAACGTCTTAAAATAGTTGGCTGAATGGGGCCGAATGGATACAAGCCAGAGAAAGAGAGAAAAGGACAGAAATAACAAAAAGCAGGTCACCCCCCTTAAGGAAGATATAATTCAGTTTAGGTGAAGATCCGGAGATTATCACGAAATTTGCTGGGCAGATAAAATATGTCTATCTATCTATATGCTCAGGCCCAATCCCCATTTTGGGGGTAGCCGACTCAAGACAGAGCAAGAACAGGGAAAACACAAAAACAACATAAAACAAAAAATAAACACAGATAAAAAACACAAACTCACACACATCCAGGTCACCCAGGAGAAGACCCAGAGACCAGGGTTACCAAGGTCGCTCCAGCACTCCCCCGGCCCCAGACCACCCGGAGAGGTTCCGATCTCGGCAGGCAGACATGCAGCGGAGCCAAAGCCACAAGCCCTCCCACCACACTTCCAGGCACACCCTTCATATTAATCGTCCCCCCGGGCCAGGCGCCTGATGGACTATTATCTAGTCGAACTTGCGCCCGACCCCTTACTCCAAATGACCACGTGTTCACTCAACTATTCACAAGCATTCTCCATTCACTCCTGTCCACCACCACTTCCCCTGCCTGATCTATAGTCATTCCTCTATCATCCAAAGCCTTTCTTACACAGTCTCTCCATCTCAATGGGGGTCTTCCTGCCCTTCTATCTCCCCTTGTACCTGACTCACATATTCTCTTTGTAAGCCTTTCATCTCCCATTCGTTCAACATGACCATACCAGCTCAGCACCCTTCTGTCCACTCTGGCTGACAAATGTTCCTGCTGCCCCACTCTCCTACGTATCTCTTCATTTCTCAATCTGTCTCTACGAGTAACTCCACACATACTCCTCAAGCAGCTCATCTCCATCACATCCAGCCCTCTTTTCTCCTTTTTCTTCAGAGCCCATGTCTCAGCCCCATACATCACTGTTGGCACAACAATTCCTTGATACAGTGCACTTTTTACTTTCACTCCGAGATTTCTCGTCTTCCACATACTTCCCATTGCTCCGAAAACCTTCCTTCCTTCACACACTCTGTTTTACCTCCACTTCCATACCTCCACTCCTGCTTATCGTTCCTCCTAGATATTTAAAACACTCTACTTGTTCCAATATTTCCCCATCCAGCCTCACATCTAGATTCACATAGATAAAATATGTACAAAGGAAAAAGTTATTGAATTTAGGAGGCGATTCAAAGATTTTTACTAAATATGTTGGGCAGATAGCATGTGTACCAAAGATGAAGTGATTAAGTTTAGGAGGCGATCTACAAGGAAGTAGTGATTCAATAAAGGAGGCCATCCGGAGATTATCACGAAATTTGGTGGGCAGATAGGATACACGCCAAGGAAAAAGTGATTCAATTTAGGAGGCCATCTGGAGATTATCCCGAAATTTGGTGGGCAGATAGGATACACGCCAAGGAAAAAGTGATTCAATTTAGGAGGCGATCCGGAGATTATCACGAAATTTGGTGGGCAGATAGGATACACGCCAAGGAAAAAGTGATTCAATTTAGGAGGCGATCCGGAGATTATCACGAAATTTGGTGGGCAGATAGGATACACGCCAAGGAAAAAGTGATTCAATTTAGGAGGCCATCCGGAGATTATCACGAAATTTGGTGGGCAGATAGGATACACGCCAAGGAAAAAGTGATTACATTTAGGAGGCGATCCGGAGATTATCACGAAATTTGGTGGGCAGATAGGATACACGCCAAGGAAAAAGTGATTCAATTTAGGAGGCGATCCGGAGATTATCACGAAATTTGGTGGGCAGATAGGATACACGCCAAGGAAAAAGTGATTCAATTTAGGAGGCGATCCGGAGATTATCACGAAATTTGGTGGGCAGATAGGATACACGCCAAGGAAAAAGTGATTCAATTTAGGAGGCGATCCGGAGATTATCACGAAATTTGGTGGGCAGATAGGATACACGCCAAGGAAAAAGTGATTCAATTTAGGAGGCCATCCGCATCATATATTAGAACCCAGATCCAAAAGAAAATTAAGTCCTATGATATTAAGGGGAGGCAGACCGTTTTTCTGGACCCCCTTCTCCCTAATGTTTAGCCCCACTAGTTTTGAAATTATAAGACGTTCGGCCCATTAGTTTGGCGATTTTAACACCTTTCGCCCCATTTCGTTGTCAATGTTAAGACCTTCCATGCCATTTGAGTGTCGATTATTTCCTGGCAAGCGATAGCGACCCTGAAATTTTAAGAGGAACCCAACATTTTTCTACCAAAAAAATGTACGAATTTATCTTGAAGGGGGGTCTAGGCGGTGTTTTTCTAAGCTTGATGGAGGTCTAGCGAGGAAACTAAAAGAAAATATATGAACAAATGAATTAATAGACCAAACAAACGGCCAGTCTCCCCTTAATGGTAATGAACCAGGCAGCGTAAGGCGGAGGTATGCGCTCTACCAAGTACCCCCTCTATAGATATTCCTAGTTCTCCTTTACTTGTCCCATCATATTTATTTTGTATTTAGCTTATTTTTCTTCCCCTTCATCCATACAATGATGATTATTTATGAACTATTTATATTTTAAATTAAAATGTAAAACTTGCAAACTAAACAAACAAAAATTGGGACAAGGACAATATAAAGTCAAATTAAATTATCAAAATCGCTATGTGGAAACAACGCTTACTAAAATGAAAATTATTAAATAAAAGAACACAATCCACCACATAGGGTGTACATTACTACATGAGCAAGTTAATCTGTTTCCCAAGCAAACTAATCGCACATATAACAACGCACTATCGTCACGTTAAAGGAAGTAGTCAAGTTTGGGAAGTCCGGGACGTTCTGGTAAATTTGACTAAACTCTGCATGAATAAAGAAACTACATGTTAAATGTCAAAATATTATTTAAAATCAAATTTGCAACATGACAAGACATCAACAATAGTACAAAATACAAATATTGATAAGATATCTATACTATTACAAAATAATATATAAAATACAGTACAGCACTCACTAACGATAGTGCTATCGGGTAGGTACCTGTAAGCATAGCATGCCTCAAGTGACCCCTATCAATAACTACCCTACAAATAACCTACCTTTATCGCACAAATAAACTAAGGAAATCGCAAAAGCAAGCAATTGATACTATCGACATATAATATATAGTATACATATAATATAAAGACAAATAATTGCAAAATATGAAGAAGTGTATTATAATGTACTCAAGTTTAAGGGGAGTCACATTTTTTGTTCTCTTTTTCTCCTTTTCTCTCTTTCTCTGGCTTGTATCCATTCGGCCCCATTCAGCCAACTGTTTTAAGACGTTTATCCCCATCCAGGTGTCGATTTCTTCCTGGCGAGCGATAGCGAGCCAGCATTGTATGGAGAAATCCGGCTTCGCCGGAGACATTTTTCTATCGAAAAATGTACAAATTTAGCTTGCTGTCAAAACAAAAATATATATATGCTGGCTCGCTACCGCTCGCCAGGAAAATATTAACACCCTGGATGGGGGTAAACGTCTTAAAACAGTAGGCTGAAAGGGGCCGATAGATACAAGCCAAAGAGAGAGGGAGAGAAAGATAAACAAAAAAGCGAGGTGGGCTCCCTGTGAAAAAAAAAAAAAAATAATAATAATAATAATAATAATAATAAATAAAAACGTATGCTTAGGAAAACTAAAGTGTCCACAACATATTACGGTCCGAAGATTTTCACAAAATTTGGTGGGCAGATAGGATATGCACCAAGGAAGAAGTGATTCCATTTAGGAGGCGATTAGGAGATTGTTACGAATTTGTTAGGCAGATAGCATGTGTGCCAAAGAAGAAGTGATATTCTATGTTTATTATTTTCACTCCAACACCAAACACTTCCCAAAGAAATAATTGAAAGAAAGCATGTGATCCACCGGGAATCGAACCTTGGTTACCACATACAGATTTTAAACACTCTAACCATCACACCATCAAGGCAGTTATACATAAGGATGATGATAGTGATAAACCAATATATCTATCTATCTATCTATCTATATATCTATCTATTTACTCTGGCCCATTTACTGAAATAAAAAACAGAAAGGCCTATCAATATAATCGAGGGTAATTAACTATCAATATAATCGAGGGTAATTAACTATCAATATAATCGAGGGTAATTAACTATCAATATAATGGAGGGTAATTAACTATCAATATAATCGAGGGTAATTAACTATCAATATAATCGAGGGTAATTAACTATCAATATAATCGAGGGTAATTAACTATCAATATAATCGAGGGTAATTAACTATCAATATAATCGAGGGTAATTAACTATCAATATAATCGAGGGTAATTAACTATCAATATAATCGAGGGTAATTAACTATCAATATAATCGAGGGTAATTAACTATCAATATAATGGAGGGTAATTAACTATCAATATAATCGAGGGTAATTAACTATCAATATAATCGAGGGTAATTAACTATCAATATAATCGAGGGTAATTAACTATCAATATAATCGAGGGTAATTAACTATCAATATAATCGAGGGTAATTAACTATCAATATAATCGAGGGTAATTAACTATCAATATAATCGAGGGTAATTAACTATCAATATAATCGAGGGTAATTAACTATCAATATAATCGAGGGTAATTAACTATCAATACACCCAGCTTCAAATTATGTTCTCACAACTTATCTTCTTCTCTCTGCCACCAGCTTTCCGTTCCTCTCAAAATGTCCCTTTCTTTCCACAATATTTTACTTCTTCCTCACCTCTTCCTCTTCCTCCTTCTTTTACTTCTTCGTCACCTCTTCCTCCTTCTTTTACTTCTTCCTCACCTCTTCCTCCTTCTTTTACTTCTTCCTCACCTCTTCCTCTTCCTCCTTCTTTTACTTCTTCGTCACCTCTTCCTCCTTCTTTTACTTCTTCCTCACCTCTTCCTCCTTCTTTTACTTCTTCCTCACCTCCTCCTCTTCCTCCTTCTTTTACTTCTTCCTCACCTCTTCCTCCTTCTTTTACTTCTTCCTCCTTCTTTTACTTCTTCGTCACCTCTTCCTCCTTCTTTTACTTCTTCCTCACCTCTTCCTCCTTCTTTTACTTCTTCCTCCTTCTTTTACTTCTTCCTCACCTCTTCCTCTTCCTCCTTCTTTTACTTCTTCCTCACCTCCTCCTCCTTCTTTTACTTCTTCCTCACCTCTTCCTCCTTCTTTTACTTCTTCCTCACCTCTTCCTCCTTCTTTTACTTCTTCCTCACCTCCTCCTCTTCCTCCTTCTTTTACTTCTTCCTCACCTCTTCCTCCTTCTTTTACCTTCTTCCTCACCTCTTCCTCCTTCTTTTACTTCTTCCTCACCTCCTCCTCTTCCTCCTTCTTTTACTTCTTCCTATGCTCTTCCTCCTTCTTTTACTTCTTCCTCACCTCCTCCTCTTCCTCCTTCTTTTACTTCTTCCTCACCTCCTCCTCTTCCTCCTTCTTTTACTTCTTCCTCACCTCTTCCTCCTTCTTTTACTTCTTCCTCACCTCTTCCTCCTTCTTTTACTTCTTCCTCACCTCCTCCTCTTCCTCCTTCTTTTACTTCTTCCTATGCTCTTCCCCTTCTTTTACTTCTTCCTCACCTCCTCCTCTTCCTCCTTCTTTTACTTCTTCCTCACCTCCTCCTCTTCCTCCTTCTTTTACTTCTTCCTCACCTCCTCCTCTTCCTCCTTCTTTTACTTCTTCCTCACCTCCTCCTCTTCCTCCTTCTTTTACTTCTTCCTCACCTCCTCCTCCTTCTTTTACTTCTTCCTATGCTCTTCCTCCTTCTTTTACTTCTTCCTCTCCTCTTCCTCCTTCTTTTACTTCTTTCTCACCTCCTCCTCCTTCTTTTACTTCTTCCTCCTTCTTTTACTTCTTCCTCACCTCTTCCTCCTACTTTTACTTCTTCCTATGCTCTTCCTCCTTCTTTTACTTCTTCCTCTCCTCTTCCTCCTTCTTTTACTTCTTCCTCACCTCTTCCTCCTTCTTTTACTTCTTCCTCACCTCCTCCTCCTTCTTTTACTTCTTCCTCCTTCTTTTACTTCTTCCTCACCTCTTCCTCCTACCTTTCTTCTTCTTCCTCCTCCTCTTCCTCCTTCTTTTACTTCTTCCTCACCTCTTCCTCCTACTTTTACTTCTTCCTCTCCTCCTCCTTCTTTTACTTCTTCCTCACCTCCTCCTCTTCCTCCTTCTTTTACTTCTTCCTCACCTCTTCCTCCTACTTTTACTTCTTCCTCACCTCTTCCTCTTCCTCCTTCTTTTACTTCTTCCTCACCTCTTCCTCCTTCTTTTACTTCTTCGTCACCTCTTCCTCCTTCTTTTACTTCTTCCTCACCTCTTCCTCCTTCTTTTACTTCTTCCTCCTTCTTTTACTTCTTCCTCACCTCTTCCTCTTCCTCCTTCTTTTACTTCTTCGTCACCTCTTCCTCCTTCTTTTACTTCTTCCTCACCTCTTCCTCCTTCTTTTACTTCTTCCTCCTTCTTTTACTTCTTCCTCACCTCTTCCTCCTTCTTTTACTTCTTCCTCACCTCTTCCTCCTTCTTTTACTTCTTCCTCCTTCTTTTACTTCTTCTTTCTCACCTCTTCCTCTTCCTCCTTCTTTTACTTCTTCGTCACCTCTTCCTCCTTCTTTTACTTCTTCCTCACCTCTTCCTCCTTCTTTTACTTCTTCCTCACCTCTTCCTCCTTCTTTTACTTCTTCCTCACCTCCTCCTCCTTCTTTTACTTCTTCCTCACCTCTTCCTCCTTCTTTTACTTCTTCCTCACCTCCTCCTCTTCCTCCTTCTTTTACTTCTTCCTCACCTCTTCCTCCTTCTTTTACTTCTTCCTCACCTCCTCCTCTTCCTCCTTCTTTTACTTCTTCCTCACCTCTTCCTCCTTCTTTTACTTCTTCCTCACCTCTTCCTCCTTCTTTTACTTCTTCCTCACCTCCTCCTCTTCCTCCTTCTTTTACTTCTTCCTATGCTCTTCCTCCTTCTTTTACTTCTTCCTATGCTCTTCCTCCTTCTTTTACTTCTTCCTCACCTCCTCCTCTTCCTCCTTCTTTTACTTCTTCCTCACCTCCTCCTCTTCCTCCTTCTTTTATTTCTTCCTCACCTCCTCCTCTTCCTCCTTCTTTTACTTCTTCCTCACCTCCTCCTCTTCCTCCTTCTTTTACTTCTTCCTCACCTCCTCCTCCTTCTTTTACTTCTTCCTATGCTCTTCCTCCTTCTTTTACTTCTTCCTCTCCTCTTCCTCCTTCTTTTACTTCTTTCTCACCTCCTCCTCGTTCTTTTACTTCTTCCTATGCTCTTCCTCCTTCTTTTACTTCTTCCTCTCCTCTCCCTTCTCCTTCTTTTACTTCTTCCTCACCTCCTCCTCCTTCTTTTACTTCTTCCTCCTTCTTTTACTTCTTCCTCACCTCTTCCTCCTACTTTTACTTCTTCCTATGCTCTTCCTCCTTCTTTTACTTCTTCCTCTCCTCTTCCTCCTTCTTTTACTTCTTCCTCACCTCTTCCTACTTCTTTTACTTCTTCCTCACCTCCTCCTCCTTCTTTTACTTCTTCCTCCTTCTTTTACTTCTTCCTCACCTCTTCCTCCTACTTTTACTTCTTCCTCTCCTCCTCCTCTTCCTCCTTCTTTTACTTCTTCCTCACCTCTTCCTCCTACTTTTACTTCTTCCTCTCCTCCTCCTTCTTTTACTTCTTCCTCACCTCTTCCTCCTACTTTTACTTCTTCCTCTCCTCCTCCTTCTTTTACTTCTTCCTCACCTCTTCCTCCTACTTTTACTTCTTCCTCTCCTCCTCCTTCTTTTACTTCTTCCTCACCTCCTCCTCTTCCTCCTTCTTTTACTTCTTCCTCACCTCTTCCTCCTACTTTTACTTCTTCCTCACCTCCTCCTCTTCCTCCTACTTTTACTTCTTCCTCACCTCTTCCTCCTTCTTTTACTTCTTCCTCCTTCTTTTACTTCTTCGTCACCTCTTCCTCCTTCTTTTACTTCTTCCTCACCTCTTCCTCCTTCTTTTACTTCTTCCTCCTTCTTTTACTTCTTCCTCACCTCTTCCTCTTCCTCCTTCTTTTACTTCTTCGTCACCTCTTCCTCCTTCTTTTACTTCTTCCTCACCTCTTCCTCCTTCTTTTACTTCTTCCTCACCTCTTCCTCCTTCTTTTACTTCTTCCTCACCTCCTCCTCTTCCTCCTTCTTTTACTTCTTCCTATGCTCTTCCTCCTTCTTTTACTTCTTCCTCACCTCTTCCTCCTTCTTTTACTTCTTCCTCACCTCCTCCTCTTCCTCCTTCTTTTACTTCTTCCTCACCTCCTCCTCTTCCTCCTTCTTTTACTTCTTCCTCACCTCCTCCTCCTTCTTTTACTTCTTCCTATGCTCTTCCTCCTTCTTTTACTTCTTCCTCTCCTCTTCCTCCTTCTTTTACTTCTTCCTCACCTCCTCCTCCTTCTTTTACTTCTTCCTATGCTCTTCCTCCTTCTTTTACTTCTTCCTCTCCTCTTCCTCCTTCTTTTACTTCTTCCTCACCTCTTCCTCCTTCTTTTACTTCTTCCTCACCTCCTCCTCCTTCTTTTACTTCTTCCTCCTTCTTTTACTTCTTCCTCACCTCTTCCTCCTACTTTTACTTCTTCCTCTCCTCCTCCTCTTCCTCCTTCTTTTACTTCTTCCTCACCTCTTCCTCCTACTTTTACTTCTTCCTCTCCTCCTCCTTCTTTTACTTCTTCCTCACCTCCTCCTCTTCCTCCTTCTTTTACTTCTTCCTCACCTCTTCCTCCTACTTTTACTTCTTCCTCACCTCCTCCTCTTCCTCCTTCTTTTACTTCTTCCTCACCTCTTCCTCCTACTTTTACTTCTTCCTCACCTCCTCCTCTTCCTCCTACTTTTACTTCTTCCTCACCTCTTCCTCCTTCTTTTACTTCTTCCTCCTTCTTTTACTTCTTCGTCACCTCTTCCTCCTTCTTTTACTTCTTCCTCACCTCTTCCTCCTTCTTTTACTTCTTCCTCCTTCTTTTACTTCTTCCTCACCTCTTCCTCTTCCTCCTTCTTTTACTTCTTCGTCACCTCTTCCTCCTTCTTTTACTTCTTCCTCACCTCTTCCTCCTTCTTTTACTTCTTCCTCACCTCTTCCTCCTTCTTTTACTTCTTCCTCACCTCCTCCTCTTCCTCCTTCTTTTACTTCTTCCTATGCTCTTCCTCCTTCTTTTACTTCTTCCTCACCTCCTCCTCTTCCTCCTTCTTTTACTTCTTCCTCACCTCCTCCTCTTCCTCCTTCTTTTACTTCTTCCTCACCTCCTCCTCTTCCTCCTTCTTTTACTTCTTCCTCACCTCCTCCTCCTTCTTTTACTTCTTCCTATGCTCTTCCTCCTTCTTTTACTTCTTCCTCTCCTCTTCCTCCTTCTTTTACTTCTTCCTCACCTCCTCCTCCTTCTTTTACTTCTTCCTATGCTCTTCCTCCTTCTTTTACTTCTTCCTCACCTCTTCCTCCTTCTTTTACTTCTTCCTCACCTCTTCCTCCTTCTTTTACTTCTTCCTCACCTCCTCCTCCTTCTTTTACTTCTTCCTCCTTCTTTTACTTCTTCCTCACCTCTTCCTCCTACTTTTACTTCTTCCTCTCCTCCTCCTCTTCCTCCTTCTTTTACTTCTTCCTCACCTCTTCCTCCTACTTTTACTTCTTCCTCTCCTCCTCCTTCTTTTACTTCTTCCTCACCTCCTCCTCTTCCTCCTTCTTTTACTTCTTCCTCACCTCTTCCTCCTACTTTTACTTCTTCCTCACCTCCTCCTCTTCCTCCTACTTTTACTTCTTCCTCACCTCTTCCTCTTCCTCCTTCTTTTACTTCTTCCTCACCTCTTCCTCCTTCTTTTACTTCTTCCTCCTTCTTTTACTTCTTCCTCACCTCTTCCTCCTTCTTTTACTTTTTCCTCACCTCTTCCTCCTTATTTTACTTCTTCCTCACCTCTTCCTCTTCTTTTACTTCTTCCTCACCTCTTCCTCTTCTTTTACTTCTTCCTCACCTCTTCCTCCTTCTTTTACTTCTTCCTCACCTCTTCCTCTTCTTTTAATTCTTCCTCACCTCTTCCTCCTTCTTTTACTTCTTCCTCACCTCTTCCTGTTCTTTTACTTCTTCCTCACCTCTTCCTCCTTCTTTTACTTCTTCCTCACCTCCTCCTCCTTCTTTTACTTCTTCCTATGCTCTTCCTCCTTCTTTTACTTCTTCCTCACCTCTTCCTCCTTCTTTTACTTCTTCCTCACCTCCTCCTCTTCCTCCTTCTTTTACTTCTTCCTCACCTCCTCCTCCTTCTTTTACTTCTTCCTCACCTCCTCCTCCTTCTTTTACTTCTTCCTCACCTCCTCCTCCTTCTTTTACTTCTTCCTCACCTCCTCCTCCTTCTTTTACTTCTTCCTCACCTCCTCCTCCTTTCTTACTTCTTCCTCACCTCCTCCTCCTTCTTTTACTTCTTCCTCACCTCCTCCTCCTTCTTTTACTTCTTCCTCTACTCCTCTCCTCCTACTTTTACTTCTTCCTCACCTCTTCCTCCTTCTCCTGCTTCTTCCTCTTCTCCTCCTTCTATCCACTTTATACTCGTTTCATTACCCTTCTTTTGTTTATCTCATACTACTACTACTACTACTACTACTACTACTTATACTACTACTACTAATTCTATTACTACAACAACTACTACTACTAATACTACTACTACTATTTTTTTTTTTTTCAAATACACTACTTTAAACCACTCAGCCTGTGCATCCCCTCTTTGGACCCTAAACCAGGTCAGAACAGTCATCAAAGCGTCCGACTTGGTAGTCATTCAGCTACTTACTATTCTGGGGTCAGCACTTCAGACTCATCTTTACTACTACTACTACTACTACTACTACTACTACTACTACTACCACCACCACTTTTACTACTACTAGTAATAGTAGTAGTGATGTGTGAGAAATCACAACATTTAATAGATACTTAGATTCACTATCAAAGATGGAGAGTATCATTTAAGAGTAACCCGTTCAGTACCAGGGATGAATGACGTCCATTTCATCATATTCTGGCAACCATTAGACAATTGTATGCAGTTTAGGAAGGACCTCTAGCACTAACAAGACTTCAAACTATCTGAACCAACCCTTTTAACTCCCACAAGTCCTTCCTAATCTGCAAAATATCGTCTAAATATAGCCAGCTTAAAATATAACATACGTCGCTGGTACTCAAAGGGTTAAGGGGAGGTTTTCAGTTGATTACCTATACTTCCATCAAGCTTAAAATTACCTATACTTCCATCAAGCTTAAAATTACCTATACTTCCATCAAGCTTAAAATTACCTATACTTCCATCAAGCTTAAAATTACCTATACTTCCATAAAGCTTAAAATTACCTATACTTCCATCAAGCTTAAAATTACCTATACTTCCATCAAGCTTAAAATTACCTATACTTCCATCAAGCTTAAAATTACCTATACTTCCATAAAGCTTAAAATTACCTATACTTCCATCAAGCTTAAAATTACCTATACTTCCATCAAGCTTAAAATTACCTATACTTCCATCAAGCTTAAAATTACCTATACTTCCATCAAGCTTAAAATTACCAATACTTCCATCAAGCTTAAAATTACCAATACTTCCATCAAGCTTAAAATTACCTATACTTCCATCAAGCTTAAAATTACCTATACTTCCATCAAGCTTAAAATTACCTATACTTCCATCAAGCTTAAAATTACCTATACTTCCATCAAGCTTAAAATTACCTATACTTCCATCAAGCTTAAATTACCTATACTTCCATCAAGCTTAAAATTACCTATACTTCCATCAAGCTTAAAATTACCTATACTTCCATCAAGCTTAAAATTACCTATACTTCCATCAAGCTTAAAATTACCTATACTTCCATCAAGCTTAAAATTACCTATACTTCCATCAAGCTTAAAATTACCTATACTTCCATCAAGCTTAAAATTACCTATACTTCCATCAAGCTTAAAATTACCTATACTTCCATCAAGCTTAAAATTACCAATACTTCCATCAAGCTTAAAATTACCTATACTTCCATCAAGCTTAAAATTACCTATACTTCCATCAAGCTTAAAATTGCCTATACTTCCATCAAGCTTAAAATTACCTATACTTCCATTAAGCTTAAAATTACCTATACTTCCATCAAGCTTAAAATTACCTATACTTCCATCAAGCTTAAAATTACTCCCCCCCCCCCCCCCTAGGCTCCCTTTCTAGATAAATTTGTACATTTTTCGGTAGAAAAATGTCCCGGCCAAAGGCCGCTTCCTCTTAAATTACAGGCTCGCTATTGCTCACCAGGAAAAAAAATGACTCCTAAATGGGACGAAAGGTCTTAAAATAGGGCAAAAGTTCTTAAAATCGCCAAACTATTGGGGCGAACATCTTAAAATAATAAAAGCAATGGGGCTAAACATGAGGGAGAAAGGGGTCCAGAAAATAATTCCTCAAGTGGAAATCTCCCCTTAATTAAGCGTTTGATGTTTTGTTCTTTGTGGGGGATTTTAATGGGAGGTTTTTAGTTGATTCCCTAGACTTCCATCAAGCTTAAAATTACTCCCCCTAGACCCCCTTTTAAAATAAATTTGTAAATTTTTCGGTAGAAAAATGTCCTGGCCGAAGGCCAGTTCCCCTTAAATTACAGGCTCGCTTTCGCTCGCCAGGAAAAAATCGACACCTAAATGTCACGAATGATCTTAAAATTGACAGCAATGGGGCGAGGGTTCTGAAAATCGCCAAACTAATGGGGCGAACGTCTTAAAATCTCAAAAACAATGGGGCTAAACATGAGGGAGAAAGGGGTCAAGAGAAAAAAATCCCTCAAGTGGATATCTCCCCCCCCCCCCCCCCCCTTAATGCAAATCCTTCTCGGGACATGCCTGGGAGAAATACATACATAACGGTGTATGATGAATAATAATAACTCTCTCTCTCTCTCTCAGTTGCTATGAGGTTAATTAAGGGGAAGGTTTCCACTTGAGGGATTTTTATTTTCGAACTTCCTTCTACCTCATGTTTAGCCCCATTGCTTTTGAGATTTTAAGACGTTCGCCCCATTTGTTTGACGATTTTAAGAACTTTCGCCCCATTTATGTCACTTTTAAGACCTTTCGTGCCATTTAGGTGTCGATTTTTTCCTGGCGAGCGATAGCGAGCCTGTAATTTAAGGGGAACCGGCCTTCGGCCGGGACATTTTTCTACCGAAAAATGTACAAATTTATCTTGAAAGGGGGTCAAGGGGGAGTAATTTTAAGCTTGATGGAAGTCTAGGGAATCAACTAAAAACCTCCCCTTAATGGGAGGCAGACTGTTTGTTTGGTCTATTAATTTATTTCTTCATATAGTTTGTTTAATTTCTTCCCTAGACCTCCATCAAGCTTATAGAAAAACACCCCCTAGACCCCCCTTCAAGATAAATGTGCACTCTTTTCGGTAGAACAAGGCCGGTTCCTCTTAAAATTGCAGGCTCGCTATCGCTCGCCAGGAAATAATCGATACCTAAATGGCACGAAAGGTCTTAAAATTTACAACGAAATGGGGCGAAAGGTGTTAAAATCGCCAAACTAATGGGCCGAACGTCTTATAATCTCAAAACTAGTGGGGCTAAACATGAGGGACAAGGGGGTCCAGAAAAACGGTCTGCCTCCCCTTAATGCACTTTCAAGGGATTCATTTACTTGTGTAGGCTATACGGAAAGTCCCTAAGCAAGTGGCTAGATCATATAATAGATTGGTGGTGTAACGAAACCATTATAGTTAGTTAGTGATGTGTTAAGGGAGCCCACCTCGCTTTGTTTCTCTTTCTCTCACTCTCTCTTGGGCTTGTATCCATTCGGCCCCATTCAGCCTACTTTTTTAAGACGTTTACCCCCATCCAGGTGTCAATATATATACTATATATATATTTTTTTATTTTTTATTTTTTTGACAGCAAGCTAAATTTGTACATTTTTCGATAGAAAAATTTCTCCGGCGAAGCCGGATTTCTCCATACAATGCTGGCTCGCTATCGCTCGCCAGGAGGAAATCGACTCCTGGATGGGGATAAACGTCTTAAAACAGTTGGCTGAATGAGGCCGAATGGATACAAGCCAGAGAAAGAGAGAAAAGGAAAGAAAGATAAAAAAAAAAATCCGGTGACCCCTCTTAATATAGTAACAACAATTACTGGTTCAGACCATTTTCCCTTGGTTACCAATATACATGATAACTATAATATAATTATATATATTTTTCATCAACCAACTTCACTTCTAAACTCAATTAATGACATCAACAAATACATGTTTTTTATTTCATCAACCAACTTCACTTCTAAACTCAATTAATGACATCAACAAATACATGTTTTTTTTTTCATCAACCAGCTTCACTTCTAAACTCAATTAATGACATCAACAAATACATGTTTTTTATTTCATCAACCAACTTCACTTCTAAACTCAATTAATGACATCAACAAATACATGTTTTTTATTTCATCAACCAACTTCACTTCTAAACTCAATTAATGACATCAACAAATACATGTTTTTTATTTCATCAACCAGCTTCACTTCTAAACTCAATTAATGACATCAACAAATACATGTTTTTTATTTCATCAACCAACTTCACTTCTAAACTCAATTAATGACATCAACAAATACATGTTTTTTATTTCATCAACCAACTTCACTTCTAAACTCAATTAATGACATCAACAAATACATGTTTTTTATTTCATCAACCAACTTCACTTCTAAACTCAATTAATGACATCAACAAATACATGTTTTTTGTTTTTATTTCATCAACCAGCTTCACTTCTAAACGCAATTAATGATATCAACAAGTACATGTGGCGCTCCAAGGACTCGAACCTAGGACACTCACACCGAAATTCCGCACAGTTACATTTGTTAGATGGAAGGACGTGGAAATAAGACATTGTATCAGAAACGTGTCAAGGGGAGATTTCCACTTGAGGGATTTTTTTCTGGACCCCTTTTTCCTTCATGTTTAGCCCCATTGCTTTTGAGATTTTAACACGTTCGCCCCATTAGTTTGGCGATTTTAAGAACTTTCGCCCCATTTATGTCAATGTTAAGACCTTTCGTGCCATATAGGTGTCAATCTTTTCCTGGCGAGCGATAGCGAGCCTGTAATTTAAGAGGAACCGGCCTTCGGCCTGGACATTTTTCTACCGAAAAATGTACAAATTTATCTTGAAAGGGGTCAAAGGGGGTGTAATTTTAAGCTTGATGGAAGTTTAGGGAACAAACTAAATACCTCCCCTTAAATGGCCTTCACTAAATTCAAGAGAATTCGGGGAGATTGACGAATTATTGTGCTGTGGCTTAAGGGGGGAGACCTGCTTTTTTTTTTTCTCTCTGGGTTGTATACATTCGGCCCCATTCAACCTACTGTTTTAAGACGTCTATCCCCATCCAGGTGTCGATATACTGTATACCTGGCGAACGATAGTGAGCCACCATATTTTGGATAATGAGTTAGACAGCTGGCTAAATTTGTACATTTTTCGATAGAAAAATGTCTCCGGCGAAGCCGGATTTCTTCATATAATGCTGGCTCGCTATCGCTTGCCAGGATGAAATCGACACCTAGATGGGGATAAACGTCTTAAAATAGTTGGCTGAATGGGGCCGAATGGATACAAGCCAGAGAAAGATAGAAAAGGACAGAACAAGAACAGGTCACCCCCCTTAATGCACGTGAACATGTCAGACGTGTCATTACGTAAAGCTATTTCAAAGTTAAATAATGGGGCTGGACATGACAATATCCATTGCTGAGAGGTAATATTTCTCCTATTATCAACCCCTTCTTACCGAGTCAACTGCTGAGAGGTATTATTTCTCCTATTATCAACCCCGTCTTACTGAGTCAACTGCTGAGAGGTATTATTTCTCCTATTATCAACCCCGTCTTACTGAGTCAACTGCTGAGAGGTATTATTTCTCCTATTATCAACCGCTTCTTACCGAGTCAACTGCTGAGAGGTATTATTTCTCCTATTATCAACCGCTTCTTACCGAGTCAACTGCTGAGAGGTAATATTTATCCTATTATCAACCCCTTCTTACCGAGTCAACTGCTGAGAGGTATTATTTCTCCTATTATCAACCCCGTCTTACTGAGTCAACTGCTGAGAGGTATTATTTCTCCTATTATCAACCGCTTCTTACCGAGTCAACTGCTGAGAGGTATTATTTCTCCTATTATCAACCGCTTCTTACCGAGTCAACTGCGGAGAGGTAATATTTATCCTATTATCAACCCCGTCTTACTGAGTCAACTGCTGAGAGGTAATATTTCTCCTATTATCAACCCCGTCTTACTGAGTCAACTGCTGAGAGGTAATATTTCTCCTATTATCAACCCCGTCTTACTGAGTCAACTGCTGAGAGGTAATATTTCTCCTATTATCAACCCCGTCTTACTGAGTCAACTGCTGAGAGGTAATATTTATCATATTATCAACCCCTTCTTACCGAGTCAACTGCTGGGAGGTAATATTTCTCCTATTATCAACCCCGTCTTACTGAGTCAACTGCTGAGAGGTAATATTTCTCCTATTATCAACCCCGTCTTACTGAGTCAACTGCTGAGAGGTAATATTTCTCCTATTATCAACCCCGTCTTACCGAGTCAACTGCTGAGAGGTAATATTTCTCCTATTATCAACCCCTTCTTGACCGGTGACGTCTTTTTAACATGTTTCTGGCTACTATTAGACGATTATATTTAGTTTCAAAAGGGCCTCCAGCAATCAACAAGCTTCGAACTATCTCACTTAACCCTTTTTGCTACCACAGATCCTTCTTAAACTGCACAACATCGTCTAAATATAGCTAGATTAGAATTACAAATGCCTTGTCGGTACAGAAGGGGTCAAAGATGCAAAGGGAAATATAACAGACTCCGCAAATATAACAGACTCCGCAAATATAACAGACTCCGCAAATTATAGGCCTGTGATGCAGTCGTCTTGCCTATTAACCCCTTGAAGCTCTGACGTTTGTTAGCAGTTTATTTTGGCTATCATTAGACGATTTTATGCAGCTTAGGAAGGATATGTGGCTATTAAAAGGGTAAAGGCGATCTCAGTCAACCCTCTGACTCCCATATACCCTTCTTAATCTGAATAAAATCGTCAAATAATTACCCGGAAAACAGAAAAGAAATGCGTCGTGAATCTTGAAAGGGTTAAAACTATCTGAAATACATATTCTAGAATGCATCCTACCCAGAGTTTCTTTTGATATAAGACAATTTGGGGTTAGGAATAATATATCTACAACTGATGCTTGTTTTTCACTAAAGGAAATAATGTATAATTACTCTAAAAATATAGGCAGGGGTATTATAACTGTCGTAGATCTCTTAAGGGGAGAGCTCCACTTGAGGGATTATTTCGGGACCCCTTTCTCCCTCATGTTTAGCCCCATTGCTTTTGATATTATAAAACGTTTGCCCCATTAGTTTAGCGATTTTAAGAACTTTCACCCCATATTAAGACCTTTCGTGCAATTCAGGTGTCGATTTTATCCTGGCAAGCGATAGCGAGCCTGTAATTTAAGAGGAACCGGCCTTCGGCCGGGACATTTTTCTACCGAAAAATGTACGAATTTATCTTGAAAGGGGGTCTAGGGAGTGTAATTTTAAGCTTGATGGAGGTCTAGGGAACAAACTAAATACCTCCCCTTAAAAGCGTTCGATACAATTGACCATTTTATATTAGGTAACAGACTATTAGATAGAAGTATCACTATTGATTTATATAGTGTATTTGATTATGAATGATTTGCTCAATCAGTATGCTAATGCCATATGGATGGGGCCACAAAGTCGTGTTGATCCTGTCAATAGAGGTGTAAGGCAGGGTTATGTGTTATCACCATTCTTATTCAATGTGTAGTACGAAGTTATCAAAGAATTATCTAAAAATGGATCGTGGATGTATGCTAGGATTGACCAGGGTTAAGGTGAGATTTCCACTTGAGGGACTTTTTTTATTGACCCCTTTCTCCCTCATGTCTAGCCCCATTGCTTTTGAGATTTTAAGACGTTTGCCCCATTAGTTTGGCGATTTTAATAACTTTCGCCCCATTTCTGTCAATTTTAAGACCTTTCGTGCCATTTAGTGTCGATTTTTTCCTGGCGAGCGATAGCGAGCCTGTAACTTAAGAGGGATCGGCCTTCGGCCGGGACATTTTTCTACCGAAAAATGTACATATTTATCTTGAAAGGGGGTCAAGGGAATGTAATTTTAAGCTTGATGGAAGTCTAAGCAACACACTAGAAACCTCCCCTTAATATAATGGCCTACGCCGATGGTATTGATATGGAAATTTTGTACTGTACTGTACTGTACATTAAGAAAAACACGGTTTGAAAATTTATAAGAACAAAAGTCAATTATGATTTGTCAAAGAAACGTGTCGAAACTTAATGATAACACTTGTTGGGAAATGATAATCTTGAGCTCGTGGACCATTATAGGTACAGTCAGAAACCGCAATTTCTGAGACACTTTGATAGGGCCCGGACATGTGGAGCGCATCGTTTCTGGACGACAGCCCACTTTAACTATCACAAGGCCGCATACCTATGACCACACGTTTCGAACCAATAGATGCTTCACTCAGTCTGCCATGTAAAATGTTAATGCTGCTGCTATGCTATGATCCGCATTCATATATTTATGGATATACAAATGACAAAAATACCTGTATTATATTCCCTTCCGTATTTACTGTACAGTAAATATGGACACGAATAATACCATAGGTTCAAAGAAATTAAAAATGAAAAGAAAAGAAATACTTCCAAATTGCAGTGAATGAACAGGATTTAGGTGTGAGTGTGTGTGTGTGTGTGTGTGTGTGTGTGTGTGTGTGTGTGTGTGTGTGTGTGTGTGTGTGTGCTATTTTCTTTGCACATTGAGATAATATGCCCGATACTTATCTAAACAACTGTTCTTTTGAAGGGTTAATTACTGCATCAATAGTTATGATTTATTTGTGGAATACTGTGATCTATATAGCTCATGCAAACCATTTCGTCCGATACATTAGTAATTCAGTATTCATAAAAACTCTGGTCAATTTATTATTTTATATTTTATTCTATGAAAATCCCTGAATTGGATATGAATCGGATTTTCAAAAATAAAGCAAAACATAAATACTGCAATATGACTTATAGTTATTTAAGGCGGGTGACCTGTTTTGGTTCTCTCCCTTTCTATCTTGCTCTGGCTTGTATCCATTTGGCCCCATTCTGCCTACTGTTTTAAGACGTTTATCTCCATCCAGGTGTCAATTTTTTACTGGTGAGCGGTAGCGAGCCAGCATTTTTTTTTATTTTTGTTTGACAGCAGGCTAAATTTGTAAATTTTTCGATAGAAAATTTTCTCCGGCGAAGCCGAATTGCTTCATATAATGCTGGCTCGCTATCGCTCGCCAGGAAGAAATCGACACCTAGATGGGGATAAGCGTCTTAAAATAGTTGGCTGAATGGGGCCGAATGAATACAAGCCAGAGAAAGAGAGAAAAGGACAGAAATAACCATAAGCAGGTCACCCCCCTTAAATTCAAATACAAATAACGTGCTGCGGTCATTCCTGCGGTGATTCCTGCTGCCCCACGAGAATGGCTCGGGTTCCAATCTTAAACGTATCATTGGCTGCTACGAAATTTGGTAGTTTAGGTTCGATCTCTTGTCCCCCCCCCCCCCACCCCCCAAAGAGCTGTCTTCATGTCCTTGATCCCAGTGACCACATTATGCATGCTTGTATTCATTTCGTAGAGGAGGATGTTCAGTGTAAATGTTTATTTTGCATTGGTGTGTAATAAACAGTTGTTGTGTCAAGTAACGATGGCAATTATGACGTGAATTGCTAGTTACGATTAGTCGAGTGTGTGTGTGTGTAAGTGAACCGATGTGTGCTGTAACAGACATAATGCTCTACAGTAGGTGACACACACTGACAAAAGTAGTGTCCGCTTCATGACATACAACACAACGAACTATGCAATGTAATATTACACGTTATCATCTGGTTATGAAATTCAGGTGTGAAGCGTCAATGAGTTATCAGTAGTGATATATGGGGGTATTATGTAATACCACACAAAGTTAAGGGGAGGTTTCTAGTTTGTTTCCTACTCCTCCAGCAATCTTAAAATTTCACCCACTTGACCCCCTTTCAAGATAAATTTGTACATTTTTCGGTAGAAAAATGTCCCGGCCGAAGGCCGATTACTCTTAAATTACAGGCTCGCTATCGCTCGCCAGGATAAAATCGACACCTAAATGGAACGAAAGGTCTTAAAATTGACAGAATGGGGCGGAAATTCTTGAAAATCACCAAACTAATGGGGCAAACGTCTTAAAATCTCAAAAGCAATGGGGCTAGACATGAGGGAGAAAGGGGTCAAGAAAACAAGTCCCTGAAGTGGATATCTCCCCTTAAGCTTCGGACGCTGATAGGTTTATATATTCGATATTTAGTAAACAAATTATATAACACACTAAAGGGTAAAGGCTACATAAGCATCCCATCGTGATATTACGTTTAGCAATGGCTATAGATACCTTTTCGATGTTAGTATTATAGTATCTGATATATTGCAATGTATCTGATATATTGCAATGTTTACACCGTGCAACAAGGTTAATAGCATGATAAGAAAATGGATGAACTATATGTGAGTACCGGTATGTGTTTAATAGTAACTACTATGGATGGCGTCTGATGGATCACACACACACACAACGAAAGCCTGTCCATTAACCCTCTGAGGATCCATGACGCATTTTGTGTCTGTTTACTGGCTATTATTTGATTATTTTATTCACATTAGGAAGGGTATGTAGAAGTCAGAGGATTAAATGAGATAGTCTTTACCCTTTCAATTTCCACAGAGCCTTCCTAAGCTGTATATAATCGTCTAATGAAAGCCAAATATACTGTCAAAACGCGTCATGAACCTCAAAGGGTTAACTGCGGTTTGGTAGTGTTGCCTTACAGTCTTAATTCTTTAATAACTATCCGTGTTTTATGTAGATACAGGAGGGAATAACAAACAATGGTATTTGGTGGTATAATGGTTAACCCTCTCCGACATATGACGCGATTTTGAGCCTATTAGGGATACTTTAAAAAGTTTAAAGCCTTTGTTACCATCAGGGTTATTTAGAAACCTTTAGTTTAGTTACTTCAACCTCTGCAGTTGTCTTTGAGTTAGCTGTGGGCAGAAAACTAATTTTGGAGAGGTAATTATAAGAGTGAGAGAACTCTATTTATTATTGCTAATCTGGCAACCTCTGCGTCATATGTGCGTGAAAGGGTTAAGGTGTCTAAAAATCTGTGTGTGATAACCTGGGTTCGAATCCTGGTGGAACACATATATGTTTGTATTAATTTAATATAAGGTGTTTGGTGTTGTGGTGAAAACAAACCAAACTATATATACTGTATATATATGATTCTATAGTATGAATCGTATCGGAGCATAACCACAATAATTTTACATGGCAGACTGAGTGAAGCATCTATTGGTTCGAAACGTGTGTTCGTACGTGTGCGACCTTGTGATAGTTAAAGTGGGCTGTCGTCCAGAAACAATACGCTCCCAATGTCCGGGCCCTATACAGGTGTCTCCGAAACTGCGGTTTCTGTCTGTACTACATGTTTATGAGTTTAATACAGTCAAATCCAAGATTCAGTGGGTGCAAAATGTAATATATGTTATTGTGTAATGTATATTATGAAATAAAGTATACTGAACTGAACTGAACTACCTTGTATAATTGTTATCCTCTGTAGTTCTTTCATTAATTATATCTTGATGTTTTTCTTTTAATATTTTTCCCAGTTTTGTTTTCTTCTTCCACCTTCTTCTAATACTTCCTTTTCCACCACACAAATGTTGTATACACACAATATATTTATACTTCTAAATTACATTAACCTCGTCCTTCTCCTTTTCTAATCTTTTTTCTTCTTCTTCTTCTTCTTCCCCAAACATTAGTCTTATATTTATCTTCCTCCTCCTCCTGATAATCGTCTCATATTTTTGTTTTGTCTTCCTCTTCTTCTTTTTTTTCTTCTTTTTCTTCTTCTTCTTCTTCTTCTTCTTCTTCTTCTTCTTCAAACACTAGTCGTATATTTTCCTTTCCTCCTCCTGATATTCTTCTCATATTTCTTCTTCTTCTTCTTCTTCTTCTTCTCATATTTCTTCTTCTTCTTCTTCTTCTTCTTCTTCTTCTTCTTCTTCTTCTTCTTCTTCTTCTTCTTCTATTTCTTCTTCTTCTCATATTCTTTCTTCTTCTTCTTCTTCTTCTTCTTCTTCTTCTTCTCATATTTTTCTTCTTCTTCTTCTTCTTCTTCTTCTTCTTCTTCTTCTTCTTCTTCTTCTGCCTACCCCAACATCAGTCGTATATTCACTTCCTTCTCCTTATATTCTTCTTCATCTTCCCAAACCAGGATCTCCCCATTTGGACCCCCCCTCAAGCAAGCAGGCACAAGCAGGATTTGAACCCCCTCCCCAACCCCTCCCCTCACTCCCAGTCCCTCCCTTCCTCCTCTCCCCTCACTTCCTCTCCCCTCCCCTACCTCCCCATCTCCCTTCACCCCCCTCCCCTCATCTCCCCAACCCCTCCCCTCACTCCCACCCCCCTCCCTCTCTTCTCTTCCTCCTCTCCCCTCACTCCCCTCAAGTACCTCCCTATCTCCCTTCCCTCCCCTCCTTCCCTCCTCCGACCTATTCGAGTTGAGTAAACGTTGTGGCTAGTTTTTTCGCTCCCCATCTCTCTCTCTCATAATAATAAGCCCAAATGGTGGAATAAAGATATTTCAAACTGCCTGCTTGCTAAAAAATTTGCTAATGATAGATTAAAATCCTCACAAAATGACGAAGAACGGGTGAAATTTGTAGAGCTACGACGCAAAGCCAAAAAGTTAATTAAGCAAAGTAAAAAGACCTTAGAGTTACATATTGCGAATCAAAGTAAAACAAACCCGAAAGAATTCTATAGTTATATCAGAAAGAAAAAAGTAGTTACTTCAACTGTTGGACCGTTAGTCGATGAAAAAGGAGAATACACCAAAGACGAAGTACAAATGAGTAATGCCCTCAATACCTTCTTTGCATCAGTTTTTACAACAGAAGACCTCAGGGATATCCCTACACCATCGCCGATTCAGATTGATAATTCAGATGTTCTAAGCAATATCACCGTTACAGAGAGAGAAGTATTGAATTGTTTAGATAAACTCAAGGTAAATAAAACGCCAGGACCTGATACAATCTCGCCTAGAGTTCTAAAGGAAGCTAAGAATGAGCTCTCCAAACCACTGACATTACTATTCAATAAATCCTTGCAGTCTGGAACTATGCCTGATCAGTGGAAGCTAGCCAACGTAACACCGATATTCAAAAAAGGCAGCAAATCCCTACCCAGTAACTATCGTCCAATTAGCTTAACCTCAGTTGTATGTAAAATGCTAGAAACGGTCATACGAGACAGACTCGTAAATCACTTGGAGGAAAATAACATACTTAAAGATACTCAACACGGCTTTCGTAAAAAACGTTCCTGTTTAACAAACCTCTTAGACTTCTTCCACGATATCCTCAACCTCTACGATGAGAGTAAAGCTGTAGATATTATATACCTTGATTTTCAAAAGGCCTTTGACAAAGTTCCCCACAAACGTTTACTGCTAAAACTAAAAGCGCATGGAATACAAGACGGTGTGTTGAAATGGATAGAAAATTGGCTCAGCAACAGAAAGCAAAGGGTAGTCATAAACGGTAAGGCATCTAAATGGACCAATGTAAGTAGCGGGGTACCCCAGGGATCGGTACTAGGACCAATTCTCTTTCTAATTTACATCAACGACATAGATGAGGGTCTCACCTGCACAATCTCAAAATTTGCTGACGATACAAAAATTGCAAATAGCGTACTCTCAAAAGAACAAGTTGACGATATGCAACACAATCTAGATAAATTGTCATGTTGGGCCCAAATTTGGCAAATGAGTTTCAATGCGGATAAATGTAAAGTACTACATGTCGGATACCTAAATGAGAAAGCAAACTATTCGATGAATGGCACTCAGCTTAAGAATGTAAACAGAAAAACTGATCTGGGAGTAACAATATCGAGTAACCTAAAACCGAGTCAACAATGTTCAGAAGTTGTTAAGAAGGCAAACAAAATAATTGGCTTTATAGGCAGGTCATTTGAGCATAAATCCAAAGAAGTTATCCTAACCCTTTACAATTCCTTAGTCCGCCCTCTTCTGGAATACTGCGTTCAATCCTGGTGCCCTTATTACCAAAAAGATATAAACAAGCTAGAACGAGTTCAACGTAGAGTTACCAAAATGATACCTAGCCTAAAGAACAAACCATACGAAGAGCGTCTTAGAGAATTAAATCTATTTCCTTTAACCCAGCGCAGATTAAGAGGCGACTTAATTCAAGTGTTCAAAATCATCAAAGGCATCGACAATATGAACTGTAGTAAGTACTTCACTATCGACCAATCTAATTACACGCGGGGAAACGGTTGCAAAATTATTGGTAAATCTTTTAACTCGCACGAATCTAAGAATTTCTTCTTCAATCGAGTTGTCAACTTGTGGAATGGGCTTCCCCGAGACGTTATAGACTGCAGCACCGTTGATTCATTTAAATTCCGCCTAGACAAATATCTCGCATCAAACCCGCGACTGACTGCGTTTGTAAATGAATAACTTTATCCTCCCCTCAGTTACTAACCCATATGTCCCCTACTAACTTCCTAGTCCTGCCACGTTAGTGGCAGGGCAGTAGTTCCCTTTCCAATGTTCCCTTACCCACTCTAAACCACTGTTTGGACACTTGATCCTCAGTGTTTTGGAGGACAAGCAACCTAGAAGGGTCACTAGATCTGTTGTTGCTTGATTTCCTTTGTACTCCTTTGTACTCTCTCTCTCTCTCTCTCTCTCTCTCGCTCTCTCTCTCTCTCTCTCTCTCTCTCTCTCTCTCTCTCTCTCTCTCTCTCTTTATACCGAAGTGGGATCTAGGGGATATTTTTCAAGCTTCATGAAGGTCTAGGAAGGAAAATAATAAAAGAATAAAAGTTAAATAAATAAAATCCATGTATTTCCCGTTAATCCGTTCCATTCGAAAATTGTTTAAGGGGAGACAGACCGTTTTTCTGGTCCCCTTTCTCCCTCGTGTTAAGCCCCATTTGTTTTGAAATTATAAAACGTTCGGCCCATTAGTTTGGCGATTTTAACACCTTTCGCCCCATCTCGTTGTCAATCTTAAGACCTTTCGTGCCATTTAGGTGTCGATTATTTCCTGGCGAGCTATAGCGAGCCTGCTATTTTAAGAGAAACCGGCCTTCAGCAGAGACATTTTTCTACCGAAAAATTTACACATTAATCTTGAAGGGGGGTCTAGGGGGGGGGGGGGGGTTCTAAGCTTGATGGAGGTCTAGGGAGAAAACTAGGAAATAAAGGAATACATGAATTAATAGACCAAAGGAAAACAAAAACAAAAACGGTCCGTCTCCCCTTAATACTTAAGGGGAGGTTTTTAGTTTGTTTTCTACTCTTCCAGCAATCTTAAAATTTCACCCCTTGACCCTCTTTCAAGATAAATTTTTACATTTTTCGGTAGAAAAATGTCCCGGCTGAAAGCCGGTACCCCTTATATTACAGGCTCGCTATCGCTCGCCAGGATAAAATCGACACCTAAATGGCACGAAAGGTCTTAAATTTGACATAAATAGGTCGAAAGTTCTTAAAATCGTCAAAATAATGGGGGCGAACGTCTTAAAATTAGAAAAGCAATGGGGCTAAACATGAGGGAGAAAGGAGTCAAGAAAAAAATCCCTCAAGTGGAAATCTCCCCTTAACTACTACTACAGCCAAAGTATGGACACCACAAGGGATAAACAGGCTATGAAAAGAGTGTATAATAAAATAACTGGGCATATTGATAAAGAATTGCCTTTTAACCCCTTCTGTACCGGTGACGTCCTTTTCATTATCTTCTGGCAACTATTAGACGATTTTGTTCAGCTTTGGAAGGACCTCTAGCCATTAAAAGGCGACAAACTATCTCATTTAATCCTTTTAGCTGCTATATACCTTTTAGCTGCTATACTGTATACCTTTCCTAAGCTTCATAAAATCGTCAAACTGCAGCTGAAATAAAACCACAAAACGTCACTGGTAATGAAGGGGATAATCCTGATATTAAATGGGTTTATTATTGCCAATATACCCTTAGAAATGTACATTTTTCTGGACACTTTATTTCCCCTGTTCATACCCTACATTTTGACAGTGTCCTCATTTTAGGAAGACCCTCCCGAAATTAAAACAGTTAAGGATATTTTACATTAATTTCATTGTTTTTTTTTTGTTTTTTTGTATATATATATTTGAGTTGAATAAATATTAAGATATTATGATAGAGAGAGAGAGAGAGAGAGAGAGAGAGAGAGAGAGAGAGAGAGAGGGGGGGGGTAACGGTAAATGAGAGACTGATTGAGTGGGGT